>CM052715.1:57924113-57974219 GCA_028551405.1 Uromys caudimaculatus
GTGTTTGTCTTCCTCTGTCCCTTCTCTGTGCCTGATTCTCTCCCCCAGGTTCTGTTCCCCAGAGGCAACCATTACCAGTTTGCTTGAATGTTCTTCTGAATGCTATTTTATACATGCATGAAGAAATATGCACATACATCACCCTAATTTTTGACCAAAATAGCATGTATCCTACATACTTTTTCCCTCCTTTGGTTTTTTGAGACAGAGTTTCTCTGTGTAGCCATGTCTGTCCTGGAGCTCTCTCTGTAGACCAGGCTAGCCTCCAGCTCATAGAGGTCCTCCTGCCTCTGCCTACCGAATTCTGCAATTAAAGGCCCATTCGACGATGTTTTGAATTGATTATATCTTGAAGAGCCTTCTGTATATTATTAAGCCTTATCATTCCTTTCGGTAGGGGCAAAGCATAGAATGGTGGAGTACCCTAAGTCACCGTGGCCATTGGGTTGTTTTCAGTGTCTTGCTTTTACATTTAGTGTGGCAGTGAATGACGTTACACAAGTGGGTAGGAGTTGGTTCCTGTAATATGAGGCCATTTTGACAATGCTTGGGTTAACTCATCAGTTGTGTGAGAGGAGTGAGAGGCAAGTGCGGCAGGCTTGGGTGATGGTGATCCCCTGGTCTGATTGGGCTGCTCAGGCGGGAAGTGGTCTATGAAGGGAGACAGTCCTGGCTGTGGAAGTCCAGCTGTGGCTGTCACCTGTTGCTGTCTGAGGATGGAGGGTCTGTGTGGGCTGTTGTGGATGGATTGTGGATGGATCTGCTGAGACGCAGTCCCTTGGGGTGGTGGCTCTCCACCTTCCTGATGCAGCTTTAACACAGCCCTTCGTGCTCGGGTGACCCCAACTGTAAGGTTATTTTTGCTGCTACTTCCTAACTGTCATTTTGCTACTGTTGTGAGTCGTAATGTAAATAACTGATATGTGACCCCCATGAAAGGGTCATTAGACCCCACAGGATGAGAACACTGCCGTAGAGTTTGGCAGGTCACACTCTCCTTTTCTTTAAGGAAGTTAATCTTAGGTCAGAATAGCAAGGACTGTCTTAAAAGTGGAAACTAAAGAATGAACATAAATCAAACTAGTTTTCTGATGCACTTCTTTTCAGTTGGAAGCCATAAGACTGACTGGCTTCTCTCCCTCCCTCCTTCCCTCCCTCCCTTCCTCCTTTCTTCTTTCTTTCTTTTCTAAAGCCAAGGGTCTTGCTATGTATATCAGGCTGGCCTGAAACTCTAGATCTGCCTGCTTTAGCCTCCCAAATGTTGGGATCACAGGCATGAAACTTCATACTTGGTGGTCATGTGACTGTTGGGAATTGTTGAGGTGTTTAGAACATGAACATAGACCCTGCTGGACTGTGGTTGTCCATGTCTGCCGCCAGGTGCCTTCCTCACAGCTGCCCTCCTAAAGGAAGCCTTTACTGCATCATGAGAACTATTCCACACACTGGGCACTAGATGGTGCTGAGATAAGGCAGAACGGCAGCTTCTGACAGGACCGCATGCTCAGGTCTAAACCTCAAATACAGTTGGCGGAACCTAAGAAAGGGAAACTGTTTAATAGCAGTCAAGACGAACCAGGGTTCATGGCTGTGTGTGCTTTCCTCATATTCTTTGCACTTGCAGTCTTTTCCTTCTCAGTGGGTTGGGCTGCCTAATGAATAGCCTTAAATTATTTCATGTCGACCACGTCACTGGTTTCTCAGTTTTTATTAAACTGAGTAAATTTCCGTATAACCAGGTTATACATTTCTCATTGTGTAAGTAGATGACTTCTTTAAGACTTTTTTTTACCAATAAAATAATTTTTAAAATTATTTAAGTAATCTTTAACTATAGAAAAGTTATAAAATACAGAAACAAAAGTTAAAGTACTTGTGTCTATTTACAAATACCACATACCACTTTCAATTTTTATTTTTTATTTTTATAAAACTCTGGTGTTGTATTACTGTTACATAATTTTTTTTGAATCAATGTATTTGTATAACTGTCCCCAGTCTCTGTTCCCAGGATCTTTCTTCCATATGAAATAGAGGTGCCTTGCCCATCCCCTCACTGGTAACCTCTGCTACCCTGTCTGTGAGTTTGCCTCACTAGGTGTCCATTACTACAAGGTCATGCAGTATGTGCCATCCGTGGTCGGCTCAAAACTCCCCTTTGTTATACACAGAGAGGCTCCATTTCTCCTTAGCACTGTTGAGTTCCAATTAACCACTTCAGTTTTTCTTTCATGGGTTTTCCTTGTGTTATAACAAAAAAGAACATTCTGCTAAGAGGCCTTGCTAATGTAGACATTGTCAGTTTATTAGTTATTTATGAAATCTTTCACATTTCCAAGTGCTAGACTGATTGTCATCTCTTCTTCCAGTTAGTGTTCATGTCTCTTAGCCCAGTGAGTACTGGACGCCATGTGCCACTGTCTCCTCTCGGATGTGTGGACTCATCAAACTGAGCTGCAAACGCTGACCAGAGAGCTGCACTGTAAAATAAGCCAGTGCCTTCAAGAAAGGGATCCTGAGTTAGCCATTCACAGTTCGCACTTTTGCAAAGCTGTGCTTCACACCTCACCCACAGACACGCTGTGCATGAATGTTACTGTTGGCAGGCTTGCCTGCAGCAAAAGGTGGCTTGTCCAGTACCTTGCTAGAGGGGAGTGTGTCTTCTCTGGCTAGGGTTAGTTGGCTGAGTGAGCTTAAATTTTAAATGTGTTTCCTCACTTGAGAAACAGAAAAGAGACTTGCCTTGAATTAGCTCACAAGTATCTGACCAAAAGAAACAGGTGAGATGCTTAAATGGGGGACAAGATTGTCACAGTGCTGAAGCAAGGGGCCAAGAATATCGTTGCTCCCTTGATTGCTTTCTCAGCAGCATTGAGTTCTGAATTTTAAAGCCATTAATTTCTCCTATTTTCCTGAGAAAATCAATGCAGTCTTACCCACTGTGGAGGTTGCTGTGGTTTTGACAGTGTAATAGCTCCAGGCCTTGATTTGGGCGGTTGAATGGCAGCATATAGATTGTCTGTGAGTCACATGAATACAAACGCCCTTTTGGTTCTGCCTGATGTATTAAAGTTTTCTGCAATAAATTTATATGCAGTTTTATCCTTTAAAATTTTACTATGAATAGGTTCTTTTAAAGCATTAACCTTCCTGCAGTTTAACCACTGAATGGGCTAATTCTTGTTAGTTTTGTGAATGATTTCTGTAATTTCCTCTTTGCTGATGTAAGGGGGAGTCTTCAGAGATGCCTCTGTGGTTTCTGAAGGGCCACTTGTTGATTTACCTAGGCCTTGCCCTAAACTGACAAAGATTGCTTATTTGTTAGAACAGGTACATTGTAGGCCAAGGATATTAGTGTAAAGTGTCAATTCTGAAGGCATTCTGTGACAATTTTCAGTGAAAGAGACAAAGACATTTTTAGTATTTGTTTTGTAAACCTCCTAATTGTGATTTGTTTAACAAATCTATGTTCAGAATTCTCTTGTAATTTCCTCCAATAGCTTTTGGCACGTCTGTTTTCTCTTAAAGGTTTGGACTATGAAATCTTCATCTTTTACTGTTTGCATATGGGACTGGTGTGCCTAAAAAGTAAAATATAGCCAGTCTAAATTACTGGAAGCTGTGAGTGAAAGAACATATGTACTTTAGAGACTTGCTTTCTGAATACTCTGGGGCTGATGGTTGCACAGCAGTCAGTCACCTGTCAGCCCGCCTTTTTCCTTGTCAGGTTTAAATTGGTTTTAATTCCTAATCACTCACATTGTTTTGTGCAATTGTAATTATGATCTAGATATATATCTAGATCATAATTTGTTTTTGTTTTCCGAGACAGGGTTTCACTGTCCTGAAACTCACTCTGTAGACCAGGCTGGCCTAGAATTCAGAGATCTGCCTGCCTCTGGCTCTAGAGTGCTGGGATTAAGAGCGTATGCCCCACTGCCCAGCGTGATATAATTTTTATAACATGTTATATGCATGATACACTTTTCTTGTTTTAAAAGGTACTTTCAAATGTATTTTTGTTTTATGGGTATGAGTGCTTTGCCCGCATGTATATATGTGTACCACACATATGTGTGTGTGCCTCACGTGTGCCTGGTGCCTGTGGAGGCCAGGGAGTGTGAGAACCCTGTAAGGAGAATTGGGGGGAGGGAGCAGGGAGTACTTTCTGTCGTCATCCTCCAGTCTCTCCAGTTTTGTTGTGTGTTGGGATGGCACCAGAAATAGCAAGATTGTCTCCTTTGTGACTGTTCCTTTCTGTAACTTTCTGTCAGAGACTGACAGTGGCTGTGATCCAGGAAGGTGCCTGATGTGCCATCAGACAGGATTGCCTCAGGACCCAGATGGTTGTTTAATAGAGTTTGATTTGGGAGCAAAAGTGTGATTATGCGATTGTGAGTTTTAACTGTCTTTGAGTGTCCAGCAGTACGGAGTTGCTGTAGTGAGCGGGTCTGAAGTATCCTGTGTGGTATCCTTTATTTAATCTGAATTGGTATTTGCTGCCTCTTGTCCCTTTTGGCTTATTTCCAGTGCTCCCGGTCTGTCTTAAGAAACATTTGGTTTCTGACTGTAATTGTCTTGGAAACGTTGGCATGCTTTTGCAGTACCATTTTACTTGTATTTACTTCAAATGATTTGTTCGTTGCCTCTTGCAACGAACATCTGAGCTCATCTGTTTAAAAGTGCTGGGTGCCTGTAACTGCTGCAACAGCGACCATCCAGCTGAACTGCTTTCTACCTCACTGGGGCTGCAACTCAGGCAGCAGGCAAGCACATTATTCTTAAATGCCCGGGGAGTGTAGAAACCTGGAAAGTGGATGGATGAGAGTCAGCATGTCCAGATGAGTCCTGTACAGCAGAGGCTCCCAACCTTTCCATGTTGGACCCTTTACCCTGCCGTGGTGACCCCACTACGCTCTACAGCTCCTCATGCTGTGGGGACCCCACCATAACATTATCTTGTTGCTCTTGCCCTGCTGTCATGGAACATAAATGTGGGGCTGAGGACACTGTGCTAGAAGTGATTGCTGAGGTGGGGATTGAGACAGCTGTGGGTAAGGAGAGAAAGGTTTCGTGGGCCTCACACAGAAAGGCTGCTGCTAGCTGCCTGGCCAGCCACAAAGAGCAGCTTTCCAAGGAGGCGGGGTCATTCTGAGAAGGAAATCAAACTACTTCAAAGGATACATTTTTGGGGCTGCAGAGATGGCTCAGCCATTAAGAACACTTCCTGTTCCACTAGAGATCAGAGATTGATTCCCAGCACCCACATCAGGTTGATTCACAACCACCTGTAACACCAGCTCTGGGAGTGCTGGGCTTCTGCTCTCATGTGATCTAGTGGCCAGAGAGATGGTTAAGATCACTAATTTACAGCTTGTGCAGATGACCTATGTTGATTAACCTCCATGTCTCAAACATGGCGGGGTCTCTGTGCCTGCCATGTCTCTGAATTCCCATTTCTAATTTGATTAAAGTCTTATTCACCATGCCATCTTGGTTGTCCAGGAACCATAGCCAAGCTGGACTTGAACTCACAGAGATCTGCTAATCTCCCAAGTGCTAGGATTAAAGGCATGTGTCACCACATCTAGCCACTGCCTTCCTTCCCATTAAGAAGAAAAAAGCTGGGCATGGTCGTGCTCACTTTTAATCCCAGCACTAGGGAGGCAGAGACAAGCTGATCTGTGATGAGAGACCCTGTTTCAAAACAAATGAGTAAGTAACAGATTTATTATAAGTATGGTAGTGTTTTGCCTACATGTATGTATGTATGTGTGCCTGGTGCCTGTGGCGGTCAGAAGAGGGTATCAGATCCCCTGGCCTACATGTGGTTCTGGGAACCAAACCCAAGTCTTTTGTAAGAGCAGCTGGTGCTCTTAACCTTGGACCCATTTCTCTTTCTCTGCCCCAACCCCTGTTTTTTTGAGTTGTACCTACATAGTCCTGGCTGTCCTGGAACTCTCTGTGTAGACCAGATTGATCTCGGGTTTACAGAGCTCCCAGAGTTGACAGGGCTGCCATTACTACCCAGCCTTTTCCTATGCCCATATTTAAACTGGATGTTTTGGGGTTCCTTTTACTTTTGAGTTATAGAGTTTACAAACAAACAAACTTTTCACTACTGTGTTTTGTTTGTTTTTTATTTTGTTTTGTTTGGGGTGGGGGAGGGACTAAGGTCCTACTATGTAGCTCTGGCTGGCCTGGACCTTGTTTAGTAGGCCAGGCTGGCCTCAAACTCATAGAGATCCCCCTGCCTCTGCGTCCCTGAGCTTTGGTATTTAAGGTGCATGTCACCATGTCTTTGTGCTTTTCTGTGTCCCTGAACCATTGAAGCCTGCATGTGGATTCTTTCTTCTCTTGCCTGTTTTCTTCACTTTTTTTTTTTTGGTTTGTTTTAATTTTGTTGTTTGAGACAGGGTCTACAATGTAGCCTAGGCTGTTATGAAATATACGATTAAGCTCATGTAGTCCAGGTTGGCCTTGAGCTCAGGGTAGTCTTCCTGCCTGGATGCTGGTAATAACAGGGACACAACACCATTCCTGCCTTTGCTCAGCTATTTGACAGTACTGAGATCCATACTTCAGATGCCTCCTAAGCATGCATCGCTTCCCTCAGTAAGGGCACGGTCGGCCTGTGCTTTGCTCTGTTTTGGATTACACATCCCAGGCCCTGAGAGATAGGGCTCCCCAAGCTCTTCTCTCTTGTGAACTAGAGTAGATCTCCTAACTACACTGAAAATTGAATTGAGACAGGGTCTACACTGTAGCCCAGGCTGTGTAGCTTTGTTTTATATTGCTAATTTTATTGTGTACCATGTTTACCATATTCTTGTTCTGATTTATGCTTCCACTGGATACATTCTGTTAGTGTATACATATTTAGTATTGTGTTATAAGTTACTTGTCATTTCTTTTGTCTTTACAGTACTGAGTTGAAACTGTTGGAAGAGGCAACCATTGCAGTTTGCAAGTCTTTGGGTAAGGTGGGAAGGGAGAGAAAAACAGGCAGTTTTTCAAATTTTCTGTTAACATTTTTAATGGTATGAGTTGAATTAATGTAGTAGCGTTCTTAATTATGATGGTGATGATAGTAATTATTTGTTTCATGGACTCATTGGTGCGTTGTATAATTTTGTCAATGTGGCTTGTCTCTATTTGTAGTGATATTAGTGGACCCTCCTGGGATTTCAGGTATGGGGCCTACACCTGGCTTCCCTTGTATATTCTCTTACAGTTAGTATTTGCAGATATCTTAGGGTTTTATTGCTGTGAAGAGACCACATGACCAAGGCAAGGTCCCAGATAAGGGACAACATTTAATTGGGGTTGGCTTACAGGTTCAGAGGTTCAGTCCATTACCTTTAAGACAGGAACGTGGTACATCCAGGCAGGCATGGTGCTGGAGGAGCTGAGAGTTCTATATATTGTCCTCAGGCAGTAGGAGGAGACTGTCTTCTACTGGCCGTCAGGAGGAGGCTCTGAGTCCATACTGGGTGGAGCTTGAGCCTAGGAGACCTCAATTTCCGTCTGTACTGACTTCCTCCAACAAACCACACCTATTCCAACAAGGCCACACTTCATAATTGTGCCACTACCTGTGGCCTAGCATTCAAACAAATGAATCTATAGGGGCCAAACCTTTTGGGTTTTTTGTTTGTTTGTTTGTTTGGTTGGTTGGTTTTTTGTTTTTTTTTTTTTTGGTTTTTTCAAGACAGGGTTTCTCTGTCCTGGAACTCACTCTGTAGACCAGGCTGGCCTCAAACTCAGAAATCCACCTGCCTCTGCCTCCCAAGTGCTGGAATTAAAGGCGTGCACCACCACTGCCCGGCTAGTTTTTTTTTTTTTTTTTTTTTTTTTTTTTTGAGGGACCAAACCTTTTAAAACCACCACAGCAGCCTTGTTTTTATATTTTGAAAGTATATTCTGAAGGACTCCATCTTTGACACTCTTTAACATGTGTCAGGAAGCTCACATAGATACACAATTCTCAGTTCTGCATGAAATGAATTCTGACAGCTTAGGCCAGTGTTTGCATTTCTGGTTCAACAATGTCCATGAATTTATGTCTACATTGGAAATCCTTGGCCAAGAAAGTGACTGTGCAGTTGTGGCTGCCATCGTTTGAACTTTGTACCCAACACGTAAACCTTGTGAGCTTTCTTCAGCAGTAAATTTGGACAGTCTCTTTCTTCTGTAGAATTCTTAGTTTTTGTGCTTCAGAGACTTGTCATGATGTGTAATACGTTTTTATGGATAATTTTTTACATCCAATTTGTTATGTCGAGTAATTTCCTTATAGCTAAGAATTTCAGCCAGCAGATATGGATCTGTCCTTGAAAAAGTAACTACCTATAGATAAAAATACGTAAACTTGAACTGGAGAAATGGCTCAGTGGTTAAGAGTACTAGCTGCTCTTCTAGAGGACCTGGGTTCAATTCCCAGCACCCACATGGCAGCTTACAACAGTCTATAATTTCAATTACAGAGGATCCTATGTCCTCTTCTGGTCTTCTCAGGTATGTACATGTTGCAAAGATATATGTGCAGGCTAAACATCCATATAAAAATAAAGCAATACATTTTAAAATTTAAAAAGAATATGAAAAATTACAGTAATATTGGTGCTAACCTCAGTTGAGGTTGCACTTCCTTCTACTGTTTACTTTGTAAATAAAAATCGGATATTTGTAATTATGACTATCTCTTAGTCACTGTTCTTTTGCTATAATGAAACACTGTGACCAAAAGCAAGCTGGGGAGGGAAGGGTTTATTCAGCTATGCCTGCATATCACTGTTGATCAAAGGAAGTCAGGACAGGAACTCAAGCAGGGCAGGAACCTGGAGGCAGGAGCTAATGCAGAGGCCATGGAGGAGTGCTGCTTACTGGCTTGCTCCTCATGGCTTGCTCAGCCGGCTTTCTTAGAGAATCCAGGACCAGCAGCCCTGGGATGAAATCACCCACGATGGGCTGGGCCCTCTTTCACTTATCACTAATTAAGAAAATGCCCTACAGGCCTGCCATCTTATGGAGGCATTTTCTTAATTGAGGTTCCCTCCTCTCAGATGATTCTAGCTTGTGTCAAGTTGGCATACAACTATCCAGCACAGACTAAGAGTAGCATTTTCTCTCATTGCTTATTTTCTGAATTAGACGTGAAATTGTCTGTAAGAGTGATCAGTCAGCAATTTCAGTGTGACATTTTATAAATGGTATGATATGCTCAGTATTAACTACTTAAATGCCTTTCTTGTCTCTTGCAGTGGAAAACAACCCTCGAACAGGAAATCTTGCTGCGCTAACTAAGGTCTTCCTTTCTAGAACCAGGGAGCTCAGGCTTTCAGCCGAGTGTCAGAAGTAAGTTGCTGCTTACTGTCACTGTGGCATGCTTGGCGCTGTGAGGAATAGTTTTTATTTGGTCCAGGGAATACACTATGATCTTCTGAAAACCTGTAGAGAAATTATACTCTTTATTAAGAGAAAAAAAGTAAAAGAGAAGTTTTTATTTTAGGGCTGAAATTGTTGGTGTGAGATTCAGTAATTTGTTTGATTCCAACACATTGGTTAGTTATTAAAATTATATTCTTTAAAATGATTAGTAATTATATAATTATTTTTAATTCAGTTTTAAAAATAATCAATTTGTTTTGGGTAGCACAAAAAGTGGGTTTTATGGTGACATTTGTTTGCTCATGTTCATCATGCCATTACCTGCTGTTGTCACGATGTGTTGTTACCATAAAAGGTGTTTCCTCCCGTTACCATTCCTCGTTATTGCTAATCTAGTTTAAATAGCGACTTAGACTGATGTCATCTTATCCCACATCTATGGCTCTTATGTCCTAAATATTGGATCTGGGGATGTCTGATTGTTTATAACTAGAGCACTGACTATGTTTATAGCCCAGGCTGGACCAGGCAGTCTGGTGCTTTAGTCTTCCAAGTGCTGGGATAACAGGGGGGAGCCACTGTGCCTGGTTCTTGTAAAATTGTTTAAGATAGATAGTATCTTTAAGATTGTTTATTGCTGTGCTTATAAAGAAATATATCAAATCCAGTTAAAAATTTCCTGTTATTAATACAAATAACAGGCACTATTTTGTGTTGCCACAGATGTCTCCTTTTGGTTACACTGTATATTTGTATATATTCTCTTTATGCTTCCATAGTGTTAGCTTTCTTTGCTTTCATGTGAGACAGTTATACCTGGGACAGTTTTAATCCAGTAGACTTCACTAAGTAGAGTATGATCTGAGGGAAACTATAGTAGCTGCCACTGGCTCGGTGTAAGTATAAGATACAGACATTGTCTTATAAGCAGGCTGTGCAGAGCCATTCTCAAATTATGAAGACACATGGACAAGAAACAAACCGACCTTGTTTATGATTAAATACTGAAATTTAGGTGCTTCTGGTCTTCCTTTGCAGCCACATCTTCATTTGGCAGACACACAATGCTTTGTTTATTATTTGCTGCTTACTGAAAGTGTTCATCTGTGAGATGTCTGAGGAGGAGCTGCAGCTTCACTTTACGTATGAAGAAAAGTCTCCCGGCAGTTACAGTAAGTAATCGGTCAGTGGCAGATCTTAGGATTAAAGTAGACTCTGGCTTAGTAGGGAAGGGCACTGCCTCCCAACACTGCAAGCCTGGTGGCCCGATGTACAGGTGGAAGGAATGAGTCTGTCACACCGAGTCATCTCGTGACCTCCACACACGCACTGTGGCTCCTGTGCTCACACCTGCTCATCGTACACACATTGCATCTAAGAAGCATCTGGAAGCTCCAGGTTCCCTCCAATACCATCTATTCCTTAAAACAGCCAGCAGGAAAAGGCCTTCCTCCTCCTTTGATGTCTTTATTTATTACTTGTTTTGTTGCTGTAACCAAACACCTGACAGAACCAGGAAGAAAGGGTTTATTTTGCCTGGAGTTTGGGAGTGCATTGTGTCACGGTGGGCATGGTGGCAGCAGGAGCAGTAGGCAGCTGTTACCTTGCATCTGCAGTAAGGAAGTGAGGAGAGAGTTGGATGCTGGTGCTCAGCTACTTTGCCTCTTATTTGATCTGGTACCTCAGTCCATGGGATAGTGCCACCCACTTCCTAAACCTAATCTAGAAGCTGTGTCACAGACATGCCCAGAGGTCCACTTCTGGTGATTCTAGATCCGGTCACGTTGACAACCAGTGTGAGCATCACGAAGTCTACTCCTTGTCAACTTGACAAATATCACCTAACACTTTTAATTATTGTTGAATTTTTAGATTTATTTATTTATGTGAATGACTGTGTACCATGTGTGCATCTTGTACCTGATAAGGACAGAAGAAGGCATTGATTGAATGCCCTGGAACTGGAGTTAAGGATGGCTGTGAGCCATGATGCATGTCCAGGTCCTCTCTGCAAGGGTAACAAGTGCTCTTTAGTAGTAGTATTTTTTTTTAGTTCACTTTTCATCCCAATCACAGCCCCCCAGTCCCACCTTTACATATCCCTCCTCCCCACTGCCCCCTTCCCTTCTCCTCATAGAAGGGGATCCCCCTTGGGTACCACCCCACCCTGGGATATCTAACCCCAGCAGGTGTCCTGCTGAGGTCCACCAGGCTGTCCAGATAGAGAAGGGGACCCAGTGGCAGGCAGCAGAGTCAGAGACGGCCCCTGCTCCAATTGTTAGGGGCCCATAAAGACCAAGCTGCACATCTGCTACAAATGTGTAGGGGCCTAGGTTCAGCTCCTGCGTGCTCCCTGGAAGTGATCTCTCCAGAGCCTGTTAGTGTGTGTGTGTGTGTGTGGTGTGTGTGTGTGGTGTGTGTGTGTGTGCGGTGTGTATGAGTGAGTATGGCTGTGTGCATGCCACACCATGGCATGCAGGGAAGGGTCAGAGGACAACATTTAGGAGTCCATTTCTCCTTCCACTGTGGGGTCTGGGAACCTCAGGTCATCACGTTTTTGTGGCAAGTGCCATTGCTTATAAAACAATCAGCCTGTTCTCATATATAATACAATACCTTTTATATAATACAAGCTTCTACCTCTTACCTCCATAGACACGAAGCCATGTCATGATGCAAAGTCGTTCGTTCCATCCTTAAGGTTCCATGGTCTTCAGTAGCTCCAGCACTGTCTAAAAGTCCCAGTTTCTTTTGAGACTGAACCGGGAACCTCAACTGTTAGGAAATTAGAACAAGTTACTTAGTTCCAATACATATTGGTACATGATAAAATTCCCATTCCAACAGCAAGGAATGGTGGCATAACAAGGAAAGATTGGACCAAAGTTACATAGAAACCAAGCAAGGCAAACACCTAATCCTAACTCTGGCTCTGTGTTTAGCATCTAGGGCTTGGGAGATTCACCTGTGTGCTGAGATTAGAGGTGTGTTAGTGCTTAAAATTTTTTTACAAGTTACATTTATTTATTATTAGGGTATGTGTATAGGCTTGCCAGCATGCCATGGCATGCATGTGGAGGCCAGAAGACAACTTGCAGGAGTGGTTTTCTTTCTGCCATCTTGTGGTTCCCAGGGAATTGAACTCCAGTCACTGTGCTCGGCACCAGGTGCCCTTACCTGCAGAGCCATCTCACCAGCCCCACCCCCCAACTCTGAATTCATCCCCAATCATGTTCACAGGACACAGGCAAAATGAAGCTAAGATTCTTTGCCAGAATGTGACTTGAATGTCCTGTGTCCCACTTCCTGAATCAGCCCTTGTTCCTGTCTGAAACCTCATGAGCCTGGTCTGTGGTCTGTTGGCAGCTCAAAGATAATAAACCACAGAACTTGGCTTTTTGAGCCCAGAGTTCTCTTCCTGAAGACCAGTTCTGAGAGTGTAGACCATGCGGTTGAGCTTTTCTTAGCAGCAGCCCCACTCCTGGTACCATTTCTCTACATTAGTGCCTTCTCTTGTTGCCATCAAATACCTGACAAAGCAACGTAAGGAAGGAAGGAAGGACTGGTTTAGGAGAACTGTCCAGTGCAGGAAGGCATGGTGGCTGGGGTACATTCAGCTGGGCCCTGGCTATGAATATTACCTCCTGCATTCAGGGATAGACCTCTTCTCCCTCACCCCCAATTAGCACAGTCTAGAATCTTACAAACATGCTGTTTTTATATTTTTAAATATGTTCTGAGATATGAATAGGGCTTTTATTCAGGGTTGCAAACTCTAATGTTTCTATGCTAATCTTCGTCTTTTGATATCAGTAGTACTCAAAACACGGGTCTGCTTGTTAAAAAAAAAAAAGACCACATCCCCCAATGGGGGTTGGAGAAATGGCTCAGTGGTTAAGAGTAGGTACTGCCACCCAGGGCCAGCAGTGGCAGTTCTGCAGGTGCTCAAGTGGCAGTTTCAGCCTAGGCTAGACCAGGTCCTTGAAAAGCATGAAATAGTTCAATATAAATGTATTTGAAGATGATTTTTTTTTTTTTTTTACTTATTTTTATGAGGGTTGCTCTCAAGCACAGCAGGTTATATATATGTGTTCATCTTTGCTTTCCATCAAAACTCGAGTTGGCATTGAGAATTTAAACCATGGATGTGCTGGGCATAGCTTGGTGGTGTAGAGCTATAGCCCTAGCACTGGGGAAGCATCATGTTGACATTTCAGAGCTGTTAGAAAGTCAAGTAATAAAGAACTTAGCTGCATGCTAACCGCTTTGTGTTTGGAGAGCACCAGAAGAAAGCCTCTTGTTCCAGAACTCTGGGAAGGCTGGGGGACTGGAAGTGACAGGTGTCTTAGAGGCAGGTCCTCAGAGATGCTAGGAAAGCGCTCAGAGGGCTCTCCTCCAGCCTCATTTGTGAGGTTCCCCCTCCCAGTGTGATGTTGTGAGTTTATTTTCTGTGGGGTTCACCTGCAGGGCTCCCCTAGGAGCTTCTTGGGAGCCTGCTAAAGAACACATGCTGAAAGCTCAGGAGCGAGGTGCCCTGACTCAGCTCATAGAGTGCAGGTATTGGGACCTACCCTCCGCAGGAGGTTAGTGGACCCCAAACCAAATGAACCAAAACAGAAAAGAAATATGTCTGGTGTCCTCCACGAAGCAGCTAGGAGCTCTCCAGGGGGAGACTGTCCACTCGCCCTGGGCAGGTTCCTCCTGTGTACATCAAGCTTTTAGTCAGCCTTTGTCTCAGTGGCAGGTAAGCGGAACCAAATAGTAGAGAAGAGCAAATAACATGTAAGAGAGCAGTGTAAACCAAGGAAAAAATAATGTAAGACAGGAAATTTGTAGAAACAGACTTCAAAATCCTTAACTGTTCTCTCTAACACACCCACTTTCCTTTCTGTTCTTGGCCTCAACGTGATTAGAACTTATAGGCATTACTCTTGAAACCCACGATTTTTGCCCTGCTGAGTTCTGGTGGAGGTTGTGGTGGCTTGAATAGGTATGGCCCTCATGGACTCGGGTGTTTGAACATCTGGCCCAGGGAGTGGCACTATTAGGAGATGTGGCCTTGTTGGAGGAAGTGTGTCACTGTGAGGGCTAGCTTTGAGATCTCCTCGTGCTAGGCCCTGGATGGTACAGAGTCTCCTGTTGCCTGTGGGTCGCTTGTAAGCTCTCAGCCCCTTCTCCAAGTCTGCCTGCACACAAACATGCTGATGGTGGACTAAACCTCTGAAACTGGAAGACAGCCCCAATTAAATCACTTCTTTACTTTCTGGTTTTTATTCTCTCATATATTACATCATGACTGCAGTTCCCCCACCCCCAGTCTTTCTCCCCACCCCTCTTCTCCTCAAGATTCACCAACCCTTCACCTCCCCTCAGAAAAGAGCAGGCCTCTCAGGGCCATCAACCAAACCCTGCATATCAGGCTACATAAGACCAGGCACGTACCACCATATCGAGGCTGAGGAAGATTTACTTCTGTCTTAGTTATTAAGCTCCTATTGCTGTGAAGAGAGACCATGGTCACGACAACTCTTAGACTCTTTTGCCTGCTTGTGGGACCCTTCTCCTACTGAACTGCACTTTTTCCCTTATGGAACTAGCTCTGGTTTGTCTCTAGCCAAGGAGCTGGTGCTGCCTTGGCAGCAAGATTTCACCTCTTCTTTGTCTCTGCTTTAACTAGTCCCTGGAGACTGGCACAGGTAACCCTGGCATTGTACACCAAGGATTGATGTTTTAAGAATTTTAATATAAAGTTTAATGATGAAATTTGATTATTTATATGTAAGCAGTGCAAAAGTAAGTAAATGCACAACACCACCACCAGACATCAATCCAACAACAGAAACGACTCAGAGAAGAAAGTTCATACGTCAGGGTAGCCTATTCACCATAGCAAGGCACCTTCTCAGAAAACCAGAAACATTCAAAATTTAAATTGATCTTTGCAGAAAAATAGAGAAGTTCCTCTGGGCGCTCCTGAGTTGTTTGATCTTTGTAACAGTTGCTGTCTCAGTGTCTTAATTAGGGTTTCTATTGCTGTGATGAAACACCGTGCCCAGAAAGCAAGTTGGAGGAAAGGGTTTGTTTGGCTTATGCTTCCACATTGCTGTTCATCACCAAAGGAAGTCAGGGCAGGAACTCAAACAGGGCAGGATTCTGGAGACAGTAGGTGATGCAGAGGCCATGGAGGGTGCCGCTTACTGGCTTGTTTCCTCTGTCTTGCTCAGCCTGTTTTATTATAGAACCCAGTACCACAGCCCAGGGGTGACACCACCCAGAATGGGCTGGGCCCTCCCCCCTTGATCACTAATTGAGAAAATGCCCTACAGCTGGATCTCAAGGAGGCATTTCCTCAAGGGCGGCTCCTTTCTCTGTGATAACTCCAGCTTGTGTCAAGTTGACACACAAAACCAGCCAGTACAGCATCTTTTTTCTGTATCTCAGGCAGAAATTGGAGGATAAACTCCAAGTGGAGGGCTGACTGGGTGTGTAAGAGTAAGTCTGAATGTACTAAATCTGCTTAACTTAATTGAGATCATGAAGTAATGAGTAAGAACACAACAAGAGAGCTTCTGGGTCAGGAGGCCGCAGCAGGTGGTGTGCCTCTGTAGCCAGCCTGAGGTTCGAGGGACTTCAGTTCAGGGTTATCCCAGGCTACACAGTAAACTCCTTTCTCAACAAACAAAAACGAGGCTAAGAGCATACTGCGTAGTCAAGAGGACTCAGAGAGGGCTTGGATACAGAAGGGTGGCTAAATCTGGGTTTTAGCATTGGGCTGCTGATGCAGTCATCAAAAATGAAAATAAGAAAGAAACATGTTGAGTTAGAGAGGCTCAGTGGTGAGAGCACTCACCCCAGCACTCAAATAGTAGTTTACAACTTTCAGGGGATCAAGCTCCCTCTGGGATCTCTGTGCTGCCTGTATACAAGTAGGAGAACATTCGTGCACATAAAATTAAAAAGAAGTAGACCAGAGAAGTGTTAGAAATACTGCAGTCATTTTTGAACACGCTGAGTTTGAGATACTGATCACTCATCTTGGACACACCAGTAGACAGTTGGTGAGTCTGCAGCCATGGCACTCTGACTGCCCCGGATCTCGTCTGATCTGTGAACTGACCAGAGTCTGTCCTGCCAAGTGCTTGGATGGGAGACGGTCTGACAGAAAACAGGATGGTAGGTGAGAGGCTGAAAGGCAATCTTTGGATTTAGGAATCACCAGTGTGTAAGTTGTGATGAGAGAGAGAGAGGGGAGGGGGGAGGGAGAGAGAGAAACAAATGGAAGGTGTGTGTAGATGTGAGGCTATACACGACCTGCGGAAATCATTTTATGAAGCAGTTGATGTCATGCATGTCCACAGCCCAAGCAGAGTCATAAGGCTGTCCTCTGGCTTAAGCAGTTTGGATGTCCCTTAGCTGTGGGAGTGTGGGACAGAAGTGCTTGTGTTGGGATGACAGATCACATCCTGTCCTTGTCACTTATGATTCTCTGACCAGGAAAGCCTTCTTGTCTTTGGCTTTTGTTTGTAAGGAGGTGACTGCCTTCTTGTCAGGATTCATTCTGTCATCTGTGGATTACAAAGGGGCCATGGCGTTCATCAGGACCAAGGGCAAGGTTGTATGAATATTTAGGGGAGGGATGCAGGTCTAAATGTCTTTGCTTCAGTGAAGCAGCTTTTTAAAATATCGTATCTTTGACTTTATGTAAAATTCCACAAAAGAAGCAGTGTGAAGTAGGAGAAGTCTGAAAATTATTGGCCTGTAGGAGCCTTAAGGTCATTGAGATATATAGATATATATAATGTTTGTTGGTTCTTTGTGAATTTCACATTATGCACCCCAGTTCCACTTATTCCCCTCTCCCCTCATACTTGCCCTCCATCCTTGCAACGCCCCCCCCCCAACAGAGAAAAAAATCTTGTTGTGGAAGCTGTAGTGTGTCACAGTATCAATAGTGTTCCCTTCTGTCCACACTTCTTTCTTGCAAATGTTGATTGCAGTGACTCATTGGTCTGGTTCCAGGCCTCTGGCTTCTGTCACTCTATCAATACTGGAATCTCACTGGGACTATCCTGTTGTTGCCCTGTGTCATGGAGATCCTGTAGTTTTGGATCTGTAGGACCGGCCCCTTCATGGACTCCAGCAGTTCATCAGTGGGATAGATGTTGGGGTGGACCAATTGAAAGCTCTGGATCTGGGCTGAGAGGTATCTGAGCTGCTCTGCCCTCCAGCTCTCCTGCTCTCCCACCTTGACCTGGTTCACTGTCAACCCCTACAACCAGGACCAGCTCTGCCCTGCTGCCCAGGTGAGCTGCAGGGCCCACTCTCCTAAGTGTTGTAGCAGGTGAGGGACATGACCAGTTCCCTCTCTCATGACCCTGGAACCATTCTCCCACCTGCCACAGGTGGGGAGGGATGAGGGAGGGGAGGAGAGCATTCTCCCTCATCTGTCTACACCACCTGCCACACAGCAGACAAGAGGTAGGGTTGGCTCTCTTGCACTCACGCCCTTGAGGCCTGCTCACCAGCAGCCCCATGTTCAGGGCCAGCTCTACTGTGCTGCCCAGGTAAGGTACAGGGCTTGCTCTTCCAAGTGCTGAAGCAGGTGAGGGCCAGGGCCAGCTCTCCTGCCTACAGTATATACTTATAATCTCAGAATTTGGAGGAGGCTTGCCAGTTGAAGACTACACAGTGAGACCCAATCTTGAAAGCAAAAATAGAGCCAGTGAGATAGTTAAGTCATACATGCCCGACGAGCTTTTGTCTAACTCTGAAACTCAAATAAAGGTAGAAGGAGAAAACCAACTCCAAGGAATTGTCTTCTGCCTTTCACATGTGTGCTATGGCACATACACTAATACAAAAGGAAACTCGTGTAAAGTTGGTATTAAGGCTGTATGAGGTGCTAACTTGCTCATGCTCTGCATTTTATTCAAAGGTCAAAATAGTGTTTGAATATATGTAATAATTTTTTTCATATTAGAAATGAAAACTTAACATCTAAGTAATTTCACCTATTGTCTACCTTGTCAAAACAAAGCTTTGTGTGTCTTACTAGGTTCTGACTCTGAAGATCTTTTGGAAGAATTGCTCTGCAGCTTGATACAGTTAATCACTGATACTCCACTCTTGTAAGTTCTGCCTGAGCTGGGCTTGGTCTTCATTCTGTAATGAAAATGAGAATTGACTTGCTGAAGAATTGACTTGTTTGTGTGTGTGTGTGTGTGTGTGTGTGTGTGTGTGTGTGTGTGTGTGCGCGCGCGCGCGCGCAGGCGTGTGCAGAGGCCAGTAAGTGTTGGGTGAACTCCTTAATCATTCTCCTCTCCCCTTTTTGTTTTCTCTTCCCTGCCCCTCCCACTCTCTCTGAGATAGGGTCTTACCATGTAATTCTGGTTACCTTAGAACGCCCTGTGTAGACCAGGCTGGCCTTGAACTCACAGGATCCACCTGCCTCTGCCTCCTGAGTGCTGGGATTAGAGGCATGTGCCACCATGCCCCTTATTTTCTGAGACAGGGCCTTTTATGGAACCTGGATTTCTTTGACGTGGCTATACTGCCAGGCCAGCAAGCCTCAAGATCAGCACTGTGGTTGCAGGCATGTGCCACCAAACTAGGATTGATATGGGTGCTGAGGTTCCTAATTCAGGGTCTACTAAGCTATCTGCCCAAGCCCTGTGTTGAAGAGTTTGTAGGTTCTGGTATAGTGTTTAAGGATTACACACCCATGTAATTCTTAATATTTTGCCTGGTGTATGTAGACTATGTCTACCTGTCTTGCTTGCTTTTCTGTTGCTGTGACAAAACACCATGAGCAAGGCAACTTAAACAAAACAAAACATTTAATTTGGGGGTCGTGGTTTCAGAGTTTAGTAGAGTCTGTGGCTATCCTGGCAGGGAACATGGCCGCAGGCAGGCAGGCAGGTAGGCAGACAGGCACAGGCATGGTACTTGGAGCAGGAGCTGAGAGCTCACTTTGAGACAACCATGAAGTAGAGAGAGCTATCTGGGAATGGTGTGGGCTTTTGAAAGCTCAAAACTCGCTCCCAGCAACACAACCTCCTCCAACAAAGCCACAGCTCCTAATCCTTCCCAAACATTTCCAGCAAGTGGAGACAAAGCACTCAGATGTGTTTGAGGTTTGGGGGCCATTTTTATTCAAACCACATTGCCATCGAACAAGAATTTCATGTTAACGACAAATGATTAAGTCCTTCAGTACTATCAGCAGAGGATTACATTAACTTCGGTAAGAAGAGATCGTACAGGTTTCTAAAGAGTTTGAGAAAGGCGAGTTGAATCTAGTCTGTGTGGTAGAAAAAGCAAACTGACAAGAAAGTGTTCTCTTTTTCCCCTGGCTTCTTGGTTTTGTTTTGAGACTGTTTTAGAGAGGACAGATCCTTTGCAGTGTTCATTGAAGCTAGGTGTGCTCCTTGAGATGTAGTTGAGGAGGTCCTCCAATGAGACTCGTTAGTGAAGTTCTTCCCAGGGAGCTTACTCAGTGAAGAGTGTGGTTCTTCTGACAACCTTTTTCCTGTGTCCTGGAACATAGATGAGGTCTTCTGAGTTGCACACCCATCCTGGCACAACCCAGTAGTCTCCTAGAGGTTTTGCTTTGATGTTACTGAGTCCTGAACCAAGGTCAACAACTGCTGTTCTCCTTCCCTCACCCAGGATGTCTCATGGGACAAACCAAACCCTTAGTTGTTTCTGCTGCTGGAACTGGGTTTCCGTCGCTGCAGCTCAGTGCAGTTCCTATGTGTATAAAAGTGTCTGTTCTTTGTGAGCCATTGCTTAGCCCCTCTCATAACGGATTCTCCTCTGGATCCTTAGCCATTTCTGCCCTCATTGTCTTCCTTTCTATGCTGTCTGTGTAGTCATGTATCACGGCCCTTTGGAAGGCCACGAACCTTTGTAACATCTGTGACATTCTTCTGTCACCAGACACTTTAATTACTTTGGAGAATTTACAAAATGAACTGACTGATTCTTGAGCCAGAACCTTTTATGTTGGCCTTGCTGGTGTCATGGCTCAGTCCTCCAGCCTCAGCTGTCTGAGAAGCTAGGACAAGAATACATCTCCTTACTTCTTGTGTGTGTGCATGCATATGCACATGCATCCGTGTGTGGGCGTGTATGTGCCGCAGCACGGAGGCCAGCTGTAGGAGTTAGTTCTCTCCTTCTACCGGGGGTCCTGAGGACTGAACTCCAGTTATCAGGCTTGGTAGGAAGCACCTTTACCTCATTTATTTTTCTGCCTCCAGAGATACATATTTTAAAGGAATTACATTTATTAGACAGGGCCTCATCTATCCAGGCTGCCCTTGAGCTTACTGTGTAGCTGAGAATGACTTTGAACTTTATAAAGAGTTGTTTTATATGTATCAGTGTTTTGCCTGCATGTGTGTCTGTACCATGTATGTTCACTGCCTGAGAAGATCAAAAGAGGATGTTGGACCCCCTGGAACTGGAGTTGTAGAAGGTTGTGAGCCACCAAGGTGGGTGTGAGATATTCCTGAGTTCTCTGGAAGAGCATCCAGTGCTCTTAACTGCTGAGCTATCTTTCCAGCCCCGATTATTAACATTTCCCCCTGCTTTTATCTCTTGAGTGTTGAGACCACGGGTCTCCACCACATCCACTTTATGGAGGCTGCACCCGGGTGTCCTAGACATGCACTCTACCAACTGACCTGTATCTCTAGCCATGCAAAGGAAGTAGTTTTTGGATGAAGAATTCTTCAGGTTTATTATCATAAGATAGCAAACACAGAGGGGTTTTGTCAGAAATAGGCTATTTGCCTCTGGCCCAGAAACAAAAGGTAAGCATTTGTGAGCAAATAGGCTCTTGGGGATGTTGTCCATGAACGCATACTTTCCTAGAGCTGGAGAGATGCTCCATGCCTTGTGCTTTGTTGATGCATGGTGAGCTGAGCTGAGTAGACTTGCCTGCTAGGGAAGGGCATGGGGTAGTGCCCACCAATGTCCTGTGATACACAGAGTTGTTCACATGTCTGCCAATTTTTCTTTTGCTTTGAGTAGAATTTTAATACTGCCTGGGGTGACTGTGTAAGCCCAGCTTACGGTCTCCTCCTTGTATGCATGTAACATGTTTGCACTGACGCAGAGATACATAAGCCTCCAGGTGTCACCTCACAGAGCGCAAGCATTTCAGGTCTTTTTTTCCTTGCCCTGTCCTTGTCCTACTTGGCATATGGAATATGAGGCAGTGCTCAGATCAGATTAGCTATGGGTAAGAGTGTCGCTTGCAAAGGGTCGGTCCTAGGAGCATGGGCTTTTAGTAATATTATTAGTAAGATTCTGTGTGTGCTCAGTCTCACTTACCTGTATTCTTATGTGAGAAAAGCAGTTCCTGTCTTGGTTAAGTCACTGTGGTTAGGTTTCGGACTTTTTTTTTTCAGATGGGTGTGGAGAACTTATGTATTCCCTGCTCTTTTCTAATCAAATCAAGCTAGATGTTTTTTGATCTAATTTTAAAATTAAATTGATATAATTTCAAAATTAACCAGGTCAGGTTACACATGCCTATAACCCTAGCTCTTGGTAGACTGAGGCAAGAAGATGGTGAGTTAATGGATAGCCTGGGCTACATAATGAGTTCCAGACCAGCCTAGGCTACATAGTGAGACTCAGTCTGAAACAAGCACAAATTTAGGCTTTTAATGACATTTGTTTTCATTGCCAAGTACCAACAATTGAATGTGTACAGACTTTAGCCTTTATTGATGATGTTTTGTTGAAGTTAGGGAGTTGGAAGTCGTAAATATGTTTAGATAATAAAGAGGCTGTGAGGAAGTGAATGGACCAGCTGTAGAGGAGCAGACAGTGCTGCAGCGTATCACACATTCAGTGTTTTCATGTGTTTATACTTTTTAAATGAACTGAAAATGCACAGGCAGCCAGATGTCTTGTTATGTATGCTCAGTCAAAGCAGCTGCTGAAACAATTTCTTATGATTTAATGTCCTTGGAAGTCCGTCTTACAAGAAGGTTTGTCTTGGTTACAGTTTCCATGTGAGAGCAACCACTCTGTAAGTGTTTCATTCCAGACCAGCCTGTAACTGAAGGTGGAATTAGCATGAAAACAGGACGCCCTCTCAGCTCCTGAGCACCCCCAGTCTAGCTCTAATGCTTTACAGTTGATCTTGGCTTATCTGTGTTCAATTAGCAGGAGAATCATTAGAAATCTAATTTTAGTAGTCATGTAATTTCAAACTAACCTAAACCTTTCTTATGAGACTGTATCAAATAGTCTATTAAAATTGAAAGCAAAGTGATTACTAAGAATAACATATACATTATGTATGTGTGTACCTGTATTGCACACATATATATAAATAAATTATATTTATATATGCATGTATATAAATAAATAAAATTAATTCTCCCACACAGCTCTTGTTTACCTTAAGCTAGCTTGAACTTGTTGAGTGGCTAAGGATGACCTTAAACTTTTGCATCTCTTGCCCTCAATCCTGAGTGATAGGATTACAAATGTATACTGTAATACCTGGTTTATACAAACTTTTAAATGACTCTTTATTAGAAACAGGATCAGGCTAGGCCCGGGCCCCATTGCTAATCCCAATTATTCAGGAGACTGAAGCAAGAGGATCTCAAGTTCAAGACTTGCCTAGGGAATCCCCTCTTTGAGGCCTTTGAGGAAGACAAAAGGATCTGAATTAGGGACCTCTCAGGACTGAATGTGTCTTTGTGGAATCAAGGGCATGTTAGATTGATGACAGCAAGTCTGGAAAACTCAGACTGGAGAAGTGGTGTGGTTTGAGACAGGAGTGCTAAAGACTAAACTGAGCTGCCTCAGATTCCGGACCAGGACACAACAATAGAAGTGTCGAGCTTCTCCTGTCAGCTCACTCTGGAGAAATTGAGGATGTTTGAAACTGACTGTCTGAACTGTAAAATTCTTTATATCAACATCATTTCCAAAATATAATAGTTATAAGTGCATATTTATTCAAACCATAGTCTTTCAGTATGTTGTGAAAAAGCTGAGTACTGAAGTTGTTTGTTCTCTGCCAGTCATTCTTTGTGTTTAAGACAGGGTCTTACAGTGTAGCCCTGGCTGACCTGGAACTATTGTGTAGACCAGGCTAGTCCTGAACTCGGAGAGGTTCACCTGCTTCTGCCTTTCATTGCTAAGATTAAAGGCATGTGCTGCCTACCATACCTGGCTTGTAAGTGGTTTCCGTAGTTGTAAGTGGTTTCCGTAGTTGTCGCAGAGAGCGAAGGCACCGAGATGCCCATGGCTGGGGAGTGAAGGACTTGTATGACTCTGGGATAATGTCCTTCTTCAGCCCTGCGTGTTGATTCCCAAAGGCTCCCTCAAAACCAGCTTCCGTGGAAGGCAAGAGCTAGCTACAGAAAATCAGCATTTAAATTTTAAGTCCTACAAGTTAAAAACTAGGCCAGCTTTCTGGATGAATTAGGAACTTAAGACATTATAAGCATTGAACTAAATGTTATAGAATTTTCATATACCAAGATGGAATTATGTATTAAAAGGTTACAATAGGTTTTTAAAAAATTTTTATTGCAGGTTTATTTTTATGGCTGAAGAGATGGCTTAGTGGTTTAGAGCACTGACTGCTCTTTCAGAGGACCTACCTGGGTTTGGTTCCCAGCACCTACATGCTGGCTCACAAATATCTGTAACTCTAGTTTCAGAGGTTACACTGCCTTCTTCCGGCCTCTTTGGGCACTAGGCATATTCATGGTGCACAGACATAAATGCAGACAAATCACGTATACAGACAAGAATAAATTAATAAAAAATAAAGAGATGTGTTACTTTGAGTTGTGTGTTGGGTACGTATACCTGTGTACAGATACCATGAGGTCCAGAAGAAAGTGTTCAAAGGACGCTGGCAACACCCCATGCATCTGGAGTTGCAGGTGGCCTGGGAACTGAAGTCAACTCCTGTAAGAGCAGCACCGCTGCTGAGCCATCTCTTCAGCTCTCACAGTAGGCTTTTGTTTGCTTCTTAGAAAAACTTATGCTGGGTTGGGGAATCCCATTTAAAACTTTGAGTATGTAATATTTAAGACCTGGGTTATTGACAAATCTGACCAAAGTACAGATTTTGCAAGATAGATGTTTAGATTCCCCCCCCCCCAATGCTTAAATGATTATTTGTTAAGAACTATGTGATATATTTTATAGCAGGGGAAAAATAAAAAGTCACTAACCCTGACCCAGGCAATAAGTTTTCAGTCCCCTCTGTTCCTAGCTGCTGTTTGTGACTCCGGGCCCCAGCAGCACCAAGTATAGGTGGTGGTCCTGAGACTTGAACATACATAGGGTCTGCAGACTTCGCTCAGTGGTAGAGAGCACACTTACTAAGAGAGATGACCCTGGGCACAAAGTATTATAGCCACGCCTCCAATTTCAGTTTTAAAACTAGCCATAACTCCTATGACAGCATCTGAAATATAGAATACCATTCTCTCCTTTTAGAATATCCCTGTTGGCTCAAATAGCTATTTCTAAATTTTCATCTTAATCGTTTGAACTTGTCAGTTGTTTTCATTAAACTTATGTTCCATTTATGGTGCTGCCAGGTTCCTATCCAGGATTAAGTCAGAGGAGCATGGTTTTCCTTCTGTGTTCATTAGCTTTGCTGTTAGCCAACACTAACACCCATTTCACGATGGCTTTTGTCCTTGTCCAAGTGTTCCCCTCTGCCCCAGCAGCACAGCACAAGGTCACAGCTTCTGTCATTTATTCACATGAAGTAGTAACTTGTTCCAGCAGTAGTCTGTTCTAGGACATTTCCAGACCAGATGCTGGAAAGTTCTTGGCATAGTATGGCAGTCAAAGCAGTGCCTCAGCTCGCTAAAGTTGACTTTGTTTTAGCAATTGTGTAATGAAAATCTTCTGAAGATTATACAAGGACTTCAAAACAAGAAAGATCTGTTGACTGAAAGCACTGCTCGTTTTTTAAAAATCACTTCACTGAGCATGGTTGAATTTTGGTTTCTCTCAAGTATTGGCCTCTTTGGACTCATTTCCCTAATGACTTGGCATTTAAGATAGTTCAATTAATATTTTAAATTTGGTTAGCGGCCGGGCAGTGGCCGCTAACAGTCTGCTTTCTCCTGTGAGTTTACCTGTGCTGGTGTTTAATACAGTGAGGTAGAACGGGGTCCCTCTGGACTGACGTTTCCCCCTTCCAACTTTGTATGATCTGTTCAGTTTCATCTATTGTCATATGTACCAGGGCTTTATTTTCTTCAGTGGGGGTTGGCAAGTGTGAAAAACATTCTACTGCATTTATAAGCCACATTTTGCTTCCGTATTCATTAGTTAATAGACATTCGTTTGTTTGTATTTTCTGCCATTATCTATAATGCTGTGAAAATTTACGTGTAAGACTTTGTTTTGGAATGTGTTTCCAGTTCTCTGAGGTATGCCTGTCTAGGTGTGGGATTGCTAGAAAACATGGGACTCTGAGCTTACCATTTCACTTTCCATGATCTGTGGATGAAGGCTGCAGTTTTCTATCTCCTTCCTCAGTCCTTAAGAATTACATGACCGTATTGATTTATTAAAAAGATTAGGCATTTCTGATGTGAATTTATAGTATATTTTTCTTGGTTTGCCTATTGTCTTTTTGTTATTATTTTAATTTTACTAATAGCATAACTTTGTTTTGGTAATGTTGAATTTTTTTTGCCCCTGGCCATCCTGGAACCTGCTCTGTTAGACCAGGTTGTTCTCAAACTCACAGAGATCTGCCTACCTCTGCCTTTGGTCTTGTGTTTATTTTATGAGATGGGTCTGAGTGTTAGAATTCTGCTTCTTCTCCATAATAGAACAGAATTCTTAAGTATCAGATTCATTAACAAGTCTTTAAATTGTTTTATTGACCACTTAATGACACTGAATTGATGACTGTGTGTTCTGCCATTAGCAAAAAATATAACTCATATCTTTAATTTCGGGTATGCCTGGCTCATTATTTTTTCCTAGTTGTATACTCCTTTCTCCCTTTTAAAAAGTCTATATTTCAAAATTAAAATGATTTTATTTCCACTTTTCCTTTCCTCCCTACAGACCATCCCCTACAGCTCTGGCTCCCTTTTAAATTTACTTGGGCCCTACATATACACACACACACACACACACACACACGCATATATCCTGCTGACTCCATTTAATGTTGCTTGTATGTATATGATTTCAGGGCTGACCACTTGCTGTTAGGTGACAGATTAGTGGGTTCGTCCTTGGGAAAAGTGAGTTCTCCCCCTCTGCACAGTCCTTAGTTGCCTGTAGTTCTCTGTCTGGGCTGAGGCCCTGAGATTGTGCCCCTCCTCGTTAGCATGTTTGTTGATGTGCCTTTTCAGATTTTGTCTAGGCAACCGCCTTGTTGAAGAATCATGGATGTCTCTCTGTCATATCTAGGAGACATGTCCCATAGCAGAGTTCCTTGTCCTCTGGCTCTTGCAGTCTTCCTGCCACCTCTTCTGTAATGTGCTATGAGCCTTAGGTGCAGGAATCATGCCGTATCTATTGTGGTGGGCTTCCACAATGAGCAGTTGTGACTTTCTGTTACGGTGTCTGTCTGCTGCGGAGAGAAGCTTCTTGGGTGAGGGGTGAGAGCCAGGATTATCTGTGGCTATCAGGGTGAATTTAGGACTATGCTGGTTTAGTAAAGTGGTGGGAGTGGGTTCTCGCTAGGATTCATGACCTCACTAGTCCTGGGTAGTTGGCTGTATTTCCAGGCATCCTTTCCCTACTGTTGAGTGAGCCCTAAATCTACCTGTTTCTACCGGATATGAGCACCACCTTTACACCCGCCGCGCTGGTCGTGTCAGGGTTCATATGCATCACAGCGAGGTAGGATGTTAATTGTCCCTAAAGGACAAGGCACTTTAAACCTCCAGGACCAGTGCAGCTTTTGATTGTTTACAATGAAGTGACAGAATATTAACTAAGAGCATTCATGGCTGAAATGAGATTAGACACACTGCTTAAACTGTCTCTCATGCTGTGTTGATGTTTTGTTATGGTGTTAAAGTGATTTATTTATTTTTATAGAACTTTAAAAAATGTTTATTTTCAAACGATGTGTATGTGCACATGATGGCAGGTGCCCGAAGGGATCAGAGCTGTAAAATTCCCTGGGTCTGGAGTTGCAGGCAGTCGTGAGCCACCCAGTATGGGTGCTAGAAACTAAGCCGTGTGTACTCTTGGCCTCCGAGTCATCTCAGAAGCCCTCTTGTTATGCTTTTTCAAGGACAGTCTCATGTAGCCAAGGTTGGCCTTGAATTTGCTGTGTGGCTGAGTATGGCCCTGAATTTCTGATTCTCCCAAGTTTTGAAACTGCAGGCATGAGCCACCATGCTGGTTTCAGACGCTGTATGTTAGGATCTGTTATGAAGCAAATGTGTCACCCCAGTTGAAGTCTTTTCCTCAGTGCGATGGTCCTAGGGCTCGAGGCTTCGGGGAGGCCATCTCACAGGAGTGACAAGAGCCATAGCTATTCTCCTCACCATCTTCCACCTTGCACAGCCATAGCAAGAAGGCAGCTGCCCACAGGCCAGTGGAAAGCTCTTGCCCTGGGACGCGATTGGTTGGCATCTTGACCTTGGACTGCTCAGCCCCTGGAACTGTAAAGAAGGAGTGCTTGTTTATGGTGACTTGTTGGAGAAATTCATACTCTCAGTGACAAAGTCATTACACAGAAATCATATAGTAGCAGCTATCAAATGATAAATAAAAATTAAAATGCCATTAAAAATGAAACACAAAACATTGGATTAAACTTAAGAAATATGTCTACAACTTAAGTATTAGTTACTAAGAAACATGCCTAGTGAAATTAAGGAAGGCCTACATGTGAGTGTCTGTATGAATCGAAGGCAAATAGAGACGAGGTGGCAGGTCAGTCTACAGATTCTGTGCATCACATCTGTATCAGGATGGTTACTAATTTTTTTAAAAGACAGATTGTTCATATGGAGTATAGGCTGGCTTTGAAGTCACTGTGTAGCTCAAGCTCAGACTGCATTCATTCTTCTACTTCCTCTTCTCTCCTAGTGGGGTTGCAGGCCTGTGCCACCATGCCAGGCTTGTCTGAGGGTGTGTGTGTGTGTGTGTGTTTGTGTGTGTGTGTGTTAGTGATATTATGTTCTGTGTATGTTGTATCAGGAATGAGGGCCTCTAGGAGGTTGTCTTACACTAATAAGAGTCACAGTTAGTTTTTCCTCACTGAGGGGGAAGGGGGGAGTGTGGAGAGAGAGGGGAGAGAGGGGAGAGAGGGAGAGAGAGAGAGAGAGAGAGAGAGAGAGAGAGAGAGAGAGAGAGAGAGAGAGAGATATTGATTGATTTTCCCTCTTCACTGCTAGGAAGATTCTGAGCAGGGCTTGGGCAGGGTTTTTGTTTGTTTTGTTTTTTCTTCAGTCTGAAGACAGTGGAAAGTGTAGATACAGTATTTTCATCTACCCTCAAACTGGCAACTGATAGTTGTTGGAACTGACCACGTATTCTGTTGTGGTGGAGTGTCATCTTTCACCATCAGCAGGAGGTGGCCCTAAGTAGTTTTCGTTATCTCTGTTTTGACATGGCTGAAGTATCTGTGAGTTTAAGTCGGGCTGAGTACTAACAACTCTTGCTGTCTTGTGCAGCCCACTATCCTGTTTTATCTTTTAACTACCCAGTAAAGTGACTGGGAAAGCGAAGGAAGAGATCTTAAACTAGCTCATGCCCACTCAGGCTGTACTTTTAAGACATTGGAGCCATAAAGAGCCAACATGGGCTCAGCTTGTTTTTGAGTGGTTGCAAAGGTATAGGTTTGGGTCATCGGAGAGCTTTTGTTCATTAATCAACCTGGAGGGTCCTCACAGCTTTGGAGGTGTGGGGGACATGATGACTAGGAAGCATCATCGACAGCTAGCTGCACTTTGGCTCTATGTATCCTTAAATCCTGTGTCTTCACCGGTTGTTCCAAGGATTTCCGAGTGACGTTTGCGTCATTTCCCCAGGTGGGCACAATCGAGTTGGGGCCTACTCATTTTGAAGCAGTGTTAAAAACTCTACTGAGTCATTTTCAGTACTGCTTATGGCAGAACCTGGATTAAATGAGGGCGTGGGCCACCCTGCCTCGGCCTTGCTTCATGGAATAATCATTTTTGCTGTGCTACTAGCTCTGTTACTGTGTCCCTGGGAGTCTAGTGAAGTTTTATACAGAAGACTGGATTATGAAACAGTATTTGGAAGCTGGGAATTTGAGATGGTTTTCTTTTCCCTTCCTTCCTTCCTTCCTTCCTTCCTTCCTTCCTTCCTTCCTTCCTTCCTTCCTTCCTTCCTTCCTTCCTTCCTTCCTTCCTTTCTACCAGTGGACTTTTGGTAACACATACTAATTTTTCTCTGTAACTGTGAGCAGACTGGGGATGACAATTCAGCAAATCCATGATTGCTTTTTGTCATCTCATTTTGTATGTAGGGGCACAATGGTAACAGGACATAGTCCTGCAGGGTGGGACTGAGGATAAGCGCGTGTACGTGATGACGTCAGGATGTTAGCGTCAGTGTAGGAGCCCGGAGTGTGAGGACGTGTTTCTTATACGCCATATTCTACTTAAATGGAAACCTAAGTGGACTAGGAGGTGCTCTGCTGCTCTCCATCTGATGGGAGAGCCTTGTAAGCCGGGAACAGCAGATGCAAAGCACTGAGCTAGACATAGGTTTCCGAGGCCTGTCAAACTGGAGGTGAAGGGGCAAGGGCAGGAATGCCGTGGGAAGGAAATTAGGATGTTCTCTTACAAGTCATAGAGTCATGGAGGGTGAGTTAGCGAGTCTTCTAAATGAGGTGAGTAGGCACAGGTAGTCATAACCCTGTGTAAATATTTTCCAGCTGGGAGTGGTAGCAAGCCTATAATTCCTGCATAGTGGAGGTGGGGGTTGCTGAGGCAGGATTATGAGCTGAAGGCTATTTTGGGTTACATAGAGAATTCAAGGGCTATAGATTTTACTGTATGCATTAAATTTTTCTTTTGCTCTGTATCAATAAGTGCGCTTGGAAATAAGTCTTTTTTTTTTTTTTTTTTTTTTTTTTTTTTTTTAAAGAAGAATGTCTTGCTATATAATCCTGACTAGTCTGGAACTTTCTGTGTAGACCAAGTTGGCATCAAATTTGGAGTAGTCCTTTTGCCTTTTCCTCATGAGTGCTGAGCTATGTACAGGTTCTTCTGCCCTACCGGGATGGGGCAGTAGGCAGGCAAGCTTTTCAGATGCTGGTCTCCAGCACCCTGGGTTCCTTTCCTTCCCTGTTTGACAGCAACAGATGGCAGTAGTGGGCTGATGGAAGCAGTGGCAAATGGTGCCCCCTAGTGTTACAGCTCCATGCCAGTCTTGTATATAGAGCCCCTTAGCCTTACAAATGCAGTGTGTGGGAACAAACCTGGCACGGTGGAAAGAAGCCCCATGGCGCTGTGGCTCTGGGTGGGACAGGAGACATGCTGGAAGTGGCCATGCGTCTTCCCACACAGTCCCACGGGCGGGTGGGGCCTGTGGGAAGCCTTTGCCCGTGGGTGGGGGAGGGGGCCATTCTCGGGAATGTGTGGCAGCCGTCTCTGTGGGTTCTCTAGCCCCGGGGCACTGCAGTCACTGCAGGCTGCTGCAGAAGGGCTAGCCGGAGCACAGCTGGGGTTCCCACCAGGACTGGGTTTCGGAAGCTTGGGGCACCAGGCTTGCTGCTTAGGCTTGGGTGAGTGGGTACCGTTTGGGAGTGCTGGGAAGCCCTCAACGAGAGATTAGACGCGGCTCCTTAATTGAGGGCTGGATCCCTCGCTTCCCACGGCGGGTCCAGATGAAGAGACAGTCCATAATTCTAAGACGTTTATTTTCATTGTGGAGAGTGCTGTGGATGGAATTGTACCCCCCAATCTCTGGGATGGGCGAGGCAGATACAGTAACTGGGAAGGGGCGTGGCTAAGTCTCCAGGTGTCTCATTAACCTGGGGATGGCTTGGGGCTGTGTGGCCACAACTCTACCTTTGGGGGGGGGGGGATTGGGGTGTGACCACACCTCTACCTGAGGAGGGGCTGGGGCGTGACCCTTTTTTATGTGACCAAATGTCACAGACCTATGGAGAGATGTAGCCACGTGTTAGAAGCTGTATTCTAGGAGCTTAGGCAAACAGTTGCCATCCCTTGCAGGCTGAGGACAGCCCACTGGGCCTGCAACGTTCAAACCTTAGCTTGACCAGAAACACAGACTTCCAATCACGGCCCGACAGCCGTGTGCTTTGGTATCAGGGCCTTGGCAGAAACTGGTATTAAAGCTGTTATGCTACGACCTGAGGCCCTGTGCCCTGGTACTTGACAGCTTTCTGGAATTTCTGTGGAGAGTAGGGCCTTCAGGTTCTCTTCACCACTCAGCTCTCTTGTCTTGCACCCACTTCCCTGCTTGCCCTGACTGCACTGGAATTGTTCAGTGTAGCTTCTGTTGACAGTTTGTCTTCTGTCGGGACCATTAAGGGCTGTTCAGGGACTGGGCATGGCCTATGCACAGATAGCTTGGGAACAGGCACTTCTGCCTCCCATTGCAGGCCTGGGGTCAACCTGTGTCTTTAGCTTTAGGGCAGCTGCTGCAGGCCTCTGCAGCTTCCTTAGTAGCTGGCAGGAGCCTATACTTTGTGTGCTGGGAAGCCAGGACTAGGGACCTGGGTGTGGATAGCAGGTGGGTTGTTTGAGAGAGCAGTGCTGGCTTGTGGGTAGCAAGGTGTCAGCTGTTGGGGGCACTCCTGAGACTACTCAGCCTCTTCCACTGTTGAGCTGCTAGTGGATGCTTTGGCTCTGGAAGCTCAGGGGTTAGTAGGGACCACCTTGGGCAGTATTGACTCCTAGTGCTAGGCCTGGTGGGATCTCACTCACCTGTGTGTTGTTTAGCTCTCAAGTCTGATGCCAGGCTTCAGTCTAGTTTTCTAGGATGAGGTTGCTGCTACTGTCCTCAGTGATGCCCCTGTCCTGTGTCATCCCTGCAGCTACTAGGGTAGCCTGCTCTACAGAAAGTGGGCGAGGAAAGACCACTGCAGAGGATGAATGGTCCTGATGTAACAGCAGGAGGGCGATCATGGGAAACTGGCTCTGAGCCTGTTCTCTAACTGATGCTCAGCAGCTTGCTGTGTAGCACTGCAGTCGTCCAAGCCTGGGTCTTGTCCCCCCTCAGCCTTGCAGCACTCACAGTGGTGCTCCCTCAGGGAAGTGCTCCTCCTCTGCTGAAGACACGGTTGTCGGGCTTGGGATTGCACATCTACCACAGACTAAGAGAGCCCTGACTGGCAGGGTGCCCAGCAGCCAGAGCACTTGGCTGCAGTCATGGACACTGTGGTCTCAAGGCATCTGGGGCATTGTGAAGGCAGCTGGTGCCGGTACTGGAGTGGGCTTTCTAGAGTTAGAGCAACATCCTTTACTCATGGCCGCTCCAGCAGCCAGAGAAGGCCCAGTAGCTGGCAATGGGAAACCAGGTTGCCGTGTGCAAACAGTGTCCCTGCATATGTGCAGGAGTGAGCCTCAGAACGATGCTTTCTGTTGATTTTTGATTTTTCCCCTCACACCCTTCCTTTCGGAACAGCATTTGACATACTGGTGTTGTGAGACCAACATCTAGTCTGTGGCTTTAGAAACTGCTCAATGTATCTGTGTACCTGCTGCACGCACTTATTAAACCAGTTTCTCAGCAGTCCACCTTCCGGTAAATAGCCCATGTCTGTAAGAATAACCCCACCTGGGCAGTGAGCGTGCCTGTAATCTCAGTACTTGAGGGGTTGAGGCCGGAGGATTACTGTGAATTTGAGAACAACCTGGGATACACTGTGAGTTTGGGGTTGACCTAGGATACTTAATGGACCCTAGTCTTTTTTTTTTTTTTTTTTTTGGTTTTTTTTGAGACAGGGTTTCTCTGTGTAGCCCTGGCTGTCCTGGAACTCACTCTGCAGACCAGGCTGGCCTCGAACTCAGAAATCCACCTGCCTCTGCCTCCTGAGTGCTGGGATTAAAGGCGTGGGCCACCACTGCCCGGCATGGACCCTAGTCTTAAAAAAAGAAAACCCAACAATTTTTTTTTTTAATGACCCAAACGTCAGCTGTTTAACAATCAATATTTCTTGATAATTTTTATTTTGTCAGATGTCTGAGTAGAGCTTGACCTGTTACTTCTGACTTAAGATATTGTGATCAGGTCAGGGCTGGGATATCTGAGGCCTCAGGTGGGGAAGGGCTTGCTTTCTAAATCCTCATTTTGGGTGTTGACAGAGTGTACTTCCCCCAGGGTTGTTGAGTGGGGGACCTTACTTCCTTGCTCACTGTTGATGGAGGACTCATTTAGCTCTTTGCCTTTGGGCTCACAAGACCGACTAGTGAATGTGCATTTCAGACAGGCCTGGGTAGTTTAATTACTGATTATTGTGAGTAGAATCCTATCTGCTCACCTGTGCCGTCGTTAGTGGGTTGTAAGTGTCTAGTTTATTCTTCATTCAGTTCAAAGAATGAGAAATAGCCGGGCAGTGGTGGCGCACGCCTTTAATCCCAGCACTCGGGAGGCAAAGGCAGGCGGATTTCTGAGTTTAAGGCCAGCATGGTCTGCAGGACAGCCAGGGCTACCCAAGGAAACCTTCAGGAAGGTGGGGGGGGGAAGGAAGGAAGGAAGGAAAGAAGGAAGGGGTGAGAAATAAACAGAATATAATTTATAGCAGTAATTAAGGAAATGTCATTTCCTTACTGTATCACTGAGCTATACCCCACAGTGTGTGTGTGTATGTTTGTGCGTGTGTATGTATGTATGTGTGTATGTATGTATGTATGTATATATGTATGTATGTGTGTGTGCATTGCAGCACTAGGGATTGAACCCACAGCGTCTTGCATGCTGGGCAGGGGCTCCATCACTGATCTGTGTCACTGGCATGTCCCCTTCCCCTGACTTTTGAGACAGAGTTTTACTGAGTTGGCCAGGCAGAGTTTTTGCCTCAGTATGTTATGTTTCTAAAAATACATTTGAACCAGTAATGGCTCCTTAACATATCTGGTTAAGTTTAAACTTGACTAGTTGAGAGCCAGTTGTCATTAAATACACAACAAACTACCATTTAGTAGCTCTTATGTACTTTTCTTTGAACTTTACTTGAAAATTTCCTTTGACTTGAAATTTTCTTTGGACATTAATAGAAAACTTTACCATGAAAAATTTCAGATTGATAAAAAATGATTTGGGTGAATAAATATGTACCAAATTGTCACATTCTACCCTCCGTTGATGGACAGCTAAGTTGATTCCATTTTCCTGTTAAAGTGAGACGGATCCCGTCTGACCTTGGCAGAATCTAGAGCTCTTGGAATATGCCCAGGAGGGGGGAACTGGGTCATGGTAGTTGTCTCTGGATTCCTGAGAAGCTGCCACACTGAGCCCCACAGCAGCCGCATAGTTGACACCGTCAGCAAGTGTTCTCCTTCCCACATCCGCAGCAGAGTTTGCTGTCTTTAGTTTTCTTGGCCATTGTGAGTGGGGTGAGAGGGAATCTCAAAGTAGTTTTAATTCACATATGTTTGCTGGGTGGTTAGAAATTTTCAACACTTAAAAAAATGTATCAGGTTTTATAGTTCTTCTGAGCACTGTGCGTTCAGATGACTGATTGACCTATTTATTGCTTGCCAATTTCTTGTGTGTATGTGTTTACTTCTGTAGTTCTTTTAAAATTATTTTTAAATTTCTAAAAAATGTGAGTATTTGTGAGTGTGTGGGTTTGTGTCCATGGGCACAGAGCCATAGGCCAGAAAAGAGCATTGGGTCCCAAGGGGCTGGGGCTACAGGCAATGGGAAGCCACTCAGTGGAGCTCTGCAGAAGCAAACTCAGGGTCCCCAGGAACAGAAATTGAGAAATATCCTGTCTGGTTTTTGTGTGTGCATCTGCCTGTGTGTGTGTGTGTTCCTGCTTGTGTCTGTGTGTGTGTGTCTGTGTGTGTGTGCGTGTCTGTGTGTGTGTGTGTGTCTGTGTCTGTGTGTGTGTGTGTGTCTGTGTCTGTGTGTGTGTGTGTCTCTGTGCTTGCTTATGTCTGTGTGTGTGTGTGTGTGTGTGTGTGTGTGTGTGTGTGTGTGTGTGTGTGTGTTGCATGGCTGGATGTGCACATGTGTGGGATTGCCCTTTGCTTGTTCCTTTGACACTGGGACTCTCATCGAGCCAAGTGCTAATTAATTTGGGTAGGCTGGCTTGCCAGAGATGCTGGCATCCTCTTGTCTCTAACCCACAGTTCTTGGGTCACATGATTACTGTTGACCTTCTGCTGAGCATGCACAGTTGGCCTGAGGTGTCACAGGTTAGAGATGAAATGCGTACATCGTTCTCATTCAGAGGTCATGGCTTCCCTCTGCCTTTCCTGCTGCGTGTGGTTGCGGTTGTTTGTGATCAGGGACAAGCCCAGGGCTTAGAGCGAGTGGATCTGGAGAGCAGGAAACTGATGCTCTTCCTACCATACGCCAGTAGACTACAGACATGGGAACTGCAGAGCAGGAAAACGGGGGTGCCAGGCCCAAATAAGAGCTAATGACCAGAAGGGGGTTTGATATTTTGGCCTGACTTAATTTTTATCTTAAGCATTTTTTTAAAATAACCTGACATATTTGAATATGTAGATTTGACTGCTTAAATGTACAGTTTATGTGGAAAGATTGGTCTTTAATCTTCCAGACTGATCATGACTCTGTTTCCCCCATGTCTTCAGGGATATCACGTATGAGATCTCAGTGGAGGCCATCTCAGCAATGGTTGTCTTCCTTTCCTGCCAGCTCTTCCACAAGGAGGTTCTGCGGCAGAGCCTCAGTCACAAGTACCTGATGCAAGGCCCATGGTATGTCATGTTTTAAACTTGTCACTCTTAAGGAGCAGCCACTGTGATATTATTCTATCTGTTATTCTAGCATCATCTTTTCAGGGGTGTTGTCATTTTACCATCCTGACATCTCCTGTGGTTCTGTTGTCACTTCATATCCAACATAAGACGGGGCCACATTCTGGTTCTTGTTCTCTCTGTGCTCTGCCTCGGCCTCCAGTTCATTTGGTGCCTTTAATGATTGCCTTGTGCAATAACCTGCTGTCTTCTCTTCCTCCTCCTCCTCTTCCTCCTCCTCCTCTTCCTCCTCCTCTTCCTCCTCCTCCTCCTCCTCCTCCTCCTTCTCCTCCTCCTCCTCCTCCTCCCCTTCCTCCTCCCCCTCCTCCACCCCCTCCTATGTCAAGTCCTCTGCATATTCCAACTGCCCCCGAGTTTTCCTCTTTCTCCAGCTCCTTGGAATCTAGGTGTCCCTAGTTCCTGCAGGGAACTGGCTAGGATACCAAAATCTGCAAGTCCCTAAAACATCCTGTATGTAACTCAGGCACATCCTCCTGTGTACTTTAAATCCTGTCTAGATGACATATAGTTCCTTTTTGTTGACATAATTTTCAAAAGGCTTTGAATTAAGCAAGTCTTTAGAATAAGTCAGTTTTTGTTGAAGTTGTCTGTAAGTTCTGGGACACAGCTGTGGATAGAGTGCTGTCATTGTTGTGAGTGAAGGGTGTTGTCTACTCTGCTTGCCTTGCTGCCCTGGTTACACTACAGTATGTTCACAGGCTCCTGGAGAGCCTTCTGGGTAAGTCACACAGAAAAGAGACCCCAGTGCCCAAGGTTGAGACTGCATCTGGTGACCTTCTTACTGGAAGACTCTCAAGGTATCACTTGTGCAGTAAGAGGCAAGCCAGTCTGTGGCTCTCTCTTACTGAAAAGCTACCGGGATTGATCATATGCGCTCTAGACTTACCTTCTGACCTAACCGACAGGCTCCACTGCTAAACACCATAGTGAGTTTTAATTTCCACCATCTTCCTGCCTCATAATGAGGATTGAGCTCCGGTGGATTGAGCAAAGGAGACAACCATACTGGAGCCTGTGCAATTGACATCTGAAAGTCACTGACAAGAAGGGGAGGCCCAGGCTTTGGAGACTCCTCTCTAAACTAACAGTGGTGGAGTAACCTGGCCTGCAGGTGATGGTTGGCATGCTAGAGTTTTGACGAGAACTGTATTTCTTACAGTGCTAGAAATATAAGGGTTGTACTTTTCGTAGATGGGGAGGATATTAGTAGTCTCACTTGATTAGTCTTTGTTTTTTTATAGTATCATTATAATGACAAATATTTAAGCAGAATATTCTTTTATTGGTTCCTGTAGTTTATCATAGAAGCCATGGTCACCAATAATACATGCAAAAATCTACAAGTGGACCAGAGAGTATAGAAATTAGCTTGTTACCAATAACTGAATAACTGGAGTTTTGTGCTTAAAACATGAGTCTTACTGTCATTTAGTTCACTCATTTCTCTGCTGATTTCTACATAACACCCTTCCAGCTATACTGCATTAGCCACTAAATTTATAATTGCTTGTAATTTTATGTAAATTACAAATAAGGTAACAGATGCTTATGCTTTAATGGTTTGATTCATGCCTTCTGGTGTGGTAGGAGGCAACACCAGGGTCAAGGCTTAAGTCAGGTTGTGAGATGCTGCGACTGTCCCTGAGGTACCAGTGACAGATGTATTCTGTGTTGTTGTGCAGAACTAGGTGACTCCATGAACAGGAGTTTGATTTTTCTTTTTTTTTTTTAACCCTTTCTATGTAGTCTTCCCTACACCAGCAAACTTGTGAAAACCTTGTTGTATAACTTTATCAGACAAGAGAAGCCACCTCCGCCCGGAGCCCACGTCTTCCCTCAGCAGTCGGATGGGGGAGGCCTGCTGTATGGACTGGCATCAGGAGTAGCAAGTAAGTCCTTCCAGACTGCACATCTCTATCTGTGGGAATCTCTTCTAATTATCCGCCAGCAGTTCCTCACTTGGCTGCTGCCATTAGCCCCTCTAGTGGGTCTGTGCAGCTGGCTAATGTAAATGTGCAAAGTAATTAAAATATTAATCCTTCCATTCTCGGTGGTGATTCATGTTAAATGTATGCAAATAATGAATAGATTATTTAGCTATAGAACATAATTTTCAAGACAAATGTTTATATGTAATTATGGATATCATACAAGGTCTGGTTATGAGGCGAAAGTAAAATCAAGCCATTGGATGCTTTTCACTTTGTGCATTGTAAGAAACATCTTTCTGTTCTGAGGTTTCCTTGCATAATCTCAGAGCTTTGTTCAGTGACAAATTGGGAGATTTGGAAGAGTTTGTAAGTAACTCTGCAGCAGCATGGGATGGGGTTGCTGAAGAAAGTCCTTTCCTCCCTCAGTAGGCAGCATTTCTGCTGCAGAGTTCAGAGCCGGAGGTGAGGCCAGAACATGGTGCCTTCTGGGCTCCCTTCTCAGAATGGGGCAGGCTGTGAGCTAACACAACTAAGAATGTGGGCCTTATCATAAAGGAGAAGTGACCTGGCATGGGGCAGTCTCCTGCCTGCATCCGAGCTCTTGCTAGGCTTACTAAATTAGCAGTATGTGATGCAGAATTACCGAGTGCTGGGTCCCAAAGGAGCGTCCCCAATGGGGTATGGCTCTGGAGTGTGCTCCGAGCATGCAGTAACATGGACAAGAGTGGGCAGCACAGTGCAACAGTTTGCTTTACCTTGAGGCGTGCCAGCTTCTTGCTAAAACGTCTCAGGCTTGCTCTGTGATTTAAGCAACTGATAAGTAAGCAGCTGCACTTTGTAGATTGGCCTGCCTTTGGTTCCTCTGGGATCCTGCATTTAACTCCATGTGTTCTTTGGTGCTAGGGAGCCAGCCAAGAATGCCGTAGTGCACCCCTCCCCCACCCTCCACAGCACTGCTCAGGTGAGGCCACTGAAGGCAGCTTGGCAATGGCTTTCTAGTCTCTCAGAAAGACATAACTGGTCTCTTGGTGTATTCTTTCTTCCTTCTTTCCTTCCTTCCTTTCTTCCTTTCATTATCAGCTGTCTGATAGGAGTACTTGGCACCTGAGTTTTTCCCAATATTCTAATGAAATTAGAGACAAGTTCATTAGTTACTTTCTTCAAAGCAGTGGTCATACTTGGTAGATTTTTTTTGTTGTCTTAAACAAATAGATTTGTATATAGTTTTTAATTTTTAGTTACGTGTTGTATGAGGTGTCTTTGGTGTCATTAGTTTGCTGAGTGCCAAAACCCAGTATTTTACAATTTCGATCTCGTCTACACAGCAGGCACTTGCTCCACTGCACTATCTCCCAGCCCCGGTTTACGGACAGTTTATTGTGGTTGAACCTTTTCTGGGTGTAAAAAGCATTTGATTTGTACCATTATGTGCATTGTATACTTTTAAAAATTACTTCCTTTAAAACAGAGTACATCGTTTAAAAAACTTAGTTTGGGATAGTGGTGGTGGGGTTGGTCTTGTGTGCTGTGTGCTCAGAGGCCCCAAGATCAGGTAGGTTGCAGTTTGGGCGTGGGCATTGTATCGACCAATGTGCTGTAAAGAATGCTCCCCAATGATCTCTGATTGGACAGTAAAAGGCTAGATCCTGTGACTGGGCAGAGAGAGAGGAAGATGGGACCTGAGATGGAGTAGGGGGTCTCAGGGACCATGAGGAGGGGAGTGGAGGTAGAAGAAGGAGGTCCCCATGAGGCAGATGGCCCTGAGCATATGGCCAAGAGAAAATCGCCCTGAGGACACATATGGAGCAGAGCAAATGGAGCAAGACTCAGCTGGCAGGTAACTCGGGGCCTATGGCTGTGATGTAGATTATAATGGCTCAGAACCTGCCCCATTTAGGATTATGGCTAGGTAATACAAATACCAAGCTTCCGAGTTGGAAGCTATATGGGCTAGAATGGGGCAGAAACCCCCATAAAATTACTTTTACATAGTGGCTTTGTTAATGCTGGTAGGGCAAGAGGTGGGTCCTCACACTGGACCTGGGTGCCGCCCCGGATCCTCCTGGGTCACTCTAGTTCTTCCTGTTCTTCTCACTGAAAACCTAATTGTCGGTTCCTCTTCCTCCTCGGGAGTGTCACACACATACATGCAGTGAAACAGGATCATATACATCCAACCCTCCGTACCCTCCCCGGCGTGGCCCCTCCGCACTTGGGGTCTTGGTTCTCTTTCCTAAGTCTGAGTGCTGCCGAGTTGTAGATGCTTCTGCTTATCAGATACAGGTGGACTGCTGGCTCATTGTCTTAGGGTCTGAGAGGAAGGAGGCGAGCTGGCCTGTGCCTGAGCTCTGTGTGACTCTGCAGCCTTTGCTGGTCTCCTGTTGTTACCTTTCCCCCACAACTCACATTCATATGTCGTGAGTGGGAAAGGTGCTTGATTTACCAGCTCTCTGGGCTGACTATCCCAGGCTGACCTCTAACCCATAATCCTCCTGCCTCTGCTTTCTGAGTGATGGGACAACAGGCAAGCACGGCCTGGCTCTCGACATAACATCTGTGGATTGTCAGTAAATACTTGGATAAAATGAAATGCTAAAAGTTAACATGCACCAGGGAATGGTGGCCATTTTGCCTTTAGTTCCAGAGTTCAAGAGGCTGAGGCAAGAGGATTACCAGTAATTTGAGCCCAGCCTGGGCTACAAATGTCAGGTCTTTGTCTCAAGAACACAAAGAGTAGCAGCCCTGACAACACCTAGTTTGTGTCTGTGCTGAGATGTGGACTTTGTCATCGCAGCGTTTTCTGTCACTGTCTGAATCCTGCCTGTTTCATCTACAGCTGCTTGACCCGCAGGATCTCACCCACCTGAGGTTTCTTCTCTCGTGTTTTATTTTGTTCAGTTTCAAGGACGTACAGAGGTAGAGTGGTGGGGTGAATTCCCATCTATCTACAACTCAGCTTTAGGGATGATCGACATCTGCTGTTTGAAATTTTATCTCTTTTCTCATTGCAAAAAAGAAACTTTTTATTTGGAAATCAGTTCACACACACAGAGACCATCTAGGAACATAACAGTAGAAGGCCCACTTCTCTCTGACTCCCACTCTTGTTCTGCCACTGTAATCTCTGTTATACCCTCTGTACCGCACTTCGGCTTTAAGCCACTTGAGGTAGGTTACCTACAGCGCAGCCTTACTCCTTCAGAAGTATCTCATGGGACCACAGTGTAGTTGTGGTAAGTGAGGAGGGGACCATTGTCAGCTCATCATAAGCGAAGAAGTGAAAGTCGTCTGTCTCCTTTCTGAAGTGTGGTTTCATTTAAGTGTTGTACTCAGGTTTTTTTTTTTCTGATGATCTGCTTGCCCAGCTGTGCGGGCGTTCACTATGTAATCCACCGGGAGTTCACAGTGTTCTGTCTGCCACAGCCTCTCAGGCGTTGGTGACCAATGTGAGCCACCCCGATTCACAGTTAGGTTTTCTTGTAATTGTTTTGCCCTTGGTGTCTCTCTTCCGACCTAGTCCCAGGAGGTAGTGCTTGCTATTCTTCTTTCTAGAACAGCCAGCCACTCTCCCATTCCTCAGGTGCCAGGGCAGTGTTGGCTCAGAGGAGGAAAACGCTGTAGGAAGTGCTCATTCTGCAGACATAACAGCTAGAACTTTTGTTTGTCTCTGTTACTGAGAGTAATAACAATTCACATGTAGTTTTTAAAAAAAAGCTTTTCAGATGTATGAAGTGATTTCTTTCACTCAAAACTGGTTAGAATGAATTGTAAATTAATATAGTACTTTATTTTGTTATAATATATGCAGATAAGCCTATATTCATAGTTTTATAGTACAAGAAATTATTTATTGCACTATGCTGTCAGTATAGACAAAGACTCAATTGATGTATCACTGTTTGGGAATGAGTGCTTCTATTTTTTAAAATTAATGTACTATGTTAATTTGCAGCTGAGTTATCTCTTAAGCTAATCACAGAATTCTAGAATCACCTGACATACTTTTAAAAATTGATTCATCTGTCTGCTACTCAGCACTGTAGTTGTATCTTGGCGTTCCTAATCCATGGATATGGAGTAGGGTCTGGATATTTAGAACGCTCCTCATCCCGTTTCGATATCACTGGTGTGGTACAGCTCCCAAATCCATCCTCAAGGCCCTTTGTGCTTGTTGCAGGGGCTCAGCCAGTCCTAGGAATCACTGAGAAAGTACACTGTTTAGAGGTAGCATTAATGGGCTCAGCTGAACTCATTCTGGTGCGTTTTTCTCAGTGATGAGGCCTTCTTTATCAGTATCAACTTTTTTTTAGATTTATTTTTAACTGTGTGTGTGTCTGTCTGTCTGCCTGCCTGCCTGTGTGTTTGTGTGTCTTTTTGTGTGTGCATGCAGAAGCAAGAGGAAGTGTTGGATGTCCTGGAGCTAGAGTGAGTTAGTAGGTGTTGTGAGCCACCAGACATGGGTGCTGGGAACTGGATGCTGGCTCTCTAGGTGAGCCATTTCTTCAGCTCCCGTCCCTGCCTGCTAAATCTCATTGGCTGATTTCTAACACTGATAACAGGAGGTCTTTTGTCCTGGGTTCGTGAGGAATGGAAGAGGTAAAGTGTATAAAATCTCGTCTAAGACCATATGGCATCTGTCCTGCAGATGACTTTTGCTGTCAGTCCTGATGCTCAGCTGGCGTTTAGTGGTGAAAACAGCTAGAATGGTATAAAATAGAATTAGAGTAGAAGTTTAATTAGAAACAACTAGTGATCGGAGAACCCTAGGGACATGACGTTATGACAGTGTGCAAGCATCTATGTTTCTGTTCTGCTTAAACCTTAAATCATGTAAAAAGAAGTTTTAAAAGAGTGATTATGAATATGCCTGCCACGTTCTTGTTTTGTGTCCAGCTGACTTTTTGTTTTATGTGTTGCAAAATTTTGTCAGTGACAGAAAGGAAAATTTGATTATTAAATAGATATTTCCACAGGAAATTTGTTCCTTCCTAAATGAACTTACCTTGACAACAGTTGCCATGGTACCGTTTCAACTCAACTGAGGACTTTTATGTTTGCTTCTTTTAAGTACGTGTGTGGAGGCTGGAGGAAAGCCTTGAGTGTCATCCTCAGGAACAACTTAGGCTACGCTGGCTGGCTAGTGTGTCCCAGGGATCCCGGGTGCTGGGACTACAAGGGTGAAACGCCATGCCAGCCTTTTATGTGGGTGTTGTGGATGGAACTCAGGTTCTTGTGTTCACTTTGCTGGCTGAATTGTCCTCCCAGCCCCTGTATGTTTTGTTGACTGTTTATAAAATTAGCCCAAGACTTTAATAGAGAAAATTTGATGCTGACTTAATTCAAATTATAATAAATACTTCAAAAATTCATTTAATCCATGATATCGGTGGTGATATCTTGGTGATAACCGGTAAAGCAATTAATGACTCTTCATCTCTAAACACATCACCCTATGCTGTTAAATATGTTTTATAAACAAGTGGCCAGTGACCCTCACATCCACAATTTGTTACGTGTAGGGCCTGATGTGTGTTTTTAAAAGTCTGTCCTGGCTTGAGGTGCTGTAACAAAACTCAGTAGTCTTGGCAGCCTTAACAACTGCTATTTGTTTCACATGGTTTTAGAACCTACAAGTCTAACATCAAGATGCCAGCAAACTTGTTTGTTGATGTGGCTCTTCTTCCTGGCTTGCTGTGTCCTCTCATGGGAACCAGAAAGCTTTGTGTCACTGTCTTACTGTGGGGATCTGCCCTACTGGCCTCTTATAAACACATTATTGCCTGAACATCCATTTTCTGATACTGTCCCTTTAAGAGAACTTCAACATACACTTTTGGAGGTAACACAAAGCTCCGTCCATAGCCAGGTGTATTAGTCATTTTTATGTTACTGCAGTGAAATCTGGGGCATACTGCTTTATAAGAAAAAGAGGTTTATTTTGGCTCACATTTGTGGAGATCCAAAAGTCCAAGATCTGGTATGCTGGAATGGCCTTCTTGCTGGTGGAGTTCTGGGCATGCCCTGGGAAGGAGGCAGGGAGTGCCTCTGCTGCTCTTTTTGCTTTTCTTTTTCATAAAGACAACAGTACTTAGTCTTGAGGGCTCCACCCTTATGGCCGCATCTACTTACAGTTCTCTACAGTTGTAAGCATCTACCTTTAAGCACCATAGCTGGATTAAGTTTCCATCCATCTTTATATCATAAACGTAAGGTTGGTTTTAGTCTCCTTTGTGAGTCAGGGGACAGCCATATTAAAACCCTAGCACTACATATCAAGTCGGCTGATCTGGATTGGATGGTGGTGGCTTACACCTTTAATTCTAGCAGTCCGGAGGCAGAGGCAGGTGGATCTCTGTGACTTCAAGGCCAGCCTGGTCCATAGAGTGAGCTCCAGGACAGTCAACACTATAGAGAAACCTGTCTTGAAAAACAGAAAAGAAAAAACAAGTAGATTCTGTTGAAATTCTGTTTGCTGAAATTCTCCAATTGTGCAGCTACTGGTCTCTTGTGTGTGATGATAGCTGATGGGCTGTGCTCTAGTCAGTCATTGTTTTAAGCCATAGTGCTGCTTAGTGGTGGCGAGAGCTGTAGAGCAAGTAGATCAATCTCAATCCTAAACACCAATTATGTATACAAAACAGATATTTCTATTTTCTGGCTTAGATATTTGCATTGTCAGTATTACATTTTGGAGGGCAGGTTCTAGAATACAACAATTTGTCACTCATTGTTATTAGTTACAAGTACTGAACTCTGGATGAACATTAGGGCAAGCTAAAGGAAACCCAGCATTTGCCAGCATGGACGTTTGAGCTCTCACATGTCCTAGTGGAATGAGGATGGTACATGTGTCTCTTCTCATCCTCAGTCTCACTTACCTGAGGCTAACTGCAGCCTGAACATGCTGTTGTAAAATCCCAGAGATAAGCAGTTAGAAATTTGAGTTTTATATTGACTGTTGTTCTGAGAAGTGCAGTCAAAGCTTGCACTGTTGTTCTCTGGCCTGCTCAGGATGTGACTCGTCCCTTCCTCCAGTGTATCTGCTGTATCTACTACACCCCCACTCATCCCTTCCTCCAGTGTATTTGCTACACCCTGTCTTAGTTGGGGTTTTATTACAGCAAAGAGACACCATGACCACAGCAACTCTTTAATTGGGGCTGGCTTACAGTTTAGAGGTTAAGTCTATTGTCATCATGGTGAGAAATATGGAGGCATGCAGGCAGACATGGTGCTGGAGCAGGACCTGAGAGTTCTACATCTTGATCCTCAGGCAGCAAAGAGACTGTGTGTGTCACACTGGGTATAGCTTGAGCATTTAAGAACTCAAAGCACAGGCTGGAGAGATGGCTCAGAGTTTACTGACTACTCTTCCAGAGGTCCTGAGTTCAATTCCTAGCAACCACATGGTGGCTCACAACCATCTGTAATGGGATCCAATGCCCTCTTCTGGTGTGTCTAAAGACAGTGACAGTGTGCTCACATAAAATAAATAAATCTTTAAAAAAAAAAAAAAAAAAAAAAAAACTCAAAGCCCCGCCTCCACAGTGACACACTTCTTCTAACGAGGCTACACCTCCTCATAGTGCCACTGTCTATGGCCAGGTATTCAAACACATGAATATATGGGGGCCATTCCTGCTCAAATGCCCATACATCCCCATTCAACCTTCCTCCAGTGTGTTTACTGTATCTGCTACACCCCCATCTATCCCTTCCTCCAGTGTGTTTTGCTACTTTGTGGGCTCTTCCTTCTTCCTCCCTTCTTCACCCTTTTTCTTGTACTCTTTCAACCCCCTAACATTGGATAGGAGAGATAAAAGGGTAGAGAGGAAAGAAAAGAGCTCCCTGAGTAAAGTCAGGGGTCAGAAGGGGGTGATGTTATCCTTAGATTGCTTCCTGCTGGATGGGGCCTTGAGCTCCTTGGGGCAAGTCTGATCTTCACCATCAGGACATCTAATTTCTTCTTGTTTCTTTGTGCATGACTACTTAACAAACCATGACCGCCAACAACCAACAACCTACCACCTCTCCGGGGGGTCCTCGAATTTATAAATCCTCAGAAAAGTCCCCAGAATTCCAAATGTCACCAAAACTATCTGCAGGTGGCAAAGTCACTCCTCTGCTAGAGCCTGAGGCTAATCCTAGTCAGCTGCCGTGGACAGGCTGAAGCAGCCCTGTATCCCACACCTGAGATTAAAGTGAAAACATATTCTTACAATATTTCTGTGTTTTCTAAAAGAACCCAAATTCCAGAATTCTCACTATACCCGTGACTCACTTAGTAGTCATTTTATGATCAGATGGACTATCATAATCCTGCATTCAGAGAACTGTTACTTACTTAATGACGTCCCTCAGTTGTGATGGACAATTGCAATTTGGGTGTGCTAAGCAGAAACCATATTTTGCTTTCTTCACATAAAAACTTTTGACTTAATAAGGAAAGAAAAAAGGTTGCTAAGAGCTATGGTGAAATGAGTGTGGATTTATGAAGAGAAAGGAAGAGCCGGAGATGGCTCAGCTGCTTAGTGCTGCCACCGTGAGGAATGAGGATGTGAGTCCATGTTCTCAGTACAGTGTACAACCTGGCATGGCTGTGACATGTATGCCTGTAACTCTGTGTGTGTGTGTGTGTGTGTGTGTGTGTGCGCACGCACACGCACGCACGCACGCACGCTTGCACACATCTGTATATAAAAAAATCTTAGTAATGCAAGTTTGGTAGGATCTCTTGTGTCAAGCGTTTTTCTATGAGCATTAGAATATACCCCTGCTGATAATGGGGAATAATATACCTTTTTCTGTGGACAACTAAGATCAGGTGAGTAAATGCACAGGAAAAAGACAGTTATCCCATAGCTTTACAATGAATGGCCGCTAATTATAGCAAATAACACTTAGTAATATGTAAAAGATAGCATTTAAAAATACTTTGCTAGATGTGGTACCATAATCTCAGCATTTGGGAAGCAAAGGCAGGTATATTTCTGTGAGTTCAAGCTGGCCTGTAGCTAGTTTCAGGATATCCAAAGCTATATAGTGAGACAGCGTCTCAAAAAGAAACAAACAAACAAACAAACAAACAAACAAAAAACAACAAAACCTCCCAACCCCTCCCCCAAAACCAATATATAACACACAAACAAGCAAAAAACAACAAAAATAAGTTAAAAATTGGGACTGGAGAGATGGCTCAGCAGCAAAGAGCATACTGGCTGCTCTTCCAGAGGACCCAGGTTTGATTACCAGCATCCACACAATAGCACAACTGTTTGAAAGTCCAGTTCCAGTGATCTAATGCCCTCTTCTGACCTTTTTAGGTACTGCATTCATGTTGTGCCCACACAGACATGCAGACAAGACAAACACCCATGCATATAAAATGAAAAAAAAGTAAAAATAGAACAAAGTATGACCTTATAATGATTTACAAGTTTGCTTTGATTTTTTCTACGTAAATAACTTAAGAAATATCAGATGTTTGGCACATATATTATATGCTATATGTAAATACTATGTATAGCATATACAATCATGCATTGCTTAATAGCAGGCCACATTATAAGAAATACGTTATATTTTACCATACAAGCATCAAATTATACTTATACAAGCATATTGTAGGCTTTAATCTACTTTAATAAGGGTTCTTAAACACTTCAGCCTCCCTTCTAGCCCACCACCCACCAGAGGTAGTGCAAAGGCAAGGTTAATAGGGCAGAGGGGGGTATGGACCTGTTTAGAAATAGTTCTTTGGGGCAACTACAATCTTCGTTGTCAGCAGTCCAGTCCACTTGGCAATCACCACTCACGAATCAGCAAAGGCAGTTCAATCCAGAAGAAATCACGAGGCTCTGCCAGTTAGCCTGAGTCACCTGAAGTGGCAAGAAGCCTCTGGATTATCATGAGAAGTTCTTTGGCGAGTTACTCTCTTTGAAGTCCTGACAAGTGAAGATCAGCAAGGCGATGCAAGGCAAACCACTAACTACATGAGCATAGTCAGCGAAGACCAGCGAGGCAGAGCAAGGGGGCCAATGTTGGAGCCTCCTCCCACGTCTGTGATGCCGGAACCTCCTCCCACGTCTGTGGGGTCATTTTTATATTGTTTCTAAACATCACCTGTCCTCTCGCGTGTCTGCTTCAGGAAAACATCCTATGACATACCAAGTTTCCAAAGAAAGCAGAAATTTCTACTTCACACCTAGTCTATACTATATGTGTATATAACATGTGTGTGCATACATGTATATGCATGCTTAGTGTTCTCAGGGCTGTGACAAACAAAATCAAGTCCAAGAGAAAACGGCTTCATCAGGGACACAGTAACATCACATACAGAGGCACACTATTTATAATAAGCTTTAAGTGGAGGCGTATAACGGTAAAATGATGATACAGTACGTTTAGCAAACTTGTAAGCCAGTAGTGGAGCTGTCATTAGCATGCTCCAAGCACGGTAGTGGGGTAGTGGCTGTGTGTGACCCTTACAGCAGTAGGATTGCTTATGAAAGCATCACCACAAACATAAAAACATGGTGTGCTCAGATTACAATGGCTGCGATGTAACTAGGTGCTAGGAACTTTCATCCTTGACCTTACAGGGCCACTATTTTCCATCCGGTTTGTCATTATGCAGAGACTCAAGGTTGCCACTGAAAGAAGCACATTGAATAGTGAGCATTTAGTTGCTTCTGTGTCTGAAAAACAGTTATTCATTGGGGCCGTTGGGCTTTGCCGTTTGCGTCCTTTGTTGTGATAAAGCCGGACTGTAGTTACAGTTGGCTATCTAAGCCCTCTTCCGCGTACACTGCTTCCAGTCTCAGGTTTTATACAGTGGCTTCTGATGAGTGCTTTCCCACTTGCCTGAGCCATCAAAAATGTTTCTTTCATTTGCTTGTAGTGGCCAGTGTCCACGGCAAACTGTAAGACCAACTTTAGAAAAATGCGGTAACGGAGAAATTAATAAAATAGAACCCAAAGATTACCACTTCTGTTTCCCACAGCCGGGTATGGCAGCACACTCCTTTGATCCCAGCACTTGGGAGGCAGAGGCAGGCAGATCTTTGTGAGTTTAAGGCCAGTCTGGTCTACAGAGTGAGTTCCAGAACAGCTGGGACTACACAGAGAAACCCTGTCTTGAAAAACCAAGAAAAGAGGTGATAACAGAAACCAACATTTATTTCTGCAGTTGCTGTTATGAGAAACTTACTAAATGAATTATGCCAAATGTGATGCCCAGTGGTTGGAGCTTATTTGATGTGACAGTCCTTTTCCCCCCAGTGTTGGCTCCTTCTGAGTTGGCTCACTGAGAGAAACATGCATCACCACAAAACTGACAGACTTTCCATGGAAACATCTCGCATGCACAAAAGAGAGGGCTGGATAATGATAGTGGTACTCTTTAATTTTTATTTGGAATGCTCAGGTACACTTTATTCAACAAGCCAAAGAATAACCGTTTGCTTTTTTCAGAATTAAATCCATTTATTTATAAAGTGCCTGGTTAGGGAATCTGGCAGGTGCTTCCTGGTCTGCTCTGTATTCCAGAAAGGTCCCAGAGAAAAGAAAATACTCAAATACAAAGTCCAAGTTAGAAGGAAAAAGAGGAGACCCTTGCTGCTGTCACACAGCCAGCTGGTGGCAATAAGAATGGCATTACCCAGAATTAAGCGCCACAGAATGCCTAGAACCTGGGTACATTCCTACTGAAGCTGTGTGCCTAGGACCTGGGTACAGTCCTACTGAAGGTGTGTGCTTAGGACCTGGGTACAGTCCTACTGAAGATGTGTGCTTAGGACCTGGGTACAGTCCTACTGAAGATGTGTGCTTAGGACCTGGGTACA
>CM052715.1:57974719-58013616 GCA_028551405.1 Uromys caudimaculatus
TGTGTGCCTAGGACCTGGGTACAGTCCTACTGAAGCTGTGTGCCTAGGACCTGGGTACAATCCTACTGAAGCTGTGTGCCTAGGACCTGGGTACATTCCTACTGAAGGTGTGTGCTTAGGACCTGGGTACATTCCTACTCAAGATGTGTCTTGGAAACTGGAGAATCACGGAGAAAAGCCCTTCAGCAGGTGTGTGAACATCCTCGTTGGAGCCGATTTCCAGTGGAGGAGAGTGGGCTGAGGAAGCACCCAGTATAAGTAAAGGAAGGAGCCAAAGCGATGGATTACTCATCCCTTTTCACTGTCCACACACAGTGAGTTACGAGCATTGTTGTAATTCACATGCTCTCAAGGAAGCCATGAAAGCTGTTCCCAGCGAACAGCTGAGCCAGAATCGTAATCGACAGTGAACACACCTGAGCTCTTACACATTTTTATAAGTTCATGTGCTTTTGAAACTCTGCTTTGGCAAACATGTCTCTCTCTCTTTCCTCCCCCAACAGATAATTATGTGCAAACTTAATTAACTCTATTAGTTCCTTTTCCTTTTGTTTTTGTTTTCTGAAACAGTATTCCACTGTGTAGCCCTGGCTAATCTGGAACTTACAGAAATCCACTTGCCTCTGCCTCCTGAGTGCTGGGATTAGAGGCATGCACCACCTTGCCTGGCTCTATAACTACATGAGAGTCTTTGTATAAGATTAGTTGTGCTACAGAATGTTGGTTGTGTGGCCTGGCTTATCCTGACAGGAGCAAGAACTCACACTTCTCATTTGAAATAATGTGATATATGTGGAGGTGTGTATGGGTGTTTCTGTCTGTCTGTCTTTCTTCCAGCCTCACTGCTATAGCCCTTGGCTGGCCCACACTGTGGGCTAAGCTGACCTCTGACTTGGAGGGATCCTCCCTGTAATGTAATGTGATGTAATATATTTCCTAAAGCCAATGATGAACTTATGCTTCCTTGTTCTGTGCCCTCAGAAGGGGAAATGTCCCCAACTCTGCTTTCTGTTAACTTTTGTGGACTGAAGTTTCAGTCTTGTGCCTTCTCTTCAGTATTTTCCTGTACTCCGTATCAGATGTACCATGCATTAAATTCTATTCTTGGTGGTTTTTAAGATTTATTGATTTTTATTTTGTATGTATGAGTATTTTGCTTGTAGGTATGTGTTCCTGGTACCTGCAGAGATCAGGAGAGAGTATTGGACTCCCAGGAAGTAGAGTTTCAGAGACTCAGCTGCTGTGTGCGTGCTGGGAACCAAACCTGAGTCCTCTGAAAGAGCAGCCTGTGCTTTTAAGCACCGAGCCATGTCTCCAACCCTTTTCATGTTTCTTAATCTTTATTGGAGTTCATACTTCTGTCTCTTCTGTATGCTGGTGATTTCCTCAGATTCAGACTTCAGTTCAGTCCCCTGATACCTCTTCAGCTGTATCTGGTAGATGCACTGGAATTCTGCTTGAAGTTTCTGACAGTTGTACACACAACAATAGGCAGAAGTTTCTGACAGATAATAACGTGTAATGAAATGTAAACCCCACTGCACAGCTGGGTACAGATTACATGAGATACTGAGTAAGGTAAGGACTGAAAATTGTGTGCTGGATGAGGTGAGGTGAAAGTTGGCTAGTTTGTCATGGGTCCTTTTGTTGGAGTGGTGTCCTGGAAGGCCACTAGGGTAGACTGATGGGAAATGGTATCAGAGTGCCATACCTAATCCTGATTGTCATCTTGGTTGGGACACCTGGGTGTGTTGTCAAGGGCAGCTCCAGAAAGGACTGACCAAGTGGGGCAGACCTGTCCTGACCATGGATGGCACCATTCCCTGGGGTCCTGGATGGAATGGAGGGGAAAGAGGAAGCCCACTGGAGGAAGTGCACTGCCTCAGGCACCCTCCCCTGCTGTGCCCTCTGCCACTTAATGGACCTGACTCTGAGACCTGAGGAGTCTTTTCTTATTTAAATTTTCTCAGATATTTGTCACAGAAAACTGATCATCTCTCAGGGTATAGGCAGAGAAGACCGGAGAGAGCTAGGTTAGCTAGAAATATTTATGAAACAGTTGCCTTTTGTAGGCCTTATAATTACTGATAAAGAAGTGATGCTCCTGAGGAAAAGAAGGGATATTCTGTCTTCTTTATGATAGGAGTAAGGGCAGATAGCCCATGTGGATTTTAAAGGAGGAAGTTCTCTTTGAGTTCAAGTTTTCAGTTAGGAGGGTGAGCGGTGGAGCGCCTCTGAGCCTGGAGGTGGAGGATTACTTTGGAAGTTGAAAGACAGCTGCAGGAGAGACAGTAGGGATCCACTAGAAACACATCACACAGTTAATCAGAGCAAGCAGAACGACCACCATCTTGTTCTTGGTTGTATGTACTCGCTGTAGGACATGGTGTGAATGGTATTGCATTTAGTCAAGGTCAAGTGAAGGCTTGGAAAGGAACACTTGAGAGGGGCACCTGGGGTGTCCGGGATGAGGAGGGGGGAGTGCACAGTGAGGCTGCTGACAGGAGGGAAAAGCTAACGGGTCAGCCGTTCACCCCAAAGTTATCTGAGTCAGGGACCAGAGGACTAACCCAACTGCTGGTGGTCATCAGAGAGAGGAAGACATGGATTCGAAACTGCACTGAAGTGCAGGCAGCCTGTGGCCATGGGCCTGTTGAGATGGGTGGAGAAAATGCCAGCAGGCGGGGACTAGGGCCACATTTTTTGTGTGAATTTTTTGAGGGTATGTTGAAATGTTTTAAGCAAGGATGGTTGTGCGGAGGGATGGACGTGGAGTCGGTACTGACATTATAAATGTACAGGAGTGCTGCTGTCTTCCAGGAGCTGGGCAGGGAGCTGTGAGGGGGATGGTGGTCTGGTGAGATGCTTCAAGGGATTTGTGATGTCTGAGGAATGATGTTTTGCAGGCAGTCATGTGAATTCTGTCTGTAGGAGAGAATGCACATCACTACTTGAGAGCATTCCTGAGAAAGAACTGCCCTGGGGGCTTTCAGGAGACTCTAAGCTTCTTGTGAGTTCAGGGCATTCAAAGAAACAGACTGAAACACAAGGTTTTCTGATGAAAGATGTATGTTTCAGAAGGTGTCAAAGGGCTAGGATGTGGAGATGTGGGGGTGTGCATGCCACGTGACTCTGAGCCCAGCGTGATGCAGCTTACACCTGTTGGTCAAGATAAATGGGAACAGAGGGCATAATGGATGATGGGCTTGATCTTTCAGGGCAGAGTAAATAATAAATTCTAGTTGTAGTGTATGACAGTTTGTCTTTATGAGGTTGTCGATCCCTTGGCTAGAGAAGTATTCAGCCCTCTGGGAGCCTGTCTTACCGTGTGGTCAGATATGTCCAGAGTAAGAAGGCGTGGCTTTACTAGCTATGGATCACTTTACCTTGTAGGTTAGCCAGAAAACCCACACCACGTTCATTCATCATTTTAAGCTCATTTAATAATTTTATACATTAAAAAAGGTAGAGCTTCTGTGGGCCCGTGTTTTGCCCTGCTGCTGGGGTGCTGGGCAGATGAAAGCAGAGGTGTCAGGGGAGACTGAAGCTGGGGCTCCCAAGCTCCCTGGTATCCAGTCGCTGCTGGAAAACCACACGGAGGAGTTAGGAGTGAAGGATTGGGGGTCCACAGGCCTGCAATGAGGCTAGGGCCTGGTGCTCCCAAACTCCTGGATATCCAGACACCATTGGTTTGTGGGGAGTTGGGAACTGAGTCAGGGGCTGTGGGCTGAGGATGATGATCAAGGAGCTGGAGGAATGGGGAACTCCAGCTTAGTTCATTTGCAGTTGTCCTTAGCTTAGCAGGTGGTTGTCTGGGAACAGAGGGGCCTGCAGCAGGGGACTTAGGCTGCCTCTGTAGATGAAGGTCTCCTCCATGCTCTCCACGGTGGTTCTTAATGAGAGAGTGACCCAGCCAGTCAGTCAACAGGTTCTCCAGCGCCGGAGAGAGGATTAAAAAGAAAAAAGACAATTAAACAACATTGTAGCATGGCCTCAGTCAATTCTGAGACTGAAGGCGGGTTTATTTTTTCCCAATCCACTTTTATACCATTTTAATTACATACAAGCAATAAGGTCAGTTATAGGTTGAGGATCAAGCAATACAATAAACACAAATAGTCCATTGATCACTCCTGTCATCACTGTTTCTAAAGACTTCTCAGGATGACTGATAAGATATCTGAGCCTACTTCTCTGACCTAGCCCAATGTCACATTCATGCCTGAAGCCTACTTCTTTGTTCTACCCTAAAATCAGATTCCTTCCTGAACTTACTTCCCTGTTCTAGCCTAAGATTAGATTCCTGCCTGAGCTTTCTTCCTTGTCCTTGGCCTAATGTCAGATTCTTGCCTGAAGCCTGTTTCTTTGTCTTGGCCAAAAGTCAGGTTCTTGCCAATCTGCCCCAAAAGGCTCTCCACAAGAGAGACAGTCCTTGGTTCCAAACTGTTTATTGACTGTTCATTGTGGAAAATGGGAGCATGCTATCTTCCTTCTCAGGGTGGATCAGAGATTAAATACCTTTTGCAGGAAGGAATGTCTGGGAAGGGAAGCTTATTGGCTAAACCCTCAGGGCCTCTAGATACCTCCTTAGCCTGGAGAATTCTGTTCTGGGCTACCTGACCTGTGTGGAAGAGTATGGTCACGTGTTCTCAGCCAGGAATCTAGTGGGGAGCAGGGAGACACCCACAGTCTCAGGTGGGTGCTTGGATGCCAGGGTCTCTGACCTACTCACCCTTACCAAGTTTCCTGGCATGGTCCACCGCCCCACAAGCTGCAGCAGCAAAGCTTGTGACCGACCCGGTACCTGTGGCTATCTCCGTGTGTCTGTATGTACATATCCATGCAGTGAGTTCTATAGCAGCCTGACTCTCTTCAACTAGGGGCTTAGTTAGACTCTCCCAAAAATGGTCATTTTCCTGGAGGGTTATGAAAACAAAATACAATATCTTATAATTTGTTCAGTAAATTAATACAGGTCAGCATTGATGACAGGTTAAAATTAACATTACATACTTTTATGCTATTCATTTATAGGAAAGGAAGAAAGGACTTGAATTGTGGCCTGTTTGCTGTCCTTGAGGTTGTTCAGGCTGTGTAAGCTGGCCTTACTTTTTTCTCTTCTGTAATTCACAGCTACAGCTGAAAGTCCAGGTATAACCACGGGGGAATGCTTGCAAGTCCACACGTTCTCCTAACTAGGTCACAAGCAGCTTTCTGATGAAAGCTCCCCTACAGAGGTTGGAATTTACTATGTCACACTATAATGACATTGCTTTCTGTATGTTTCTCTCAAAGTTCTAGGCACCAGAGTGCTTGAGAGATGGCTCAGTGAATTGGAGCATTTGCCCAGGTTAGCGTCTCACCATCCACATGGTGGCTCCCAATCATCTGTAACTCCAGTTTTAGGGCATCGGCATACATAAGGGCAAAGCATACGTACATGTATAATAAATATAAAATTATAGGCATCTTGAATATAGTGACAGCAATTTATTACATCACGGGATAATCTGAGCAAGACCTCTGAGAGAATAACTTAGTGTTTGTTGAAGGAATGAAGCACAAAGGGCCAATGCCTAGTCAGGCCATCCGTTAGGTGAGGCTCAGAAATAGAAATGCAGTGCCACAGTGGGCAGAGCCGGTGAAACACAACAGGCAGAAACACCACTCGTGACGTCAGGAGGTCGCCCTCTCCTCTGGTGTGGGTTCTGGGGAGCAGGAAGGACAGAGGAAGGATCGTGGTTGAGAGAGCCTACGCTGGAGTTGGAACATCAGTGCGGGTCCGCAGAGTGCTATTGTGAGTAGGATCGGAACTTCCGCGGGTTTGAGTGCTTCTCCTGGAAAGTTGGGTGAGTGCTAATGCTTAGGGAGCTTTCTTTGATAATTTGTGAGTGTCCTTAGCTGTGAGGATGCCATTATCTTCACCTTAGCTTTCCTTCTTTCTGCTCACCCCTCCCCAACCCTGGTCCCTTGAGTGTGGCGGTCTTTTTTGTCTATCCCATCAATGTCATCTTTTAAAGCATACCTCTGATTTAAGTGAATGGTTTATATATTTTATGATGCATTGTTATGCTGATATCATAAGACCTTCATGTTGACATTTTTCAGTTGATGAGATTAATAAAAAGTTTAAAGTATTTAAAATTATGCTATTAATCAGAAGACCATCTTTTGATATAAAATGTAAATAAAAATTTGGGTACATTTTAAAGTATTTGCTAATTATGGTGACTTGATAGTATCATTTGTGCCTTGAGGAGCCCTGTCATGCAGGACTGTGTTTCTTATTAATAAAGGTGAGTAAGTCTCTCTCAGGGTCTTGAAAATGGATGGAAAACAGAGAATTGGTAATATTTTCTTTGTTTTTACCTTATAAAAAAGATGACAAAGAAGCCCATATTGATAATCAGAGGGTCAGCTCTGCTGGTTCTTATGCCCTTGTGTTTGCTTGTATGTAGATGGTTAACCTTTTTCAATTTTTGATTTCAGTGCAAGACATTTTTAGAAAAATTCTGTGGTTCCACTGGTTTTAAGTAGATTTTTTTTTTTTTCCTGAGAGCTAGTTAAGCCTGGGCAACATTACAAACTCCCTGCACCACAGTGGGCTTCATTATGCTGAAAGGGAAGGAGGGGGTGGGAGCCCTGTGCATGACAGGGCTCCTGCTCTTCTCTCAGGAAACCTGGGGTGCCGTGCAGCAATGACTTTCTGACAGATGGACTGAGGGTGGGTGCCAGTGTCAGCCTGGTGATGCTTTCTGTTCTTGTGATCCTCAGATAAGAAACAAGCCTCCTCTCCGGCCTGGCTAGTGTCTGCTCACGAACCTGCTTGTTCATTCCATGTTGTTGGAATAGGGCATAACGCCAGGAGCATTTGCGGGTCCTCTCTAAACCCCGCATTCTGTCTCCTCCACGTCACACATTTACTACACGTTATTTTCATTTGCGGATTGTTCGTGTCTTGGTAACCTCTGAATTCATTACTTTTAAATGTTTTTAAAATATCTACATGTGTCTTCCCATTTCAGAGCGTCTAGTTCTCTGGGCCTCTCCAGCTCTCATCCTCGTCCTGCCTTATTGTAGAGACGGTGTCGTATCTGCCTGTTAGGGCCTGGTTCAGCATGCTTCAGAAGCATAACTGGGATGGTTTGGAAAGGGCTCCAGCCATCTTTCTGAGAATGTCCTTTGCTGTTGGGGAGCAGAGGTTTCTGGGGTCCTCCTACCTTTGCCCACAATGATCTCATGTGGAACCTGGCCTGGCCTTTCTTTGCATCTAGAGGCAATGCAGAAAAATAAGCTAACAGTAGGAGTGCCTTGTCTGGAAGCCTGGGATAGTGTGCTCTCTTTTCATAAGTGGTATGTAAATGCTAGCATAAGCAATTCGCTTAAGATTTGAGAGTGGAAAATTTTTATTTGTAGATTGTAAATTGATTCTTTCTGGGTGTGAGTATTACTAAAGTTAATTATTCTTTACATCGTTTAGTATATGAAATTAGTATGTTAATTGTTTATAGCAAAATCATAAATAATTCAGACTTCAATCTTGATTTTTATTTGGCAAAAATAAAGAATTTCATATGCATATTTTTACATATCACAAAAATTAATCTGCAAAACTTGAAAATGGAAAGCCTTGCTATTTTCCTATTTACTCTAATAAAAACAGTGATGGATTATAGTGGTGCACAGTAACTAACCTGTAGCGGAGGAGGAAGTTCACCCTAAGGGGACCATGTCTGGAGGGTTTTGCAAGCCACAGTTTTGTAGAACGACAGCTAGGGACAGAAGAGGTCTGTCAGAGAGCGGAGAGTCTAGACATAGCCAGGTAAGGGTGGTGCTTCGCATTGGGAGTTGGGTGCATACTGTATTGCTTTTCTTTTCTTAGTGGAAAAGACTTTCAAGTGGGGGTGCTTAAGGGGCGTTTCAAGACAGGGTTTCCTGTATAGTCCTGGTGTCTTAGAACTCACTGTGTACTGTATATCAGGCTGACTACGAACTCACATCTGCCTGCTTCTGCCTCCTGAGTGCTAGGATTAAAGACATGGGCCACCACACCTGGCTAGAAAAGATGTTTGTGAATGTAACAGATGACAAGAGTACAGATGATTAGCATTTAGCTCAATTACTTATAAAATCAGCATGCAGAGTTAAATTAAATGGTTCTAGTGTAACAGGGATCTTTTCTTACCCATTTTTCTAATGATTTTCTTTCCACCAGCAAACAAACCATAATCCCTATAAAATCCCTATAAAATCCCTATAAAACTGTGGACTATTTATTTCCAGTGTGCACACCAAGTGGGCTTCATCATGACGTCTATTAAGCCTTCATCTTCGTCCATCCTCTTCTCTCTGCCAGTAATCTGCTAATTTTGTCTGTGTTGGAGCTTTACACTCACAGAATCGTGGGAATATATTTTGTATTTGTGTTTTTATTTGTGAGATCCATGGTTTGGGTGAAATGCAGTTCACTGGTTTTTTTTTATTATAATGTATTATCACAATTTAAAAACATCCAACATTTTACTTATTCCTTATATTTTAATGTGTATTTGGTTTATGTCTGAATTTGGGCTACAATCGTGGTCTCTCCATTTTCATGCTGGTCTTACCTCCATGTTTTTTCAACACAAGCCTTGGCTGCTGCATTGAGGTTCCCAGTGCTGTTTTTCCTCCTGAAACTACGTTTTGTTTTCTTTTCTGCCCCACTTGCCCCTTTTCATTGTAGACCTCATAAGAGTGATTACTATAACCATGTTATAGTAGGTGTTTTAAAATATTCTCTGCCAAAGGAGTTAGGTGTTATTTACAGTTCAGCCTTAGACAAGTTCTTGGGACAAGGCCAGAAGGCAGCCACACTCTTTGCCAGAATATCACAAGAATGATCATTAGCCCACTTGCTAACACTGTCCCCTAGACTAGACTGTGTGAGCTGGGCCTCCACAGTCCACACATTCCTCCAACAGACACGGTCAGGCCCTGTCTGCCACAGCGGTCACCCTCTGCCAGCACCTACCGTAGTTTTCCTTAGCTATTTTTCTGTTGCTGTATTAAAACACTGTGCCCAAGACACCTTATAGATGAGAATCCATCATGACAGTGGGGCGTGGCAGCAGCAGACATGGTGACCAGAGCTGGAAACTGAGAGCTGAGGCTTCACATCTCTACCCAAAAGAGGAAGCAGAGAGCAAACTGGAATGACTGTCAGAGTCTGCCCCCAGTGACATTCTCCCTCCAGCAAGGCCACACATACCTCCTAATCCTACCCAGTCTGTCTGGGGCCTAAGAGTTCAAATGCCCAAACTGAGGGACATCTCGTCCAATCCACCGCATAGCCTTTGTGTGGGTAATGTTGTAGTTGGGGATCTTTCCCAAGTCTGCTAGGAGTGAAGGAAGCAGTCACAGCACTGAATCTCTACAGGCAGATTTCTGTAGCTGTCGTCAGACTTTGTGAACCTTATATGCCCTGAGGACCTTTCTGGAGGTGTGAGGCTCTAGCAGTCAGTAGTCTCCTGGAGCTTCCAAGTTCTCAGACCCTGCAGTCAGACCCTGGCAGATGTTTTCCAGAGCTTGATCCACCTAGGCCCCAAGTGCAGGGCTGCCTTCCCTACATAATTCACTGTGACTGACCTGCCACATGCATCTTCCTGCATGTCAGGGTCTGCTTTCACGGCTTCTTCCCAGGGCTCATGTCACCCCAAGGCTGTCTCCCACCTCATCCCCTAACTCAGTTCTAAGTTACAGGTTTCCTGTCAAGATGATACCTAGCCCCAGCTCACTGATTCAAGGAGCACCTCCCCTCTGCTTACCCATCCCTCCTTGCCTCCAAAAGACCCAGGTTCAGCTATTCCTGCAACTGGATTTGAGCTCCGTGAGAGCCATGGCTTGTCCTGTGGGTCTTCTTTTAGTGACTTCTCCATCAGATTTTGCCTCACCCTTTCTGTGACTTTCCAGCGCATTATTTTCTCTCTGTGACACTGCTCTTGTCCACGGCAGTGGCTTCTCTCTCTCTCCTGCCTTTTACCCAGAAGCTGACAAGCTGACCGTTTTCTTCCTTGATGTTCGTTGTGTTCACGGTGCCACCATCTGTCACACCTCTGTCTTCATCACGTTTTCATCCTTGAGAATAAATACATTTAACTTAGAACTTTAAAATGGCATCAACAATAGATTCCTTTTTTCTTTTCTTTTTTTTTTTTTTTTTTTTTAAAGACTTCTTTTCTTTGTTTATGTGTCTGTGAGGGCGTACGATTCATGTGTGGGTACCCACAGAGGCCAGAGCGTGTCAAATCTAGACTGGAGTTCTAGTTACTTGTGATCTGTGTGGGGTTCAGAAGTGATCTCTGGCTTCCCCGAACAGCAGGAAGAGCTCTTAACTGCTGAGCCATCTCTCCAGCCCCAGATTTATTTTTTTAGTTAACTTGAATTCTTTTTACTTTTTGCTAGCTTAATTTTACTTTCAGAGCTTATTTGGAAGACCCAAGGGCTATAATTTAACAAACACTGGGACCTTCACTGGGAACCTTCCTTAATTCGGCCTTAGGAACAGAGGGGAACACACTGTAGCTTTCTTTTATTTTTCTGGTGAAGAGAATTTTCTCTTTTTCTTTTTGCCAACAGGAAAATGCAATTCCATTAAGGTTCTTGGTCAGAGATCAGAGGCTTGGATCTACAAGAAGTGAGCTTTTGGATGAAGCATGGTCCAATATCATGGGCCAGCTCAGACTACACTGTAGGCAGTGGCAAGCTGCCTCCTCCACCCTCTGTGGAAAGGCAGCTGTGAGTGCAAGTTACAGAGACAGGAAGGTGGGACAGCGACTGAGTGAGAGTGTGCGTGTGTGTGAGAGGGTGTGTGTACGTGAGTGTGGATATGAGTGACTCTGTGTGTGTGTGTGTGTGTGTGTGTGTGTGTCCCTCTATAAGAAGCTCCCAGGTTTCTGGGAACAGTTTGAAAGGCTGAAAGGGGACTGAAGAAGCCATCCTGGAAAAGAATCTGTTTTCTTTGTGCAGTTCATCCAGGGAAAGTCTGCTCCTGTTTCTCCTGGTAATGAAGATGAACAGTTGTGAGGGAAATCCACAAACAGTGCTAGGCTGTATCTTGACGAGACTTTGGGGTTATGTTTGCTGTAGGTTGAATTTTCTAATTGTGTTTTCTTTGCCTACCATTCTGGTACAAATAGTGATGAACACACTTGTGAATAGTCTTGGGCAGACTCTGGGTGGATGAGAGTGACCTAAACTTCACAGATATGTCACAGATAAACAACCAGTTCCAAATTTGCTTCTGACTTTTGTTTTTAATTTTTTACTATTAAAGTTTTTTTTTTTTTTAATGTGCCAACTACTTTATTTAAAAGCTTGTATGAAACAACAGGGTAAGTTTCATTTCTTTTTTCAACATACTATTTTTATTGAATCTTTAGGAATTTCACATCAATCATCCTGATCACACTTATTTCCCAGTCCTTCCATGTCTGTCCCAACCCTTGTGACAGTCCTCTTTCCCCAAAAATGTAACATAAAATTTAAATAAAAACAAGTCTAATTAGTGTTACCTGTTTACTCACTGGAGCATGGTCAGCCTCTCAGTGTCCTGCCCCTTCAGTAGAACAGAGTGGCTCCCCTCCCACACTCCTGCCAGGAGCCAGCAGTTGTGGAGAGCTAACTTCAGTAGCCTAAGCACACTTATAAAGGTTCTCTTCAATGACTTCCTGTTCAGGCTGCTACTTTTTGGGGGGAGGGAGGAGCTATTACAGCCTTTTAAATCACATGGGTGTGTGTGTGTGTGTGTGTGTGTGTGTGTGTGTGTGTGTGTGTGTGTGTGTGTGTGTCTGTCTGTCTGTCTGTCTGTCTGTGTGTCTGTCTATCTGTCAGGCTTCTTGGCAATAAGCACAGGCAACAACTCACCGAGCCAACTCACAGCCCTGTACTTTCTACATAGGTTTAATTTTCTCATCTGTGTCATGAATTATACCCGAAACATTTTTAATACATTAAACTTGTAATATGTAGTTGTCATTTAGTTGGTTGAGTTTTACCCAAATTTTCCTAATGAGAGATGTTCCTGCCTTCCTTGATCCTCTCTCTGCAAATGCTCCCTGCAGTAAACAGGGGGAGCTGCCAGATGAGCCTCAGCTCTCACTGTAGACACCAGGAATGAAAACAGAGGCTCTCTTCACAGCCCTCTGGGGACTTCTGAACTTTGGAGGAGGTTGTGTACTGCCTTCATATTAATATTCAAAAGTCAATAGCTAAAACCATTGAAATGAATTATAGAAAAGAGGGGACTGGAGAGATAACTAAGTAGTTAACCCCAGTTCAGTCCCAGGCACCCATGTCAGCTGACTCACAGATCCTGTCACACTTGCTCTAGATGATCCAACACCCCACCCCAGGGACACCTGTACACATGTGCACACAGTCATATGCTGGTACACAATTGTAAACATACTTTAAATCTTTTAAAAATTAAAAATTTGTCATTTGTATGTTTACAGTTTGGTAAGAAATTACATACATATCATAAATTTATTTATGTATGTGAGTGTTTTGCCTGCATGTATGTATGTGCACCACATACATGCTGGCTGCCTGAGGTCAGAAGAGAGCATCTGATCCTGTGGAACTGGAGTTACATACAGTTATGAGCTGCCATGGGGGTGCTGGGAATCAAACCTGGGTCCTCTGAGAGAACAAACGTTCTATCTAGTTCTTGACAGGCACTCTATGAAATAGTTTATATTGTATATTCCATAAAATGTAAAATATTGCAGTGTAATAGATTTCTACATTGAACAGTTTATAGTATAAAGAAGGATTAAAATTGCTTGCTGTAGTGAGTTGAGAGAAATATAATTGCTTATTTTGCTGTATAATATTTTTCATTTCTTTACAGAAGCACTTGTTAATGATGATGTTTCTTAAGAGGTAATGTCTGCTCATTGTAATAACTAAAATGGCAGATGTGTACCTAGATAAAAATACATAATTACTTACATTATCAAAAAGATATAAACAATGATAACATATCAGTGAGTTTTAAAAAGATTTTATTTTATATGTATTAATTTTTTTGCCTGCATATATGTATTCACACTGTGTATGTGACCGGTGCCCAATGGGGCCAAAAGAGGATGTCAGACCCTTTGGAACTGTAGTTATGAACAGTTGTGAGTCTTCATATAGTTGAGGGGACCTGCATCCTTGATAAGAGAAAGAATTCTTAACCTCTGAGCTGACTTCTGTTGGTGATTTTTACCTCCAAAATCATCAGCCAGATTCCCTGCCTTTCCCTCTGTGTTAAGTTAGAGTTGCTATTGCTGTGATGAAACACCATGACCAAGAATCAAGTTAGGAAAAAATGGGTTTATTATTCATGTTACTATTCATCACTGAAGGAAGTCAGGACAAGAACTCAAATGGGCCTGGAACCTGGAGTCAGGAGCTGATGCAGAGGCCATGGAGGGATGCTGCTTACTGGCTTGCTCCTCATGGCTTGCTCAGCCTGCTTTCTTATAGAACCCAGGACCACCAGCCCAGGGATGGCACCGCCCACAGTGAGCTGGGCCCTCCCCATCAATCACCAATTAGAAAATGCCCTACAGGCTTGCCCACAGCCTCATCTTAGGGAGGCATTTGCTCAGTTGAGGCGTCCACTTTCAAGTAACTAGCTTGTATGTCCAGTTGACAGACTAGCCACCAGACCCTCCCTGCTCTCTCTCTCTCTCCTACCTTTATACCCAGTATCCACCAAGTCTTCCCCTCCTCCTTTCCCTGCCTCTCTTCTTCCTTTTAAAACTTGGTTTGTTTAAATAAAAATTATAGGGCTGTATTTGCATCACATTTTCTGGGTGGGTGAGCAAGAATTTCCCTCCTCTTCCTGCCATCCTCACTGGTTTGTAATTGCTTAAGTTTTGTTAGAATACATCTGTGTTATGAATGACACTCTAGCAAGCCAGTCATTTGCACTCTTCTCCATGACCTGGCATGACCAGATTAACACACTTACAGGTGGACTGACATATGTATATTTACAATGTTCTTAAACAAATGTGATGTGTTATTGTTTACAAGTCTTGTTTTTGTGGTTTTCCTTTTTTACTCAATGATATTTGAATGAGGGTTTCTATGTTCCACATAATGATATACCAAAGGCTCTAATTTCTGTTGTTTTCATTTTTTTTAGTTTCTTTTTATTTTAAAAATTTATTTATTTACTATATGCAAGTACACTGTAGCTGTCTTCAGACACCCCAGAAGAGGAGGGTCAGATCTCATTATGGATGGTTGTGAGCCATCATGTGGTTGTTGGGATTTGAACCTCTGGAAGAGCAGTCAGCACTCTTAACCGCTGAGCCATCTCTCCAGCCCCCTCGTTTTTTTTTTTTAAATGTAAAATTTTTTTGAACATATTTTCTCTCTCCCCAACTCTTTCCAAATCTTCCCCATCTCTGTACCCACCCAACTTTATGGTAGCTCTCTACCCCTTCACAAAAACAAACAAACAAATAAATAAAACCAAAACACCCCACACAAATAAAATCAAAACAAAGGAACAACAAAATCAATAAGGAAAAAAATAGCAAAACAAAACAAAAGTCCTCAAATAAACTACTGAGTTAGTTTTGTGTTGGACAACTGCTCCTGGGTATGGGGTTTACCCTGGAGTGTGGTTAATGCACCCAATCTCTCCATTGGAGAAAGCGGATCTTCCCTTTGCCATGGATATCAATTGCAGATAGCTTCTTGGTTAGAGTTCATACCAGATAATCTACTTCCCCTCTCAGTGCTGGGACCCTGTGTGGCTTGACTCTGCGAGTCTGCGTGCGCAGCCTCTGTGAGTTCATATGTGCACCGGTCCTATTGTGTGGAAGACACCTTCCTTGGAGTTAGGTTGCCGACCACCTCTGGCTTTTAGCATCTTTCCGCTTTTTCTGCATGGCTCCCTGAACCTTGAGGGGAAAAGCTTTGAGGAAGACGTCTCATTTAAGAATGAGTGCTCTAAAGTCTCTCACACTCTGCACATTGACCTGTTGTGAGTCTGTGCCAGAAGCCTGTGGAGCGTGTGTTGAGTGAGGCAGTGATCTATAGTAGTCGTTAGGAGAAGTTTTATCGTTAGGTCCCTTTAGCATAATGAGCGTGTCAGGTTTTTCCTAGGCCCAGGACTTACCTAGCTCGTGTTCTTTCCACTTCAGCGGCGCCAAGCAGAGGCCCTTAGATCCAATCAAAAAGAGGCTGGGTACTTCTGTACATTTGTGCAGCTGGTTACATCAGTACGTCTTGCAGGAAGGCCACTGTTTGTAGGTCATAGGGTTTGTAGCGGGCTGGTCTTCATGACTCTATTTCTCCTCCTGTAGCATATAGAGAACCTTCAGCATTGTTAACACTTGTGAGTAGGGTGAAGCTTCTAAAGTTAGGTACCAACTTGACAGCTCTGTGTTTGAGGTAAGTAACTGTGGTCTTCAGCAACAGAGCCTTACCATCAGGTTGTAGAGAGCAGAAATAGCCTCGGCAATTGCCTGTGAGGTGGGGAGATCCCACAGTGCTCCTCTGCTCAACGTATTTCTGGCAATGGAGATTTGACTTGGTAGCATAGGTGTCTGGAAGGCATAGTTTCCCTATTATCTGCAAACTATATTTAGGTCCCTTTCATATGTGTTACATTTTAGGGAGCTTCTAGAGGTAAGTTCCCATAGGGTTCCCATAAGGCCTTTAGTGTTAGCTGTCCCTCCCATACCCCCTCCTTTAACCTCCCTCCCATTCCCTCCCTACTTAATCCCCTTATTTTAATTTCCCCTTTGTCTCTCCATTAATACTCTATTCTGTTTCCCCTTCTTTGCCCTGGCTCCTTACATGATACTTAACCTCTGTGGTTATTTGATTATAGTACACATGGGGAAGGCTTAAAGCTACCCACGAACATACGATATTTGTCTTTTTGTTCATCTGGATTACCACACTTAGGATGATTTTGTTTCTAGTCCATCCATTTACTGTAGATTTATTTTTCTTAATAGCTAAATAATATTACAATATTTATCTGTTGATGGACATCTAGGTGGTTTCCAGTTTCTAGCCATTCTGAGTGGAGCAGCAGTGGCCATGTATGAGCCACTGTCTCTGTTCGTCGGATGACGTTTCCTTTGGGTAGATGCCCAAGAGCGGTAGAGCTGGGCCTTGGCTTAGATTGCTCCCCATCTTCCTGCGGAACTGCCACACTGATTTCCACAGTGGCTGTCCCAGCGTGCACTCCCACCAGCCGTGGAGGTTTCCCCTTTCCCGGCATCCTGGCCAGCACGAGCTGTCATTTGTTTTTGGCCATTCTGATTGGTGCAAGATGACATCTCAAAGTAGTTTTAATGTGCATTTCTCTGATGCTAAGAATATTGAACATTTCTTTTAAGCTCTTCTCAGTCATTTGAGTTTCATCTTTTGAGAATTGTTTAGACCTGTACTCCAGTTATAATTATGGTGTTTTCTTTATGTCTTTTTCTAAAAGTTATTTATATAGCTTAGATATTAACCCTCATTTGGACGTGTCATTGGTGACGTTGTTTCCAGTTCTGTCGCCTGCACCTTGTCCTTTGCTGTACAGGAGCTTTGTAGTTTCCTCAGGTCCCTTCACTGATTGCTGTTAATGCCTGTACTGTTGGTGTGCTGTGCCAGCGAGTTCAAGCCTGTTCCCCAGTTTCTCTTCTATCAGGCTCAGGGTATCTGGCCTTTATGTTGTGGTCCTTGACCCGTTTGGAGTTGAGTTATGTGCAGGGTTTATTCTCATTCTTCTCCATGCAGGTGTCTGGTTTGATCAGCACCATTTGCAGTATTTCCTGTCTTTTCTCCAGTATAGCTGAGTGCTCTGTCAAACACCAAGTGCCTGGAGGTGTGTGGGCTTATGTCTGGGTTTTCATTTTGATTCCATTGGTCAACATGGGTCTTCTCTGTTTCTAAATGAAGCTTTTGACATTTGTTTCATACATTTCTGTGGAGAACTGTATTGAATCTGTAGGTTTGACCCGGGTCATTTCTTCTTCCTCTGTACCTATTGCTGATGCTTTTGGTCCTTTCAGAGTACCCCATATTTTCTAGATGTTGGTCTCTTACTGTGGTTAGTTAGTATGTGTGCATATTTTTAAAAACAATATTGGATGTTATCTTTAAATTTTTCTGTTCTTGCTGGGCATGCCATGTGTCTCTAATTTTTTAGCAGTCCAAATACTGAGGCAGGAGGATTGTGAATTCAAGGCTAGGATGGACTTGATAGGACCTTGTTTATAAACCAAACAAAAAAATTTGTTTTCATGGATCATCTAATTATCACTTATAATTTTTTTCTTTTTATTTATCCTTATTTTACATTTTCTTTCTTAATTTATATATTTTAGCATAATTATGTTATATATGTTATGAAATTTTCTGCTCATTTGTTACCCATCTTGTAACTTCATGCTATATTTCATTGTATAATAGTATTTAATTTTAATCATATTACTATTATTTTTATATTCTTTTCATTTTGTTTCTTGTATAAGAAAAGCCTCCCTTGCTGGGTGGTGGCCCATGGCTACAATGTTAGCATCAGGAAACTGAGACCGGAGGATCATGAGTTTTCAGAGCTAGTTACACAGAGATATTCTGTCTCAAGACAAATGACACATGGCATATTTTGTTTTGTTTTGTTTTGTTTTGTCTTTTGAGACAGGCTATTATTACATAGCCCAAGCTGGCCTTGAACTGTTCTTGGTCCTGCTTTCCTGCCAATGCTTCCTGAATGCTGGGGTTACAGCCGGGTAACTAAGCCTGGTGTGGCTTGCACACACACACTTCCTTAGCTGGTAAATGGTTACTTTGTAGTGTTCCAAGGACGTTGAAAGGTTATATTCTTTGTTCAGTGGTTTGAAGTAATAGCATATGGTATGTTTAATTCACAAATCCATGTTCCAAAATCAGTTCTTTTGATATTTTTGTCTGCTCTACTGCAAAATCTATCCTTTTTAAATGATTGTGGCTTCACAGAATCGTTGCCTTGTGAGTGGGAACATCCTCCTGAGATGAGTCGCTGAGCGTCTCCTTTGTTTCTGTGTGGTGATATTTGTTTGCACTGCATTACTCAATACCATGTAAATTCCTGTTAGTATTTTTAAAGATGATGTGCTGAAGTTTAGATTCTCTTAGTGTCAGACTTTACATTTCTGCAATACTGTATCTTTTTATTCATAAATGTTTCCACTTTAATTCAGATTTCCTCTAGTGTTCAGTCAAGTTCAGTATATGTCAGCCCAAACATCTTACGTATTGTAGGCTCACTGCTGGACATTTTTTACATTTATTTATTTGTGTGTGTGCACCTGAATGTGGAGTTCAGAGGAAAACTTGTGGAAGTTAATTTTGTCCACTGTGTGGGCCCTAGTGATTAAACTCATTTAAAAAGGTTTAAAGAGGCAGTAACAAGTTATGGCTTACACTCACCATATGTTAAACAATAACAGCCAAAATAACTGGGCCACACAGAATTGTCTAACTGCAAAGGATTGGAGAGATTTGATGACAGCCATCCTAGGGTTTGGCTTGCTTAGTCGGTAGAGCATAAGACTGTTAATCTCAGGATCGTGGGTTCAAGCCCCACATTGGGTTCCAATTATAAAATAATATGAATTATGCTTATCCCTGTCTAGCTTCAAATGAATGAGACTCAAACTATGGTTTCTTTATTAGGCTGCACAATTACTGGGGATGACCCCTAACCCTAGACTGGCTACTTCCTCACCTGTGCTCCCCAGATACTTGCTGTTTGACTCTTCCTGGCTTATTTCTGCTCCAGCAGTATAGTGTCCTGGGGAGTCTAGTGTCCCGGGGAGCCGTTTCACTCAGGCATGGGCTACTGGTCCAGCATGACCAGTGTAGACCTCCTGTTCCTCCATCTTCTCCTCTGTTCGTTCATTCATTCTCTCTCTCTCTCTCTCTCTCTCTCTCTCTCTCTCTCTCTCTCTCTCTCTCCCCCTCTCCCTCCCCCTCCCCCTCCCCCTCCCCTTCCCCCTCCCCCTCTTTTCCCCTCTCCCCCTTACCTGCTGAGCCATCACACTGACTGAGTATTCCTAAACACTGTATTTATTACTATTATAACTGGAATTAGGTCTACTCTTCATTGTTTATCACTTGTGTATAAGAAGGCTTTAATGTAAGTGACTTTGCTTGTGTAGTTATTGTGCACTGCAATGCGGTTCATAAAGACATTTTCATATACAGACACTTCATGGATTTTGACCCCCGCCCACACTCCCTGTCCCCCTCTTGCCTTGTTCTTACCCGTCCTCAGGCAGTCTCAGTTCCACTTCCACACCCCCCACGTATATGTGGTTTTTCTGTACTAACAAAACTTGTCCATCCGAGGCTGAGGTACTCTCCTAATGTGATGGCCTGCACTTGAATCCGGTTCCCTCCCGGTGACACTGTCTTACTGTTCATGGCTGAGCAATACCACATTTTCTTTATTGATTTGTCTGTTGATTCTGTGTCTTGGCCCTTGACTATTGCTGTAAACAGACGTGTGACTGTTTCTGGCTTGTTGACTCCGAGTCCTTGGGCGTACACTCGGGAGTGGCGTAGCTTGGCCATGCAGTAGTTCAGATCCACACTGCTCTCCGCAGTGGCCGGACCGATGCATGTTCCCACCAGCAGTGGGTAAGGGCTCTGTCCCCCGCTGTGCCCTTCACACCATTTGCTGCTACTTGTTTTCTTAATGGTAGCCATTCTGGCCGGCGCCAGGTGGAGCAAGGCTTCTGAGTCTTGGTCGTAGAGCTGGTGCAGCACCCATTAGCTAGGAAGTGCTTTGATAATGGGGTGGTTGCCACAGAAACTTTTCCACTAGTGATATAATTAACATGTAACTTTACAGTGTCTAGTAGTTAAAAATGAAAAGAAACTGGTGAAAATAATCACAATGATACTTCAAGCTTATATGTTCAAAATATCTCATTTTCGCATAGAAACAATGTGAAATCACATGAGACATTTTATTCTTTGGTGGTTTGTGCTGTGTGTGTGTGTGTGTGTGTGTGTCTGTACGTACATGTGTCTCTAACAGCCAGAATCCACCTTTTTTGTTTTTCCTAAGTTAAAATTTTTATGAGGTAGGGCCTGTCACTGGCCTGGGAGTCACCAAGTAGGCCAGGCTGCCAGACAGTAAGCCCCAGAGATTCTCCTGTCTGCCTCCCCCCAAGGTTAAGATTGCAAGTATGTGTTACCATGCACAGTTTTCTGTTCTACATAAGTTCTGAAGATCAAATGTGAGTCCCCATGTCTCCAAGGCAAGCATGTTACCAAATAACTGTTTCGGCAGCCCCTACTTTTTTTTGTTTGTTTGTTTATTTGTTTGTTTGTTTTTTTGTGTAAACCTGGCTGTCCTGGAACTCACTCTATAGACCAGGCTGGCCTCGAACTCAGAAATCCACCTGCCTCCGCCTCCCAAGTGCTGGGATTAAAGGCATGTGCCACCACTGCTGGTGTAGCCCCTACTTTTTAATGTTAAGTCTTTCAAATTAATTGTGTATCTTACATCTGCAGCATAATGCAATTTAGACTATATAGTGCTTGATCAGCTGCAACTGGCTAGTGGCTACAGTGTTGCGCTGCGTTTCAGTGTTCGGCCATATTGCCTACCAACAGTTAGCCCCTCCACAACTTTGAAAACATGGTTTACCTCCTTTGATGGTTTTTGGAAGGAGCACAGTGCTCAGTGACAGGAAGGGGGTCCATACAGAGTTGGCGTCTTCTCTCCTGCAGATTGGTGGAGCATTGGATTTGGATTTTCCTTCCATTGTGTTCATTTCCTCTTTAAGGCATTTGCTCTAGAGCAGCTTTGTCTACTGGGAATGTAACAGAATTTTACAATGTCTAGAGTTGTAGTTTAAAAATTAAAAGAAACTGGTGAGAATAATTGTGATGAAACCTTAACCTCATCTCAGCATGGAAACAGTGTGAAATCACATTAGTAAAGCATTGTGTATGCTTTGGTGGTCATGGTGTGTGTGTGTGTGTGAGTGTGTGTGTGTGTGTGTGTGTACACAATCATTAGAATCCTCAAATAATGAACTTGTTTTGTTTTTAATTAAAAACATATTTCAAAGTGTTAAAGCATAGCTGGGCAGTGGTGGCACACGCCTTTAATCCCAGCACTCAGGAGGCAGAGGCAGGTGGATTTCTGAGTTCGAGGCTAGCCTGGTCTACAGAGTGAGTTCCAGGACAGCCAGGGCTACACAGAGAAACCCTGTCTCAAAAAACCAAAAAAAAAAAAAAAAAAAAAAAAAAAAAAAAGTGTTGAGCATAAGTGTATAGAATACTTACCTTATTGGTGGCACGGTCCTAACTGTGTGTTTTCTTTCCAAGCCGGCCTCTGGACTGTCTTCACGCTAGGCGGAGCGGGCAGCAAAGCGACCGCCTCTCCCGAACTTACTTCCCCTCTGGCCAACCAGAGTCTCCTGCTGCTGTTGGTGCTGGTGAACCTGACAGATGCCCCAGACATACCAAACCCCTACAGACAAGCCGTCACGTCATTTAAGAACACGCAAGGTTTGTGGTGGTTTTCTCTTGAATGACTTGTTTAGTAAGCAGAGGCTGTCGTCTTAACGGTGTATAGTTTCTGAGATGAGTGTCGTTAGAAAAACTTGGAATGTGTTTTCTCCGGCAGGTCAAATAAGTCTTAGAGGAATTCTCTGGTCTAATAGAGGATGTCTATTAACTTTACATTTCTTTCAGAAGACAATCAGAGTAGTCAGAGTTTCAATGTTAGGGACAAGAGTTAGCTTGTGAAACCTATACAACATGCTGTTTTAAAATTCCGAAGTCTGTATTTTAGTTAAAGTTTTATAGGACAAATACTGTAACAGAAATAAGCAAACTTTTTTTTTTTTTTTTTTTTTTTGTCCAGGGGCTTTGCGTGTTGTCTGTCTTGCAACCTCCCTGCCCTGCCTATGACGTAGGGAGGCGTGGGTAACAGGAGGGAGCAGTTGTGCGTCTGCCCCAGTAACTGTCTTAGCACAGGAAGGCGTGTGCTGGGCTGCTGGGGGCTGTAACTACTACCCCTAGGTATTAGGAGTCGGCAGTTTGTACTCTGAAAGGAAGGGTCCTGTGATAGATACGAGGATGGCCAGGGCACGCCCACCACTCCGACAGTATGAAGATGAGAAAGAAGTAAGGGTCTTGGGTAGGATGGTGAAGGTGCCACTCTGCTTTCCTGGCCTGTGCTAACTGCTCACAGTCAGGCTTGGGGTGCCAAGGAGTCATACCTTTCTCACTTTTGAAAAAATGTGTAGAATCCTCGTCCATTGGTGCTGCTGTAATAAAGTACCAGGTGATTTGTAAAGAACACAGATTTATTCCTCGCTGTGCTAGAGACTGGGATGTAGATGATGAGAGCCCCAGTGAGTTCAGTGTGGCTGAGCCGAGGCCCATCTCTACTTCTAAGGCGACAACACCTTGAATGCGGATTCTTGCATGGAAGGTGGGACAGAAGACTGAAGAGTGACAGCTGCACGAAGCCTACTTTATTAAGGCCTAACCCCCCTCACAAGGGAGAAATATGCATGCCTGAATCACTTCCTAAAAGTTCTGCTACCGCATTGGCAGCTAAGATTTTACATGCACTTGGTAGACACAGGCATTCAAGCCATAGTCCAGGTGGGGAGTCAGTTCAGTTTAGTGGGTGGGAACAGAGACTCATGTGGTTTTCTACTCCGTTACTGTACTTAGTTTCTTAGTGACTGTTACTTCATGGCTAAGAAAGCTCATTTTGGAGCTGAGCTGACCTAGGTTCATACAACACTCTGGTCATTTTAGGGTGATATCTTTGGCAGTTTGTATAATCTCAGGAGCCCTCAGTGGTGGTGTCTGCAATATGGATATACAATCATACAGCACCTTACATAAATACCAACGAAGAGTAGAGAGTTAACCACAGCGAGGACTCTGTGTGGCTGCTTACTGATGTTGCTTTTGCCACTTAGGCCAAAGGCTCATGTGCAGGTAGGACTTCAGAACTGAACCATGTCTCACATTATCCTTTTTTGGGAGACCGTTAAGTAGCACAGCAATTCTACACGGGAGTCAGGTAGACTAGAATCTGTGTCTCAGGTGGTTTTTAGAAAGAAAAGAGCGTTTGCTGTAGTGGAGATTCACCAGACATGGCTGTTACCATGAGAAACAATGTAACATAGAGGTGAGTCTGGGTTTGCTTAGGGAACTTGGGAAGTTTAATAAATCTCTCTGAGCTTCTATTTCATCATTTCTAAAGTTGGCAGAATAAAGGTTCAGTTGTACTGATTAAATAAGGGATAATAGACGGAAAGCATCTGTACAGTGGCTCCTTCCTGCCACTTGCTGGCTCAGCATGTGAAGATGCTATGGATGCACACAGAGAACACATCTATAGCATAGGTCGGTGAGCTCTCTGCTCTCATTGTAAAGAACTGCTGTCTCCAGACTCTTCTCCTGTGAGTCCTGTAAAAGTTATGTAATATTTACTGTATCACTGACTTATCTTTTCTCTGTGACATACAAATAGCATGTTATGGCAGGAACTCTGGCAGCAACAGATTGAGAGATGGTCGCACTGGATCTGTAGTCTAGTAGCAGAGAGTTCTGGATGCCTGTGCTCACCTTGCTGTCTCCTCCCTAGTGTTACTGTGCTTTTTATTTAGTCTGGGACCCCAGCCCATGAAACAGGTCACAATTCATCACCAGAAAAGTCAGGACAGGAACTCGAGTCAGGAGCCATGAAGCCAGCATTGCATGCTGGCTTGTTCTCTGGCTCACTCTAGCTCATGCCTTCCTAGTTTTCTTATACTTCCCAGGACCACCTGCTTCAGGATGGTGCCACCCACAGTGGGCGGGGCTTTCCCTGAACCAGTTAATAATAAAGACAGTTCCCCACAGATGTGCATGGGGCAATCTGATCTTGGTCTCCAGGTACTTTACTCTCAGATGATTCGGAGTTGCATCAAGTTGATAATTAGACCTAGTTAGGACTTGAGGCCTCTTATTGCAACTTCGATTTTACTGCAGCTTCATGCAGTGGCCTCTCAGAGCCTCCTTGAAGGAACTGCATCCCAGTCACACGTGGCCTGGACTCTCTGGAACTAAGTACAAGACTCCATGACCCTGTCAGTGGGGCATTCATGCTTACAAATCCAGCACACGGTGGCTAAGTTCTGCTGCCAGCTCAGGAGAGAGCCCTGGTCTTGGACTACAGTTTCATCAGGCTTTGTGCTGATGCTAGGGAAACACTTCCCTGTCTAGTTGTTTCTGAGCAGAGGACTCCTTCAGTAGTGTTCTGAGTTGAAGCTCTCCCCTTCCAAATGAATTTGTACGTTCACACGTCAGAGGCGTTGATGGTTTTGGTCAGGACAGGTGGAGAGCAGGCACTAAGGTCTTTAACAGTCACACATACTTCGTCCTCTGCTCTCTTGTTGTCTGAAACCTCAAACGGACTCACACACTTCCCTCCTGTAGTTCTACATTCTCCCTTACCTTTCCCTCCAGTTTTGCTTTCACCGTGGGCCTGGATGAGAGCACTGAGCAGTCACTTTGTACAACCCGGATGCCAATGTCTTGACGTTGTCTCTGCACACAAATGAGTTCATTATCTTTCCACTCAGTACCACTTAGGTGCAATCACTGTGAAAGCAGGAGAGGCTGGGTTCACATCAGAGCCTGCAAAACCAAGGCGCAGGAGAGTGTGTGTGTGTGTGTGTGTGTGTGTGTGTGTGTGTGTGTGTGTAGTCCCGGCATCACAAGGTGGAGAGGCACAGCCAGGGCTTAGAAGCCAGCTTTGCTGAGATAACTAGCTTCACCCTGTCTCAGAGAGTGAAGTAGGGAGTGATGGAGGAAGACACCCAAGACTTTCTGACTTAAACATGCATGTGCACACAAGCACACACTCCTGCACATGCACACACGCACACATGCACACATAACTAATTACTCTATTAATTAAATTTAACTTTGCTCAGGTTCTCAAGGACTGAGCTGTGATTTATACTTTTTATCATTTAGAAACTTTACTGGGCTGGAGAGATGGCTCAGTGGTTAAGAGTCCTGACTGCTCTTCCAGAGGTCCTGAGTTCAATTCCCAGCAACCACATGGTGGCTCACAACCATCTGTAATGGGATCCGGTGCCCTCTTCTGGTGTGTCTGAAGACAGCAATGTACTTATATAAAATAAATAAATAAATAAATCTTAAAAAAAAAGAAACTACTAAGTTTCTTAACAGTTGTAGAACTATTTTTAAATTTTTAGGTTTTTTTTTAAGATTGATTGTATTTATTTTTAAATATATGTATGTATATCTATCTTAGTGTGGGTATGGGCTTATGTGCATGCATGTACTCATGTGCGGCTGGACTTACACTTGGTTGTGGGAAGCAAACTCAGGTCCTCGGCAGAGTAGTTTGCGTTTTAAACACTGAGCCTCCAACCCCTTCAATTTTCTTTTAAATAAGAGTTATAGAAGTTTTACGGTAGTTGCCTTTGCTTGTGTCCCGGCCTGCGGGGGTTCAGCAGGAACCTGGGGAGGGGGCAAAAGAATGGGGGACAAGAGACGTGAAGAAGGAGAGCAAGTCGTGTATTCTGATCAAGCTCTCAAATTTTATTTCAGGGCAGTAGCTTATAAAGGCAAGCAAGTGGGAAGGTTACACATGGCCCAAGGCTAACCCACTATCGTAACTGGCTTCCGGGAAATACCAAACTTTCAGTTCCCGAGACTGCACACGTCCTTTCTATTTTATTTTATTTTTTTGGTTTTTCGAGACAGGGTTTCTCTGTATAGTCCTGGCTGTCCTGGAACTCACTCTGTAGACCAGGCTGGCCTCAAACTCAGAAATCCTCCTGCCTCTGCCTCCCAAGTGCTGGGATTAAAGGCGTGTGCCACCACTGCCCAGTGCACATGTCCTTTCTTAACCTTGCACTTTAACTGACTAGGAACAGCGGGTAATTTCATGGGTTTGGCCCCCAGCAAGCTTGTGTTTCATATATTGGTTTTTCTTTTATTTTAAAACTAGCTAAGTCACATGTGCATGTTTTAGCTATTTTTCTTAAAAAACGGATCAATAGTTTTAGCGAGTGCTTCAGCCATGGTTTACTCTTTGAAGTGCCTTTAACTATTTTGTGTAAATACACAACTCAGAAAGTACTCCTGTGCTCTCTTTATACATTTTCCTGCTGACTTTTTGTGTTTCAGACAGCAGTCCGTTCCCATCATCAATCCCACACACCTTCCAGATTAACTTTAACAGTTTGTACACAGCCCTGTGTGAACAGCAGACGTCTGATCAGGCAACTCTTCTCCTGTACACTCTGCTCCATCAGAACGGCAATGTCAGGACCTACATGCTGGCCCGCACAGATATGGAAAATCTTGTAAGTACCAAGAGAAGCATGCCATGTGTGTTTGCAGCATTACAGAGTGACTTGTTTTTTTTCCCAAGAGGGTCAGGGTGCTCCTGGTGGCCATTCAGGTGGCTCTGGAGAGACTGATGGGAGATGTCCCCAGATTGAGGTAGAACTGAGTGAGCAGCCTAGGTCCGAGTGACAGAGCCCCTGTCCTTGAGGTCCTGAGCAGCCACCTGTTGCCCAGGGCTCCACCTGACCAGGTTCTCCAAGCAGCATCCTCTGCAACCCTCGAGGACATCTTTATTTCTTCCTGTTCCTTCCAGCTGATGAGGGCTGTCCACTGGTCCACTGGTCATGATTGCCACATAGCCCTTCTGACAGTGATGAAAGTCAGGGTGACTGTCCCAACTTAGTTTCCTGAGGGTCCATCCGATCCTCACGGCCTCCAAGCCGGTGCCTCTGAATGCAGTACTGCACTGTTAAGTCATTTTAAGGCCCCTGGCCAGATACCACTTAAAGGTCCACTCAGTGAATAAAATCTGTTCCAGTTTGTCTTGGTGGACAAATCTCCTTTAGGCAACTATGGCTTTCCATTGAAGCTAATGTTCACCATTAGTGTTTCAGTAAAGGGAAAGGTAAGCTACCATGTGCCTGAGATACCGTGACCTCTCACTGCACTCACCGACACATGGTTATTTCTAAAGGAGCCAGCTGACAGCAACAGAATGTCCCCTCAGCTCTACAGATCAAAGCACCGCCAGATATTTGGTAGCTTCTTTATTGGTTTTAAATACTATGTAAATGCTGAAGAAGCATAAAATATTAGCTTTTTTTTTTTTTTATCGCAATGGCATTAAGAACAAAAGGTGTGATGAACTAAAGTCTGTCTCCACACCAGAAAGAAGTGGAAACCACAGTAAAGTCATCATCATGAGGAAGCTGTGATTCCTGGTGGGCGTGGGAATCACAAAGACAATTGTGTGTGTGATGACGCGGGGGGGGGGGGGGGGTTGGGAATGAGCAGGAAGCCTGAGATATGACTTGTAGGCTTCTGTGGTGCAGATGTTGGCTTGATGAGGGAACAGCTGTCTCCAGTTTGAGAACACACACTCGTAAAAGTCTTTAACAGTGGTTCTTAGCCTGTGGGTCACAACCCTTTTGGACACTGAGTGACTCTCACAGGGGTTACATATCAATATCCTGCATATCAGATACTTACGTTACAATTAATAGCACTAGAAGAATTACAGTTATAAACTAGCAACAAAATAATTCTTTGGTTGGAGGAACAGTATTAAAGGGTCATGACATCAGGAAGGTTGAGATCCACTGGTCTACAAGGTTGCATTTGGGGTTTTTAGGAGCATAAAGAAGGGTTTTGATAATTTCCTAGCTCATGCCCTTATCTTTCCAGTTCTCTTTCTTCTACAGTAAATATTGGTTGAGGCTATTACCTGTATATATTGCTGCAAGTAGGAATTTATTCTGCCCATCTCGTTTTTAAATAGTTCACAGCTCCTTTATTCTATAGACTCTGATATTCAGAAGGCAATATTACATCTCCACGTATTTCTCAAATACATTGTATATAGAGTTTTTGTAAGGATGAGGCTAGATCTGCCACTCTTTAGTGTAGGCCCTTTATACTGGCAGATTCTGTGACTCTATTCATATAAAACTCAAAAATGGTGACAGCTGTAGAGACAGTCGTGTCTCTGATCACTAGGTGACTGTTACAGTCTGTCCTAGTTAGGGTGACCATTGCTGTGATGGAACACAACGACCAAAAGCAACTGGGGAGGAAAGGGTTATTTTACTTACCCTTCTATCAAGAAGGAAGTCAGGACAGGAACTTAAGCAGGGCAGGCACCTGGAGGCAGGAGCTGATGCAGAAGCCATGAAAGGTGCTTGCTGGCTTGTTCCTCATGGCTTGTTAACTTGCCTTCTTATAAAACCCAGGACCACTAGCCCTGGGGTTGTTCTGCCCAGGATGGACTGGTCCGTTCCCTATCAATCACTAATTAAGAAGATGCTCTGTAGACTTGCCTGCAGCTTCATCTTATGGGAGGCATTTTCTCAACAGAGGCTCCCTCGTCTCTGATGACTCTAGCTTGTGTCAAGTTTATGTAAAATTAGCCAGCATAGTCTGAGTCTGAAATGCCCTCCAAGGGCAGCAGCTTCTGAGGGTATTTTTGAATTTCTGTAGCCTTTAGGAGGTGGAGCCTGGCTGGTAGAAAGAAGTAGGTCCCAAGGCATGTGCTCCTGAGGCCTGGACCCAGCCCCACTTGAGACCCGAGGCCTCTGTTTTCTGGTTTGTACCTTGTGCTGTCACTGCTATGGTGTCCACCATGCCATCCTCACTGTGACATGTCAGATTCTCCTGAAACCATGAGCCAAACCAACCTTCCCTCCAGTAAGTTGACTCTTCAGGTGTTTTCTGTTTTGGTCACAGTGATAGGAAATAGCTGATGAGAGGGGAGAAGGAAGAGAGTGACCGGGGACTCGCGCTAACGGGCTGGAGGTTATTTAATAATGACAGCAGTCCAAAGTCAGTTGGTAATAGTTGCTCGGATTTATAAATCTAAAAACCATTTGATAATATCTCTTTTTAAATGAAAGGATTGTGCAATAACTATCTCAATACAAATACTTAAAAGGAAGAATTGATCTGTTACTTTGGCACAGTCCTGTTGGACTCATCATTTTAAACCTTTTGTTTGTTTATTTTTGGTGGTGGGGGTTGGTAGGGTAGTTGGAGACAGAATTTCTCTGTGTAGTCTGGACTGTCCTAGAACTCAATTGGTCGACGAGGCTGATCTCAGATTCAGAGATCCTTCTGCCTCTCTGCCTCTGCCTGCTGCGATTAAAGGTTATATACCACCATACTCTGTATATAAGCTCTTTTAACTTTTAAAAGATTTTTAAAAAACATCTCTCTGTGTGGTGTGTGCGTGTGTGTGTATGTGTGTGTGAGTGTGCGTGCGTGTGTGTACATGTGTGTGTACATGTGAGAGTGGGTGCACAAGAGGGTATTGGGTCTTCAGGTCCTCTCGGATCCCTGCAGGGTGGTATAGCGTGGGTTTATTTTATCTTAAAGCTTGTAGCTTACTGTCCAGGGAAGTCAGCGTAGGAATGTGGGGCAGGAGCTGAGGTCGAAGTTTTGGAAGAACCTACTCACTAGCCTTCTTTCCATAATTTGCTTAGCCTGCTTCTTAACACACATGGGAGCCACAGCTGGAGGCTGGCACTTCCCACACGAGCTGAGCCCTCCGAGAATGCACCACAGGCTTGCCTACAGGCCTGTTGGGGGCAAGGAAGGGGAGGCATTTTCTCATTCAAGGCTTCCTCTTCTAAAAAGTCTCTAGCGTGTGTCAAGTTGTCATAAAACTAGCCAGCACAGTCTGTACGATAGTTTTGTGCAATTTAACTATTTTGCCCATATGCTTTTAGAGATGTCTATTCTAGTTAGTGAAGAATGAACAAATTAACTATGTGAAAGGAAGATTAGAAATGAACTTGTGCATTTGTGAACAGGATGATGAGATGAGGTGTTTCACATGAGTTATTGATGACTAAGTCTCAGGGCACATGCTGAGAAAATGCACCATGGGCTATAGCAGTCTCTCAGTTACTTATATGAAGCACAGTTTTGGATTTTTAGCATTAAATTACAAGTGGTATGAAGCATACACATTAAAATGCATTAAAATTTATTAGCAGCTAAGCTTTTCTGAGCAGCTCAATTCTTTTCTTCCTTTTTTAATTCTAGGGAGTTGATTTGACCTCTTAAAATCTCCAAACTGAGCCTAAGTGGTCGCTGGAATCTAAGTTTTCTTTATCAGGACTATTACAGAGTTAACAGTGACTTTCTTGCCTGGGACCTTAGCTGTGTGCGCAGAGAAGTGGCGTCTGTCCTTCTTATTTATGAAAACTGTGTGGCCTTAATGCAAAGCATGTAGAATAACAGTGCAAAGTTTTCAAAGTAGTGAAATAGTATAACAATTTATTTTCTAGGTTTTACCAATTCTTGAGATTCTGTATCATGTTGAGGAAAGAAACTCACACCATGTCTATATGGCCCTTATAATCCTGTTGATCCTTACAGAAGACGACGGCTTCAATCGGTCCATTCATGAAGTGGTAAGTCCCCATGGCCGGTGACAGGTGCAGAGGGGCTTCTCCACAAAGTGCACTGCCGTGGGGGTTTCACCCACTCTCCTTCTGCTACAGTGTCTGAGAGGACTTGGAATAGGAATGGTGGTTTCTTCCGATCCATAAACCAATATGGTGTTCTTTACCCTCATCCTCTTTTGAACAACTATTAGCAACTATTAAAATTTATCAACTTGGTTCAGCAATAATAGATGTGGTTTTGGTACTACTAGATCTGTTGTTCTTTTCACATGTGTATTGTTCTCATTAATATTTATTTATTGTACACCATGCTGAGTCACATAAGGATACTTTCATATGAAAACAGCACATTTTGAACCTTTCCCTCTTTGTTCCCCTAGGACAGTTTTACTTGGGCTTTAATGTCATATGTAGGCAGTCAGAAATGAGAAAACATGCTGTTTGTCTGGGACTGACTTCACTCACTTAATACAATTGTCTTCAGTCACATCCATTTTCCTAAAATGAGGTCATTTTGTTCTTTTTATTGTTGTTATTTTGGGACAGGGACTCATGTAACCCAAATTGGTGTTGAGCTATCTATGTTGGTAAGACCGATCTTGAAATCCTGGTCTTCCTGCTCTGCCTCCCTAGTCCTGGGGATTCACAAGTGTGTATTAGCGCACCGCATTAACTTTGTTCCTAATGGCTGAAAAAAAATCTACATTTTCCTTATCCATGTTTCTGATGGTCATTGACTTAGCACCTGTGAACCGTGCTGCTGTGGGCATGGAAACATGAGAGCATGTATTCTATTTGGACTTGATTTTGTTCAGGGTGAAAAATTGGGTTCTAGTTTTATTTTTCTACATATGGATATCCAGTTTTCGCAGCATCATTTGTTGAAAAAAACCATCTTTTCTCCAATGTCTAGTTTTTATATCTTTATGAGCTCTATAAATACCTATATATCATACCCTGTAAAAGTTGGCTTATTCATATTATTAGTGGGTTGGAAGAATTCTTTATATATTTTTAATCTTGTGCTTTTTTACATTGCAATGTTAATATAGTGAAATATACTGATGAATGTTTTCATTAATATTAAGGCAGTCTTCCCATCCCTGGGATAGCACTATGCTGGTCATGATGTAGTTATTAATTTGTAGTATGTATTCATACACTGTTTGGTTAATCTCTGAGTGTCTCTTAAGGACTTTGTATACTTTTTCTAGGATGATCTTTATTGCCTTGGTATTTGCCGGCAGCTCTGAACAGCAGTGGAAGGACTGGGTGTCTCTTGGCTGGGCTCCTGGTGTTCCTGCCTCTCCTTGTTGTCTGTAGAGGTTTTTACCTCTGTTGGGAAAATTCTGCCTCTCAGCACCTACTCTGTCTTACTTTTGTCTGATTGCCAATCTCTGTTTGTTTGGTTGGGTTGTTCCTTTTATCTGTGTGCTGTGTCTATTTCATATACATCTCCGCTTTGTCTGCTAACGATATCAGTAGATTTCCTCTTGATTTCTAGACCTGGTCTTCTCTCCTTCATCTATTTAAGAAAAGAGAAATAAACCCATTTGCACCATTTGCTTAGGAGAACTGAAGCTCTCAGTTCACCTTTTTTTTACTGCTTAACTTACCTTCAGAGCAAAATGAACTTACAGAAAATGGTAGACACACCTTTTTCCTAAGGGAGTTGTTTCTACTCAAACTTTTCTTCTTTATTACAGATATTAAAAAACATTACTTGGTATTCAGAAAGAGTCTTAACTGAAATTTCCCTGGGGAGCCTCCTAATTCTAGTTGTAATAAGAACCATCCAGTACAATATGACCAGGACTAGAGTAAGTACCTATAGCTATGTCTCTGCCTTTATGTGGTTAAGACCATTTTGTAAACCTTTAATCTCATGAAATGTAATTATAAAATGTGCTAGAAAATTCACATTTAATCTCATAGAATGTGCTAGAAAAGTTTGGATCAATACTTAGCATATTATATGATTATATTGCAGTATCTATCTTAATATTTAATGGTTGTTCGATGCAATGTACTTTGCATGAGATGGAAAGCAAGCCATGAGCTCAGAGCTGCTGCGTGTGCTTGCTGGACTGAGGACTCTGGTTTGCCCTTTTAAAGCTGCAACAAAATATCTAGAGATGTGAACAAGAGAAAATACAAATTTAGATCAGGAAGAAAGTACAAGGGGCTGAGGCCATTGCTCAACTGGCAGTGCCAGCTGGCATGCCCAGAACCTGGCCTCTAACCGTGGCAGTGCCAGCTGGCATGCCCAGAACCTGGCCTCTAACCGTGGCAGTGCCAGCTGGCACGCACAGAGCCTGGCCTCTAACTGCACCACCCTATAAACTAGGTAATAACATCAAGGTCATCCTCAGCTGTGGAACAGGCTCTTACTAAGGAGCTCTGGCTGGCCTGGAACTGGCTCTGTGGGCCAAGCTGGCCTTGACTCATATCCGACTGCCTCTACTTTCCTTGTGCTGGGACTAAAGGCTTCTGCCATTATGCCTAGCATATATAGCAGATCTGAGGCCAGTCTGAACTCCATGAGACTCCGTCTTCAAAGAAAAACAAACCCCTTCTCCAAAGCACAAGAGAACAAAAGCCTTGAAAAGTTGGGGGGGGGGGGTAAAAAAAAGGCGGCAAGTAATTCCATGAACTCTGTAGAATTTTAAACTTAGGCAACAGAAATGTGTTACCAAGAAAGCAGTGTGCAGAACTCATAGCTAAGGGGTTGTTTACTTGATACTTTTAAGTATTTCTGTCTGTGGGGCTCGTGTAGATATATATATGTCCCAATTTTTGTTTTGTTTTGTTTATCTAAGATTGGAGGAGTGGTGGTTTTAGCAGGAAGAAGTACTTGTGTTTTAGAAAGATGGCAGCATGCACTCCATTGCTGTGTGTGGTGGGAGGGGCTAGAGCAGCACACTGTAGAAGTATTACCGTTCCTGCTGCTGCTGGCTTCCGTATTCACACTGTGGGAATGGTCATCTGGGTTGTCGGATTGCCTGTCCGCTGCTTCCAAATGAATTTGGAAACAGTTTGACTTGTTAGCACTTTGTAGACTGGGAACTAGAGAATGTGGATCCTGAGCACTCTTCTGCATTAGGACAGTTGGGTGATGCTGCTCTTAGTTAAAGAAGAGGTGGTGTGTGTTTTACTCTTGCTCTCTCCCCACAGGACAAGTACCTGCACACAAATTGCCTGGCAGCTTTAGCAAACATGTCAGCACAGTTTCGTTCCCTCCACCAGTATGCTGCCCAGAGGATCATCAGGTAAACACAAACTTGAAAGCAGTCACTGAGCTTTGCCTTCTGGGTGGTTTTTAAGACGGGTACTGTGTCAGTGTCCTTTTAAACATGTGCAAAAACGACAGGTTTTCCTCAGTTTCCCACTACTTTCCATATGGTTGAGAATACCCTGTTTTGTTTCCTAACATACGTGTTGATCAGAGTTGATGGCATTTCTATTTGGTTCTTTTATGACTAGAGCGTTAGGTACCATCTTAGGCTGTACATTGGCTTTCCAGAGGCATACATACTTCGTTAGTAACTCAGACGAAACCTTAACCGCTGTGCTAAATCTCTTTAAAGCACCACACTAGACCTTCATAGTTTTCTCTGTTTGTCTTGTCTTTGAGGATTTCCACTTTTATTTTTGGTAGGGTTTTATACAAGTGCTGTACACGTTGTGCCAGTGCTGTGCCACTGACATACCCACCTCCCGCCAGGGATTCCCTCCATGGCTATTACCTCTGTCATGGTCTCCTTCTCTGCCACAGCAATTACTCCTATTGTTTACATAAATTTGTTATATTACTGTTTTGTAGGCTGAAATCAGGGTCAGCAGAGGTGCATTCTTTCCTGGAGGCTCAGTGCGAGAGTCCTGCTGTTAGAAGCACTTGCTCCTTGCTTGTGGTTTCTGCCACCATCAGGAGTGGGTGTTTGAGTCCCTGTCTGATCTCATCCCTCCAGACTCCTTTTTGTGGTACTCTCTCCCACTTAGATGGTGCCTAGGCCCCACCTCACAAATCCACAGTCCCCTTCCAGTCTCAGTAACCTTACACTACCATAACTGCATGCTCCCTTTGGCCAAGGATAGTAACATATTAACATTTTCTGAGGAGCTATGATTTGGCCTGCCCTAACAGTTGTCACCAGGATCTTTAAAGGTAGGAAAGTTAATTATCCAATCATAACTATCACATGCAGGCTTTTCTCATATATATATGGTTATTTTTATTTTCCATTAGGCAGCTCGATGTTGTCTTAGCAGTTTTCAAATAAAATATGTATCATGGAAGCTGTAATTTTCTTCTTTAATTCTTATTCTTAGGACAATGCAGAACTTTTTTCTTCTCTGACACTGGTGATTGGACCTAAGGCTTTGCTCAGCTTTTACACTGGTTCCACTGCTGTCTCCAGCCCTTGGGTTTTTTTTGACTTAGGGTCTCACCATGGTCCCACCCTGGCCTTGAGCTTCTCGCTTCAGCTTCCTGAGTCCTGGGATTGCAGGCACACACCATCATGCCCAGCAGAAGTTAGTTTGGTGTTTCAGATTGATTCCATATGGCTCTTAAGTGCCAGTCTCACATTTGACCCATGTGTCCATTTGCTGACCTGGGCTTATGTCTTTTTTTTTTTTTTTTTAAATAATATCTCTTAATCATTCCCTGGGAATATCATACAATGTATTTTGCTCATCTTTGTCTCTCTCTCCCAACTCTTTCCAGTTTGTCCTCCACCTCCCTACCTGGTAACTTCATGTTCTCCCCTCCCTTCATAAAAACCTCACTGAGTCCACTTGGTGCTGGTCACTGACTCCTGGGTATGTGGCTGCCCTGGAGTGTGGTGGATACACCAGTTATCACACGGTTACAGAAGAGTGGCTTTTCCTCTGCCTGTAGCGGGCCCATGCCAGAGTCCCCCATGGGGCATGGGGCTTGGGGGCTCTGTGACCACCTTTTTTTCTTGCATGCTGAGATTTTACCTGGCTTGAGCTTACACAGGTCTGGCTTGTTTTCATAATCATCTTGAGTTTACACATGCAGCTGCCTGCTTGTATCCAGAAAAACTTGGTTTTTTGAAGTCATTTACCTCTGACTCTTAAAATCCTTCTGCTCCCTCTTCTGTATAGATCCCTGACCTGATGTGTGTGTGTCTGTCTGTCTGTGTGTGTGTATGTGTGTGTGTGTCTGTCTGTGTGTATGTATGTGTGTGTCTCTGTGTGTGTGGTGTCTGTGTGTGTGTGTGTGTGTGTATCTGTGTGTGTGTGTGTCTGTGACTGTGTGTGTGTGTGTCTGTGTGTGTGTGTGTGTGTGTCTGTGACTGTGTGTGTGTGTGTCTGTGGGTGGGTGTGTGTGACGTAGACATCCACTTAGGGCTGAGCACTCCAAAGCCATGATCAGTTGTGGGTCTCTGAGCTAACTGCCATCTACGGCAAGAAGAAGCTTCTCTGGTGAGAGCTGAGCAGTGCATTGATCTATGGATGTGGCACAGATCATTGGAAGTCGCTCTGATGCTGTGTCCTTTAGGAGAATGGTCATAGTACGTTCTCCTCTAAGGCCATCTATCTAGCCATAGCCTCATTAGCAGCGTTAGGTATACTGACCTGGGCTCAGTTTTGGTAACTACTCAGAATTAACTTCTGTTTTTTATCTGTCTTCAGAATTTAGTAGAGTATTTTACATTGGCTTACAATGGAATTCACGTCTGGTCTTTGTACATGTTGCTGCATTAGGGTGGGAAGTAGTACAAGGTTGTGTGGTCAGCTGACTTTGTACTAACATGAGCTTCATTTCTTACCACACATATAATGGTCTCCTCATATCCCCGAGTCTTCCTGCTATTCTGAGAAGCTCTTAATTTCCAAGAGTGAACTTGTATCCCTGGGCTTATTCCAGCAATGCAAATTTAATGGTTTCTGCTGCTTTGTGGTCCTTTTCTGTCTGCATATAGAGTTTTACAGTGGCTTCAGATTGGTTTTCTTATAATGAGTATTTTCGAAGGCCTGTTCCATATGCAAATTCCAAATGAATTTGGTTTTGTTTTTTTTGGGGGGGGGGTTGTTTTTTGATTTTTTTTTTTTTTCTTTTTTTTGGTTTTTTTCAAGACAGGGTTTCTCTGTGTAGCTCTGGCTGTCCTGGAACTCACTCTGTAGACCAGGCTGGCCTCGAACTCAGAAATCCGCCTGCCTCTGCTTCCCAAGTGCTGGGATTAAAGGCGTGCGCCACCACCGCCCGGCATGAATTAGTTTATAATTTAAGTTCTGGTAGTATGTTTTAGATAAAGTTAAACAAAATTTCCTAGATATAATAGAAAAAAATTACCAATAAAGGCAGTATGCCCAGTTTTTTATAGTCCCAAAGATAGAAAACAAACCAAGATAAAGAACATAGTTTGCATCTGTGACATGGAAGTGTTTAGATACTGATGAATGGTGCTTACTTTACGATACTGGATTTTCATTTAGCCTTACGTGAATGAAGAATTATGTTAAGTAACATGAGGTACATCAGAACTAGTGATAAGGATCTTGCCCTCAAATAACTTGTAACTCAGAGGCAAATGTAAGAAGCTGTCCTTGTATATGTAAGGTCTAAAGAGCTTGCATAGATATGAATGTTGTAGTACTGTAATAAAGGAGAATTCTTAGAGTGGGAGAGGTGCTCGGTGGTAGAATGGTGAGAAGACATGGCATGAAGAGACAAGGCAGGGTGACAAGACCAATTGTTAGATCCTGCAGCCCAGGAACATGTCAGTGACAGCCACCAAGCTGAGGGGTAGGGTCACAATGAGAAGGGATCCACACAAGAGTCGGCAGTCCCAGGAAAGAGGACAGGTGAGTGATCAGGTGAAAGACAGGAGAAACAGTATGCTCAACGAACAATCTAGACTTGTATTAAAATGTCGTATGCAGCCTAGCACTGTGTGGGTCTATACCAGCGAAAATAAAACATTCTAAATAAATTTACAGTTTGTTCAGCTGGTATGCTGTGGACCTATACAAGGGACTGTGAACATATACAGGGAGCTGTGGACCTATACAGGGGCCTGTGAACATATACAGGAGGCTGTGGACATATACAGGGGGCTGTGGACATATACAGGGGGCTGTGGACATATAGAGGGGGCTGTGGACATATACAGGGGACTGTGGACATATACAGGGGGCTGTGGACATATACAGGGGACTGTGGACATATACAGGGGACTGTGGGCATATACAGGAGGCTGTGGATATATACAGGGGACTGTGGGCATATACAGGAGGCTGTGGACATATACAGGGGGCTGTGGACATATACAGGGGTCTGTGGGCATATACAGGAGGCTGTGGACATATACAGGGGACTGTGGGCATATACAGGAGGCTGTGGACATATACAGGAGGCTGTGGACATATACAGAGCCCTATGGACATATACGGGGGGCTGTGGTCATATACAGGGGGCTGTGGACATATACAGGGGACTGTGGACATATACAGAGCCCTGTGGACATATACAGGGGACTGTGGACATATACAGGGGACCTTGGACATATACAGAGCCTTGTGGACATATACAGGGGGCTGTGGATATATACAGGGGCCTGTGGACATATACAGGGGTCTGTGGACCTATACAGGGGGCTGTGGACATACACAGGGGGCTGTGGACATATACAGAGCCCTGTGGACATATACAGAGCCCTGTGGACATATACAGGGGCCTGTGGACATATACAGGGACATGTGGACATATACAGGGGTCTGTGGACATATACAGGGGCCTGTGGACATATACAGGGGCCTGTGGACATATACATGGACATGTGGACATATACAGGGGCCTGTGAACATATACAGGAGGCTGTGGACATATACAGGAGGCTGTGGACATATACAGAGGCCTGTGAACATATACAGGAGGCTGTGGACATATACAGGGGCCTGTGGACATATACAGGGGCCTGTGGACATATACAGGGAACTGTGGATATATACAGGAGGCTGTGGACATATACAGGGGCCTGTGGACATATACAGAGGCCTGTGAACATATACAGGGGGCTGTGGACATATACAGGGGGCTGTGGACATATACAGGAGGCTGTGGACATGTACAGGGGCCTGTGGACATATACAGGAGGCTGTGGACATATACAGGGGCCTGTGGACATATACAGGGGCCTGTAGACATATACAGGGAACTGTGGACATATACAGGAGGCTGTGGACATATACAGGAGGCTGTGGACACATACAGGGGCCTGTGGACATATACAGGAGCCTGTGGACATATACAGGGGTCTGTGGACATATACAGGGGCCTGTGGACATATACAGGAGGCTGTGGACATGTACAGGGGCCTGTGGACATATACAGGAGGCTGTGGACATATACAGGGG
>CM052715.1:58013716-58120893 GCA_028551405.1 Uromys caudimaculatus
TGGACATATACAGGGGTCTGTGGACATATACAGGAGGCTGTGGACATATACAGGGGACTGTGGACACATACAGGGGGCTGTGGACATATACAGGGGCCTGTGGACATATACAGGGACATGTGGACATATACAGGGGCCTGTGGATATATACAGGGGCCTGTGGACATATACAGGGGTCTGTGGACATATACAAGGGTTAAAAGCAGGAAGTAAAATGAACTGGGGACTTGGGGAGGGCCTCAAATGTTAGACATACAGTTTCAGATAGCAGAAGGAAGAGAGAGAAAAGGTCAGGTTTTTTAAATGACAAACCAGTGAATGAATGAGTTGTAAATGGGATTTAGACAAAGAAACTGGATGAATAGAGTGACATTCATTCAGTGGTATATTCTGCTGATCACATTCGAACAGGCAAATTATAGCCAGTTCCCAGGTACTGGCTGCTGGTGCTTCCTGTCTAAGATCTGTATTTGAATGGCTGCTCTGGACAGCGCATCCTTGTGATCTAAGAAGGAGCTCATTCTGCAGAACTCTCTCAACACCATCTTCAAATGCTTTGTCTGCACATTAAAGTCCAGGTCTGGAAACCAAGATTTATTCTCTAAGAGAATAATTGTCTTGAATTTGAAATGAAGACCAGCTTTTTGTAACTCGAGAGAACGTATTTTCTACCAAATGTTTGTGTCTAGGGTTAGGTTGCAAAGCTTGGGAAGGAATGTGTAGCTAGCCATAGCTGTGCAGAGCCCAGGAGTTGGAGAGCCGTCCTGCTAACCCTTTCTAGTGAGAAACCTCATGAATATAGTATAAATTCTCTTTTAGGAAAAGTCTACACAACTTTATATATGTCAGCTGTAAAACTCAGAAGAGCCAGTATTTTATGCGACCTTCAACAAGATACAAGAATCACATGTTGCTATGAGAGAATTTTAATGAAACTTAAAGTCTTCTTAGTTGGACATAAATATAAGGAACAATTTCTTGTGATGCCTACATTGTTCATATTTAATAGCAGCATACCCCCACAAACTCCAGAGAAATCACAAGCAGATGCGATGTGTTTTGATTAACTTTATAAATTCTTGAGAATGCCTGAGAGGAGCATATATTCAATGTGCTCATTATTTGAGGCGAGTGATTGGTTTATATAGGAGTAGATTCTGTGTAAGGCATTACATGGAAAAGCAAACAAAAGAGACTGCGCGGATTGTAGTTATTTATTTCCTGACTTTAAGATTTTCCTTTCGCCTGGCATGGTGCTGCACCATTTGATCCTAGTAGTCAAGAGACAGAGGTAGGTTGATCTCTGTGAGTTCAAGGACAGCCTGGTCTACAAAGTAAGTTCCAGGACAGACATAGATATGGAGAGACTGTCTTAGAAACCAAAACCCAACCAACCAAAACTAAAAACAAACAGACAAAAAGTTTCCTTTGTGTCTCATGCCTACCAGTTCCTGTTTCTGGCTTCTACACCCATGGATTGCCAGGCATCCCGTCAGCATCTCATCCAGCTTTGCGCTTTCTTCTGTCTTCACCATTTCTCCAGGAAGTCACCTACTGCATGTTCTTAGGTGGGAAACACCTATTGATTTGTTTATAATTCAAGATCCGTCTTCATTGTACTGTCAGACAGTGCAGTGTAGACACTAGACTCAGTGTAGTGCACAGACACTAGAGCCAGCTGCCAAGGGTTGGGATATTGGCTCCAAAACTTACCAGCTGTGGTATCTTGGAAGAGATCTTTAACTTCTCTCTGTACATGTCCCCCAACTGTAAGATGCTGTGACAATAGTGACTGTTAGAACCAGAATCCTAGGCAGGTGTCTGACTCCAGCCATTGCCATATTGTCAGGTCTGTGCACTCTCCCAGCCTCAAAGCAAGTGAAAGTACAGGTGAAAAACAAAACAAGATGGGCGTGTAATGAAAATGGCCATTCTGGGAAGAAAGTAAGCCCTGTGGCCTGCCTTCAGGTTACCACTGTGAGTGTTATGTTTTAATGGAGGAGGTGCTGGGACAGGGTGAAGTCTACAGTCATTAAACAGTTTTGCCCAAGTGTCATCTGGTTGATCTTTTCCTCAATTGTGAATTCTGCAGGTAGCTCAAAAGAAGCCCTATTGCTTGGGGGACAACCCATCTTCCATGAGGTCACCCCTGGTTGAGGGTGCTCTCACTAGGAGCAGGCATGTCCATGATGCTCTGCTGTTTGGAAATCCAAGCTGACTTGCAGGTTTAGCACAATGACTGGAGACCTTGGGCCCTCTTTGGATCTGGAAGAGATTGTTGTAAAAAACAACAGTAAGGGTACCTTAGTTAAGCTGGGTTTGGTGACCCATGCCTTTAATCCCAGCACTCGGGAGGCAGAGGCAGGTAGATCTCTGAATTTGAGGCCAACCTGGTCTACAAAGTGAGTTCCAGGACAGCCAGGACTACACACAAAGAAACCCAGGCTCGAAAAACAAAAAAACCAACAAAAAACCCCCAAACAAACAAAAACAGATGCCTTGGTTACCCTTTCTCCCATCTTCATCCTAGAAGAGGGGCAAGCTTGGGAAGATAGCACTGCTTGGATGATTGATGTTTGTGTGCAGAGTAAACCTGGACTCTGCCCCCAGAGTTTTAAGACGAAGAAGCAATAGCAAAAGGAAGATGTGGATATGAAATTTTTATCTTGCTGTTAGTTGCCCTGCAAACCCCAAGAAGGGATTGGTACTGTTTCTAAGTCTCTAATTCCCCCTTGTGTTTGAGCAGTTTTGCTCTGAGGGAAGTGGGTGTGGGCTGTCTGGCCACGTGATAGAGCAGTAAATGAGAAGGTAGCAGGGCGAAGGGCTTGAGACAGGCAGGGGACACAGAGCCAGCCCCTGAAACCTGAGAGCAGAGCACGTGCAGTCAGAGGCCCACGGCAGCAGCGTGCACTTAAACAGCGTGTACGGGATCCTTTTTCTTTTGAGTATTGACAACTGAAAGACAAAAATTGGGAATTAGTGAGTCATTTTTTTGCCTCTCCCAGGCATTTCTAACCTTCTGACATTGCAGTGTGACACTGTCATGCTCGGTGTCCACTCTTGACAAATGTGTAATCAACAGTTTTATGCTGGTTTCTCAGCTGCATGTGGCCCCTGGGCCATAGGTTGGACATGTCTCAAAGGTCTTGTCCACAGTGCCTGGTGAAAGGGCTCTGCTCTCAACTATCTGTGTGTAAGAGCTCGCTCTCTAGCACCTCTGGCTTCATGTTACCTTTGCAAGAGGTTGGATCTCACTTTGTACCACAGGCTATCCTTGAACGTGCTATATGGCCTGGGGTGACTTGAATCTAAGTTCACCCTGTTTCAGCCTCTCAAGTGCTCTGGTATCTTCTGATAGCCACTCTTTCCCGAATGATGCAAATGGAGATGCCATTGTATGTGGGTAGAGGTTTGTGACAGTGGTTTATTTTAATGGGGATCTCAGGGAGCTCCTGTGAGGGATTCTAGAGCGCTAGCCATGCGATTCCACTTTTTAATAGAGAATTAACTTGTTCTTTCCCAATGCCTGGGCACAGACAGACTCCAGATTCTGCTTTGCTGTGATCTCTGCTGATCCTCATTTGATCTTGGCAGCGCATTAGCCAAGGAAGGAAGGAGAAATGTTTGTCTTAGAAACCTGACTTCCTGTGCTTCCTGTGGCAGTGGTACTCTGAAGGCAGAGAAGTTTTTCAGGGAAACCTGGCACAGTTTGTGTTTCAGTTTAGTCTTTTCTTAAGAAGTTACATTAGGAGCATTTGCAGTTTCCAGCTGGAAGTTTCTGAGCTTTTAATTGAACTGTGTGACTGTGTAGAGAGTTGCTATATCATACAGAGTGTCCTGGCAGGCTTGGTGGGACATGGGAAAACTTTATAATTGATTTAAATTCCAGTTTAGACGGCTGGCACAACTAGGATGTTTGCTTTTAAAGCAGTACGTTTATCTGAATTTGATTTCTTGTAAGTAGAGACCTTTGTGGACAACCTTGCCATGTGAGAAATGAACCATTAAAATAACGTGCTTAGAGCTCCAAGACTGACATTGCATGGTAGAGGTGCCTGCAACCATGTGACAGCATGGTCTGCACTGGCTTAGTCAGGATTATCAAGCACACAGTCCTGTCTCCTACTATGAGGACCCAGGATTTTTACCCGACTTCTAAACCAAGAAGATGACCTGCAGTAGTTTTGTGGCAGTCTGATGGTCTCTTTTCATACTTATTATAAGTGATTATCACTAGAGTAGTAGGGGTGAGTGTCCTCACGCTGTCGTCTTGCTCTCCATGGCCCTGGCACAGTTGACAGAAGGCGGGTAAGAACTGCACTGCAGTGTGTGGTATTCCAGGACTGGAGCCTTGAGTGTGAGACTCCATGGAAAATGACGGCCCTGCTTCCTTCTGTTGCTGTGACAAAGGCACCCCAACAAGAAGCAGCTTAGGAGTGAATGGGGAGCCTTTAGCTCAGTTCCAGCTTACAGTCTGTCATGGGGAAGTCAAGGCAGCGGGAATTTAACACCGCTAGTCAGGAAGGAGGAGAAATGAGGCGTGCATGACTTCTTGCTTGTTCTCAGTAGATCTCTCCATCATCCTTTAAAATAGGCTTCAAGCAAAACACCCAACGTGACTTCTAAGGGAGGCATCCTTGCTTTGTGTGATAGCAAGCTGCCCACTGCTGCAGGGAGAGACAGACGTCCACGACAAGACAGCTCACAACAGAAGGCTGCTCATGTCTCTGCTTTTAGGCGATGTTTCCCAGAAATCTTTGCTTCACTGTGTATTTCTGATGCTAGTGAAAAAGGCTGTCAGTGTTTTATAGGCAACTTGTCATGTCCCCTGTGGCACCATGGGGTTCCTTGGGGAACCCCTCAAGGAAACAGTGACCCTCTGGCTGCCATTATTACTGAGAGTAGTAATTTGGTTGATGCCTGCTTCTGGATTCTCTCTCTCACCTGCTTATCCATTGGATTTGTATGTCTTGAAAACTGTGAGTGACCACATTAGTCCCTGGATTTCCACCCACGTGGGTCCTAATGAATGTCTAGCTCACTGTTGGTACTCAGTCTTGGAAGCTTTGATCTAAGTGCCCTTGGCAGATCCAGGATATTTTGGGTGAAATATTATACTTGGTAAAATTGTATTGCATCATAAAATTATAGATTTGGAAAGACCTTTAAAAATCATCTCTGACAACTTTTCACACTTGGCATATGGCAGTATGGGGACTTACAGTTAATTATGATTAATCCACATGGACATTACTGCAGGAACAGATGTAGAAGTCAGTTTGTTCAGCTCATGGACCAGTATTCATACAACTAAAGAGAGAGAGAGAGCTAGGCCTTGTCCATGATCACTCTCATTCATTTTCTTTTTCCCTCCCTCCCTCCCTCCTCCGACAGTCCCTCTCCTACAGTTCTTCCCCCTTTCTCCCCCTTCCTCCCCATCAATGTATTAATATGTTGTTTGACATGGAACAAATTAGGTTCATTTTTATTTGTTTGTTTGTTTTTTGAGACCGGGTTTCTCTGTATAGCCTTGGCTGTCCTGGAACTCACTCTTTAGACCAGGGTAGCCTTGAACTCAGAGAGATCCACTTGCCTCTCCTAAGTGCTGGGATTTAAGGCATGGGCCGCTACCACTGAGCTACAAACTTAAGGGTTTTTTTGTTTTGTTTTAAGATTTATTTATTTTATTTATATGAGTACATTGTCACTGTCTTCAGACACACCAGAAGAGGCTATCAGATCCCATTACAGATGGTTGTGAACCACTATGTGGTTACTGGGAATTGAACTCAGGACCTTTAGAAGAGCAGTCAGTCCTTTTAACTGCTGAGCCATCTCTCCAAATTAAGTTCTTAATAAAACATTTTCTCACTGTATTGTACATATTTCATGGACTTTACCAGAAGTACCCTTTCCAAGACAAATATGCTAGCTGAAGTGGGAAAAAGCAGAAGGGTAAAGAGAACTAAAATGATTATCTGTCCAATGTTGCGAGTACTGAATCAAGAGCTCCTGGAGAGAGGGAGCAAATAAGGTGGGAGCTTGCTCCCTCAGAAGACCTAAGAGCGTGGCTGGAGACAGGTAACTAAAGAGGCCTCGGTGTGTCCTGAGCATCATTCACAGAACGGCCAAGTCCTGCCAGGGCTGCCATGAAGAGAAATGACTTAACACTTGTAAAGCGACTTGGGTCACGTCGCCTGCTGGATAGTAGAAGTAGGGGCATCGGCCTTGTTAGAGGAAGTCTACCATGTCTTGTCTGTGGTGACTCAAGTAGATCTGTGGATGGATGGTAAGACTTGGTACTCTGATTGGATGTGCTTAAACCCCCCTGACTATGACCAGAAGGAACCACAATGCCATGTGGACTGCCTTGTTTGGCACAGTTGCCATCTGCCACACACTGTAACCTGCCAGCTCTTGCTATGTTGCTCTGTGGCAGTAGGGAACCACCTAAGGAAGTGACGTTACTCTGCCTGTTACTATGTTGTGAGGAATAGTTTAGTAAATATCAGAGATGTCACTGAGTTACTTAGCCATTGTTCTACTTTACAGTGAGGAAACACTTAAATCTTAGAAGTGACTTGTCTAAGGAAAGTAACAGTGCTGGATTTGAACCTATGTCTGTGGGCTAATCACAATCTTGCATTGCCTTCTATTGCCAAGTGTTCTTTTTTTGAAGACAGGGTCTCACTGTTTAGTCATGGTTGGCCTGGAACTCTGTATGAAGACCACCAGGCTTCCCTTGAACTCAGAGAGATCCACCTGCCTGAAGGTTGTTCTCTGATCTCCAACGCATACCATACATGAGCATGTATGAGTTTACATGCATGCACTATCAAATAAGAACTTTTCTTTGCAAGATGGGTTCACGATCAACTGTTTTTCATTGATAGTCCTACATTGTCCTCCCTACTATGGTTTATTTTGAACAATTCCTGACATTATTTGATTTATCAGAATTACATTGTATAAAGATAATAAGTGTTTATGAGGACCAGTTTATGATTTGATACCTCTTCGGATAGTAGAGGAAATATCAGTGTGTATCCCACCCTCATGCTGAAGATAAGTGTCAGCCATAGTTGGTCTTTTGAGAGTCTGCACCAGTGTTAGTCCCAGCTGGGACAGCTCTGTGTTCAGTGTGACTGAAGCTCTGAGAGGTATGTGCTGTCTGTTATCGAGGTGAGGACATGGAGGCCAGAGATACTCTTAAACTTACTCAGGATCAAATAGCTTGGTGTGTGGTGGAGCTCTGACCCAAGCTGAGAGAAAAAGAGAGAGAGAGAGACAGAGACAGAGACAGAGACATTGGCCTTGAATTGCGGTACAGTCAAGGATGACTCTGATCCTCAGCCCTTACCTGCCAAGCAGAAGGAATTATGGGTATGTACCACCTTTGAGTGAATGCTCACTTCATGGACTTGGGAGTTTTGTTTGGTTTTGTTTTGTTATTACTTGAACAGTCTTGTTTCAAGTGTGGTCTACGGGCCCTGGGGGGAAGGGGGATGCATAGAATCAGACTTTGTTTGCTATTTTCACTGTAACAATTGTTGGGAAAACTGCTAAAACCTTAGCATAAACCCACCCACACTGTACTAGGCCCAGTGCCTTCCCTCCACATATACTTGCAGCAAGAAAGCAAAGACATTTTCACTTAAAATAATCCTCGGCAAGGCTGTATGAAAGATGAACTGTAATGAACATTGACTTGAGTGCTTGTGGTCTTCATGTTTTGTGTGATAAAAGTCTCCACAGCACACATCTGTCCGCTACTCTATTTGCCTTCAGAGAAAGCACACACATCAAAATTAGCCACTTGTTGGATGGGCTGTAATTTTGACATGAGATAACCAGTAGCGGGCAGTATTTATGTAAACTTGGCATTTTCTTTAAAATGAATTACATGAGCTCTTAACTTCAAACAGGACAACTGTGGGTGTTGGTTGCAAAGTTAAGAGCTTTCGGCAGAAATTAGAATTGAATTTGCTTCCTGGTAACTTAAGACTTTGTAGTACCAGTGATGCCGGTAATAATGTGGGAGTTGGAGCATACTGTGTCATTAAGTATGTCAGCATTTAGGAGCTCTTTCATCAACTCAGTGAAGCAATATTTTTCATATGACTAGAGAGTTATTCTTTCATTAACTATATTATTTATGTCCACATAAACAGTTTTCATTTGGGCTATACAGAGAAACCCTGTCTCAAAAAACCAAAAAAAAAAAAAAAAAAAAAAGTTTTCATCCTTATATTTAAATGAACTAATGCATATTTTAGGTTACTCTCAATTTTAAAATCTGTGAAGTTCATCAATAAAAATGTACTCCGGAGTCCTCAGAAGTCTTGGAGCCTAAAGGGGTCGTGTGTGCCATGAGTGAGATGCTTGTGCTTCAACGTCCTCTCAGAAGACAGCAGAAGTAGAGTGCACTCGAGTGTGTGAGCACGTGAGTGAGTGAGTGTGTGAGCACGTGAGCGTGTGAGTGTGTGAGCGTGTGAGCACGTGAGTGTGTGAGCACGTGAGTGTGTGACCTACAAGCCTGCTGCAGACACTTCTAAACCTCTGTCGTTTCTGAATTAGTTATGTCCTTCCTTCCGTCAATATAATCAATACTTAACTATGTTGACATTATTCATTTTTCCATTTAATAAGTATTTATTGAAAAGATAGTTATCAGGGAGTTGAAATAGAGAGGGGCTATATATAATCTGTTTTTATTCTCTGGGGAACTCGTGGGCTCTTATAGAGCCATAGAAGGCAAACTTTTATTAAGTTTACTGTCCATCCTGCCCTTGCTATGGGCACTGATGTGTTTGGGTTGTTTGTTACTGTGTACTAGACCTCCTGACAACACAGTGGCCAAAACAAGGGCTGGTCATGCTCTCTCTCGGGGCTGGGGATTGATTGCTCAGCTGGGTGGTGTTGCACTTGTGGTCACTTGCACGTTTTCAAGCAGAGGGTGGTGCAGTGTGAAGCACACTGGGCTGGCTCAATGCCAGCTCTCAGCCGAGAGCCGGTTGCAGGGTTGACTGAAACACCTCAGTTCTCTGAGTGACCTTGCCATTGAAGCATGGCTGTCTCATAGTGCAGCCAGATTCCTAAGCTGCACTGTCCCAGGAATAGCAGGAACTGTATGCTTTGTTGCAACCTCGACCAACTATCAGAGACCATTGTTTCTACCACATTTTGCCAGTCAAACCAGTCAAAGACAGGTCATAGGACCATGAGGTTCTCAAATGCAGGGAGACATGGCTCACTTGTGACTACCTTATTAACTTTGGTTTCATAAGTTATTCCCCAGTGTACCTGGGATAATAAATGACCTTATTCTTAAATCCTGGGCTTAAAATAAAATTCTACATTTCTGTTTAAACTTAAAGAGTACAAGCTGATTCAAATTTAAACTGTAGTCTTTGCATTTTTCTTCCCTTGATTCATATTTAACCTAACTTTTGCCTGTGTTAGCTTCCGTTGAGAAGGAAATGCTCACTATGCACCAAGGTGCCTTTATTTACAGCCAAGGCAGTAACCCGGTATCTCAGGAAGTTGTGGGCTGTGCTGGCTGGGTGCTCATTCTGGCAGGGCTCATGGAGACCGCTTTGAAGCCTGGTGCAGCTTTTCACTGCATCAGGTTAATTCCCTGTCTCCTGTGGCCTGTGGGAAGAGACTGGGTATGGCACTACAGCAGTGCTCCCCTTGGTGGTGCTGTTGCACCGCAGCTGCCAGGAAAAGAGCTTTGGGGGTTCACCTTTGCTGCCCAGCAAGCGTTGCATTTGATGCATCCGTGTAACAGGCTGTGGGTTAGGCTTCAGAGAGCTAATCACGCTCAGTACTGTCTCAGAAGTAAAAAAGCAAATACCTGATTAACCAAGCCCAACCCAGTTCCACAGCTGCCTGGGTATGGCCTGGCTTTCCTGGAGACCGTGTGCTGGTGTGCTGAGAAGTGCTCAGTTTTAAAGGCACGGTTTTTTCTACATAGAAAAAAAATGCAATTTGCAAACTGATGTGTCATTTTCCTGTCGTGTTAGGCAGACCTGTTGCTGGGTTCTGTGGCTCCAGTGGTGGCGGTGTGCTCACGTTCTAGCTCCATGCCTTTGGCGATGTGTGCATCTGTCTGGGACTGTTGGCTTCATGCTTTGCAGCTCTCTCGTGCACATTTGCTCAGGGCGGTGCACCTGGAAGCGGAGTGCTGATGGGGAGAAGCTGATGGGATGGGGCCATTGTGTGGAAAGGGCGAGGCGTGGGTGGCTGGGGATGTGGCTCAGTGGGTGAGGTGCTAGCCCCCCAGGCCTGAGGACCGGAGTTCAGGCCCCTCTGCAGCCACATAAGTGCCTACTAGATGCAGAGCTCACTGTAATTCCAGCACTTATATGGCAGAATTCTCCAGAGATAAATGGTCAGTGGGGCTGATTGAAATAATGAAGTCCAGGTTCAGCTGGAAGCTCCTGTGACAGTGAGTAAGGAGAGAAATGGAAAAGACTGTCAGCCCCAGTCCGCACTCCACAGACAGAACGCTAAGGCATAAAGACTGTCAGCCCCAGTCCACACTCCACAGCCAGAACGCTAAGGCATAAAGACTGTCAGCCCCAGTCCCACTCCACAGACAGAATGCTAAGGCATAGAACTCTCTCTCTCTCTCTCTCTCTCTCTCTCTCTCTCTCTCTCTCTCTCTCTTTCTCTCTTTCCCTCCCTCCCTCCCTCTCTCCCTCCCCCCCCCCCGTCTTTTGGTGTATGTGTGTGTCTGTGTGTGTGTGCTTAGTGTAAATATAGGGAGAAATAATACTCATTTGTCTTGACATGCAGAAACTCTGGAAGGATATTGGAGAAGCCAAAGCAAGTGGTTATGGGTGGGTAGAGCACCAGACTTTACACTGGCTGTTTCTCTTCTCTCCCCGCGTAAACTCCAGAGGTCACTGATTGTCACTTTGCTCTCTATTTGTATTCCAAGTACCCACAACAATGCAAGCCATGTAAATAATAATTTTAGAGTAAGTGTTTGCTCCAAACTAGCAGTTCACAGACATCAAAACCATATATGCATATTGCAGGAAGTAGAGACAAGCTGGAAGCTATCCATAATGCCAACTTGCAAACAGTCCTGCTATTTCCAGTCCCTTTGTTTCTTGTGCTGGGATCAAACCCGGCGTCCAGCTCCTCTACAAGCTGGGTAAGTGCCCTGCCGCCGAACAATGCTCCCAACTCCCAAGGGCATTCTTAAGCCAACACCATGGTGTGTGTTACTCGGGTAATTTCTTGTTCATTGAATCATGATTTTAAAGTGAAAGCTAGTCTACATTATATGAAGAGTTTTGTAGACAAGTTCCACAGTATCTGACTCATTCATGCTCCAGTGTATAAACATGGTAGTCTCAAAGTATTAACTGAAGGTTTTTAAAGAGAAAAATACCAGAAGAGAGGCTGCAAGACAGTTCCTTTTTGTAAGGAGGTAGAGCTCAGTGCTCTGTCCCCGGTTGGAGGGGTATATGTGCTTCATCAAGAAGCAGGAGAGAGGGGCACAGTCTGCGAGAAGAACACGCTGAGGGTGAGTGATCACTCTTCTTCGGGTTGCCTGGCTAAGGCGTATTCACAGAGAGAACGCCTGCCTCGGCTCGCCCGTCCCACTTACTGTTGTGCATACTGTATTCATCCCTCGCCTCTTTGGAGTCGGGGTCTATACTGGCTGGTTCTGTGTGTCAGCTTGACACAAGCTGGAGTTATCACACAGAAAGGAGTTTCAGTTGAGAAAATGCCTCCATGAGATCCAGCTGTAAGGCATTTTCTCAATTAGTGATCAAGGAGGGAGGGCCCCTTGTGGGTGGTGCCATCCCTGGGCTGGTAGTCTTGGGTTCTATAAGAAAGCAGGCTGAGCAAGCCAGGGGAAGCAAGCAAGCAAGCAAGCAAGCAAGCCAGTAAGTTACATCCCTCCATGGCCTCTGCATCAGCTCCTGATCCCTGACCTGCTTGAGTTCCAGTCCTGACTTCCTTTTGTGATGAACAGCAACATGGAAGTATAAGCCGAATAAACCCTTTTCTCCCCAACTTGTTTCTTGGTCATGGTGTTTGTGCAGGAATAGAAACCCTAAGACAAATTGGTACCAGCATAGTGGGTTATTCCTGTGACAACCTGACCATGTTTTGGGGAGGACTGTGGAAGGACTTTGGAACTTTGGGCTAGAAGATCCATTCGGTGTTAAGAGCTCTGTGGGATGTTGTGTAGGAGCTTGGAAGATAATGTTGAGAACAGTGCAGAAGATGGAGGCCTGGCTTGTGAAATTTCAAAGGGAAGATTAAAGACTCTTATCAGGGCCATTGCTATTTTGGTTGTAAAGATTCTGTGGTTTGGTTAGCTGGGGCTGAAGAAATCAGCTGTGATTAACAAGATACCAAAGCTACTAAAACAAAACCATTGTATTGTTGGGACTATTGATACTGGTTAGCTGGAGCTAAGAAATTGGTGGTGATTAAGAAGAGACCAGCATCGTTGAGGTGACATCTGGGAAATGTTTTCTGAGAGCACAAAGAGGCTGTGTTCCAGAGATAGCCAAGGTTGTACCTTGTGCTGTGGCAGGACTTGGTAATGTGTAAGAGTCATCCAGGTGGTACTGGTTTTGAAGGCATGAAGGAGTCATGAAGAGCAGCTGAGGCCTGGGCACTGTGAGAGGCCATGGAAGGCCATTGGTGAAGGTGCAGCCTCAGTTGCATTGACAGCCCAGGATTGAAGGAGTCATGCAAAGGAGGTGAGGCTTGGCACCATGAAGAGAGCCTATGAGAAGCTGTTTGTAAAGCCTAGTTGCAGCGGGAGACAGCAGTGTTTTGGAGTTGCCAGTACCATGAGATGACCACCAAGAAGAGCAGCAGCAGTGGAGTACAGGCATCTGGAGCCGTGTGTGCTACAAAGGGCAGAGCTGGAGAAGTGGCTAAGCCCTTGGATGAATCGTGAGTGGATCCTAGACATTGGATGGTTGGAATTTGATTTCGCTTTTGATTGTGACTTTGCCCTGATATATTTTCCCTCCTGAGGTAAGAAGGTATTTTAGTGGAGTCCACAGTTAAGAGACTTTGAATGTTAAGAGATTGGATGCTTAAAGGAACTGAAATGTTAATATGTAAGAATTTGTAAAGACTGTGGGACTTGTAAAGTTATTTAGATCTTGGGGATGAATAAGGAAGTAAGGGTCGAGGCTTATTGGTGATGTGTTTGTGTGTCAAGTTGACAAGGGGTCAATTGTACTGGCTAGTTTTGTGTGTCAACTTGATACAAGCTGGAGTTATCACAGAGAAAGGAGTTTCAGTTGAGAAAATGCCTCCATGAGCTCCAGCGGTAAGGCATTTTCTCAATTAGTGATCAAGTGGCGAGGGCCCCTTGTGAGTGGTGCCGTCTGTGGGCTGGTAGTGTTGGGCTCTATAAGAAAGCAGGCTGAGCAAGCCAGGAGAAGCAAGCCAGTAAGCAGCATTCCTCCATGGCCTCCGCATCAGCTCCTGCTTCCTGACCTGCTTGAGTTCCAGTCCTGACTTCCTTTTGTGATGAACAGCAGTGTGGAAGTGTAAGCTGAATAAACCCTTTCCTCCCCAACTTGCTTTTTGGTCATGATGTTTGTGCAGGAATAGAAACCCTGACTAAGACAGGGTCCTTATGCCCAAGACAGCGAGCCCCTGTGGGGCAGTCACTCCATATTCTCCTATCTACCGCCACTATTGGGTTTTTAAAGGCTTGCATTTAGAATTTACCCCGGCCTCTCTCTCTTTCTGAGTCGTTTTTATACAGAGTTTCTCTCTTCCACACACTGGTTTACTTAGAGTAGGACATAATTGATGAAACTGAAGCGCTTCTGAATACCAATAGCATGACTGAAAATGGCTGTCTGCATGCTTTGTCACATATGTTCAGTGTATGCACGGACCACCCTGGCAGGAAAGCAAGCACTGGAAGTCCTTCCTCATAGGTTTTGAAGTCTCACTTGTTCCCGTTCTCAGACCTGTGTCCTTCCCCTGAGTTCTAGTGTGCTGGGCCTTCAGCAGGCCAGGCCAGCTTTCCACTGAGCCACATCCCCAGCCTCCAAAGGGTTTTAAATTATAGTTTTATTTTCTAGATTATTCAGAGTGACCCTTGAGATGTGAATAAGAAATAGGAGAAAATATGTTTAAATTACTATAATATTTATGATTTTTTAACACATTTAATTGTGTAACCATGGCACATGACACGACACACATGTTAAAGACAACTGTGGAAGTCACTTCTTTCCTACCATGTGAGACTTAGGGATTCAACTAAACTCCACAGGCTTGGCAGCAAGCATATTTACCTACTGAGGGTCTTTTCAGATAAATTCTTTTAAAAAATGTACCTCAGGCTGCTCTGAAGCTCACTGTATAGCCGAGGATGAGTGAACTATGGTATTTCTGCCTCCATCCCCTGAGCACTGCGATTACAAATGTGTCGAACCCACAGGTTCATGCATGTGGTTCCATGCAAGCCCTGCCAACCAAACTACATCCCCAGCCCCACAAGTAGTATTTTATATAAGTCTTATATTCCTGATATATTTAGAAATCAAGTAACTTGTGTTGAAGATTGGATTTCTTTAAACACTTGCTGCTTGCAGGTTTCCTTTATTATAAGAAGAGGGTAATGTAAAGACTCTAGCCTACCGCTCCACGCTGCAGTTATCGCTCCGCGCCACACGCACGTACCGCTCCATGCTGCACTTAGGAAGAGATGAGCATGTGTGATGATTTCAAGGTTTAGGTATTTTCCAAGCAACACGCATGTTTTTCTTTCACTTACTTGAAACTGTCTCTCTTTTCCCTTCTTTACCGCCTGTTTATGTTTTAATGCTGTCTACTAATTGGCCTTCCGGTATTCCGTAAGTAACTACTAACCCTGACTGGTCCAAACATGGTAGCATGGATCTCATGTCATTTTAAAAAGAAGTTCTTAAAATTGAGCCATAGACTAAATACTGAGTTTGAAGTATTATGCGCCTGTCTTTACTGTAAGTGAAAATCGGCTTTCTGAGAGGCTTTCTAAGTGTTCGCGCTAAAGCTTTCTTTAAAAATTGTTCCCAGCTTTAAGTGATATTTTTCTTTAGCTGGTGTGTGTGTGTGTTGTGTTGTGTTTTGTGTTATGTTTTTTAGTTGTTTGTGTTTTTTAAAGACAGGATCTCTCTATTATGTAGCTCCAGCTGTTCTGGAACTTGCTGTGTAGACCACATTGACCTTAAATTCACAGATAGATCCACCTGCCTCTGCCTCCAGGAGTTCTGGGATTGAAGGAGTGTGCCACCATGCCTGGGTCCAGCTCTGTTGTTTTTAGCTGGTGGTGATGGCATGGTTATGTAACATGCTGAAAGAATCCCAGCTAGCATCGTCGCCATCTGTCCGTGACAGAAAAGCAAGAGAGAATGGCATCTCTTTCCAGGTAGAAGTTCTCTGAGGAGGAGGTTCACCCCAAGAGCCCTGTGCTGTCCAGTTTCCATTTGCAGCTACCTCAGAATACTCAGCCCAGTCAGCTTATCCAGGAACTTATCCAGGCTTTTACCTCAGTTCTGAGGACAGAATGGAGCTTAGCTCAGTCGTCTTCCAATGTTCTCTCGACTCTTACTGGGAGGCCCTGAGAAGAACCTGCTTCCAAGCTCAGGTTGTAGAGCTGAGGCCAGCCTTGCCTTCAGTGCTCAGCCTGGCAGGCGAGGGCTTTGAGGGCTATCCCACTCAGAGCGGACCACCAGTATGCCCCTTGTGGCCATGGGAAGGTGGCTATAGGTGGTTCACAGGCCTGGACCACTTAAACTGTTGGGTAGCCTCCCAGGCGTGTCACAAGGCATCAGATATTCATGCTCTCTGGCCCTTTCCCCCAGCGCTGAAGTTTCCAAACTGGGCTCCCGGCCCTCAAGAGCTGCTCGGCCTGCCATGCCTCAGGTGTGGGAGGCCCTGCTGGGGGCTCCTTTCTGCCCTTTCCACACTTGAGCAAAGCCCCTTGGAGGGCTGATCTCAGGAGGCGGAGCAGCAGGTGCTGAGTGCCTTGTCCAGGTCTTTAAGGCCTCTGATGGTCTCCGTGCTGCTGTACCTCTGCCGTCATCTCACTACACTGTAGCTGTGCTTCAAGCACGCCAGGGAAATAGGTGTCGTTTTTGTCTTTGTATTGGCACTACTGTAGAGGGAAGTGCACCAGACTCCTACAGACAACCATCTTGCTTCAGTCTGTTCTGCAATCTGAATTATATTTGTTATCCCTACCTCCATTTTTTTGTTTAGTTTGAAGTGTTGGGAATGGAATCTTAGGTGTTATGTAGGCCAGGCAACTACTCTGCCACAAAACGACACTCCAGTCCCTGTTAACTCCATTTGATTTGCAACACATCCTCATTTATTTATTTATTTATTTATTTATTTATTTATTTATTTATTTATTTACATTAGAACACAGCACTCTTTAGGTAGGGAATATCCTGAGTACATTTTCCTCAGACTCAAACTCTTTTTAGTGAATAACTAAATGAGACCATCATCTGAGGTCTTGTCTTCCTTCTTACTCTTCCAGATCAAGGCACTGGGTAGAGAGACAAAGACTGAAAGGTGAAACGAGGCACTGGGGTAAGCTGAGGGATAGTTTCTAGCAGCTTCGAAGAGCTCTCTTAAGCATATGGCCATCTCTGCAGCAGTGGCAGCCAAGCTGTAGTCTAGCCAGCAGTGCCCCGCTGAGAGATCTATTAGAAGAAAGGGAGCCGTGCACCTTCAAGGAGCAACCGAGAGCCTCTGCCCCGCCCTCCAAATGCATTTATCTCGCTAGAAACCAAGAGACCAGTGGCTCAGTGTCTTCACAAGCAGTTAAAGGCCCTTAGGGTCACATTGGAGTAAAATCAATAAGTAGGCAGTATATGTAACTTGACAGATGAGCACCACAGCTCTATCCCTAAAGGAGCAGCCAGTCTTGACTTGTTTTTTCTATTCTTGTCTATATGGCACAGTGCTTTTACAGAGTAAAGCTAAGCAATTATTTTTTGAATGAATCAAAATGTCACCCCCATGTGGCGTCTTGAGCGAGGTAATGCTGCAGAGGACTGTTTCATTCTTGGGTATTGTACTGAGTCTAAGCTAAGCCCCCAGGCTGTAACCGGTCCGTGCATTTTACCACGTTTGGATCTTTAATTCATATAATGCCTTAAGATTTTATTTTTCGCAAGAAAAATTTGAAGTACAGTGTAGGAATTAGAGATTCACTTTAGTAGGGAAGGTGTTTGTGTGGCTTGCTGGAGCAAGGCTGCAGTGAGGAGGAGCATACAGTGTAGGGGCCAGTGGGGGAGGAGGGATTCCAGCTGAGTGAAGCTCCTGAAGTGAGGTCTTCAGATTCAAGGCCTATTTCAATAGGTGCAGTAACCAAATGACCATCAAGCTGACATCAAAGAATTTGAGAATGTAAATAGAACTGATTGTTATCATAAAGGAATTGCTTGTTCTTTGTGATGTCAAGAGTCTTAGCTTCTGAGATTTTTGTCTTCACCTTCTGTCCCTTTCTTTGCCTAGCAGCAGGGGTGAGAGCAGACATAGACACTAACGATTGGGCGAGCATACTGCTGTGGCCCACTTCAAATCTAGTTAATGCTTAGTTTGTGTTTGGACCTTGAGATTCCTCTGATAAGTTTTCAGTTCCAGGTATGCTGGTGCAGAAGAGTACTTCAATTAGGCATTTCGGTGGCTGCTTATTTGATCAGAGTTGACTCTAGATTGCTGCTGGCTCTGATGAAGCAGGTGAACATGTGCTCAGTCGACCCTAGTTCATTTTGTAAAGTGAATGATCTGGTAACTGGGTCACTCTTACATCAGCAGCTTCCGTGCTAAACAGTGTGGGATAGTGTTCACTGTGACCACCATCATGTGTGCACGCACACACAACACACAACATACACAACACACACACAACACACACACACAACACACACACAACACCCCCCCACATACACACCGCACACACACAAAACACAAAACACACACACCACAGACACACAACACACACGCACAACACATACACACAACACACACACTGCCTCCTATTCTGCCAATGCTGTGAAAGAACCAGGAGGACTTGGGCCCCAGGAAAAGTGGATAAAAGTAAAGAAGCGCTGCTCCTGACCTGAAGGTCACAGAGCTGGCCTGGTGTGTGATAGTCTGGAGTCCTTATTCAGAAACAGTGGTTTTAAAGCTTGGGTCTGTCCTCTCTTCTTCTGAAAATCTCTCGTTTTCTTTATTGGTGACAATGAGGATAGTTAGGGCTCTGGGACATCCTGTTCTTCCCAGGCAACTCTGTTAGGCCTTCTTCTATTATCCATATTTCTGTTCTATTCCAATTGCATTCGAAGAAAGGGTTGCGTGTGTGTGTGTGTGTGTGTGTGTGTCTGTGTGTCTGTGTGTCTGTGTGTCTGTGTCTGTGTTTTCTCAGACAGACAGAGTGAATAGCTAAGGGGAAAATAAAACAAACTTCTTGAAAGATGTTTCACTAATCAGTCTTAGGATTCACTGAGTTTCTCTGTGGATAACGTTCTTAGAAAAAATAGCATTCTTTAGTATATTTGTGAAGTCTGTGTTTTTTAAAGGTGTTCATTTGGTTAATCTCTACATTCATTTTAAAATATATTTGTGAGACACAAACTTTGGTCTCTTATTTCTGTATAGATTATTGGGCTTTTCTGCCTGGTTTTGTTATTTAGTCTTGTATCTGCTGTGTAGATTAATATCTATTAGGGAGTAGACTATGGATTCTTCTGGAGAAAATCTTCTTTATTAATTATAAGTCATCTATTTCAGGCTGCCAAATGAAGTATAGTGAGTGTTTGAATTAAATATTTAGTGCCTCATTGACTGTTTCCTGTGACTTCCATTAAAACAATGAGACATAATTCTTCTTTAATGAGCCTCTGTTTGTTTGGATGTGCAGATGCTATGAACGAGCGTGCAGCACTGCCAGGGTGTGGCGAGCTTTCCCTCCTTCTTGTGTCAGCACAGTTCCCTTCGGAAGGAAGCTGGGGAAGCTGTAGTTACAGTACAACAGCTCCGTTTTGAGACTAGTGAGATGACCTGGGGATGGAAGGGAGTGCGGCCTGTGAGAAGTGCGTAGACAGTAGACGGCTGGGTACTAAGGCTTTTCCTTAAAGGCAGATGGCTGAGCTCACACTCTGTATTCTGAGTTTCTGCCTTCCCAGGTACAGCAGTGTACTAAGCTAGAAGAGAATAGTTCTGCCATAGACAACCATTCTTTCTAATTCCCTTTTAATATTTACTTATTTTTAATCCCATGTATATTTGTGAGTGCAGGTTCCCTAAAGGCCAAAGTCCCCTTGAAGCTAGAATTAGCAGTTTGCAATGAGTCACCTGATGTGGGTGCTAGGACTCCAACTCAGGTCCTCTGGGAGAACGGTACATGTTCTCAACCCCAAGGCGTCTCCATCCCTGTTTCTAATTCTTAAGGATGGTTAAAATTTATTTTATTTATAAGAAAACATTTCCCTCTTCAGTGTATAATTGACCAGTAGAGAAAATCATGAACTAATATTTGCCACCATGATCAAAATAAGGACAAATTCTGTCTCTAAGTACCCCTGTGCTAGGGGGTATCAGGCCTTTCTACCTGTAGCTTCCCTCTGCCAGTGCGCTGTAAATGGAACTGTGTAGAGTGAGTCTGAGAAATCCATGCTGTCCCGGTTCCTGTGCACAGCACTCCGTTATTACTGAGCAGTATTCTGTTATATGGCCGTGCTGTTTATGCATTCACCCACTGAAGGACATTTGGGTTGTTTCCATGTGTGAGCAATTGTGTATGAAGTTGCCATAAATATTTATGTAGAGATTTCTGTGGGAACCTAAGTTTCCATCCCTCTTGAGTAAATACTAGGAGTGGTGTGTGTCAGTTGAGTGGCAGTTGCTATAACTTTATATGAAACTGCTCGGTGCATTTGCAAAGTGGCTGTACCATTTCGATCCCTGTCTGCGTCCATGAGTGTTCCAGATACTCCACAGACTCACCAGCACTTAGTCTTGTCTTTCTGTGGACGGTGTTTTAGAGGTCTGGGCGCTGCCTGTGACTTGATTCAGCAGTGACTGATGCTGTGGAGCAGCTCCTGAAGTGTCCCTGCTGCTGAAGGCCAGCTCCAGTTCTCACCCCCCTCTCCTGAAGTGTCCCTTCTGCTGAAGGCCAGCTCCAGTTCTCACCCCCCTCTCCTGAAGTGTCCCTTCTGCTGAAGGCCAGCTCCAGTTCTCACCCCCCACACCGCAGCTTCTCTGGGCCTTCTCTGTTAAGACTTGCAGAAATTCGTTATATATTTCACTTCAAGTCATTTTGCTATGTATCTTGCGATTATATTTCTCCCAATATGTGACACGCTCCCCTAGTATCTTTTAAGTAGTTAACGCTAGCATACCCTTTCATTTTCTCCTGATACTTAACGCCTCATGACCTACAGTTTTCCCTCGACCTCTCGATATAGCTTGTATCGTCCTAGATTCATCATCCTTTTGACAAATAATAAAGATATAAGTTGTCTTGTCATTTGTATTTAGGATGTTTATATTTCCCCTAGCTCATAACTACTGAGTAACTATTGGTTAGTTGTTCTCATGGACCCTAAGAAAGTGAGGATCACGGTGGGAGATGGCGACTTAGGCCTCCTCCCTCTGACCTAGCTCTTCCTTGGCCTTACTTTCCCCTCTGTGACGGGCCCAGCAAGCGCCTAGCCTTGTGCTCCTCTCTACGCTCGTCTCTCCTCCCTAAGGACCTCTTTCCCACACCTTGCCCGTTTTCTAGAACTACACTACAACTTTCATATGTAAAGGGATGTTGACTATTACAATGCACCTCAGTTTTAAATTTGTGAGAAATACTGCGAATTTTATGCCAGAAAGTCCAAAATAAGTCATAGAACAGGACTGGTCACAGCTAGCAGTTAGTTCATGTTGGCCAACCATGAGATTCACTGGGTCATTGTCTACTCCCTAGGAGAAAATGGAAAGCTTCTATTTGTGAGCCTAGAATGGCTAAAATGATTAAAGCCTTTGCGTTTCTGTAAAGTGGAGAGATCCTCTGTTGGTCTTGTGTTTTGTTTTAAAAAGGCAGTTAAGACCTTAGAGAGAGATCACTGTGTGTGGGTTCCATTGTCACCGATTTGTGGACCTTTGCCCGGTGCCGAGGACGAAGGCAGTTTTATGTTTATGGTTATGACTTCAAATCATATCCCACCCTGTGCTGTGGTTGTCAGAATAATATACAGGTAATTGTGATGCGTGAAACTCCCATAAGCAAGCTAACTTGGAGACGGCCGAGTGTGGGGTGTCGCTGTTTGCCGGGTTTTTCCTGTAAATCAGTGAACATGCTTTCATTGCCAAGTACTGTGCCAAGTACTAGGGCAACAAAACCTAACCCTGGCCTCTGTCCTCAAAGAGCTTATGCTGGGGTGTGTCAGAGGGCCGTGAGCAGTACAGCACCTAAGGGAGAGAGCACAGAGGGGTGCCTGAGGTCATCAGGGGTCCCACACGGGCCAAGATGGAGCAGGCCACTCCAGGGAAGCAGGTGCCGAAACCCAGGGGCAGGAGCTTTAACGTCCCTGTTTCCAGAAGCACGGATATGAAGCTAATCCTAGGAATTCAAAAGCCAAGCCCACTGTAACTGGGGCAACCCCCAGGACATCACTGCAGCTGATGGGTTCTCACGGCTGTTAAGCAGACCAAGGTGTTGATCTGAGGAGAACCAGTCCTCACATATGGGCGCGCATACACACACACACACACACACACACACACACACACACACTGAGCTTTGTTTCCATGATGACCTCATTCTTGTAACTGGTAACTCCCATAATCCTTGCCTGCTCATTAACAAAGTGGACAAGTGTGTGTCACACCTATTTGGGCACACACACACACACACACACACACACACACACACACACACACACACTGAGCTTTGTTTCCATGATGACCTCATTCTTGTAACTGGTAACTCCCATAATCCTTGCCTGCTCATTAACAAAGTGGACAAGTGTGTGTCACACCTATTTGGGTAACAGGGTCAGGGATGTGGGTACTTGGGTGTACATCCATGACCACAGTTTTAAAATGACTCTGCCATGGTCCTCCATTGACAAGTTGTTAGTGTGATTTCTCTCTTTAGGAGTACTTACTCTGATTTGTAACAACCTTAGTAGATTTTCAACTCCTAATTAGATAGTATTTTATTTTGAATATATTTTCCAGAAGGATGTGACACAAATACCTAATGCGTCTCAGCAGAGCTGGTTTGATTTCATGGCTCCTGGTTACCGCATGTCACTGAGCTAATACTTGTGGCACATATGATGAAGAATCAAAACTTAAGTTTTGGAAAGAATTTTACAATAGCTATAAATCCTTTCGTCAAGAGGGGCTTTGTAAAACACATTGACTTTAAAAATGAGCAAGCTTTTTGATAATCCTAAATGCACTGTGTGCCTGTTCTGTACCACTTTCTTTGTAAACCGGTCTTTCCATTGTGTTCGTAGTGTTTCTACCCCAGACGTTCAGTGTGGATAGATACGAGTGGCCTGTAGAACACTTCTGAGTCAAGTTCACAGCCAGTGCCAATGTTCCTCAGTGACTAGAGTTTATAAAAGACGTATCTGATTCCTTGAGATGACTCGTAAAGGTAGATGCTTGTAGATGTCAGCCAGAGCTGTTTTCTGGATAACTACTTCAGTAAGGAACATGTGCAGTGTCTTGCTTCCCTTCCACCCCAGCCCTACTGAATCCGGTTTGGCTTCTATGGGAGTCTGTCCTCCTCTGATACACGGAGGATCACAGTGACATTGAAATGATTTTTCTAAAGATACATTGTAAACAAAGTAATCAAGAAATCTGCTTCAGTCAGTTCCTCTCTGTGATGCTCCCTTCACCTGAACCAAGCGTGAGAAGGGAGCGTGCACCGAATGTCTGTTTTGGAGCAGTTTTAGACGACCACAAGAAGCAGACAGGAACATGCTATTAGCACACTGAAGCCTCAAGACATCCAGTGGACTGTGTTGCTGGGAGCCCAGCCAGCTTCATGTGCTGCAAGGCCGCATTGGCACTTGCAGAACAAGCATCCATAATGCAGAGTTGGGGCATTTCTTTTAAAATGGCTTCTTTGTCCAAAGTCAGATTTTTTTTCTTTTTACATACACACCATATAGAAAGAAATGCTGGCAATAAACTGATGTCTTTATTCACCCTGTAAATATAGATTGGAGTATCTTCTAAACAACAGACAATGGTGTATTTAATGACATTCCTCCTGCCTAGGCAATATTTTTAGGCACCTGGCATAGGACACTTACTGACCATACATATTTTTAAAATTTATTTTCAAATGTCTGATCTGCTTTGGTAGTATGAGGGAAAAAAATCAATATATACGAGTATTTCTCTCTCTCTCTCTCTCTCTCTCTCTCTCTCTCTCTCTCTCTCTCTGTGTGTGTGTGTGTGTGTATGTGTGTGTGTGCATGTAGTTTTATAAGTGAAACTGATCAGATCTTAGAATACAAGTTGAAATTCTCACATTCTTAGAAAACAAATTTAAGACATAACAACATGGCTAATTCTGCATCTACTCCCAGGTTTGTGTCTGATGTAACAAGTTTTCACATCAGTAAACTAGTAACTTGACAAAAATTACTGTTTAAATTTTTCTTTTTTTTTTTTTTTTAGTTTCTACAAATGTTGGTTTAAGTGTTTTATTGCTGTGTTTACTTCTGAAATAAGTGGCTTAAAATAGGATAAAAATACTTAATGGAACTTTTTAATTAGCACAGAATTTTATTAAATATATCGATAATAGTCAAGTTTTAGTTAACAACTTGATATAAATTTAAGGCTGTCTTGCTTTGAATTTCTTTAGCAATTGAGACAAAAGTTTGCACAAAAGGTATTAATATTGCTTACAGTTTTGGGGAATGCTCTTTATTCTGAGGATCTCTTACTTGCTGGGGCTGGCAGTAGGGTAGGAGGTTACCTCATCCCTTGAGCTGGCTCCTGATTGGTGTATCAGTACATGGCCTGTTCTTGGGCCAGTCCTCCGTACTGAACAGTCTCAGAATGGTCCATGCTAGCAGGAGTTCTCCAGAAAAAAATGGCCTGTACTGCCAAGGAGTTACGTGATTCAAGGTGCTCTTCCTCCACTCTGGATACTTGATATTCATCCCAGATTTTCTGGGTTTTATTTGCTTGGATATGAGAGTTTTGAACTGTGTAAAATACTATAAAATTGTGTGTTTGGGCTATTTTGTAAATTTTTTGGTTTGCGGAAATCTCTTGTGAAAACCTAATATATGTTTAATTCATATACATGAGCAAATCAGTGGGGTTGAACATCTCAGTGACTGGCATTCAGGTTGCATTTCAATGCACACTACCTTCATTATTAGCAAGAAGACAGTCAGTCACTAGGGACTTCCATGTGGTAGGTTTTCCTGCTTACTGTCTCAGTTGTGTTTGATAAACTCTCCTCAGAACAAAGCATCCTCTCCTCCCTCCCTTCCACCTCCTTCCCTTTCTCCCACTCCCTCCCTCTCTCACTCCTTCCTTCCTCACTCCCTCATCCCCAAATCTTTATGAGAAAGGTGTCATGTGTTAGCTAGCAACTTGCAGAGGGTAAAGGCCTCAGCCAGACAGTCTCTCTGGGTCAGCCTCTGGTATCACTTCTCCAAGCGTGAAGTTAGATCACTCACTTGCCAGGGTCCTGCTCACTCGTACTCTTGTGAAAGCATTCATAATCTCTTGGAAGAGTATCACCCTAAATGAGCCACATACCTCCTACTAGGCCCCTCCTCTTAAAACTCTATCCCTCATACGGGGAACAAGCCTTCAGCACGAGACCTCTGAAAGACACATGGGACCCATATCCAAACTGTAACATCCCACAGAGATAGAACTTAGACCTGCCCTTGGAGAAGATGTGCTTAACTGTATTAAAACATGTAGTAGGGTTTTAGTTAAGGATTTTATTTGTTAATTTGTAATTAAGTGTCTTGGTGTGGAGGTGTTCACATGGGTGCAGGTGCCTGCGAAGGACAGCGGTGCCTGGGTCCCTGAAGCTAGAGCTAAAAGCAGTCCTGGACTACCAGATGTAGGGGCTGGGGACTGAACTTGGGGCCTTGCAGGAGCAGCCCACACGCCTAACTCCTAAGCCATTTCTCCAGACCCTGTTTGTTTGTTTAAAATGGTCTGGTTTTATTCCTCATCTTCCCTACCAACTTTGGCCACTCAAAATTCTGTAGTGGTTCATCCTCCTGTCTCTAAATTTAATGTGACTGGGCTGGAGTATAATTTATTCTTAGTGCTTATGACAGGTTTTTAATCCCTAGTACTACAAGAAATAAATCTAAAAAGAAGATTTTTTTAAATTTTATTTTTATGTGCATGAGTGTTTTGGCTGCTTACCATGTATGTGTCTGGTGCCTGTGGAGGCCAGAAGAGGGTGTCAAAGCCGCTGGAACTGGAGTTACAGATGGTTATGAGCCACCATGTAAATCCTGGGAACCAAACCCCTGTCCTCCGGAAGAGCATCAATGTGCTCTGAAGGGTTGAACCATCCCTCCAGTCCCTAAAAAATACATTTGAAATCATCTTATGGTGATAGCAAATGTTAGTTCTTGTCACTCTGACTTTGTTTGAGTGGCTGTAACAAAATGCCATCGAGTGGACATCTTATAAACAACAGAATGTGTTTCTCATACTTTTAGAGTCCAGGCAGTCCAGGGCCAAGGGGAGAGTGGATTTACTGTCTTATGAGGAACTACTTCCTGGATTTTAGGTAGTGTTTTTTTCTCTGTGCCCTTACATACAAAGAAACCAGTTCTCGAGACTCTTACAAGGACATTAATCTTGTTTATGAGGCTGTCCTCTGATGACTTCATCTAATTCCAGTTACTTTCCAAAGACACAGCTTCTTAATACTGTTTCTGTGACAGTTAGAATTTCAGCACACACACTTCAGGGAGGCTTAAGGAAATCAGAACAGCCCCCCATCCTAGTTATGGCCCCTACTGCTGTGGTGAAACACCACAGCACACACAAGCTCAGCAGGAAGGGGGCCATTTGGTTCAGTCCAAATAAACCACACCATAGCCCATCATTGAAAGAGATCAGGACAGAAACTCAGACAGGGCAGGGACCGGGAGGCAGGAGCTGACGCTGAGACCATGGAGGGGCGCTGCTTACTGGCTTGCTCCTCATGGCTTGCTCAGCCTGCTTCCTTATAGAACCAGGACCTCCTGTCCAGCGATGGTCCCACTCACAATGGACCGGGCCCTCCCCATCAATCATTTATTAAGAAAAATGCCCTACAGGCTTGCCTATAGCCAGATCTTATGGAGACATGTTTTCAGTTGAGATTTCCTCCTCTCAGGTAACTATAGCTTGTTTCAAGGGATATAAACTAGCTAGCACATACACCCAACCCGTCTTTCCCCCCCACTTTTTGGGGTGACTATAGCCACTCCCACATTCAGAGCAGTAACTCAGGAACATACATACCTCTCTAAGGCAGCCATTTCTTCTGGGACCTACGGCACGTGTGATCAGTCAGATGCTGGATAATGCCTTGCGTCTTCTTAGGTTCACTTCAAATTCAAAATAGAAATCTTACTCTTTCCTGGTCTTTCTTGACCATGTTTTCTCATTCTTGTCTCAGTAAAATAAATCTTTCATGTAATCCAGAAACCTGGGACTCAGTTCTTTTTCCTTGCTGACCGTGTCCAGTTCATTACCAAGCCTTGTCAATAAGCATGTCTCAAATCCATCTATTCCCTGCCATCTGTGTCGCAGCCTCCTCCCTTCCTCTGTGTACTTTCCTGGGTCTTCTGTGAATTCTCCTCTGCAGTCCACAAGCAGACTGATCACTTCACATGTGGAGCTTTGCCTGAAGCCCTTGGCCTGATGCACTCTGTGCTGAGGTGCCACCTGCCCCTCTCCCCTAAGGCCAACTCCTGCCATGCTTCCTTCCCTGAGGCCTCTCTGTGTTCCCTCTGTCGGACTCCTTCTCCTCCTAAGTGTTATGTATCCTTTACATTTTGTCTAAATCTTTACTTTTACAGGAAAATGTTATGCTACCTATCCGATCAGATGAAATTTCTCGTTTGTAACACTTGAACATACCCATACCAATTTTATTATTTAATCCATTTGTCCTAAGAATATTGGCAATAGTTCCTTAGTGCCATCTGATAGCAAATTCATGTCCACTTTATACTTGATTATCCAAAAAGCCTTGATTTGGGTTTCTAGAACAGGATCCTCGTATGGTACTCACACAACATTTTTATCTGTGTCTTAGATATCATGAGATAGATGAACTACAGATGTTCACTGTCCAGCTCTTAAAAGAAGACCATGGCTTTGTAATCTAGTGCAGTGCCCATCCTTTCCTGTCGTTTGCTTTCTTCCTTCTCCCTGCCCTGACTTCTTTCCCTTCTTTCCCTCCTCTTTTGAGACACAGTCTCCCATGGGGACTTCACAGGATCTCCTTGATTAAACAAGGCTGGCTGGCCAGTTGCCCCTGGATCCTGCAGTCCGGACTGCTCCAGTCCTGAGATGGAAGCTGGAGCTACCATAAGAAGAGGTCACTGTGCTTGCAGAAGAAACACATTGCCAACTCAGCTGTTTCCCAAGGCTCTTCTTGCTTGATTAACTGCATCTCTTAACTAGTTAACGCTGGCCATCTTACAGATTCTGGATTCTGGATTTGTGGCCTTGCTTCTTACATCCTTTTGTTTCTTCTCGTTAATCTCTCCTATGAACTGAAAATTCACAGGAGACAGTTAGTCTCAAGAAGGCAGATAATCAAATTCAATTTTTGCAAATAAGGTTGCAAATATTCCTATTTTATCATACTGGAAATATATATTGATTACATTGGACATGGTGAGATTCATCAGTGCACACATGGTGTAACACTTCCTTTTAGATTTTACTTTCAGTCTTTCATGTAACTGCCTCATCTACTTAGTGACCTTTGAACTAGTTATTTCTGGATGTCAGGGGAGTTTCTCGGTTATAATATTGAGCACTTAATTTCTAAGGTAGAATTCCCCAATAGCACCACTGTTTATTGGATAACTAGGATTGGTGCTTAATTTTTTCTTTTAATATTCAATGTTTAATTTTCAGAAACATACTGATTCCTTTCTCACCTCTAAAAGAAACCAATATATTTTCATTTGGGATTTCCCATGTTTGTTTCATCTTGTTATGAATCCTAAGATTTTTATGTGTAGTATATATATATTTCAACTACTTGATGAGTAATCAGTCATATTTTCGTATTTGTCTTTAACTGCTGGAAGACAACTGTGTTGTCTCTTGTGGTGGCTTGGCAGAACCCAAGTCTCCTGTGGTAGTTTTGTTTTTACATTAGTAGGATGTCTCAGGCACAGGTATGTTTTATGTCTAGAAACAGTCTTCCATGGAATGTTTTTGGTTTTTTTATTTGCTTGTTTTTGTTTTTGTGGAAGTGACAGTAAATGGTGATAGGATCTTATTATATGAAGAGAAACCACTGCACGCTTAGGTATTATGTTTAGAGACCATAATAAAATAGAAAAAAAATCTACTATTTATTTTCATCTCTTCCCTAGTTGCTTTGGCAAGGACTTCTAATACTCCGCTGAGTAGAAATGCTGAGACTGGGCTTCCTTCCTTTTGCTAGACTTGGGGTCTCCTCTGAGTGTACTGTCAGCAGAAGGGTCCTTTACTGTGTTGGTGGGCACTCCATTCCTCTAAACTCCTGACCTGCAGGAGTTCGGTCTTAAGAGAATATTTCTGACACCTTTTCCACATGTAATGAGCACCTAACGTGTATGTGTCCATCCTTCCAGTCTTTGATGTAATGTAGCGTGTTTATTGACTTGCGTATGTCAAGCCGTCCTCGCCTTCCAGAGGGTTCATCGTGATGGTTATCACTTTAGGACACTGTTACAGTTTCACTGTTGGAGTTTTAGTGGGGATTTTTGCAGCTGTTCATCAAGAATATTGGCATGTAATTTTCTTTTCTCATAATATCTTTGTCAAAATGTTTTATATGTGTTGGTGGATGTATTAAGCCTTCTCGGATGAAGGGGGAGAGAGAATACAGGAAGAAGAGGGGAAGAAAGGGAAGAAACTAGAGGGGAAGGAGACAAAATGCCTCGAGGGGTCTAAGTCGAACCTGCTGTGGTAACGTCCTTCTCCTGCACTGTTCTTTAAACATGCGAGTAAGTAAGAAAATAACTCTGCAAGAAAGTCGCTCTGAAAACATGTTGCAGTTTTATTGTCAAAGTACAGTAAAAGACCTCGCTAGGAGACTTCACTTCCTTTTGCCTGGTTTTTTGGCATGGTTTGCAGACTTGAACGTTGTTCCAGGACAGAACACTTTACAAGTGTAAGATATCAAGTAACATGTCTGAACTGTGCATGGCACAACCCGGGCCACGTCCGTGTAAGAAGGCGCCGGAGACGTCTTGTTGTCAGAGAGTTACATGGGCAGCAGGGCCTGCTTTTCTATGGGCTGACTCCAGACCACATCCACTCATTTCCCACGCTGTAGGCTTCTGGTTTCCAACACTTATTTAGAGGTCAGAATGACATGTCATGGCTCTAGATATAAACTCTTGTAATCTGGAACGCCTGGTGCTGGGCGTGTGAGAGATACCATTTCTATTTTCTTTTTCTTTTTTTTTTTTTAATTAAAAAATGCATTCATTTGATGTCTTAGTGTTCATTTTATTTTTTAAATATTATATCTTGAAATTAGACTCATAAAACACTGCAAAAATTGTACGAATAATTTCCATTCACATTTCCCCAGATTTTACACACATTTAACCACTGTTTTTCATCATTCTGTACATCTCTCATTTTGAAATGTTTGATGAAACAAAAGTCCCACCTAAAAAACCTGGAATCCGTTCTGCATTGGCGGCTGTCCCAGGGCAGGGGCCTCCCCTGCAGTAAGGTTGGTGTACTCAGTGACAAGCGTTTGGACTCCGTGACCCCTTTCCCAGCAGGGGTCAGTTGCAAATAGCTTCATGGTGAGGAGTGGGACTTTGTACCCATTTCCTGTTTTCTATGATGAATTTTGTCTGGGTTGAACCTGTACAGGTCTTTTGCATGCTATATATATATGTTTCTTAAAAATAACGACATTCTCAAAATAAGAAATCTAACACTGCCAGACATGGTAACCCACACTTTAATTCCAGTGCTTGGGAGGCAGAGGCAGGCAGATCTCTGTGAGTTTAGGGAAGCCTGATCTGCATAGTTAGTTCTGGAATAGCCAGGACTATGAGGAGAGACTCTGTCTCAAAAAAACAGAAGGAAAGGAAGGCAGGCAGGCAGGCAAAAACAAATTTAAACTAATTTCAAAAATATATATTGTTCCGTATGTATTTGCTAGTATTTAATTTTTCATTTGCCCACTGATTCTTCTCAAAACAGAACAACAACGAAAACCCAAAACAAAACAAAACAAAACAAAAACATGTTTTTTTGAGAGGAGCTGAAGAGATGACTACTCAGTGGTTCGGAGCATTTACTCTTCTTGCAAAAGACCTGGGTTTGAGTCCCAGCACCCACTGATAGCTCATAACCATCTGTAACTCTAGTTCCAGGGGACCTAATACCCTCTTCTGACTTGCAGGAGCCCCAGGAACACACATGGGTGCACATACATACATGCAGGCAAAACACTCATACAACATACATACATACATATTCATACAATGCATATAAATAAATAAATAATTCTGAATTTAAAAACAAGTTTTCCTTGCCCCACAGTATGGGATCCAGCCTCAGAGCCATGTGCTAGAGTTACCGGGCCTCTTTTCGGTTCTTTAATCAGAAACAGCCCCTTGGTATTTGTCTCTTAGACCTCTCAAAATTAAAGGACTCGGAATCATTTGGATTTGTATGTTCCCTCAAGAGCAGATTTGGCTATACTGTGGTCCCTGCAGAGACACATAATGTTTGCTTGTCCTGATCTTGGTGGTAGTGTCAGCTGCCAACGCTTCCTTAAAAAATTACATTTAATAAGCAAATGTTCATATTTCCTTGAGTTTTTATTCTTTAGTGCTTGAGTCTTGGAGTTCTTGATAAGAGCCTATACTACTTCAGGCACCTTCTAGCCTGTCTTATCTTGGATGTATTAGCTCGTATCTTATGACTCAATTTTGATGGAGTTTTCTTGTTATCTAACGTGTCTTTTCCTCTGATAATGTAGCAGGGCTCCATATTTTGCCCCCACCCTCTTCTAAATAGCCAGCACACTTACACGCATGTAGAAGGCTGGTATACAGCACACTTACACACATGTGGAAGGCTGGTATACAGCACACTTACACACATGTGGAAGGCTGGTATACAGCACACTTACATATAGAAGGCTGGTACATAATACTTTGTACATGGTATTTAGCTGCCTGGTTGATGGTGGGTTAATTGTTAATGGATGAGTGGTTTGTTGTTTAAATTTATTGTTTTCAAACCTTTCAGTTTATTAGTTTTATTTGGGGTTTGACATACTTTAGAAAAACCTGTTACCCACTTGGTGACTTTATATACGTTTGGGTGTAGTTCTTTAAGATGGTTCTCAGAGACTTTGTCTTGGTGTATTAATTCATCATTTTGTTTGCATCGTCAGATCTATTTTGTCTGCATGTGTGTCTGTGTAGCATGTTCAGAGTCCAGAAGAGGGCGTCAGATCCCTTGGGACTGGAGTAACAGACAGCTGTGAGCTGTCACTGTGCTGGGAATTGAACCAGGATCTCTGGAAGAGCAGTCAGGCTCTTAACTACTGAGCCATCTCTCCAGCCCCTAAACTTGCTGTGTTTCAGTGGCCTACAATGTGCCACCAGTGAAATTGTTCTGACAATAATAGTTTTTATTCTTCTTCTTTTTTGTTATATTACCTCAAAAGATTGTAGAACTTTAAAGGGTTTATTTTCTCTTTTTTGTTTTGTTTTGTTTTGTTGGGGGGCGTCTGTATTGTTTATGGAACAAGAATTATAGAGACTAAATACCCTATGACCACACTAGACCTGACGTTCTGGGAGTCCTGAGTCCTAGTTCCTTGTCCCCTTTGTCTTTCATGTTATAATGTTGTTGTTCTCAGAATTGCACTTATGTCACTGTGAAGAGGAGCTGTCTCCTGTCTCCTTACTCTACCAAGGTCTATCTCATGTGACTCACTAATGACACCATAATACGTTGAGACTTTTCTCTTTACTTTTTTTTTTTTTTTTTTTTAAAGAGAAATTTTAGGATTACAGTAAAATTGAACAGAATATATAAAGGATTCCCATATACCTCCTGTCCTCTCCAGTCTTCTCTGGTGTCTACATGCTATTCCAGAGTGGAACATTTGATTAACACATGAGCCTGTGCTGACACACACCAAAGCCTGTGTAGGGCTAAGACTACTTGGATTTGGGCAGCTGTGTAATGAGCAGTATTCGTGATGAATTCTTGCTGCTTTGCTTTTTCAACATTGCCTTCCTGTAGCCCTCACAGCTGTGATCTTTTTGTAAACTGTAGTTGCCCTTCCTAGAAGTTCATCTACCTGAAACCATAGCATATACTTAGGAACTGGCTTTTTCCTAGTAACGTGCACTTGGGTTCTCCTGTGACCTCACAGTGGCCTGTGTCTATCTAATACCCCATTGCCGATAGAAAGATACCTTGTGAGTAAAAGTGCTATACGCATGCATGTGCACAATTCCGTATGTGTATGTGTTCTCGGTGCCCTTGGGCACGTTTCAAGGCACACAATGGGTAGTGTTGTAAGAGACTGCTCCTCTGCCTTCTGAATGAGCCGTACCACTGTGGAGTTCCTTCAAGCAGACTGAGTTCCTGCTGCCCTCTGTCCTCACCCATGTGCAGTGTCATTGGTTGGATAGTGGTTACTCTACTGAGTCTGTAGTGCTATCTGGTTTCAACTTGAACTTCTGTAACACCATATAGTGTAGTGTCCTGTCTGGGCGCTCATTTTGCCGTCTGTATGTGTCTTTGGTGAGTTGTTCATTCAGATCTTTGCCCATTTTTACTCTAGTTGTTTGTTTCTTGTTCCTGCTCTTTTAACGACAGTCCCCTACCTGTCCACCCTCCCCACCCCCCAGCCCCCCAGAACCGTGTGCTGAAGATACACAGAAAGCTTTCAGGATAGAAAGGATGATTTGTTTTTTCAGAGAAAAATGTCTTTCTTCTGTTTCTCTCCTTTTGCCTTTGTCTTTCAGTTATACCTGCCGCCACTTGCGGAGATATGTTTATGTGTTGGACAGATTGTATTCCCCCTGCTCTCCCTGTTCCGCACGTCAGCGTTGCTTCTCGGCCCCCAGTGACAATGGAGAGGAACTCTTGTCTCTAACTTGCTCTCACATTCTCAGATCCTATGCTTCCAGGTTATTAACCTCTGCTGTCCATTTGTGCATGCTGCATGTCGTGTGCCCCTGGTAATTGCATGCTTTAATGGGACACATATGAACTGATAAAAGGTGAAATGTTATATTTGAGATACTACCAAGTAATCAACTCTGCAATGGCTTGCATTTGTTTTCTTATAAATATCTTCTTGAGAAGTCTGTGCCCCGGGGGAGGAGGCGGCTTTCCACCAGCACAGAAGCTTGTGCACACTCCAAATCCCATCCCCCTCCAGAGCTTCTCATTGACTCACATTTGTGGTGGTGCTTTGTCTGATGTATGTCTGAGCTGTGTGCTACAGGTGCTCTGACATGTAAAGGACATGTACACCTTTTCTTGGTGTATAGCACACCTGAGAGCCCACTGTAGGGCTCCCCCTGCTCTTACAGGTGTACTCAGTTGAGCGCTCTTGACTCTCTAGGATGGTGGAAATGATTCCTTTAGACTCTATGGTCATTTCTCCTTTACTACAGAGAAGCTAAAAAGCTAGGTTGCTCTGAGTTTTAGGCAAGCGCAAATTAAACAGAGTGATGGTAGAAGTGTAAAGAGACAGGTGAAGTGGCTCCCGTGTCTGTGAGGAGCAGCAGCTGCTGCCGAGTGTGCATCGGACTGAAATGGAGGGCACACAGCATGGCTGCTTGTGCTTTTTAGCACACATTTCCTGTAAGTCAGAAATGACTTGTGTCCTATACTGTAGCTGGACAAGATGATTTAAGGCAGCGTCTTCACTGCCAAGTGTTAAAGGAGAAGGAGAAACTCCATGACAACCTTAAACACAAAATGGAAAACATCTGACTCGCAGTTGCGCTTTGCAGATGAAGGAGCAGCAGAAACTTTGAACTGTACATGATGTCTACGGGAAGTACTTTATTAGGAGGGGAAAACCATGTGGCTCTGGTCGGCTGATTTCTGCAGTGAAGTCCTACAGACACATGGTGACAGGATGCTATGGACACTTTGCTCTGGGGAGCAAAAGCAAAATAAAATAATGTATAATATATGAGATGTCACCAAACAAGCCAGGTGTGACCGCAGTGCTCAGGAGGCTGTGGTCATAGAATCAGAAGTTCAGGACTAGACAGCTAGCTGCACTATGAGACCCAATCTCCAAAATGAGAAGAATTTACCAAACTAAAAAGCCGCTGGCTTGGTAAGTGGTGATACTTGGAGGGTTTGGAGACAGAGCTTGTCTGGTTGTGCAAAAAGGGGAGAGTTGCTGTCAATCATTGAAGCCCAAGTTGCCTCTCTCCTACTTCCTAGTAAGTCTGTCATCTGGGCTCTCTGCAAAACTGAAGAGATGGGGGGAGATGATATTAAGAAAGAGATGGCTCTTAATTGATGGCTCTATGATTGTAGCAGCCAGGATATTTGTAAGGCAGGTTAACAGGCTGGCAATTCAGGTAGGCATTGATATTGCAGTCCTGTGTTCTAAATCCACAGGCAGGTGCTCTTGTAGTCAGGAAGCAGAACTCCTTCTTCCCTGGGAGACATAATGACTGGTTGGATGAACCTTGTTCACATTATAGACAGCAAACTACTTTCTTGAAGTCAGCAGATCTTACGTGTCCAGCATTATCTGCAGATACCTTCACAGCGACACCTAGTGTTTAAACAAAGAGGGCATCACCCCTTAGCCAAGCTGAACTTAAAAGTAACCATCATACTGTATTCTGGTTTTCCTTGCATGTGCTTTGCTTACTCTGCAAGTTCCCTGAAGTCAATCTTGTTATTATTTATTATTATTGCTATCATTATCATCATTCATCCTACAGTTTATAGCACCTCGCAGATTGCTAACCCTCACTAATATCGTTGGCAGCAGTGTCCTACCCTCTGCCATTTGTGAAACTGTGTACTTGCCACTGGATTACACATCCTGCCCTGCTGGAGCAGACAGGAGAGAAATACAGAGTCAGCGAGAAGGCAGACAAAAGAGAAGGGAGGGAGGGACGCCCACGGAAGATGCTGTGGGAAGGATGAGAGGTGAGAGCAGAGTGAGCAGGCGGGCAGAGAGGGAGAGTCACCGTAGAGCAAGGTGGTTTCTCAGCCTGCGCTCCGGCAGCTGACGGTCTCCACGTCTAATTTGGAATGCAGTTCTGCATCCATTTTCCACTTCCTTCAGTGAATCAGCACCTTCACCTTGCTGACCTCTCCATTCCTCAAACACTTTGCTTTCTTCTCAGGTAAGGGTTAAGATTAAGATGTTCAGCTCTAAAGGATATTTTGATTTCCACTATAAAACCTTCCCGAGGCCAATTCAGGCTTATCATGTATCTGTAATGAACTGCCAGGCCTGGTCGGCCTAGGTTGGTACTTGAGGAAATACTGTGGGGCCGGAAGGCTTTCTAGTGTTTTGAAACATGTTTGGACTGTTCTCCAAGAGTTCCCACCTTCTTGTCTCATTCCTAGACTGGTTACCAGATGTACTGCCCTGGGCCTCTGGGCCTGCCAGGCCATGCCAGGGTGATGGGTAGGGACATGGAGTTCAGGCCTCTCTTTTCTCCACCAGTTCTCAGCCCTACCCCTGCAATGTAGAATAGTGCAGAGAGACTGCTCCGTTTAGGGCAGACCTGAGGATGAGATACATGTGTAAGAGAAGGCCCTGCTCACCCTGTCATGCCATGCTAATTTGCAAGTGACTGACATCCTGTATCTGCAATGACACATGCTCAAGCGTAGCTTAGCCCCAGCAGTAGAGGCGTTCATTCAACAAAATGACACTATACAAAAGGACAAACAGCCAAAGTCTGAATAGAGCAGTCCCAGACATGCACAGAACCAAGTGGCGTAAGTGCATGAGTTCAGGAGGAGGTTGACGCAGTCTAGAGGACCAAGGGAGCACGGGCATGTCGCTGACTCTCTTCCCAATGTCAGAGTTGTGTAGAACTCAGAGGGAACACCTAGGCTTCTCCTCAGGGAGGAGGGAGGGCTCTGCTGCTGGGTTTGAACAGTGATTCCTGCCAGTCCTAGCTCTGTGCCTGAGAGGAATGCACATGTGTGGGCCCTCTTCTCATCAGACGTCTTTGGGATTCTGAAACCACGCGTCTTGGCTTAGTCTTCCTCTGCTTCCACACCACGAGTACTTTAAGCATCTCCTACTAGGGGGATTTCATTGAGTCTTCTTACCTTCCTATGCAGTCTCTATTTGATTGCACTCATAGAACTTGGTATCCACGACCAAATTCAGTATTTCAGTTGTACTTTACTATTTTGCCTTTATTTATGTACCTATAATTTATCATCAGAGTAAAATTTTTGAAAATAAGAATGATTTGGTTTATATATAATTCTCAGATCCTTTCCATGCAAACATCTCTATATTTGTCCGATTGTAATTGCAGGGCCTTATATTTGTTCTTACTTAATGTGAGGTGACAGCATCTTTTTATGGGGAGGACATAGTTCACCAAGCTTTGTGCCTCCTACATCTGGGAACTCCTCCATCCCAGCCCTGGGAGCCTTCGCATCACTTTTCAAGCTCCCAGTCTTAGATTTCACTTCCGTTGAAGCAAGATTTAGAATTTTTAGTAACTGAAAATTTGAATTCATTGCTAGTAACTACCAAAGCTATGTTCTATTTACGTTTTCTGATGGAGTGACAAATTTTATGAGACATCTGTGAAGAAAAGACCTGTTTTTCTTTCTTTTAAGTTGACTTTAGTGTGTGTGTGTGTGTGTATATATATCTCAGATATATAATTGTTTAATACTGTTTCCGTTGAGTCAGAGACAATGAGTAATCAAGAGTGCTGTATGTTGATACTTTGTTGTAAGGACAGTTTGTTTTGAGTTATTGTTAAGTTTTATGGTGCTTGATTCTAGGGTGCTGAGAAAAAAACCAGGAATGTTAACAATAATTTCTTTTGTCACTTTTGCTTTTAAATATGGGGTTCCCATTAAGCATGTTAAACAAGGTGGCATTGAATTCTGTCTTCGGGTAGTTAGTACTTGGCCATGAGCAGTGATCATGACCTTCTGAGAGTCGTAGGAACTAACTCTTCTAGAATCTATCAGAATAGATTATGGATGTTATGTCATAAGGCAGGGGAAAAATCATCTCTGAAATTTTTTTTAATGGAGCTGATGTAGTTTTAAAATTTCGTGTATAGCTAGAAAACAGAACTCCCACCACCCCCTCCCCAATAGTAGATTAGACAAGACATTAGCAACTTACTTATCACGGAACCTGAGCAGGTAAGGCAGCTGTGCCCCATAAACGCTTCACACAGAGTCCTCCAGCCACGCCCCCTCATGCCTAGAACCTCAGCCTCATCTAGAGTCTGGGATAGCTTATTGTACAGTGTGCATACCACACAATAGGAGATGGAAGGAAATGGCATCAGATGTAAATTGCCGTTTTTAAGGGCAGAAGTTAGTCACAAGCAGCCAACCTGCATGAACAACTTGAAATTGAGCCTTTAGCAGAGTGGCCATGCACTGGGGGTAGAAAGAAGGAAGCATTCTGGGGCTGACCACCCCACTGCTGCCTACTGCAGAGGAAAATAACAGGTGCTTCCCCAGCCATCACTGAGTCAGTAGTCCCAAGACTAAGCAGCTACAGAGCTTCATTCCCAAGACAGAAAGATAAGATGGAATTATTGGTTAAAAACCCTCTGCTTTTGTACTGTTTCTTAATGGAAAACACTAGGTAAAGAGAAGATACCTTCTGAAATGCCCTCAGGCACAAGGTTCGAAGTAGGAATTGATGTTAGAACAGGTTCGGAGAACTCAGTTTTTAGAGGTCACTTACAGGAGAGCACTGATGCATTCTGGGGCAGGGAACATAGTCTTTTGTCAGAGCAGATTTACATATGGGATTGCTCAGGATTTTTATTGTTTTTCTTGAGACCGGTCTCTCCTCTAACTCACTGTGTAGCTTCAATCCTCCTGCCTCAGCCTTTTTATACCCTGTCCAGGGATAATTTGGTATTGTATCCAGGTAAGCACAGCATTATTTAAAGTATAACGCTCTCAGGTTTAAAATGGTTGGTTTTGTTTTGTTTGCCCATTTGGTGTCTTTTTATACTATGGTTTAAAAAAAACAAAAAGTCACATCTGGTGCCCTTTTTTTTTTTCCTTTCAAAAGTCTGCAACTTCATCCAGAATCTAAGACAGTTTCTAAAATGAGTTTCCTCAAATGAGCTTTAAAAATTATTAGATCAATCTTGTCATAGTATACCATTCACAAAATCTGTACTGTATAAATATTTGAAACCATAGCAATAATTTTTCATGCATCTGATACTGTCTTAATAATTCTGTTGTGGCCGTATGCCTTATTGATTTCTGTGCCACTTTTGTGGTATGAAATGAAATGTATCATCCCACTTAAACCATTATGGTTTCCTTTTGAACTACATCCTCAGTGCTTGATCTTGCCATCAGGTTTCTTCTGCGCTCTGAGAGGCTGTGCTCAGTCCTTTCTGTGCTCTTGAGATGTTGTGCTCAGTCCTGTGGATTTGCCGCTTGTACTCTGTGTAACATAAATCAATACAGGACAAGTTGGTCCAGGTTAGAAACCTCGGAAAGAAAAGACAATTTAGCCTTTAATTGTTAGGAATCATCTAACGTAGGGTGTGTTCTGCTTGAGTTTACTTTCCTCTCCTCAAGACTGACTGGTGTCCTGAAGACAGAATGCAGATCCTCAGATACTGGGCCACATCTGCACTGGTGCTGCCACCAGATCGAGGTCCGTCCCACCTTCTTTTCTTGGCTCCCACACCTTTTGCCATTTCTTTTCAAGGTTTTTTGTCGTAAATGTTGGAATTACTTAAGATCTCTCTTAAGTGTTCTTTCCTCTGCTCCCCTCACCCTGCTCCCAGTAGACCGCTGTGTTGTGCTGTCTGAGATAGTGTCTGTCGTAGGCCAGGTTGACTCATGGAACCTGACTGTGGAGCCAAGGCTGAGTTCGAATTTCGGCTGTCCACCTTCTGAGTGCTGGGCCTGGTCTATGCAGGGGTGGACACTGAATCCAGGCTTCTCCAATGTTAGCAAGTGCTCTACCCACAGAGTATGGCCCCAGTCTCAGTAGGCTGTTCTTCGAGGGCTAGAGGGTGTGTGTGTGTGTGCGTGCACGTGCGCTCCTTAGGTGATGGGGGTTGAATTCGGGTCTTCGTATGCCAGGCAAGTGCTGTACCACTGGATTGCTTACTCAGATCCGTGTGTGTGTTTCTAGTCACTGATCCCAAGCACCAACTGTGAGAGTCGGCTACTTGATGTTTTGTATTTGTTGAGAAAGAACAATTTTAGATTCCTGAAAGACTTGTTTCGTTTTCTATCACCACCTCCTCAAAGATTATCTCGTCTATGTTATGAAAAGGTAGCTGTTCTATTCCATCGCTGTGACATCTCTAGGGTGCCACTCAGGATCAGTGGATGATGGGAGAATCAATCTCTCTCTCTCTCTCTCTCTCTCTCTCTCTCTCTCTCTCCCTCTGAGGGAGAGAGAGAGAGAGAGAGAGAGAGAGATTTTAAAAGATGAACAAACGCTCGCTGCATGACAAGGGGTCTTAAGTTCTTCTGGAATAAATAAGTTGCAGAATTTTTTCCAGTAAAAGATTTACCAAATTTTCTACTTATTAAGTATCTGGTAAGCCATGGCCATGGAGGCGATGTCAACACTCTTTGAAAGACTCCTTCTAAAAACATGTGCTCTGTGGCTCCAAGAAGCAAAAGAACACAGAGAAAAGGAGAATTATCTTAAATTAACTTTGTCTCATTAAATTAAACATAGCACTAAGAAATAATTTCCAAACAGAATCACCCTAACAAGCTTTATACCTTGTCCCATCAAAAACAAAACAAAACCATTTTTCTATAGCATAAGTAAATTATGGAGGCAAATGGTTATAGCAGGATGGCAAGATGTAATTTCAGTTGTATAGGTGTCTTTTTAGTTTCTCTGCTGCAGCAAAGCACTGTGACCAAAGCAACTTAGGGAGGAAAGGTTTATTCAGCTTACACTTCTACATTGCTCTTCACCACCAAAGGAAGTCAGGACAGGAACTCAAACAGGGCAGGAGCCTAGAGGCAGGAGCTGATGCAGAGGCCGTGGAGAGGTACTGCTTACTGGCTTGCTCCCCATGGCTTGCTCAGCCTGCTTTCTTATAGAACTCAGAACCACCCACAGCGGGCTAGGCCTTCACTAACTAAGAAAATGCCTAACTGGCTTGTGTATAGCCTGATCTTATGGAAGCATTTTCTCAGTTGAGGCTCTTTTCTCTCAGATAACTCCAGTTTGTGTCAAGTTGACAGTTAACGGTATAGTAAGGAATAAAATATGCTAGTGTATGTGTTAAAAACTTTTTTTTATTAATGTGCGTGCGTGCGTGCGTGCGTGCGTGCGTGCGTGTGTGTGTGTGTGTGTGTGTGTGTGTGTGTGCATATACATACAGAGACCTGAGAAAGACGTTGAGTGTCACTTTCCACCCCCTTTAGACTGGGTCTCTCACTGAACCTGAAGCTCGTGTTTTGGCTAGGCTGGCTGTCCAGGGAGATCCTGGGGCTGCCTTTCTCTGTCTCCAGTGCTCAGCCTTACCCAGATCTCTTCTTATTTTTATTTTTAAATGTGATTACTGGAGATTCAAACTCAGATCCACATACTTGCATAGCGATCTTCTTACCCACTAAAACATCTTCCCAGATTCTTATTTTTTTAAGTCAAAATCACCTAATAGAAAAACAGAGCTTACACTGTGCCCAATTAGAAATATCTTCCTTACAGGAAGTTTGGAAGATTTTATGAACACCAGAATTACAACTTCGCACAACATAAATGTTATAATGGCCCATCTTGGTCATCTTAAAAACAAATCACCAACAAAAGGCACCTAGCTTTACTATGTACAGGGGATCATCCAAAGGGAAAATTTGGGGATTTAAATTAATTGTACTAGTGATATACATCTTTATACCGTGGGAAGAACCGTGGGGCTATCCTGAGCCCCGAGGGAGCAGAACCAAGAGGGAGGGGCACAGCCCCCATGTTGAGTGCTCTTCCCCTGGGGCTGCCGTGCACATTCACACACGAAGACTTGCACAACTGCTTATTAGAGAAATATTCTTGGTTACTGAATGTCTCACACAGTTAAACATACAGGCTTTCCCATATATGGAAGAAAAGTAATTCCACCCACTTGCCATGCCTTGGCATGTCATGATGCCAGCCCGTCACATTTATTTGACTTCCCGAGCTTAAATAGACAGTGGTGTAAATCAGCAGGTAGAGCTTCACCTACCAGCCCTCGGTGACTAAGCCGTCACACGGCCGAGGAGGAAGGGAGAGCCACTTCAGTCTGGCTGCACAGTGAAAGTCACATTCAGTCTAATCCCAGCCCTCTGAGTTACAGTGACAAGATTATTTATTTCTAGGCTACAAAAGATGAGGAAGCAGAGAGAATCCAGGAAGTTAGGATGGCTGAGCAGAGACAGAGAGTTGACAGTAGAATTGCAGCCTCCCTGGAATCCTGGTTCTGATCAGACTTCCATCTTCCTGACTGTCACAGCGTAGTAAAGATGAATGTGTCTCACAAGCATGCACTCCATGGTTCTCAGCAGAGAGCTTCCAATTTCAGGGTTTTGAGCTGGGTGTGGTACTGCATGCCTTTAATCCCAGCACTCTGGAAGCAGAGGTAGGTGGATCTTTACGAGTTCAAGGCCAGCCTGGTCCAGGCCAGCTAAGACTACATGGTAAAACCCTATCTCAGAAAATAAAACCAAAAGAAACTAAAGTTTTTCAGCTATGTTATATTTTTCACTTGGTTTCCTGTTTGAATTGAAATAGGAATTAGAGAATGATGTGTAGGCATGTTTCCATGTGTATTCTTAGCTTGGTCTTAAACTGGAGGGCATTTGCTTATCACAGAAGAGCTGTTTGTAAGAGGTAGCTTATTAAAAATTAATTTTAAATGAACCTTAGCTGTACGTGTGGATTTTTAGAAGCTGCATGTGATACAGTGTATCCATGTGCAGCGTCCTCATTGGTAATAGCTGGTTATTGCCTGATCTCCAACAAATGTGATTCTAATTAACAATTATTGCTTTAGTCTTCAACATAACTCTATGAGATGTTACCTATTTTGTGGGTAAGGCACAGATACACAGAGTGATAATAGAAATTGCCACAAGTGGAAAAGCCACTTGAAGAGTTGGGCTACTCTGGCTCTGGGAGCTTTGCTGGCTTTGCCCTCCATTGTCCTGACTCCTAGGCTTTTCACAGGAGTGAGTCAATTAAGTAACTCCTCTGTTTTATTTCTGCCTATGCTGAAGCCACTTTCAAGCCCTGATTTATTATACATTTTAGCTATATTGTATCTAAATTTGGACTTGTTGTGTACCCACTTACAGTTACAGTCAGAGATAGGTTCTAAAACTGGGACTTTGGAATCTGGATTTAGACTGTGTAAACAGGAAATGTTATTTTGTTCTTTAAACTTCTGTGTAGCATCCTAGAGCCAGCTGCTCAACCCAGATGCCTCCTCTCCGCTTTGCTCAGCTTCGGCTTCTTACACTGGACCAGAGACTTGGCCTGGGTGCGCCAAGTCTGCTTTTAACTTTTGGTAGAGGTTTGAATTATTTAGGTTCTCTTAGTAGTAGAGTGAGTGTTGTGAGATACTCATGTTCTCTGTCTCCCCAACCTTTTTTTTTCCTACTCCCCACCCCATAGTTGCTCTCCCTTCTAGCACTGGCTCTTTGTTTGAGGTTCATCCTATCATTTCCCACCGCACTCCTGCCCGCCACTGTGCCGGGATTGAAGCTTCACACAGGTTAGGAATTGCTCTACCACTGAGCGACATCCTAGGCCCTCTCAGATGTTTTAACCAGATTTTATAAAATAGCATTTATATAGACTTCCAAGGTAACCCAAAGACTAAGTCCTGCTTTTACCTGCTACTAGGAGGAAAAACCAGCAGTCAGCAACTGAACATGCTGTGGAATGGTGACTGGCAGGTCTGGTTTCCTTGTCATTCCCATGTTTGGTAATGGGGTGACTTTAAGTAAACAGGCAGACATGGTGGGGATTGGTGGTGTCTTTAATGATCCCTGCAAGTCCATTCTATCCAGATAGCAATTACATAGTCTTTAAGGTGTTTACTTACATTGATTCTTTGCTCTTCCTGCTGACCATTTGCATGCGTTTTCAAATAGTGCATACTAAGAACCAAAGGCAAGTCAAACCCTCACTCTTTCCCTCCTTGGCACTCCAGGCCTGGTCTGCCTCCGAGCACTCGGTAGTCAGAGCACTGGGAATCTGGGCAGAGAGCAGTGTGTGCTTTGTCTGTGTGGTCCCATTAGGCCTCATGTAGTCTCCTGCAGTCTTCAACTTCTCAGATCACGTTTAGAGGGCATTCCTGGAGCTATAATGATGCTTAGTGTCATTTCTGCAAAATGTTAGATAGTAAGAGAAAGATTAGTAAATTAATCTAAAACCTGAATAAAAAGCTGCAGGAAAATATATTTCTACATATTCAATTTAAAAAAAAAAAAAAAAAAAAAGCAGGTCTGGGGAGGACTTACTGTGGTTTAGCTAATTGTACCAAGCTTCTGGAGTTTTTCCTTATGATCCGTAAGTCATCTACTCAGGGGGCCTTCATCTGTTCTGTGTGGTGCTCTCTGCTCGCCATTTTCGGATCTTAATCAACACTGTGTTTCTAAACATACAATACAGGCTGTAGAAGCAGTATGCCATGACTGTCTTGGAGAGAAGAATCCTCATCTCCCTTAGCTTTAAAATCGTCGTTCTGAAGAGTTACTTTCAATTCTGTGACTGGCACTAAGCAGCAGATGCAAGAGGTACCCCAGCTACCAAATTTTGTGTGACACTCATGTGGCTGTTGCAAGAGTCATCAGTATCTCCCGTTGCTGTGGTTGTTTACAGAGATCTTACTTCATACCCAGAGCTTCCGCTGTCCCTTCCTCTGGTGACTGTAACACTAAGAAGAGGGAGCTGTCTGTACTTTAGGTCTGTATCCATGAAGACCTTGTGCTCTCTCTGAACTGTTAAGCCAAAGGCCTCCGCTATCAGTTTCTAGCAGGACCTCACACCGGCCTTTGTGTTGTTCAGGCTCTGTCTCCTACTGCTCTGCCTGCCCACATGCTAGCTATTATTTCTAGGCCTAGCTCATTATTTTATAGGTTATTTGGTTTTAATGTACTTTGGAGCAAGGTTTTGAGAACAGTCTGTTACTAAAGCTTTTTGTGGTATTCTATATGTTATTTAGAAGTTTGCACAGAATCTAAACACAGACAAAAAACAGGCATCTGTACCCATGATTCTAAAAATAAAAAACAAGGTCTTACTATATGTTCCCAGTTGGCCTGGAATTCACAGTGTAGACTAAGATGGCCTTGAACTCATGAGGACCTGCCTGCCTTGTGGGATTATGGTGTGTGCTGCCATACCACACGTGTACCCATTCCTCTTCTGAGCAGACAGATCTTAAAGGCTCACCCCCATTTCTGTTGTCTGTGTGTCACATTTCCTGCAGACAACACATGCCTGCTATGCCACATCATCTTACTGACTGAACCAGGCAGGACTCACTCCTGGATGGGGAACTTGTATATCCTGCCTTTTCTACATGTTACTCTATGTGAGAACCACGTGAGTGGCTTGCATTTTCAATTCCTTCTGCAGTCAAAATGATGGTGGCCTTGCTCTGCGGTAGTGAGAGTACTATCCTAAAGAGCAAGATGAACTCTTTGCGTCATTGCTTACCTCTGTCATGCTTTAGTGTATTTGTATTCCTGAAGGGAAATCTGTTGACATACAAAAAATCACTGCCTTCCATGTATCAGGGCTTGTGCTTACTGGAGCAGTGTAATTTACTCTCAGTGATGAAAAGTGATCAGCAAGTAGTCTTTGCAGTCAAATGACCTTATTCATTTAGAATACATGGAAGTATGTCACAGTCCTCAGAACCAGACAAAATTCACCTTCCCCACACATGTGCATAATGGCATTGCATGTAATTGTCATGCAGTCGTTCATAACCTGGTTATCAGATGGCATTGTCTGATGTTGTCCAGTTAGGAAAACTTTCTTCTGATGCCCTGTATTTATAGAAATATAATTATTTCTATAAAATATGTATAATTATGTCCCAGCCTACTGATCTTGGTTTCTTTTGTTTGTTTGTTTGATTGGTTGGTTGGTTTTTTTCTTTTTCAAATATTTGAAGAAAGTTTACTTTCTGAAGTTTTCCTGTTTTAGGATGACAAGGCAGAACAGTTGCCACAACTTTGAGGCCAACCTGGCCTAGGTAGTGAGTTCTAGGCTCATGCTGCATAGAAAGACCCTCTCTCACCACAAAATAAAAGTAACTAACTTCCTAGTGGAGATGCTGAGGCTTTAGTTCATTACACCAGAAGTGGCCCTTGGTGCAACAAGCTGGCTTCCTGATGTCCTCTTGCTATCCCAGCTCTCCTCTGCAGAGCATCACTGTCCTGACTGCCAGTCTGAGCTAAGAGGCACAGTTGTTTGTGGAGTTGAACAGATGTTGTGACATGAGCAGGGTGACACCAGGACTCTACTTCACCAACTCCCATGACACTCTGAGTGCCCTCAGTGAGTCCTCTGTCCTTTGACAATCAAATGACCACCTGTGTGGCTTTGTCTCCGTGTCCTCTTGGGCAGTGTTTAGATTTCTGACTCTTACAAGATCCCTCTGCATTGTGCATTTGTTTGATAAAGATGGAGCTGAAAGCTCATTCTCTGTCAGGCTTTCAGGAGCTGGCATTCACTCTGACATGAGAGAATAAGGTGAGACACACAGCAGTGAGTAAAAGTATTTCAGATTTGAGCCTTAAAGAGTTCGTGTGAACAGTTCAGCTCATTAACAGGACATGTGCGGAGATGGGTGCTCTCAGGTAGGCTCCTGACTAGTATGGCTTTTGAACAGCATTGGATTGGAAGACAGGCACTGAAGGACTGGTAAGTTTGTTCCAAGCGTGGGGTGGGATGAAAGAAAATACAGGCAAGAGTGGGTGAGAGACACAAAGGATTCATTTAGGAGAAAAGAGCAGGGAACGGGACAGGGTGTGGGAAGAACTGAGCTCAGACGTGGGGATAGAAGAGTGTGGAGCCATTTGAAAAGAGCTGTGATTCAAATACTGAGAGCCAAAGCAGGGAGGTGCAGTGAGTGCCCTGCCTCCAGAGAGAATATGGACAGTTTAGTGCGTCTCACTGTCTAAAAAGAAAGACTGTGGAAGAACAAAGGGCCAAGTGAGTAACAGGAGGTGATCATAAGAGAGTGAACTGTGAGGTAGAGACAAGACGGATCTGCGCGTGAGACTGTCCTCGCTTCAGCAGGGCACGTGGCCTACCCACTTCCTAATTACTTGTACGTCATTAATAAAGCACAGAGATAAGAGAAAATTAAAGTCCTTAGTATCGGAAGTGATCCATTGTACTGAGGGTGCTGCTACATGCTGTTGGAACACGTGCTGGTATGCACGATAGCTGGGTCTAACCCTAAACCAATGCAAAGGCCTGAGCAAAAATCAAACTGCAGATAGGTAGGTATCAGCACTCCACCAGGCCGTGCAGGAAGGACAGAAGTCGGTGTTTGTGTGGTGCTGTGCACTCAGATGTCAAGTCGGGTTACCAGCGTGTATACTAGTTCTGACACTGAAAGGCTGGTGATAATTACCAAGTAAGGTGATGTTCCAGTTTCATCTCTGTGGCTGTGATAAAAAAAATATCCAAACAAAAGCAAGTCAGGGAGGAAAGTGTTTGGTTGGCTTACAATTCCAGCTCCATTATACAGGTCCAAATACAAGTCCATTCCTGCAAGGAAGTCAAGGCAAGGCCACAAGAGCACCTCACATCAGGAAAGGATGCTTGCTGGCTGCTTATGCCGGCTGCCTTTCTTTACAGTTCTGGGCCAGCCTAGGGAATGCTGTAGCCCACAGTGGGCTGGGCCAATTAACAAACAAGGCCGTCCCCACAGACATAGCCATAGACCAATCAGATCTAAATAATCCCTCAATTGAGACTTTTTCCTGATGAGTTGATGTCAGTATTTAAAACGTACCACAGATGGGGACAGTAGGGGGGCCTCACTTCCTGGGCATCAGGTCAGGTACAAAAGAGGTAATTCATGCAAAACACTTAGCATGATACCCGTTAAATGTCAAGCACTTAAATGCTAATATGGTTATTTTCTCAATGACTCTAACACTGAATATTTACATATTGATAGCTAATATGCCTTATTTCACACCCAGTGCCATCTAGCCCATTCTCACTTCTCAAAGGGAGACAGGTTTTCACAGTCACATGACAAATAGTCAACTATGATAATTCTCGTGTTGTATTCAAGTAATCCTTAAGGATGTCTCCATCAGCATTGCATTTTTCAAACCCAGTCTCTATTCTGCAGACAAATCCCATAGTCACTGTAAAAGACAGCCGAGTAAGTTAATCATTTAATTTTATGTTCTAAATAAGAAGTGTAAAGCGCTTGTTAGCTAGGAAGGGCGTTCTTAGCGTATAAGAGTGGAGGGATGATTTTGATCTTTTAAGATTTAAACACCGTTCAGAAGAGATTTGTGATGGTGTCAGTGGGTGAAGGAGCGTGTCCTTCTTTGGCCACTAACATCTCCTGTCCCCTTGTCCTGCAGTGCCTCTTCCCTCAGTTTCCGCATACTGTACACCACTTCTTCAGGTCTTGGCTTGGATGGCACCTTCTCTGTGAGGCCGTCCCTCACCATTGTATCCAGAACCAGGCCTCTTTCTGCATTGTCCATCTCTCTGTAGCTTTGTTTTTACAGTTTCCTAGACTGTGGTTGGTTCAGAAGCGCTCTGGCAATTGTCTACAACTCTGAGATCTGCTGATGAACTCTAAACACAAGCCCCATGGTAGAATACAGATTTCTGCTTCTCTCCTGCTTCAGGAACCAATTCCTAGATGTGTGAGCTTTCCTTTAGAGTTGGTTTGCTTGTAAACATTTGTTTAATGGTCTCAGTGTGGGAGGAGTTGTGGCTGCAACTGAAAGCGCGGACTTAAATCGAACCACAGAGAAAGGCAACCCCTCTTCAGCAGACAGAACAGTGTGGGCAAATAATGGCAAGAAATGGAAAAACTTTGCTGTTGCTTTTCCCATGGAAGAGAAAGTTTCCCCTGCTGGCGTGGGGGAGCCAAGAACCCTGTGTTGACTCGGAGTGGAAGAGCGAGTGTCTGCTTTAACAGTGTGGCTCCATGGCCTAGTCAGCTCTAGCTGCCTAACAGATACCACAGTCTGAGTGATGAGCATGAGACAAAACTCCCCACAGGCCTGCTGTCCTGCAGGGAAGTCCCCTTGGGTTTTCAGTGGGGACTGTCTTACAGTGTACTCGCATGGCAGGCCTAGAGAAAAGCACTCTACTGCTTCTGCTAAGAATGCTGTATTAGCCACAATTCCATTTCTGTAATAGAATACCATGACCAAGGCAACTTAAAGAGCAGGTCACTGTAACTTACAGTTTCACAAGGGTAGCATCCATAGCTGTGATGAAACACCATGACCAAAGTAACTTGCAGAGAAAAGGTTTTATTCAGCTTATACCTCCACATCACAGTTGATCAAAGGAGGTCAGGACAGGAACTCAAGCAGGGCAGGAACCTGGAGGCAGGAGCTGATGCAGAGCTCATGGAGGGGGCTGCTTACTGGCTTGCTCCTCGTGGCTTGCTCAGCTGCTTTCTTATAGAACCCAGGGCCACCAGCCAAGGGAAAGCACCACCCATAGTAGGCTGGGCCCTCCCCCATCAGTCACTAATTAAGAAAATGTTCTATAGACTTGTGTATAGCCAGGCCTTATTGACACAATTCCTCAACCAAGGCTCCCTCTTCTCTAGTGGCTCTAACTTGTGTCAAGTTGACATAAAACTAGCCAGCACAGTAGTGACAGTGACAGCATGGCATCCAGCGCAGAGAGGGAGGGGCTGGAAGTGGCAAGAGGCTTTTTACTGTCAAGGCCTGCTCATTCCTCAAAGTTCAGCAAAGTCCAACAAACTTGGTGCTCCTCTAAGTAAGATCGTACATGGAGTAGTTCTGTATTCTGGGCGTGTGAATGTTCTGTTGTGGGGATTCTTTATCACAAATCAGCTGGTCTGTCTTACAGAACTGGGGGAGCCGCAACCAAATTAAGATACACTTATATCAAAATTAGATTTTTAAGAATTGACATGTAAATGTAGTAGTCATCATCAAAGCTGTGGTGTTCTTGGAAAATACCTCTTGCCTCAAGTTTCTCTTGTAAAATCATCTTAGCCTCTATCCTTGACTTTTCTGACCAGAGTTATGCCCCTATTTATTTATTTATTTATTTATTTATTTATTTATTTATTTATTTATTTATTTACTTACTTACTTACTTACTTATTTACTTATTTATTTATTTATTTATTTATTTATTTATTTTGATACAATCAATTGAAAATAAGCACAAACTTGATTCCAGTCACCTTTACAATGTATATTTCTGATTCTTCAAAACAGAAATTGTACACCAATAGCCCATGGCCCATAGAAGTGCTGTGCGTAGTTTGCACAGTATTCCAAACGTATAACAAGAGCCATTAAGATGTCTTACCAGGGGCTGGAGAGTTGGCTCAGTGGTTGGGAGCACTGGCTGTTCTTCCAGAGGTCCTGAGTTCAAACCCCAGCAACCACATGGTGGCTCACAACATCTGTAATGGGATCTGGTGCCCTCTTCTGGTGTGTCTGAAGAGAGCAACAACTGTACTCACGTATATTAAATAAATAAATCTTAAGACTTTTTTTTTTTTTTTTTTATCAGTTAAGGACATGTGCCCACATGAACCTTGTCTCCAGGATTGTGTGGTTGAAGGAGAGAACCGATTCCCATGAATTGTCCTCTGATAGACTTATGTACACTATGGCACACACACACACACACACACACACACACACACACACACACACACACACGATGTGTTAACTTTTAAACCCTAATAAAATAAACACTATAAGAGTTGGAGTAGCTAGCAGTGTGCAACAGCCTTACCCATCGGCTCGGCTCTGTGCTGAGGGTTTTCACACTGGTCATGGTAGCTGACACACTGTTTCTTCACTCAGTATTTGTCATTAGTCACCTTCATTGAATGTAAGGAAACCAAGTCTCAGAAAAGTGGCATGCCCCATTCCACAGGGCTCATAAGTATAAGAGCCAGTGTATGGCTTCTAGTGTGCCTGGGTTACCCCTAATTCCTTTCCTTATAACATGAGGAATGAGCTTGTTTTTAGCTTAAAACCATTAGTGTCCGTAAGTATGTGCTTGCTATACAAGCACACACACACATATATATACACACAGTATTATTCAATTATACGTGGTTAAACTTCACATTCATTTGTCAGTTCACCCTGAATATTTGTCTATCTGTCTGTCCGTCCATCCATCCATCTGTCTGTCCGTCCATCCATCCATCTGTCTGTCCATCCATCCATCTATCTATCTCTATATCTCATCCTTCTATCCATCTCCCTCCCCCCATCTCTCTCATTTTATTTTAGGTGTATGAATGTTTTGCCTGTGCGTACTTAACATGCACCACTTAAGTGCCTGGCGCATGGAGGTCAGAAGGGTTCAGATCCCTTGGAACTGGAGTTACAGACGATTATAAACCACCATGTGGGTTCTGGGAACTGAACCCAGGTTCTCAGCAAGAACAACAAGTGCTCCTAACTGCTAGCCCATGTCCTCAGGCTCCAGTCCCAGATGTCTCAAAGCCAATGTGCTTGTCTGGGCTTTTTTCTGTCAACTTCACAGAAAGTAGAGTCATTTGGGAAGGGGGAGCCTTAATTGAGGGATTGCCACCATCAGATTTTCTGAAGTCTCTGGGGCGTTTTCTTAATTAATGATTGATGTCAGAGAACCCAGCCCTTTATAGATAGTGCCATGCCTGGTAAGGCTGTCCTGACTGAGCAAGCCATGGAGAGTGAGCCAGAACGCCATTTCCTCCGTGGCTCTTGTCTCTGCTACTGCTTGAGTTTCTGCCCTGACTCAGTGATGGGCTAGGATGGGAACATGTAAACCAAATAAATAAACCCCTTTCTCCCCAAGTTGCTTTTGTCCTAGTGTTTATCCTAGCAGTAGAAGCGAAACTGGAAAAGCCTGGTTTACTGTAGGCCACCCTTCCTTTCTGTAAGTTGACATTTGTTGTTTACTGGTAAGTAATTGAGAAGATGCTTCTTCCAACTCTGTTCTCTGATTTAAATGCTTTTCCAGAATCCCTTCCCCAGAAGTAACAGCTAATCACCTCCAGATTCAAAACGAGCACAGAATTTAAACTTCATGTTGAATAAAATTGGTGCATGATTGAGATAACAATTTATATCTTTCATTGAGAAACAAATGTTTCTTCCTCACAAAGATAGACTTGTATATTTTAGCTGAATAAATATTTACTTTTAGTCTGAACAGATTAGATTTTGTAATCCCAGACAGTTTGTGTCTATCTAAATAACCTTCTTATCAGACTAGCAATAAGCTACCAATTTTCTAAAAACAGACTACTTGACAAATAATTAAGTATATTACGTAAAAGCAACTTGGGATCAAATATTATGTAACCTATACTATTGGCTGATGAAATGCTATGGTGTAGCACATGATACTTGCTCTACTGAAAATAAGGATTAACCCTCTCCACTCTAATAATAAACAAGCAATGAAAACAGCTTTATGCTTGGTATCTTTTGCTCAAAGCTTTCATCTTTCTAGGAGATGGGTATCAGTACTGGGAGAGAGTGTCATTTGCTGTTAATGTCTTCTTGACCGAAAATGAACAAAGCAGCAAGCAGTTGGAGTCAGAGGATGTAGTAGAGATGTTCCTTACCTCCTCTCTGAAACAGGAACAGAAATATGTACGCTGTAGATTACTCTTTTTATATAAAATTGTATGAGTTTATTATGTATGTGTGTGGAAGTGCACACGTGCCATGGCGCATGTATGGAAATGTGAAGATAACATGTGAGAGTCAGTTCTGTCCTGACTCTGGATTCTGAGAATCAAACTCATAAGACTTGGTGATGCTGCCTTTCCCCACTGAGCCCTATGGATACTCTTGATGGTGAGTTCTTGGAAGTCCCAGCCCTATACTGGTCACTGTTTGGTTGGCCACCTTATTACCTGCTTTTCCTTCTCTTCCTAGTTGCCTTCATTATTGACAAGAACAGCAAAATGACCACATTCTCCTTACTGACTTGAAGACATTAGGGTGACCATGGATCCAAGCCAAAAACTGTGATATGGGTTTTAAGTAAATACTTGAAGCACATTAGAAGTGTTAAGTGTTTGCTGTGTTGGAAATCTCCAGTTGCCTACTTAAATTGGGCACCATCCACTGTTGGTCTCATTCCCTTATCAGTCATAACTAGGACAGGAAACATTTCGTCTGGCAGAAAGCATGCTTCAGGTTTTAGATAGCAGGTAACATAGCTCTTGCACTGTGTTGGGAGTCAGGGGCCAGGTGTTCTATCTCTGAGAATACTGCTAGTTTAATTTCATTATGACACTTGTCTGTTCCTCAGACACTAAGGAGGAGCTGGTTTACACATTTAAGACTCCAAACAGAGCAAACTAGTTCCTTCTAGTGTGTTCTAACGAGATTGCATAGCAGATCTTCTGTGACTGAGATCAGCCATAGCTACAGAGCCAGCAGAGGGAGCACAGTACATGGGTTTATCTCCTGAAGACTACAGAGGGACACTGAGGGCTCAGCACTAAGCTCAGTTGTTTTCTTGTCTACAGCATGACTTTTGCCTTGAGATAATGGCATTTTTACATCTATTGATAGAAGCCTATCTTTATAATTATTGGGATGGTAATGAGCTGTATTTTAATGGTTTTTTGTTGTTTTGTTTTGTTGTTGGGTGGGTGGGTTTTTTGTTTTGTTTTTTGTTTTGGTGTTTGTTTGTTTGTTGAGACAGTGTTTCTCTGTGTAGCCCTGGCTGTCCTGGAACTCATTCTGTAGACTGGGTTGACCCAGCCTCTGCCTCTGGGATTAAAGGCCTGTGCCCCGAGTGCCCGGCTGATCTTCGTTTTCTTGCATGGGTCACTATATTGCTAAGAGTATTTTATCGAAGGCGTGTGGAAGTGTTCGGGGTGTTGTTAGTAACTCTGTTGTTTGAGTGCACAGATGCTAAAGGGCGTTTCAAGTGAGAGCTGTGGAGGGCAAAAGCATGCTTCACTAAAACACTGCCCCAGCCGTGTGTTGAAGGTATTTTGACTGGAGGCTTGAGACTGCAGGCTTTGGGGGATGATGGGTAAGGCCTACGCTGGTGAGGTTGTTGATGGAAGGGTTAATCCTGAGCTTGTTCTGGCTCCCGGCTCCCTTAGCCTTTGAGTCTTCCCATCCCACACATCCCCGTCCTGTCTCCCTCTGGGTTTTATTATTTAGAAGTTTGAACTGAAGACAGTACAGTGTGAGCTCCATGGGAATCGAATGAAACTGAACCACCAAGACTTTTAGTTACGGCCAGAGCCGTCAGAGGTATAGTTTCATTTCAGGCTTTGATGGTCTTTTCAGGCATGGAGATCTTACTTGGTGGTTTGTGTTTGGTTTGCAGGCTACAGGAAAGGGGCTGCTCCTGTATTTCACAGTGAGTTATAGTCAATGTGGATTTCCTATGAACTTACTGTGACTATACTCGGTTTGTGTTCTTTATGAAAAGTATTTCTAAACTTTAACTCACAGGATATTGTAGACATGCATACAGTCAGAAGATTTGAATAACTAACACTGTGGCCATCGATATGAGAGACATTGTAGAATAGTTGAGGCAGGAGGAAAGGAAGACTGGGCGTATGTACCCTTGAACATCTGTTCACAGAAGCAAATGTATGTGCAGAGCAAGCATAAATTAGTAACTAATTACATGCAGGTTCAAAGGAAGTAGATATAAATATATACGGTTTTTACGGATCTGAGTTTTTTTAAGATAGTAATGCAGCTAGCAGAAATTGGTGAAGTAGGGATTTCCGAGGGCCAGCAGAATGGCTCAGTGAGTAAAAGCACTTACCTAGTGAGCGGTGACTGTTCCTCGGAGCCCACACAAAGGCAGGAGGAGAGGACCAGTCCCACAAGGCTGTCCTCTGACCTTCACACGGACGCGGTGGCACATATGTACTGTGTGCATGCATTATGTGAGCAAGCTACACACATTAATTACTAAATTTTAAATTAAAAAAACAAACAAGAATTTACAAGTATAAACCTCTAGTTCCAATTAAGCCTTCCTTTTCCTGAGACCCTCACAAAGGCCAATCAAGTGCCAGGCAGAGAAATCCCAAAGTTCTGGCTGGGACCCAAAACATCTAGAACATGCCTTTCCTATAAGTTCTGTGCATGGCACGGGTACCAGTCTCGGTGGCGTCCCGCACTCTCCACTGAAGCTCTTCCTGTGACTGCGCTGGGAGCTAGCTCCCACAGTGAGCACTTGATTTAGCGGCTCCCTGAGAAAATGTCTTCACCTACCGACCTGCCAGAGTTACCCTCAGCTGCCACTCTGCCCGGCCCATGCTTGCTGAGCGGAAATTCCTCTTTTCAGGTGGATTTTTTCATTAAATATTATTTCAAATCCAATTACTGCCATAAATTAGTAACATGTATTATAGGAATTTTTTTAAAAACTGGATCAGTATATGACCTGCTGCCTATATGGTTTTCTCCAGACACTAGGAAAATGTGACAGAAAAAAAGATAACCTAAATCCTGTAACGTCAGATAATCTATTTCTGTTCTTTGCAGAATATATTTTTCTAATAGAGAAGGGGAAATACTATAAAGATAAGAAATGTATGCTAATTATAAACCATTTAAAGTCTTTCAATATAGCTAAATTTTTTATATATATGTATGTATGTATCTTTAAGGTATCTACTACCCATGAAGTAGGTATAAATGTAAGTTAAAATTGGGAATAAAGATCACCCTTGACTTAAATGTTGAATTTAGTTATTCTTGCTAAATAGCATGCCAGCAAATTTAATCAAAATTGGGAAGATTTGCTTTTAAAAAACGTTTTCATGTTATATCTACTTAAATATTTTTCTCACCGAGTTACTTTAAAGTTAAAAAACACATGAAAGAAATGTACAGGAATGCCTTCAAGAGAGTCACCAGTCACTGTCAATGAGTCTCTGTTAAAGTCACTCTTGGTTCTGGTAATAGAGTTACCGGATCATGTATTGACAGATCTTGAATTTTACCTATTTTTCTCAACAAATTTTACCAGTAATAATTATAGTAATTATGTAACATTATTTTAAAAATTATTAGTCATCATTCTGCTTTGCTTCTGTCTTGTCTATTTGAGTTTTAGTTACCTGTAACTTAGGGAAATTAAATTCCAGAGAGAGAATTTGAGCATTTCAAAACAAACATTGTTCAGTTATGTACTTGCCCTGATGACGCTGTGTGTAAATGACGTGTGCTTTGGTGTGTAACTTCAGTTGTGTGTCACAGAAAGGATGTCACACTGAGTGCTGTGACTGCCATGGGAAGTCCTTGCTAGATATGTATAGATAGCAGTGGACTGAGTTCTGCAGCTGTATTCTGGGTATGCTGTTGGGCGGGAACATCACTTACTGGGTGTTAGATATCATGTCACCCGCTGACGAGAGTTTGAGAGAGATGAGTCACTGGGTCTTCCTTGTGGTGTTGACTGTGGACGGTATGCCCCATCCCAGTGGGTCAGATCTGGTTATGGCCATGATGGACATCTGCTGGCCGTGCACTGTGCACTTCTGTTAGTGCAGAAATAATCGCACTTAGCACGCTTCTGAGTCACCTCCTACAAGTGCCGAGGCTTTGTATTTTGTTTTCTAACCCCTGTGCCTTCATTGTCAACACCATTTTAACACTTGTCTTAGAAATTAATTTGTAGGTGGTCGTTTCCTATGTCACCAGTTTATGGTCACTAAGACCCAAATGAGTAGATGGGCCACTTGCTTTGTCTAGCAGCCCCTGTTTCTACCATGCCACTTTTTTTTTAAGCAAAGATAGTTGCTTTATTAACCATCACTTTACCTCAACTGAAGATCCTGACAAATAAGATTGTATTCTGTAAGGCAGGAATATCTTTGAATTTCTCTCCCTGGAGTATGAAATCTAGAAGAGAAGAGGGCCAGCCAGCAAAGTTAGATAGTCACAGCCGACGTGAAAGCTCGGTGCTTATGACACGGGCATGTCTGCGTTGCACTTACTGGGTCTGTGGTGCCTTAGGAACAGCTGTATGCAGCATTTTAACTGAGGCCACGCAGATGAAGAGAGCAGAGCTTAGAATCTGCTCCTCCCCCTGAATGCCACGCCCAGAAGAGGCAAGCGCCCAAGCAAGGGTCTCCGCCTCCTCAGCGCCATGATGGTTTCTGCTTTATTAAAGGTGTTTCAGACCTTACATCCTACACACACACACACACACACACACACACACACACACACACACCCTCAGCCTTCTCTCTCACTTTTGGTTTCATCTGACTGTCTTTGTAAACCGTGTCAGGACCTTGTCTTCTCAACTTTCCTGGATTGGGCAGGAAGGTTTTCCTGAGAAGCAGTAGCAAATGCTTCTGGACAAAGGAGAGCCCTCCTCTCTGAATAGACTGCAGTGCAGCGCAGATCACAGCAGTGCCCCCGTCACTCAGTCCTGGGCCCATCATCTTCCATGGACTAGCCACAGAAAACAAGGTGATGTTCACCTTCTTAAACAATTTACATAGAGCATCTTTACCTCAACGTTATTCTAAAATAAAAAATTGGCAGTGCCTATACTTTACCTTTAGTTTTTTACACTTTGTGTGTGTGTGTGTGTCTGTCTGACTGTCTCTGTCTGTCTGTCTGTCCTTATGCAGGCTCTGCGGTTAATCTTAGTAGCAGTTACCTGTTACCCAGTTACTAGCCTTAGTGGCAGTTACCTGTACCCAGTGAGCCATCTTGCTGTCCAGGTATCTTATTTTTTAAAACATATTGGTATTTCACATCCAGTTCTCCTTCCTAAAGGACGTTTCTATGTGTATCCGTCAAGATAAATCCTAAACACGTATACACAGATTTCCTTTGTCCTTGAGAAAGGAACCCAGGCTGGCCTGAACGTGCTCTGTGTTTTCTAGGTATTCTATGGGAGATGGGCTGAGAGGAAGCAAGGGTGCTTCACCAAATATGCTGTGGACTTGGTGCGGAATGCATAGAATCCCAGCATTGGGAGGCAGAGGCAGGAGGATTGCTGTAAGTTTGAGGCCAGCAAAGCTTTGTAGTGAGACCTCATCTCATAAAACAAAAGCCTTATTGCCTCTTTGCCTTTCTGTTTTGAAATTATGGGCTTGTGCTATGAAGTGGAGGCTTTTTATTTGTTTTGACTGCTTTTCTGTTTGGGGGAGTTTTTTATTTTGGGTTTTTGTTTTGTTTTGTTTTTGTTTGTTTGTTTGTTTTTAATTAGACTCTTTCATTGTGGAAATTGGTGTTTTCTGTCCTGAGGACTTTCCATAAAATAGTTATTTAACAATGTCCATTTTTCTGTTTATAAACACAAAAGCCTTATGTTAGTTAGCTTGTGTGGACTAGTTCTTAGGTGTTAATTCTCTGTATCTTTATCTTTTTGCTGTTGTTCTCGAATTCTGATATTATCTTTCTGTCTCCTAAGAAGTTGGTTTTTTTCCTTCTGGTGTTTCTCTGTGTGCCCCTCCTTGCAGGCGTGTGGACTGCTGTGCTTTCCCTTACTGGCTGAGTAAACACTCTGTCGAGTCAGTGGTGCTCTCAGGGGATCTTTATCTTTGGCAAAGAGTTTCTATTTTAAAACATAGCCTGAAAGAACCAGTTGGAAGTTCGGTGCACTTGGGGGTGCGACTGGCTGATGCATCTTAGGGTACCTGGCTGGGCTCTTTGAGGTCAGTTCTATAGATCCATTTATCTTAAAGCTGGTCAGTTTCCCTGACCCCTAAGCAGGATGACGTGTTCTCTGAGTCCATGAGGAAGGTGCAGCTCGCAGCTCGCACACACGCACACACCCATCTCTCCAGTCCACCATGTGTTAAGAGTAAAGCTTCTCTTTGCTTCTGCCAAATACGGCAAGGCGCTCGTGGCCAGGTGTAGGAACGGAAGATCTGACGTTTAACATACAGTTGCTCAGTCGGGCTTGCGTTCGGGACCTGCACCTCCCTGTCTTGATTACCTGAGTTCTAGAGTATACAATCATCCACTTCTCTTACCATCCACCTATTTCTTGTCTCGGACTTTTCTCATCTATTGCCATGATGTTAAATTCAGGAGGTATAGTTACAATTCCTACATGTATGTACCTGCCTTAAACCCAGACTCATTAGCTGTCTCCATGAACGCTCTGCTTGCCTAACAGGTGGGCATCTCAAATTTGGCATACTCAAAGGGGATATGGTCTTGAAGCTTCTCCCCAACCACCTTTCTCGCCTTGCTTTTTTCAGGAGAATACTTTCTAAACGTGCGGTCTAAGAGTGAATTATTCAGGAGAGAGAGTCGAATCGTAGTCACCATAATCATAAAATGCTTCCCCCAGTAAGAGACACAGTTACCAGCAACCAAGGCTCTTACCACATTTCCAAGGCGTATATTCCATATGCACCATTGGTAGCCATGAAGATTACTTCACCCGCTATGGGAATCAGTGTGGATGTGCCTGAAAAACTACACACAGAGCTGCCAGGCTATCATCCAGGGGTCAGAGGTCAGCATGCCGTAGGAGTGCCTGCACACCTGGGTGTTACAGGACCATTCAGAGTGGCCAAGTGATGGGGTCCGCCTAAGTGTCCGCCAACAAAGGAGTGGGTAAAAGCATGGTGCAAGTCTACACACAACACAGCACTGTTGTGTCATCCCTCTGCTTCCTCCCTGGCAGCCTTGCCCGCATTTATTTCTCTTCCTGCTGACAGTCACTTTGATTGGACTGAGGTAGAATATTGGTGCTGTTTGATTTTGTGTTTCTCTGATGGCCAAGGGGGCTGACCAATTCATGTCATTTGCAAGAAAGCAGATGCAACTGGAGATCCTAATGTTAAATAAAGCAAAAAACAGAAAGGGGGCATGGAAAATAGAATGGGACTATTTAGGAAAAGGTAGGAGACTCTGGAGCAAGAGGGAGGCCACAAACAGCAGTGTGGGGCAGCAGGCGTGTGCCTTGAGGAGACCGTCTTTTTGTACAGTTCCTAGATGCTCAAGAGAAAGAAATTTTAAAATTCAAACTGTGAATTTTAAATGTGAACCTGTTTTTTAATTCTGTTAAGTCCTAGGCTCTTGACATTGGCATGTTTTGATGATCCTAATGAGGGGCTGGAGCTGAGAAACCCTGGCTGTCCTCACAGAACAAGCAGGTGTCACTCCCAGGACCCACATGGCAGCTCACAACTAGCTGTTAACTCCAGTTCTGGGATCCACAGACACTGCATGGACAGACGCACTTGACACACAGACAGGCCAACCACTCATGAGCATAAAATAAGAATAAAGGTTTTAAAAATTCTAACGAATCTAAGAAAGTGTACTACTCTTAATAAGTGGGTTCAGCGAGGCCATTACTAGCTGGGCCCAGTGGCACACACCTGAACTTCTACCTTGGGAAGATTGATTGAGCCTAGGAGTTAGCAGCCCACCTGGTCAGCTGAGCAGGAGAGAGAAGGGAGGGAGGGAGGGAGGGAGACATAGACAGATTGATTATTATATACACATAATATCTATAAAATGAAAGTGTAAACTATTGTTAAAAGGCAGACCTAAGCAGGGTGATTGTCTCCTTTGAAATTGAGAGCTGTGGCCACGTAAGACCCTGAAGACATGAACACATCTAGTACAGTGTTAATCAGAGTGTATTCATTGTTTACTAGTACCAGCAGGTTGATGATAAAATTTGCATAGAAATAACAAAGAAGCCAAAATAATCCAAATCCATTTTGACAAAGAAAGCAGAACTTGGAGGGCTCCCCTGTCTGATTGAAGGTTTACTGTGGAGCTGGACTCAGGGCAGTGTGGTATTAGTGTACAGTGGGCTCATAGAGCAGTGGGCTGGAGCCCAGGAATAGACTGGCACATATATAGTCTATGTATTTCAGCCAGGGCGAGAAGATAATTCCAGGGGAAGTGATAGTTTTTGAGTGCTAGAGCAATTAAATGCCCATTCCTCCACCCTACAGAACAGATAGACCTTGACGCTTGCTCCGTAGAACACACATCAGTGCAAATAGATTATAGACCTAAACACAAGAGGTAGAAATGCAAAGCTTACAGGAGAAACCAAAGGAGAACAGCTTTGGATTTGGAGGTTAGCTAGAGTTTGTTTGTTTGTTTTTTAAAGATAAGACACAAAAAATACAAACCATTTTTTTTTTTTTTTTTTTAGAGTTTAGCAAATTTATCACACCTAATCAAAATTTAAAATTAAGTTAGTTGTGGTAATGTATTCCAATGTTTGGGGAGCAGAGGCAGGCAGATCTCTCAGGGTTCCATGTCAGCCTGATCTACAAAGTAAGTTCCAGGACAGCCAGAGTTATGTAGTGAGACCCTATCTCAGAGAAAAAAATTCTTTAAAAGATATACATATTACATATGTGTGTATATGTATATGTGTATATATATTTATATTACATATCTGATAATGGGCTTATACCCAAAGTATATAAAGAAACAAACCTCTTACAACTTAAGAAGAAAAGCAACTCAGTTTTTTAGGGGGTAGAAGACTATAGGGAAGATGCTCTTCAGCGCCCAGAATACCAAAACTAAGAAGACTGAAACACCAAGTGACATGCTGAGCGAGAAGACGCTGGTGAGTCAGAGTTAGACAAGGGCCGGGCAGTCCAGCAACCCCTGCAGGACTCTGCTCAAGAGACAGGAAAATAGGTGTTGAGCAAAAGAAGACTAGCCCAGCCCTGGAAGCAGCTAGTGAATAGGAAACTGAAGTCTGTCCATATAGGGACTGCTGAGCATTACAAGGGATGAATTATGGATGCTCAAACCATGGACAGATTTGAAAACACTGTGCTGAGTGAGAAAGGCAGACTCAGGGCCGGCATATGGTCTGCTCTATTTGTGTGAGAGTCTAGAAGAGGCAAAAGCCTGTATCTGTAGTTGCCTGGATGGAAGTGGGGTGCGGTACAGAAGGAGACCAGGTGTGAAAGACCCAGTGGAGCTTTCGGGAGAAGAGCACCGGTGTCCATCTTGATTATTCTGATGGGTCGTGTGCATGGCTGCGTTTTTAAAACTCCTTGTGTGGTATGCATAGGTTCTTCCTTTATAAAGCTGTTGGAAAGTGAGGTAGGACATAAGAACAGATTTGAGTGCCCGGTGAGCAGAGAGGGAATGTTTGTCAGCGGCAGAGAGGGGTGGGAAGGCTGCTATTGGAGCTATGCCTTAGGGCATGTGTAGACCTCCGTCACCCAGCTCCTGCCTTCCCACTGCTGGTTTCTTCCTTAGGGCAAGTCCGGGTCTTGGTTACATTTTACCCATTCGGCACCCTTTGGCTTCCCTGCAGTGACTGCTGCGTCCCTGCCTCCGGCAGCAGGTGAACCGACCAGCTGCCTTTGCTTGCTTCTGGTTTTACCCCTAGTTGTTCCCGAGCTCTGTCCTGAGTGTCATTGCTCACACAGTGCTTACACATTGTCCTGGTGTAGGTTGTCCCCACCTCTTCCACACCAAGTTCCCTCGATGTCTTTTGAACACTACCATCTGGTTGTTTCTGTCTGCAGTGGTCTTCCTGAGCAGCTTTTGAGAGGGGTTGGGAGTGGGGGTTCCTGACAGAATTGTTAGGCATAGATTTATGAACCAGCGTGCCTGTGCTTGACTCCTGACTCTTGCTGCTTACTGCTGTGTGCCGAAGGAGATTATTTAACCTATCCTTGCTTCAGTGTGTCATCCCTTTAAAAATGGAGGGAGGGGACACGGGTCACAGCCAGACCCACCTTCCAGACTATGCAATGGGTGGTGCTGGTTCAGGTACTGCACTGCACATCCCAGGGCTGCTGCCATTGCTAATTGTTTTGTCCTCCCAAGTCTCCCTGTTCATAACTCTTCATCAGCCAGGGATTTCTGGAAAACTCTAATTACCTGGGGTCCTTTCTTTTGGTTTCTGCTTTGTCTTTTGCCTTCCAAATGGCTCCTGTCAACTTCCACTCAAGTCTCCCTCTTAAGAAGTTAAATGTTCCCTTAGGGTTGGCTATTTCTGCTTCTGTTCTCTTGTCTTTCCCCTCCAGGGAAGAGGAATCTTTCTAAAGTGACAGTAGTTAATGATTCCTCCTTGGTCAGTCAGTGGTTTTCAGATTTTCATTCTGTATCATGGGATTCCATGGCGGGGACACTGTGGCCACCATAAAGCGGACGGAGACGCCGAAGGGAGAGCCACTACCCACTCACTACCAGACACAGTTCTTCACTTCTGTCTCTTACTATAGTCCTGCTGGCATGGACATGTCTGGGTCTCAGGGTGAGATCCAAGCTCTGTGTTCAGTAATAAGAGACGACACACACCCAGAACTTCCCACGCGTGGGCTCTGCTGCCTCTGCCTCATTGCTCGCTTCTCTGCCTTCACTCAATTTCTTTGTCTGTTTGCCATCCTGCTGCCTGGCTTGTGTGGCCAGCTCTTAGTTGTTACTTAAGGCAGCAGTCAGACATCGCCCTTTCCTGTTCTCCATCAGGTTCGGGTGCAGGCTTCACTTGCATCCCATGCCACTTCTGCCCTCTAGGAAGGCGGGCTGTGGCTGCTGTTCTTCTCACTTGCTGCTGTCCTTGCTGGCTTCCTCTCTTGCCCCGTCTCACCTCATGGATGTTCTCCAGCCTCGTTTTGTAAGCTGTATGGCCTCTCAGCACACCTTCTGTATACTGTTTCGACCTTTCGGGTCACTCTTCATCCTCATTTACTTCCCAGTTAGCAAACTCCTAACTTCAAGGCTATGGCCAAGCCTGATTTCCTCTGTGGAATGTACCTGACCTTCCGCTGCCCCTAGAGTATTCTGGCAGAGTGTTCTCTGCTTTCAAATCTTACCCATTGAACTTGACCTCCTTGGGCTGGGACCATGTCTCTGAGCATTTTGCAGTAGCTCCTCAACTGTCTAGAACAAAACCCAGGGCTTTGGATGTGCCATGGGCATCCCTTCACAGTCTGTCTAAAGACTGTCTTCATTCTGGTCTCCTCTCCTGCCATCTGTGCACCTCAGCTGCAGCCATTTGCGCCAGCTTGTGATCTTCTCAGCACGTCCCAGTTTGGACTGACCGCACATTTTTTATTTATATGCTGCCCGTCCTGTGCAGTGCTGTCTCTTGGCAGGGGCTCTGGTTCCCTTGGGATAGCATGTTCTTTCTTATAAGACCTTTTTTAAGTGTATAATGTTCCAGCCCCTCCTCCCAAAGAACATATAGTAATCCCCTCTGTACACATCCAGTGTTACCAGAAGAACTTGCGCATGTGTGAGTGTGTGTGTGTGTGTGTGTGTGTGTGTGTGTGTGTGTGTGTGTGTGTGTGTGTATGTGATGAGAGAGAAGAGAGAGCTGTGTTTTAGTCATTTTCAGTTTCTCACCGAGTGTCCAGTTTATAATGGATATCGTACTTAAAGAAAAGCTAATTTTTCTCTAGCTTTAAAAGGGTACATTTGGTGTTGTGCCCCTCTGACTGAATAACAATCACCCTGAGAATCAGCTTTGCTTCCATTTGTGATCAGCTTTTCCTGTGCAGTAGCCATCCTGTAACTCCGCTGCTTTAACCAGCACCAAGTCAGGGCTGAACGCTCAGAATGCAGAGCTTAAGCAGAAGTTACTTTTCTCACTCTGCAATTTGCAAGTCATTCTCCTATAAATTTAGGTCACTTTGCCTTAAAAATGCTAAATGAAAGCCAAAATTAGAATGTTAAAAAAAGCACACACAAGATTTTGCAAGCAGTAGCTGTAGTGTGGGGGGAGCCTGCTAAGTCGTATGAGAATAACAACTTCGAGTGAGTGTGAATTTTGTGTCTCATTCATGATAGAACTGGAAGGGACCTCACGTTATCTGTTCTTGCATGAACTTTCTTAAAGCTGGAAACCGCAAGCACAGCTTCTTGGGGAAGTAAGTGTGCTTCAGGACCTGATACCCTTAATCAGCAGATCTTCCCTCGCGCTCAGCGGAAGCACCTTATGTTGGGATTGCAGCTCGTTCCCTTGTTTGGTCTCCTAACCAGGGAAACAGATTGCTAGTATTCTCTTGTAAAGTAAACAAACAAACTGGCCTATCTTTTCCAAAGGAAACCATTTCAAACGATTTTCCACAGAAAGAGAGAAGGGGATGCGAATTGGGATAGCCCCTGGTTTGTGAGCTGAGAGAACAGCCCAGTGTTCCTCAGCTGCAGCTTCAACCAAAGGCCATGCGGTCTTCCTCTTGGCCCCTCCTCTTGCACCAAGCTCCTCGAAGGCCTCCCCATTGTTGTTCTCTTTGGGGGTGTCCAGTTTATGCCTCTGAGTTGTGCCATGCATGTTCTATGCTAGAACTGACCACCAAACTTCTTTTAATCTCAACAACCCTGGGCTGGGAAGATGGTTCAGTCAGTGATGTGGTTGCCTTGTAAGATTAGGTACCTGAGTCTCATTCCCAGACCACATTAAAAAGCCAAGAATGTTAGTTAAAGTTTAAGGCCGGGAGTGCAATCCGTGGTAGGATGATTACCTAGCATGCATAAGTCTCTGGGTTTAATGCCGAGTACTCAAACTGTAGAGAGGAGGATAGGGGAGGGAAATCTAAAAGTGAAAAGCAGTTTAAGACTAGCTTAGTAGTGGAGCACGTGTCCAGTCTATGTGAACCCTTAGGTCAATCCCCAGTGTTGCCAAAAACAAAAACCAAAAAAGGATAGATAGACAAAACAGTCCTCTCATCTAGAGTGAATAGTTACTGGTTTCAACTTCTTGAGTTATCCTACTTGATCCATCCGAAATAATGAGGGCCTTTCCAAAATTGATATTCAAGTCAACGTTCTGTTTATAAGATCATCACTAAGGAATACTAAAATCATAGAGTTAGCATTTAAAAATAATAGTACAGACCATACCTCAAGTTAAAATGGAAAGTATATAGGATCAAAATTGCCTGTATTCCTAAGCTTTCGTCTAACCCGTAGTTTTTATTCATTAGAAACAGTACAGTTACTGTTAGGGTCTGTGACTAGACACATTTACTATTAAAGCATATATGTGTGTGTGCATAAAATGCATATTTGGCCCTAGTATTAGATATATACATTTGGAATCGTGTCTTCTTAATGAATCGGCTTTCATTACTGTAAAATGTTTCTCTTTATCTCTAATAATAATACCCTTATCATTCAACCTACTCTGTCTGCAGCTAACATGGCCACCCAGCTTTCTTATAGTTATAAACACCTATCTATTTGAGATTTTTAAGTGTTTCTTTTATTTATTTATTTATTTTTTTCTTTTCTTTTCTTTTTCGAGACAGGGTTTCTCTGTGTAGCCCTGGCAGTCCTGGAACTCCTGCTGTAGACCAGGCTGGCCTCGAACTCAGAAATCCGCCTGCCTCTGCCTCCCAAGTGCTGGGATTAAAGGTGTGCGCCACCACTGTCCGGCAAGTGTTTCTTTTAAATAGCACATAGTTGGATCTTGACATTCATCCAGTCTTTAAAAAAGAAAAAGAAAATAAATGAAAAAACAGTCATTCAATTGGAGCATTTAACCCACTTACGTTTAATGTAAATCACCTTTATCTTTGAAAATTATTCACTTATATCTTTATTAAAATGTCTCTTAGGTCACAGTAATCCATATTCTAAACTATTTCTAATGTGGCTATTCAAGACCTCCCCTGCCAGCTGGGACAGGGATTTTTACCCGCTGGCTGGCTGGATCGTCGGTAGTTCTCAGTCTATTACCAGTTTCATGTATGTAAATCTGCTCATTGTGTCACCCCCAGCAGTTCCCTGTACATGTTATGGACCTAGTACTTTTTCAGACACTCAGATTTCTAGACGTTTCTTGCAGTTTCTTCCTTTCTCATGTAGAGCTCTACAAGTTCAGGTGCTGGCTTTCCCAAATTCAAGTCTTTGTCTTCCCAGTGTATCAGTGTGCTGTGCTCCACTGGTCCTCCTTTTCTGAACCATAGTCCAGGTTAGACTGTTTCCTTAGACACTCACCGTTGCTTGCTGCTCATGTTTGTCTCGCTTTAGGTATCATAATCTTATATTTCAGATTTTATATGTCTCTTCTATGTTTTACTTGATTACTACGGGGAAGTTCATCTGTTACCAATTAACCCGTCATAATCAGAAGTAGAAATCTCATAAAAATATATCCTTAAAATCGCCCTTCCTCCAAATTAATTAATTAATTTAAAAAAATAAAATCAAATTTCTTGAGAAATGTCATTTTGCATACCTGTGATCCTATAGTTTAGAGAACTAGACTGAGCCAACATACTTTTTTGAAGAGTGGGCAGCAGAGGTCCACCTGCCCAAGCGTCCTAAAGTGGAGTCACCAAGGCTGTCATCCACTAGTCTAGTTCCTCTCCTGGATTTTCTTATTTCTGTCCTGTTTTTTCACTGTAGTGATCTTTTGAGACTTTTTCCTGTGTTTAAGTTATAACTTTAACCTGTGAAACTTTTTCAGTGAGACCCTTATTATTTAAACGTCCCCTTGCTCTATTTTGCTGTGTAAATAATGTTATTGATCCAACTGTTAACTTGAGCAAGAGAAGAATTGTTGATACGCTCCTGGCGGGACTCGGCTACTGCCTCGCCAGTTGCTCCTGCAGCGGCCTACTCAATAAACTCCTGACATTGCTGTCACAGAGATAATTTCAGAATAATTACTATGCTCTGAGACTATGTCAGTCCATGTTAGGCTAGAGAAGGGGGCTGGGTTTCTCGGTGTAATTGGCTTTTCCTTATGTTTTTCAGTTTGTTTTCTTTGCTGTCTAAAAAACACAACAAGGTTCTGGAGCAAGCCACGCAGTCCTTGAGAGGTCCCCTGAGCTCCAGCGATGTTCCTCTCCCAGATTATGTGAGTAGCTGCCTTACCCTGGTACCAGTTCCTCTGTGCTGTTAGGTCCGTGCATAACTCAGCTTCTCCAAGTCTGTCCATGTCTGAGTGCCCTTGGACATCTTCAGTGAAGTAGCTGAAGAAAGTCAACCTCAAGTGGTGATTGCTAATAATCAGGAATCCTACTGTTAAATCAATCAAACAAACAAACCTCTCAAACCAATTCTACAAAAACAGAAGGAGATATCCAGAGATATGTAAGAATTTCTACCTTAAAAGGCAGGGGGCTGGGGGGTTGCGGGGGGGGGGGTTTGCAGGAAGCTTAAATTTGGTTCGTCTGTACAAACTTTCTTACTTTCTTATCCGTAGACAGTATTATTGAATCATGCGTTAGTACTGTGTCATTTATTTATTTCACAAAAGCGTGTTGAATTTATGTAGTTTTAAAGTCCCCCTAATAGTTTTTTCCATTAATCACAGGGTACAACATTGACATTTCTTAGAGGAAGTGGCCATATTTAATGGTCCTTGCCAATCACGAGTATGACTGTAATGGTAGAACACGTTTTAGGATACACGTTTGAATTCTACACTGACCCTCGCCGTTCTTACTGACTTAGTGGGTTTCTTTATCCATAAACTTTGCAGTAAGTCCTGAGCCTCTGCTGCCTAGGATTGCCAGGGAACTCCCCCTGCGACCAGTCCCTGCAGCCCTCCACCTAACCCTGAGCACATGAGGCTGGGCCCACACCTTCTCTGTTAGTCTTGCTGTCTTTGCCCAGAGCTAACAGAGCAGGAGTACCTGGAGCTGAATCACTACCTCTGCCAAGGATCTAAAAGAAAAGGTGATTTGAGAGAACAGTAGTGGGCCCGCAGTGTGACTGACTCAGCAGTGTGCTGCACAAGCCTGAGGACCTGAGTTCAATACCCCAGAACTTAGTAAAAGTGGCAGGAAAGAAGCCGTTCCACAGAATTGTCCCCTGATCACCTCCATGTGCACAGTGTGGTGTGCTCACCCCACACATGTGTTACACACACACAATAACAATAGAATAAAACTGTAAGCAAGGAAATGGGTGTGTTCCTCCTTTTTTTTTTTTTTTTTTAATTCCTCAGAATTTTAACCTGTTAAGTATCCTTGGCAATAGCCACAAAATTCTGTGTCCTGACCAGCCCCAGATGGCGTGCTTGCAAAGCTGGAGAAGGAGGAGAGAGGGTCTCTGCAGCTCTGGAGTCCCAGATGTGTGCTTTCTGCACCAGATTGGAGACCATATTAGCAGAGTTTAATAAGTGCTTAAAAATAAGCCTATGTTTTCCTTCTTGCCCTAACACATAGAACACTCAGGGGCTTCGTAGAGGTTTCTGAGTTTATTAAGAAAATGTTTATACTCATTACACTGTATAATTCACAAGTCAGTTGGGTAACAAGGTAAAAAGAACATGGCAAGTTACAAAAATATTAGTGTTAGTAGTTTAGTCCAACCATGTTTGTCTAAACACCTCACGGGAAACCCTTCCGTCACATTTCAGATAATGAGGATACTGCCTTGGCTGGTTAGGGGAAAATAATGCAAAAACTGTACTCTCATCCTCTGTAGAGTACACCCTGGGGGCAGTGGAGGTCATAGGGAGGGCAGCTAATGCTCTATGGCTGGTGTGTGTGTGTGTGTGTGTGTGTGTGTGTGTGTGTGTGTGTGTGTGTGTGTGTAAGACTTTTACAATTTAACTCAGTGAGTAGAACGATAGAGGAGCTTTGATGACTTTTAAAAACACTATGGCACCATTCAGACAACTTAATCATGTATAATAAACAGAGCCTGAATATAGAGAGGGATAGCAAATTAGTTGTAGTTGCTTCTAACTATAACTATGTTTTTAAAATGATTGATCCTGTCAGTGTCACAGAGGCAATTTCCTTGGCTCTGACAATCACCTTAGCAACTATTGGAAGTAAGAAAACTCTAACTTGTGTTCGGACAGAACCATAGAAAGCATGCTATTATTGTTCTTTCAGAGACCTTTTGAATCTTCTGTCTGGCCAAATATGTCATCTAACTCAGGTAGTAATAAACACAGGTAGAAACTAGAAGGACCCCAGCAGTGATCCTCAGGAGAAGGATCTGGGCAGGGCAATCAGCGGAGCAGACGCAGTAGCCAGCAGTTCAGCTCAGTGCTGAGCAGCCCATGCTGGCACGACCCCCTGCTCTTTGGAGTCTTGTTTTACTTTGTCTCTCGTTATAGAATGTGAATTCTGTCCAGAGGCTACTTGATGGGTGACAGCTTAAAGGAAGAGCACTTCTGTATTCTGTGTCTGTAATGTCTCTTGGTTTTAGGTTATGCTATGATAAATACCAATGTGTGTCATCTACATCAAAGCAGTCTTTTCAGAGCATCTGATTGTTAAAATACGTAAAAATGTCTCTGGAGACCAAAATCTGGAGAACCATTGAAGTATGTATCGAACACACACACACACACACACACACACACACACCAATTAATTAAATATACATTGTCTTTATGCTATAGTTAGTCCTCTGCCCAGACACTTGTATGCACTTTAAAGATGAGAAATTGCACACGCCTTTAATCCCAGCACTTGGAAGGCAGGGGTAGGTGTATCTATGAGTTCCAGGCCAGCCTAGTCTACAAAGTGAGTTTCAGGACAGCCAAGGGTCACATGGAGAGACCCTGTCTTGAAAAAAAAAAAAAAAAAAAAAACCAAAAATCAAGAGAAAGAGAGAGAGACAGAGACAGAGAGAGAAATTATCATTTTCTAGGCTGAAATAATCGATTTGGAGGTTGGGGAAGACAGGATTTGTAGCCTAGTTACCATCCAACTCCCTGCATCCTCCTGCTTCTGCTGCCCAAGCCAGAGCACTGGCATTACAAGCAGGAGCTCCACCCCGGTCTCTGAGGCTCTGAGGGCGAACCCAGAGCTCCTGACTAGGTGAGCATTTGGCCATCTGAGCTACATGCCCCGCCTTATGCATATTAGCTGATGACCCAGCCTGTGAACTGGGCTCCACTGCAGACGCCCTGGACTGGAAGTCTTACAGTTGTATCTGTATATCAATGGCATGAGAATTGTTTGCCATTGTCTAATGATTAGTTTTTAATATGTGGTGAGCATGGGTAGCTTCTGTGCTTCCTTATTACATTTCTTCATTAACGATTATATGATCTGTATGTTAGTTTGATTCTTTTGCAGTTTAAGAAGTTGTAGAATTTTTTCTTTTTACTTCAAAACAAATAGAATGTTGTTGAGCTTCTCCTCGTCCGATTTTATTCCCGGCTTTCTTAGATTTCAGTTTACTAAAAATCCAAGCTATGCTCCTGAAACTTGTTTTCCTTAAAGTCCTGTTTGCCTGTCAGCACCATTCAGCCTAGAAGCCCAGATGCTTCACCAGAGAACGCTGCCTCGCCCTTCCAGTGGACAGCGCTAAGGAAGCGTCTTCTGCATCTGTTTATATGACTTGGATCTGCTCGTAAGCATCACTGTTTTCCAAAGTATAGGAAGGGGTATTCTGACTTGATTCCTACACCAAGAAAACTTTAACTCAAGTTTTTCTGTGTTGTTCTATTGTTACTTTTCTTGTGCTTTGTTCTTTAGCCTTAGCTAGGTAGAGACTGTGCTATTCACATACACAGAACAATTATCTTGATCATAATGATCTATCCAGAAATATGGGAGTGTGTTTGTCATTTTAAAGCCGGTCCTTTTAGGATTTTCACTTTAGAGGCATGCTCGTGGTTACCGGCCATGTTTGTATTCACCGTAAGGAAAGTAGCACGGGCTAGAACATCGTCAAGTCTTCTCTCTTGGAACTAACTCAGTGTGGTAGAGGTGAAACAGTACGTGCTACCACACATAACCTCAAATGCACGAATAAAATTAAATTCAAGATACTGGATTTTATAAATCTATAACCAAGCCTAACAGATGTCCAAAGAGACAGCCTTCCTTGCAGAAGTAGGGGAGAGGTTGTAGCAGCCTTCTCTGATACTTGACCCGGGTCCTATGGCATCGTGGTTTGATTTGATTTTTGAAAAGGACAGTATACTCTTCGAGGTGTCTTGGCTGCGGCGGTGTCCAGCTCAGATGGCGCTAAGAACCACGCATGCGCAGTTTGATTCCATACCCAGCAGGTAACTGAGAAGAATGTGCCATAGGCCTAACTGTAGCAGCCAAACACCATGAGGTAGGTAGAGGAAGTAAAAGTAAATCATCAGGAATTTGGATTAAACAAAGACTTAAATACAGCAAAAACACAAAGAACAAAAAAACTTGGATAGTTTGGACTTCATCACAATTTAAAACTTTAGGTAGCATGTTTATCTAGCATTCACAAGGCCCTGGGTTCAGTCTCTAGCGCCGTATAACACAACTGTGATGGTGCACTCTGGGAATCCCGGCACTTGGAAGGTGGGGGAGACAAGAGGATCCAAAGTTTAAGGTCATCCTCAGGTGTATAATGAATTGAGGGTCAACCTGGGCTATAACAGACCCTGCCGCCAGAAAATAAAATGTAAATTCACTTTTATAAGACTCAAATAAAACATTGAGGCAGTAAATAAAGACAGAAAGAAGCAGTAGGGGAGCAGAGGCAGGCAGATCTCTATGTTTGAGGTCAGCCTGGTCTATATAGTGAGTTCTAGGAGAGCTGGGGCCATAGAGAAACTTTGTCTCCAAAACCAAAGAGTAAAACAATAGCCCACAAGCTCACAGAACAGAAGAAAATAGTTTCAAATCCAGAATATATGTGCAAAGCGTACAATTCACCAGTAAAGATATGAACAGCACAGTTTAAAATAGGGCAAAGCATACAGTTCACCAGTAAAGATGCAAACAGCACACTTTAAGGCAGGACAAACACAACATTTTGTAGCTGAGTTCTGTGCCTTGGGAGATACAAAAGTACTTGAGGGCCTCTCTTGGTGTGGGGGAGATACTGGGCCTGAAGGTGTTAGAGAATGAAGCTGCCTCTGTGCCTGACCGTAGAAAACATTCCTGGCAAGGGGAGGGTAGGTGTGGCCTAGGGTGCAGATCTAACCCCGGGAGAGCCACCATTTGCCAGCCACCAGTGAGCGGCAGGACCAAGAGAGACTTGCCATCTGTGCAGGGACATCTGAGTGTTACTTTACACCTAAGACAGGATTCTTCTGTACTTCTCAGTTTTCTTGATGTTGTGATGCTGACCAGATGCTCACTGTGCCCTGCAGCCCCAGAGATAAGCCAAGCCAGAGTGACCATCAAGAGCAAAGGATGAGTGCTGGTGGCATTCACCTGCCTTTCCTGCATGCTGTGGGTGATGCAGACAGGCAAAGGACCCAGTACCTATTTCCCCACTGCACCCCCACTCCCATTAGAAGCACAGCAACATTTTCCAGCTCTCTTGCTTCTAGAACTCAGCTGTAAAACTGGCTACAATGAGTACATACCACGTTTGTTCTTTTGTGACTGAGTTACCTCACTCAGGATGGTATTTTCAAGTTCCATCCATTTGCCTGTGGATTTCCTGAAGTCACTGTTTTTAATAACTGAGTAGTATTCTGTTGTGTAACTGTACCACATTTTCTGTACCACATTTTCTGTATCCATTCCTCTGTTGAAGGACATCTGGGTTGTTTCCAGCTTCTGGCTAGTATAAATATGGCTGCTATGAACATATGTACTCACTGATAAGTGGATATTAGCCCAAAAGTTCGGAATACTCAAGATTCACTTCACAGCAACCATTGGGCTGAGCGTGAGGTCCCAGATGGAGGAGTTGGAGAAGGGACTGAAGGAGCTGAGGGAGTTTGCAGCCCCATGGAGGGAGCAACAGTGTCAACTGGCCAGACCCCCTGGAGCTCCCGGAGACTGGACCATCAATTAAAGAATACACATGGAGGGACCCATGGTGCTGGCCACATATGTAGCAGAGGAGGGCCTTGTTGGTCATCAGTGGGAGGAGCGGCCCTTGGACCTGAGGGTATTAGATGCCCCAGTGTAGGGAAATGCTAGGGAGGGAAGACAGGAGTGGATGGGTAGGTGAGGGAGCACCCTCATAGAGGCAGGGGGAGGGGGGATGGAATAGGGGGCTTCCAAAGGGGAGACCTGAAAAGGGGAAAAACACTTGAAATGTAAATAAAATATCAAAAAACATAAAAAAATAATAAAACTGGCTACAATGCAGGACGCGCAGGAGAAAGTGCTGTTTGCCTATACAGTCCTCCACTCTTGTCCCTCACCATCTGCTAGCTAGATATGGTAAACCATGGGAGACTGCCACACCCCAGGAGGTGGTATCGCTTAGATCACGGGATCATTTTATGATGAACAACTGGGCTCCTTGTTAGTCTGTGATGCAGGTTAGCTTTTGCTGCAGTTTTAGGTGGGAAAGTGAATAGACATTTCTCCAAAAGGGTAGAAATGGTAGAGGTCATTAAAAAATTGTTAAACATCTCCAGTTATTAGGGAAATGTGGATTAGAATCATAGTGGGTTACCTCTTCACCTCTGCAAGGATGCCTAGAATCTAAGAGACAGACAGATAGCGTTAGCAAGCGTGAGAAGAAAGGCGGGCTCTCACAGACCGCTTGTGGAACGAAGGTACAGTCGTTGGGGGAAATGATTCAATTACATAGGAGTCAGCATATATGTACATACATACATACATACATATATATACATATATCAAATAAATGAACACATATATCCACCTCAACATGTGACTCTTCATAGACCCATTCCCTAACCATCAAAATGAATGCAGCCTGAATGTCTATCAACCTGTAAAGAATTAAATAAAGTGTAGTGTTAGTCATCAAGGAAAAGAAAGGAAGAGATGTGTTCCTGTATACAGAAGAACCTAGAAAAACATTATGCTAAGGAAAAGAAGCCAGAAACGGGATCACAAACTGCATGGTCCCATTCATTCAAATGCCCAGCACAGGCGGGGCCTGGAGAAGCAGGAGTGAGGGCCTGGGCTGGGGTGTGAGGCGGAATGGGGTGTGAGTACTGGGAGACCCTGAGTTGGTGTTGCAGGGATCCTGAAAAGGTTTTCAAATGAAATTGAGATGACTGCACAAGTCTAAATACAGCAAAAGTACTGGTGATGTCTGTGCTGTGTTAGACCTTGATGAAGCCATCTTTACAGTTTTTCTGAAATTTTAATTACATCACTTCCAACCTTTTTTCTTCTCTTTGGTCCTCACCACATAACCTTACTCTCTTCCAAATTCATGACCTTGTTTTTTTTCTTTAATTGTTATTGTTACGTGTGTGTGTGTGTGTGTGTGTGTATGTGTGTGTGTGTGTATGTATGTGTGTGTGTGCATGTATTCCTAACTACATAAATGCAGCCTGCTCAGGTTGTGTAATGTTCCTTTGTTTTTTCGAGACAGGGTTTCTCTGTGTAGCCCTGGCTGTCCTGGAACTCACTCTGTAGACCAGGCTGGCCTCGAACTCAGAAATCCACCTGCCTCTGCCTCCCAAGTGCTGGGATTAAAGGCGTGCGCCACCACTGCCCGGCTGTATAATGTTCTTGTAGGTAGGTTTTCAGGGCTGATCAGTGGTGTCAGATAACCAATTGATGCACTTTTCCCTGGAAGACTGTTCCTCTGCCCTCGCATTCCTCAGTTGCCGGCCTTCTCAGTGTAGGCTTGAGGCCTCATGCATCGCTCTTCCACATGCGCATGCCTACTGGAGTCTTCCTTGTTCCGGTCATATTTAGGCAGCCATGCTGGCGAGATATCATGGATGTAGCTTCTCTGACTGTTTTAGGAGACACAATCTCCAGAAAAGATTCTCTACTTCTTACTCTTAAAATTCTTCCTCCCTTGGCGATCCCCGAGCCTTGGGTTTGGGAGTTGTGCTGTGGATACATCAGTTGAGACTGGGCTCCAACACTCTGCATTGCGATGTTGTGGTGGTCTGTAATGGTCTCCATCTGTTGCAAATCAGGTTTCCTTGATGAGGGCTGAGGGCTGACTTACTGTGGGTCTAAGGACAAATATGTAGAGTGTATTTAGTGACTTCACTAGCCCTGGGTAGCCGGCTAGGTTTCCAGTACCAGGCATGGTTCCCTCTTGTTGAGTAGGTGAAATCATTTTACAAGTAGCCTTGGGAAGAGTGGGACCAAAGAGTCAAGTACTTACCAGGAAGTAAAGTGTGTATGTGAGCACCAGCTTGACCGTAGGAAGTGTTAGTGAGCTGCACAGGTACACAAGGTGTATGTGCTTCTTCTCAGCACTGTTGTAGAGCAAAAGGAAGCTAGCAAAACACACGTCACTAAAGCACTGGTCAGCCTCCAGTAAGGTGGCTCAGAGGGGAAGGGCGCCTGCTGCCAGTGCTGGACTCCATCCCCAGAACCTGCATGATGGGACAGCCAATTCCCACAGATTGTCCTCTGACCTCTGCGTGTGCATCATAAAAGGAAAGGGGGAAAAAATCACTCATCAGAGTAAAACTAATGCATTGCATTCTGCGTCTTTTAAAAAGAGAGTTTAATCTTTATAGAGACTTATGTGGGACATAATCTTCATTATATAAATTATTTTTAACTTTAGATTGGCCTACACACACACACAACACACACATACACACACACACACACACACACACGTTTGACAATACACTTTTCAAATTAAAATGATTAGCACTGGGAAGTCAGATGGAGGAGAAAGGGTTGCATTTTTCGTTATAGGTGAGGTCTTGGGATGTTCAACACATGTGACTGGCTTTTCCTGCCTCTCCGGGCTCCCAGAGGCTTGGCTTAAAGGGGGGGGTGGGGGGGGTGATTTTGTTTGTTTGTTTGTTTGTTTTAATTTCTCCTTATATTTCAGTTTCCCCTTGGTGGACATGCTAAATTTCTCAGAACTAAGAAATGGCTTAAAACACACATTGTAATGTTAAGCTTTCATTCTTTTCCTGAGTCCCACTGAATTGTCCATCATGTCTCCATGATGTCTCCATGGTATTTCTTGTCCTTCTGTGCTTGATGCTGCTAAACTGCCAGTGAGCTATGTGGAGACCGTCCCTCCGTCTGCATGTGGTGTTTCCTTGTGGTTGTGCTAATGCTGGCCCTTCTTGGGCAGAATGTTCTCCAGCAGCATGTGGGAGAGCTCAGTGCTGGTGCACACTGCTGCTGCTGTTTACCTAGACCACTTTGCTAGGGCAGTGTCTGCCAAGGTCTCGCGCTGTAAACTTGTTTTCCCTTTGTAATTACTCTGTACTTGAGGAGTGGCTTTAACTGTGCCAAATCCTTTTCTGCCAGATACAGCCTATAGCACCGATCACAGATTTGCTGGGGATTATCAGTTTTTCTCATTCCTTCTACATTCATAAACAAGGAATAGTTTAATAAACACTGCAAAATGTTTGCCATAATAAGCCGTTAGTGTATTCATTACCTCATGTGTTTGCCGTGTGTGTGTGTGTGCGTGCGTGCGCGTGTGCGTGTGTGTGCTGTGCGTGTGTGCGTGCGCGCGTGTGCGTGTGTGTGCTGTGCGTGCGCGTGTGCGTGTGCGTGCACGCGCGTGTGTGTGTGTGCTGTGCGTGCGCGTGCACGCGCGCGTGTGTGTGTGTGTGTGTGTGTGTGTGTGTGTTGTGCGTGCACGTGTGTGTGCGTGTATGTGCTGTGCGTGTGTGTGTGTGTGTGTGTGTGCACGCGTGTGTGGTGAACAGCTGAGGTATCTTCATTTAGCAGATCTCAGGCACACTTAGGAATATCCCTAAGAACAGTCCACATCTGCACATTAAACCCACAGACCTCATCTGTTGTACAACAGAAAGCTCATGTCTTCTTCTGAACATCTGCTAGCTACTTCCTCTCTGCTTCTGGGAGTTCAGCTTGAGGTTCTATACAGAGGGGGTCACACAGCATTTGTCTTTCTCACATAGCTCATGCCCATGCTGTTTCAAATGACAGACACTCTTTTTTATGCTGAATGACATTGCGTTGTGGTGCACACAGCACTTGCTGTGAGCCAGTCATCTGTCAGAAGGCAGTGAGATGGCTTCCTGCCACAGTGACTGTGAGGGTGCTGATAACTCTGAGGTACTGATTTCATTTCCTCTGAGTGTACACTCAGAAGTGAGGCTGATGGTTTCAATATTATAATGAAGTATTTCCTTCTAAAAATTTCTGCATTCCCATACCACCTGTATGGATACAGTTGTTTTTAAATGTCAAATAAAAAAAGTTATTTCCTAACTAAAAACTACCTGACTTAAACATAAGACCAGTCTTCCATAAGATTGTCCCATTGTGGCTGGGAATCAAGAGTTCTGGGTTTTCCGAGGACGATCCTGGTTCTGTTACTCTTTGGGAACTTGTAGTTGGTAGGCTCCCATCCTGTGTGTAAGAGCCAGTCCCACAGGCAAGGTGGGCTTGTGCTAAGAGGAAGGACATCGGGGAGAGGGGGGTTTACCAGTGCTTCTACAGGAATATGGTAGACAGCTCTGTAACGATTTTAAAAGATCGTTTAAAATACTTAAATAATGTTTATGTTCCTTCCTGTAGCTTCTAAAAAGAAGTAGGACGTGTTTACATGGACTGTGGCAATGATTAATTAATGCTCTAAGTAAAGTTTAAAGATCATAGAAAAAATAACCCATGAATAGTAAACTCAGCACTAATGTGTGGTACATTTGGTTTTTTAAAAAGGAAAAACCTAATTAATTTCTTTTTTCCCTTTCTTTCCATTCTAGTGGAAACAGTTTTCTTACCTACGACTGTATGGAACTGGTGCAGCAGCACCTTCCCCAGTGCTGTCTCCAAGTTTCTCTTACGTGGTTAGGAAACACCGTTTTGATTTTCTGTTTGCGTGCATTCTGATGGTTTTTTTCTTCTCTCTCCCTTTCTGCCTCAGTTCGTTGTTCCTGATGGGGGAAGGGGGTCCTACCATTTGGAATTTTCTTTGATTTACCCTTGATTTACATGGTAAATAGAAAGCAGCTGTCCACTTAAACATCTCATTCTTGAAACCATAGTCCCCTCCAGCGTCATCTGGAAACAATGTAGCTTGTAAAGCAAAGCTAAGAAGAAAAGGCAATGTTTGTTTTATGTGGGATGAATGATTTCTGTTGGGGTCCTTTAATTCGGCTATTATGAGGGCTATTAAAAAGCAGTATTACAAAAGAGGCTTAAATGAAAAGAATTTTTTTGAGCTGGTATCTTATTATTCCAGTTGATTATAGTCAAAGCTACAAATGTTTTAGAAATGGCACTTTATTTTAGTTTCTCCAAATAAGACCCAAAAAACCCAGTAATCTTACTCATTGTATGAGTGGAAATTCAATCTTTTCCTTGATTGATTTAATTTCTGAAAACAAATTGTGTTTGAGAATTCAGTTCTAGCTTTTTTTTTTCATGGATTTCTGAAATTTTCTTACAAGAATAATTCTTGCAGGAATATTTGAGGATCACCATAGACGTGTGGAGCAGAACCCTGAAATGCATCCGTCCATTAGACTCATAGCATTATTTAAAAGTCAGTGCATTCCAAGTAAAACCTTGGCAACTTGATGTATTCATGACTTACTTGAGTTCTAAGCTGTGAATGTAGAGGGTTCAGTGATGGAAACTGGTTTACTTTAGGAAATGGGAAAGCAAAAAGTTAGAGTCCATTCTGTTATTGGAGTCTGTCAACTTTTCATGTCTGTTAACACAACAGCTGCTTCCAGAATGCTGCTATTCAAGAACTACATCTCCAGTGCCTAAGTGAGGGCGCTTAGCATGTCTGCTTAACTCAGTATGGCAGGCAGACTCAGTTACTTTTGTGCATTTGAGTAACCTGTAGTCTCTTCTGGTATTTTCTGAGATCTTAAATTGATATTTTGCCAAAGGACCTAAGAAGTGTGTGGTGTTCCTTTCGCACACAGTGCTGGGTGCCTAGTGATTGATTCAGCCTGTGTTGTTGGCTCAGGGTGTCATAACAAAGAATATGTTGAGTAACTTCAACAGTAAACACGGCTCACAGTTTGGAGGCTGAGGTGCAAGGTGAGGGTGCTAGCACACTGAGTCTTCCGTGTACTTAAGGGGCCTTTATTAGCACCTGCACCCGGCTCGCCCTTGTCTCTGCTGCTCACGGGTCCTGCCAGCCCTGCCCTCCCCACCTGCTCACCTCCCAGAGAGCCCCCCCCCCCTCACTTTATACTCTGAGATATTCCTGGGAGTTTGGAAAAGAGTTGAAGGACAAAGCAGATTTGTTGGCAGCAGTTGCTTACAAGGGAGGGAGGGAGTGGAGTCAAACTGACAGGAACGAAGCTAGGTTCTCTGAGTAGCTCTTACCCTGTGAGGCAACGGATGAACTATACCTGACTCTGAAACAACCTAATAACCAAATAAATCCAGTTGGTGAGCAACCAGACATCTAAATGGTTCAGTCCCTAGTAAGCTGTATCATAGTGACACGGGTGAGAGGGGACCAGATGATGTTACTGGCGACACATGTACAGAGGCTTTGGTTTTGTTTTTTGAAGATGCATTTTTGTGTTGCGTGAGAAAAGGCAAGCAGTGGAGACATGATAATGTCGTTTCCCTCTGTCCTAGACTGACAGAAAATAAAAGCAATTAAGGAGAACCCTTTGATCTTGAATAGAAGTGATCTGTGTGGGGTTTGCTTCTTCAGATCTATTGCTGTGTCTGGCCATTCTACTTCTATTCTTTGAACTCACAAAAGCAGTGACCAACCCAAACAACCAGCTTTGATCACCTCAGCAGCGACCCTTCCCCTGGAAGCCCAGCCAGTCCGTCCTCAGGTAGGATGGTCCCACAGGTAACGGAATGCATGAGGGGAAACTCCCTTGTGGAGAAGCCTTAGAGCTAATAAGTAATAGAGACTGCGCTGCTGGCTTCCAGAAAGACGCTGCTTTAGATCTCATTCACCCTTGCTAGAACACACCCATCTATGAAGTGGTTTTACAGAAAACAAAGGACAAACAAAAACCCAATCTGTTAGAGCCTCTAGGCCTGCTACCAATTTAAATATCAAAAAGGATCTATTGCATAGTATCTGCAGACAGATGATAGAGTTAGCCTCCTTCCTCACTAGATACTTAAGGGCATTGGATTCTGCTTCTAACAAGATAGCTTTCAAATCAATCTTGAAATGGGGAATAGGAGGGTGGTGACCACACAGGTGTCTCTTTGTTGTTGCTTTTTGGTTTTGTTTCATTTGTTTTTCTGATGTGGTTTGGATTTTGTTTTGTGTTTGGAGACAAGGTCTTCCGTGTATCGCCCACTGTCCTGGAGCCCACATCATTCTTTCTGTTTTGGTGTTACATATTCCATTCTTTTATATTACATTGAGAGCTGGATACAAATTTTGAATTCATAGTTTCACAAATAGGAACTACAAAGATGAAAAAGTGGACTGTAGAAAATCTGTATTCTCCATACGCGAATAATGATAGAACTCTGTTCCCCAACTCCCGGGGGGAAAAGTTTAAATTCTCATTTCCTAAATCACTAATAAATCACATTGTATGTCCAAGTTTTGGTTTTCACCCTACAAGAGTGGATTGTGGATTTAGACATTCCTGAGTTGAAACTTGATTATGTCTCATAACAACTATATTATAATAAAATTTCTGTTTTGATTACTACACCTGAAAATAAGCACAACAGTCCTGTTAATGCTTGGCATGTTGGCTTGCCCATGGTGGTGTCCCAGCACTGTGGGGGGAGGGGGGGGCAGGAGGATCGCCAGGTTTAGGCCAGCCGGGGCTTACATAGTGAAATCCTTTCTCAAAAAAAAATAATACTGTTAATCGCTTCTCTGTTATTTCTCAGCTAGACTTCTAGTAGCTGAGTAGAATAGACAGAACATAATATCCATAAACATGCATCTGAAACATTCATTTATTCAAGTTGTGTTTTCCCCATAGCTCTCAGTGAACAGCGATGGGGCACAGATGCAGGAATGCTACCTCAAGAAGATAGTAGAGTACAAAAGAAAGTGTGTCTCACTTAGTGAGCCAATAAGTGCATAATTATAATAGACCTAGGGAATATAGCTGAAGCGGAACTCAAGAGGAATTTGAGAATCCTAATTTAAATGTAGGGACATAGATATATCGTTAGGTACCGCTGATGTTTAAGGACCTGCCGGATGAGTACGTAGACAGTAGAACAAGCCAGGGAAGAATGCGAATACCATATTTAACAACATGTACAAAGGCCCTGAGACAGAAATGTCAGCAGGGACAGCAAAGAGAATGTAACTTAAAAAAGACCAAAGTCATAGATCAGTGCAAGGTCTCCAAAGCCCGATGTCACTCGTGAGAAATTGGAATGTCACCCACAGTTCAGCATGAACTCACTGAGGAATGCTGAGCAGTGAGGTGATTGGTAGTTTTGTAAAATACTGAAGAAAAGTGGTTTCAAAGGGTGAGAACTGAGGGTGGCAGCCACCTTGGGGAAAACTAAGCGGCAGGCACTTAGCTATTGCACCAAGCTATGGTGAGAGAAGGTGGTGTCACAGGAAAGGGGGGATCCATCCAGACTATGAGTGTCCAGCCTTTTAAAACTAGATAGAGAACTAAGTGCTATCAAGGAACTGGGGGGACCCCAAGCCCCAGGTACATAGTGTCAGGTAGGCGTATTGTGCAGGCTAGTTTTCTGTCAACTTGACACAAGCAATAGTCATTTTGGAAAAGGAAACCTCAACTGAGAAAACTGTTCCCACTAGGCTGGCCGTGGGCAAGCCTGTGGTACATTTTCTTGCTTGATGATTGTGGGAGGACCCAGCTCACTGTGGGCAGTGCCACCCCTGGGCTGGTGCTATAGGAAATCAGGCTGGGCAGGCCAGTGAGCAGCAGTCCTCCATGGCCTCTGCATTAGTTCCTGCCTCCAGGTTCCTGCCCTGACTGCCCTCGTGGTGGAGTATAACCTCAGAGCTGAAGGTGAAATAAGTCCTCCTCCCAGTGTTGATTTTGGTTGTGGTCTATCACAGCAATAGAAACCTAACACAGTGTATCTTGAATCAGTTGGGAGGTGAACGTTGCGTAGGAGTGTAAGAACGTGTCCCTTGCGTTTAGGAAGCTTGGGAGTGTTTGATTGGAGTTCATGCTAAATGGCCACTATGGTCGCTGAAAGGAATAGAGTATTTTAGTTGAAGTCTAAGAAAAAGGGGGCCCAGCATAAGTTATCGCCTCACTCTTGTATTTAGCCTTTCTTACTGTCTGTGCTGCTACTGCTGCCGCTGTTTTACCGTGCTCTATGAAGTTCGCATCTGGGCACTAATTATAGTAGATGAGCTTGTCTAAAATACATTTTAGGGTCAAGGGAAACTAACGAGCTTACGACACAGCATGAGGACGTGAGTTCAGACCTTCAGAACCTGAATAACAGTCAGGACATAGTGGCTGGCATTTTCAATTCCAGTGTTGAAGGGGTAGAGGAAGAAGGATCCCCGGGGCTTGCTGGCCAGCCCATCTAGCCAAATCAGTGAGTGCCAGGTTCAGATGAGAGGCCCTGTCTCAAAAAAATAAGGCGGAGGGTGATTACAGAAGACACTTTCAGTGCCCAGCAGCCTGCACACACAGTTCAAAGAAAATACTCCTAAAAAGCAAGTATAAGTGTGTTTTGGCATGACAAATGTTTGTCATTTTCCTATCAAAATACAGAAGAGGAAGACTTGAGCCCAAGCGCCAGTGCAGGAAGTGCATGCTGTCCAACAAAGGATGACACACTATGCGTGTGTGTGCATGTGCGCATATGCGTGTGCCAACTCAAAAGGCTTTACACTGGTGGTTTTTTCCTTCTGCTTTTATCCCAGTGTCCTTACTGCTATATTACTTCTGTAGAGCCTTCTGTCCAGTGAGTCCAAAGCACTTACCGTCATCAAGTCATTTAGTTCTTGGATTTATTGAATGGGCACCCATTGTTCAAAAGCCTGTGGGCGTAAGCACCAAGTTATAAAAGCACACAAATTAAATGTAATAGCACAGGAATAAGAGAGAAAAGCCTGCAGGATTGCTGCTTTGCCTCTTAGGAATGCTGTACTCTTTACAAAAAAAGAAAAAGGAAAGAGTAAGAAAGGGAAAAACATCAACAACCTGGACTTGATCCTGTCCTGAGAGCTACAAAGGAATCTGTCAAGGGGCTGACCATGGTGAGCTGCTCAGAGGCATCATTGAACTTTGGGAACATTCTGGAACATACCGCTGCTCTCCCAGACCTAGATTTTTGCTCTAGAAGCAACGCATAAGAAATTCTTGTTTTCCCTCCGTCTTCTATACCCATTCAGACAAAGGGGAATCGATTGACTGCCATTGTCTCAGCGGCGTCATAAAAGTGAGGCACGGTCTTAGTCTCAGATGCCCAGCTAAATCTTGGGTTCATGTTCAACTTTTTAACATATAGGAGTGTGTGTCTCCTTAATGTCTCCTTTATTCAAAGGTTTAGAAAAATGCTAATTTCAGTTTGGTAAAGTAATAAACTCTTAAGTCATTCTAAATAGTTACTTTAAGAGAAACAGAGCCTTGTTTCTCAAAAGTAAAATGTCAATTAAAGATCACAAAGTTAAAAATTCAGAAATAACAGTGAATTATTTCAGAACTCGATGACACGTGCTACAGGGGAGCCTATGTGGCCCATGCTTGGCCTTGATATGGGTATGAGGGTGGGAGCCAGTACAGGATTGAAAACTGTGCTCTCTAATTGCGTTGATGAAATTTTTCTCTAAGTTTAGAGGAAAGAGATGAGAATTTAGAAGTAGACCCTCATAGGTAGTAAATGTTTACAGTCATTTCCAAATTTCACTTCATACATAATGGCAGAGTCCTGGCCACAGGAAGGAGCTTGCCCTCACTCGAAAAGGCACACTTTGGTTTTTGGTAATTGGGGGAGAGGCTGGCACAGACTGCTGAACGCCCATAGGTGCTCTAGAATGTCCTTCAGCTGGAGGGCTCTGGTGACTTGTGGCTGATGACTGGGACATTTTCTGTATTCCTCATGCAGGCCTTTCCACACCGTCTGTGTGCCCTCCCTTCTCTCTTCCTTTATACTGTGTCCCGTAACTCACAGCTCTCCCCACAGGACCTATGAGCTCCACCTTTTCATAAGACCATTCCCAGTCCGTATCTGCTAAGTGGATGACATGTGTCATCTGGGAACAGCATGATAGCTCATTGGTCGTCATTGGGAGAAGTGAATAAACCATATCTATCACTTAGCCTGGTAACCTGGAATCCCTAAGCAGACTTTCCTGTCAGCCCAGGTGACACTGAGCTTTACCAAGGTCAGATCACAGAAAAAAGCACAGAATCCTGGGTGCGAGTTTGTTCAGTTCCACATTGTCAAAGCCCTTATGGGCTATGGGGCTTTTTCCGCTGGCACCTGGCTTGAGAGATTCTGTCAAAGGCAGACTCCACCTGTTGTGCGTGCAGCTAGTGTGCTGTGGAGTTCTCCCTCTGTGCTTTTGTCTGCCTTTTGGTTTTGTTATGCTTTTTGCTCAACACCTCTAATTTCTCATACAATTTACTCATTTTAACAGACTTCAAGTTGAAGCCACCGAGAAGGTTATAATCATTCTTTAATTTGGCTTAACACACCAGAGTTAGAGATAGCTGTGACTTTTAGATAATAACCAACAAATTAGGCCAAATAATGTCACAACACATTTCTTACATATTAACCAAATGTGTGGGAAAACTCTGCTTTCCAAATGCTTGCTTAGAGAGGCATTGTTCCTTGGAAGTGCTGTGGGATTGCTAAAATTGGGTTTTTACTGCCATCAACTAACTCCTAATGTGATGTCTCAGGAAACCCAACGTGATTTCAAAATCAAATCCAGAGCCTTGCATGTGCTGGGCAAGTGTCGCACCACTGACTACATATAGTTAGGACTGTTTCAGTTGGTAGTAAGCCCCAGGAATGCTGAGATTACAAGCACGCACCACCACACCCAATCTGGGGGGTAGAAGAAGGAGAACTGGAGGAGAACACACATGTGCTGCGGTGTGCACACGGAGGTGAGAGGGCCCTGTGAGTCACTTCCCTCCTACCTTTGCGTGTGCTCTGAGGATCATACCCGGGGCCACATGCTTGGGTGGCACGCACTTCATTGTTTCCAGAGTCAAGCCCTGAGCCCTGTTGCCTTCCCAGCCCTCGCTGGCTTTGTTGGTAAGAACAGACTTTTTCGTAATTGTTCCTATAGGTCCTTGCAAAGTTAAATGAATGACAATCATTATGAAAAAGACTTTCTGTCACCCTGTCTCTTGTAGAGCAAGAACGGCTCGGTGTGTATGGCGTCATCTTCCATCACTGACTCTGGGTCTCAGGGAAAGCATGGTCTGCCTGTAACTAAATAAAACCTGAAACTGCCTGTTTCTCATCTACGAACTCCTAGGACAGCTGCCCAGAGAGCTGTGACACATCCTGATACCTCATGCGCATTTCTTTTCTTTTTCTTAGTAGTCAAAGACTAGAAAGTCAGGCTGGAAAAGCAAAATGGTGGTTTTTTTGTTTGTTTGTTTGTTTATGTTTTGTTTTGCTGAAATAATATCTCACCGTGTAGTCTGAACTTATCCAAACTCAAAGTCATCCTCCCCCTGCCTCAACCTCTTTAGTTTTGGAAGGACACACACATACTACTGCACCCATCAGAGAAGTCAAGTTTCTTTGGCACATATTTCTGAAGCCCTCACAGTCATCTTCAAGTTGGACAGCCCTGTAGCTCTGCCATACAGACAGGCACTGTGTTTCTGCTTAACAAGACAGTCCATTTCCCCAGAGTAGAGGTTGAAGGACTTGTTTACCTCAGAGCACTCCGTGGGCTCCTGGCCCAGCATTGGGCTCCTGGCCCAGCATTCGTCGCATCTCACCAGGGCATGACTGGGAACACATACTGTTACTTTTACCAGAGGCCAAGCCCCGTCTATCCCCAGGGTCTGCTTTACCCATTCAGCCCACAAGCATACAGATGAGGTAAGCCCAGGAAGAAGAGGTTTGCTTGTCACTTTGCTCCCAGAAGAAGCCATGATGTGACAGTCAGTTCAGTGCCATCTAGTAATAAGTGACAGAAATAAACAAATGTCTGAGAGCTTGACATGCTGTAGGAAACATCATCATTATGTTACCTCCTAGTGCAGTGGCTGTGCTTTGGGGAGAAATGGCACCAAGTAAGCCTGTGGGCACAAAAACTTGGGAAGTTTCGCTTACAGCACACTCATTACCATAGTGTCTTCTGTGTGGTTAGTTTCTTCCCCATAACCAGACCTCTTCCTTGTCCTCAAAGCAATCCAAGTAAGCCAAGAGTTTCCTTAGAGGGCTGGGGCAGTGGGCTATAGGCTGTACGCCACGCATGGGCACAGCCTGAGGTCCCCAGCACCCACACAGAGGGCTAGGCTCGGTAACACACGCCTGTGTGATCCCGAGAGGCACACAGTAGGTCCTGGAGTGCAGTGGCCACACGCCTAGCTGAGCATGCCAGCTCTGGGTTCTTCCAGAGACCGTGTGTCAACAAAGGGAAATGGACAGCAGTGGAGGGCACCCGGCATTGCCCTCAGGCCTCCATATGTATGCACAGACGTACACACAAAAGAGATGCGTGTACCAAAGGAAGAGCCCAGGACCGCATTTCTCTTCACAAGTGAATTATTACTGTGCCACTGGTGAAGGGTGGCCTTCATGTTAGTTATCAATTAGTTTGCTTTCCATTTTAACTTTAACCTTTTATTTATTGATAATTTCTAAAAACTTCTTCCCAAGAAATAAAAGCAGATCTACCCCCCCCCTCACACACACACACACACACACACACACACACACACACACACACACAGAGTTGACACCAGTTAGCAGAAGATGGTCCCGTCTAACTCACGATGTGGTGACAGTGGGTGTCACTCTGAGGTGAGCCCCTGAATCCAGCCTTATGAAGGGAGCAGATATTCAGTTCCACTACACCCACCCTCAATTGATTTCTTAGCATGTGAACATAAAGAGTGAAAATTTTGAATTTTTAAGCATATAATCACAAACAACAATAGTTGGAAATGGATTATGTATGTTCTTTGGGTGCCTTTGAGGTTTAGAAAATATAAACCCACTCACATTTGTACTGGGGATATCTTGACACTTGCTGTGGCAAGTGTTCTTTGTTAATATAAAGATCCTCAGACTGCTTTTAAAATCAATTCCTGCCATAAGAAATAAATTGCAAATTTAGTCCAGGGCCACCTCCTAAAGTTTTTGAATGGTAATTGCTAGGCAATGGACAGTTCCCATGGCAACATCAGTGAGCCCTTGCTCTAATTGTAGGCACAGACTGAGTCAGCCCCGGTGCCATTGACCTTGACTGAATTGTGGGTATTAGTAGTTATCTGGACAAATGTGGGCATTGTCCCGTCCATTAGGCTTCTGTGACCGCAGCGTATGAGCACCAACGTGCTGAATGGGTACAGTATGGCAGGCTTGAAGTCAGGCTGTCTTCAGGTAGGGTACCTGCATCGGTTATGGTCACTGCACTACACGTAGAGTACTTCTAACGTATTTCCAAACAAATTAACTGCTTAGTGTAACAATAATATTTACATTTTTTAAGTTCTCAAGAATTCAATTTTAATGTACATTTTACTTCTTGAAAAGTTCAACATATCTTAATGTTTTGCTCTTAAATGTTTTCTGAATTAGTATTTGGGTCCATTCTTCATTATAAAGATTTTATTATGCTAATTACGTGTGTATGTGTATGCATGTGTGTGTATAGGCGTGTGCATGTGAGTGTGTATGCATGATGGTGTCTGAGTGTGTATGTATGTGCTGTTTCTCCATGTATGCATGTGCTAGAGGTCAGAGATACTAGATCCCTGCAGCTGGAGTTAAGACACTTGTAAACCACCCGAAATGAGTCGTGGGATCAAAGCTCAGCTTCTCTGGAAGAGGACCACTGCCCTTAGCCGCTGAACCGTTTCTCTGAACCCCGATTCTGTTTTTTTTCCCCACCATGTCAGCCCGTCCCTTTCTCCTGCCTCACATACTTGAGAACAGAAGCATCACTTCTGTAATCACCGACTCTGTAGTCCCTCTCTACATCTAACAAGATGCCCGTGACTTTCTCCTCTATTGACTTAGGTGATCACAGGAAGACTCACTCCTGTAGCTTCTTATTACCACATTGAATCTGATCTGCATATGCTGTATTGAGTGTTTTGATAACACTGGTCTTTTCCGTCTGAATGAGTGTTCCCAGATTTCAAAGTCATTCTTATGTTTCTGATTTAAGAAAGAATGAAATGAGAGTCAGTGAAATGGCTCAGCAGGTTAAGGTACTTGTGGCCAAGTCTGATACCTGAGTTCAGGAACCACATTTCTCTACCAAAGGAGAGAAATCACTCTTAGACTTTGTCCTCTGATCTACGTGCTCACACCATGGCATGCTTATGCCCCTCCCCCATGTACACATTAAGTAAATAAACAACATCAAAAAACTGTCCTTTGGTCTAGAGAGATAGTCAGTGGTTAAGAGCACTGGCTGCTCTTTGAGAGGACCTGGCTTCAATTCCCAAAACCCACATGATGGCTCACAACCCTCTGTCACTACAGTTCTAGAGGATCCAGCACCTTCTTCTGCCCTCCAAGGACACAAAGCATGAGTATGCTATACATATTCAGGTAAAACATAAAAATATAAGTAAGTAAGCCATTTTAAATGCTTTTGTAGTCTTGTGTATTCTTTATATAAACATCTACCTTTTTTGCTAAAGTATTTTATAGTAAATGGTGGAATTTTTTTCTTTTCATACTTTGATATACATCTCCAAAAACAATACCATTTTCTTTTATAATATCATACCATTATCACATCTAACAAAAGCAGTAATACTCCCAAGGCATAGTCTCATGTAGCATAATCATGTACTTCCTGAGTTCTCAGAAATGGCTGTTGGCAGTGTGCTAAATTAGAATTAAGATTTGCACATTCGGTTGTTATGTCTCCTAAGACTTTAAATTAGAGCAATCCACTTCCCTTTTCTTTCCAGCTGTTAGCACGTTGCTGAAGCCCAGCCACTTGTACAAAATCTTCCCTGTTTCTCACTAAGCATGTTTTTTTTGGGTTGGGGGAAGTTATCTCCTATTGGCTCCCTTTTAATTTGCTCTCTGGTCCTCCTGAGTAATGGAAGTGACTTTTTACACTAAAGGCTTGCACAGGTTTTCACACAGATTCATCTTTCTTGGCAAGAGTTCTTCACAGGAGTCCAGCTTGCTCACCCACCAGCTTGGACAGTTCCCTTTAGTCCTGTTCTGTGGTGGAGACTAGATTAGTTTCCACAAACTGCAAGCTTGGAAGTCTTCACCACCTCGATGTTTGAATACTGGGCCTTAATGAGGTGATTAGGATTCAAAAAGATTGTAGAGGTAATGCCCTTATCCAATAGGGCTGGGGGCCTTACAGGAAGAGAGAAACACCAAACTCTGCCTATCTTTTGCTGCTCACAGAGGAAGGCCATGGGGCCACACAGAGAAAGGTGGCTATCTCTAGGCTGTGTGTCTGTGTCTCATCTCCCAGGTGTCCCTCTATGTGTCTGTGTGTCTGTGTGTCTGTGTCTCGTCTCCCCAGCCTCATGTCAGTGCTTTTCCCTTCTCTCATCAGCAGTATGTCCATTTTTGTTTGCACTTATCAGAAACTAATATGCTGCTTGCATGTTCAGATCTGGACATAGGTTTTGCCATTATTTCATTGTGGCCTGCTTCCTTTGGGCTTCCCTGGGGTTTATGTTGTTTACTTGTTGTTTACTGTCTAATTTTACAGTTTAGGAATGACTGTATGATTTTGCATCTTTTCAGGGTTGGAGAGGGCTCGACTGTTGAGCACACCCTGCCCTTGCAGAGGACCTGTGCTCACATGCACATGGCCACACACAGACACACAATTAAAAAGTTGTGGGTTTTTGTTTGCTTGCTTGTTTGTTTTTTAAATCTTTGAGACATGGTCTCACTGTGCAGTCTTGGCTGGCCTGGAACTTACTATATAGTCAGGCTGCCCTCAGACTCACAGTGATCTAGCTGACATTTTTTTTTAAAAGACCGGATTTTTGTTTTTCATTATTGTCTCTCTGAGGTGTGTGCGTGTGCGTGTGCGTGTGCGTGTGTGTGTGTGTGTGTGCGTGCGTGTGTGTGTGTGTGCGCATGTGTGTGTGTGCGTGTGCGTGTGTGTGTGCGTGTGTGTATGTGTGTGTGTGTGTGTGCGTGTGCGTGTGTGTGTGTAAGCACAAAAGCACACCGCAGAGCATACGTGCAGGTCAGAGGACACCTGCCACCTTGTAGGATCCATGATTCAAACTCGAGTCATGGGGCCTGCATGTAATCGCCCCCTTCGGCTATGCCACCTTCCTGGCTGCGTCTTTCTTTAGATACACCTTGGGTTGCAACTCTTCAATACCAGTTACATTGGCTCTGAGCTAGTCATGTTTTCTGAGTGATTTCTACGGTTTCCTTATCTTTCTCTTTTTGTGTATATTGCTAACGTTTTTCTTGTCATCAGTCTTTCTCCCATGTATGGAGTCCTATTTTTATTTAATTAAATTTCTCTTTTATTCAAAGCTGTTTTTTTCTTTTAAGAGTTTTGAGGCCCCACACACAACTCCTTCCTATCTCTTTATGAAGCTTAGGAAAATAGGTTCCTCTTTTTTTCTATCCCTTTTCAATTTTCTTTGTGGGTTTGATTTTACATTTGAGTTCAATTGATGGCTCCACTGGCTGCCCTTCCAGAGGCCCTGGTTCAGTTCCCATTACCGATGTGGAACTTCACAGCTTTCTGTAACCCCAGTGCTAGAGATCGAGCACCCTCTTCTGCACTCCTTAGGCACAAGGCACAGGTGTGGTACCTAAGCAGACAAGTGCTCATACGTGTAAATAAAATTTTAAATGGGGGAAAGGACATTTCAACTTCATTTTACATTTTAAGTCTTTATGTTATTGAAATCTTTTGCTGGAAAAATAGATTAGAGATCCATCCTTTATGGTTTGTGGTGGTGGTTTTTTTTTCTGCTTGATTGCTTCTCAGGCCAGATTTGGTGCCCTTTCCTTTGGTAGGAAACTGAGTCTTAGAGATTGCTAACTTTTCTCACTTTTTCATGTACTGAGTGTTCCTGAGTCCTTGCCCGCCTTGCTCTTCTGCCTGTCTGCCCCGAGCAGCGCTGCCTAGCATGCTGCTATGGCAGAAGCGTCCTCGCCCTGCCGTTGCCTCTCTCCACTGCTCACACTGGCTGCACTGGAGTGAGCACCCTGGACCTCATGCTGCAGCCTCTCTGAGAGTTCCTCTGCCTCTCCTTACAGGGGCCAGGCTCTCCGTGCAGTTTATTTCATCTCATTGACTTACAGAACCATTCCTGATAGGTCTAGGAAAAGTCCAGATGTGCAAATTTCTGATTTTAGATTTTAGGCTTTTCTGATTATAGAGGAAGAGAGGCATTCTTTGCCACATTCCACATCCTAAGCAGGAACTCAAGGCCATTTCCTGGTGTGCCATCTTCCACCATACCACCTTCACCTCACAGAGCACATCTAAAGGAACTGAGGCACAAGTGATTTGCTTAAGTCCACAGCAAGCCAGGAACTGGAAGCAGCCCCAGGATGCCCCCTGCTGACCAGCAACCAGTACTCAGGTGCTGCTGTTCTCAGCATCCCTGACTCCGACAGTGATTGTCTGGCACTGAGGCTTGTACCAGTCACTCTCACAGATCCCTGGGGTTCTGTCCTCCTCAAAACTACCAGTGACTGCTGGGCAGTGGTGGCGCACGCCTTTAATCCCAGCACTTGGGAGGCAGAGGCAGGTGGATTTCTGAGTTCGAGGCCAGCCTGCTCTACAGAGTAGTTCCAGGACAACCAGGGCTACACAGAGAAACCCTGTCTCGAAAAAAAAAAACTACCAGTGACTATTCAACATTGTGAAGGAATCAGAAGCAAATTTTTAATTGTATTAGTTTGAGGTCACTGAGGATTTTTTATGTTAATCATATTTTTGGTAGCTAATAAAATTTGCTTTCTGGGTTGAGTAATTTTTCCATTTTTTTATGGAGACTTAGCCGTGAGTAGTTATTTTGCAAATGACTAACATAGTTGACTCAGCAGAAGTTGCTGAGCTCAGGAGACTGACACTGTGGCTCTGGGCCTCACCGAACAGGAAGACAGACACTCGGACTCAAAGCATAAAGAGCAGGCGGGTGGGCTGTTCGCTGCTTGCTTTGCTGCTTTCTCTGTGGGCTAGGCACGTCTTTCCCAGAGCGCTGTTTTACCGGGATTTACTCAAGATTTTACTTTTTATAGAGTGGGGAACAGTATATTTTAAGAGGAATTCAAAAAATGAATGCAGATTCTGAAGGTGAGCATTTAAATTGTCAGGCTCTGGCACAGGCAGCCTGGGGAAGGCGGCCTGCTCTGCTGTGAATGGTGCCCAGGGCTGCTGGAGGCTGAAGGGCAGGGAAGCCACTGCAGGCATCAGTTGGAGCAAAGCTGCCCCAGGCTGAGAGCAATCCCAGAGCAGCCCTCTCTCCTGCTCACGCTACACCAACCCAGTCAGCAGCACGGCTGGTCTTCCAGCAGAACATTCCTCCTTTTGTAATTGTCTGGCCATTTTCCAGTTGTGGGAAACTGTGACGTTAACCCACGTCCCCTGGTGGCCACAGTTATCTTACCTCCGTGCCACCAGTGCCAGCACAAGAGCGGGATGTAGGTCACTTGCCCCAGGGTTCTAGCCGAGGCCTGTGGGCAACATTCTGACTGTGTCCAAGGAAGGGTGAGGAAGACTACGGGCCCACATTCCCACACAAGAGAGGCACGCCAGAGCTCTGCTTCCACACCACCTGCCTCCCCCACTCCATTAAGGTTACCTATTGTCTCCTTTGGTTCCAGGATTTATTCTTGGGCTGTGATTTGTGTGTAATATAAAGCCAGTTCTTTCTATCACAAGCTGGATGTTTTGGGAGAGATCCAGTTCTGGCTAGAAATAACATGGTCACAAAGCTTTTCAGTGTGTGTACCAGTGAATTAACAACATAAAGATAACAAGAGTCTATCACCAAAAGATTGCCTTTGAAGGCCGGGTGCCGTGCCTGTGCATTTCCTCCCTCCCCCCTACTCCCACCCCGCCTTTGGCAGAGTCCCATTAATTTTGTTGAAGGTTTTATTTTCTGCTGAAAATGCAGGAAATTTAGACAACTTTCTTGGAATCCCCCCAAAACTAATACAAACAAGATACATATGCTTCTCTTAAGGAAACTAAAAATAAATGATTTGAAACTGTATAAATTCCCTCTTAAAAGGAAAAAGAAGTTTTTAAAATGAGAGGCGGCTCTGAGTGTTGTTAACTGGGTAAAATATTCCCACAACTGCCAACTGAGCCATCAGTATTGAATTACTGCTTAGCACAGAGTTGTCAGACTCTCATTCCTACATGTACGGTCAGAATGCCTGAGACTGGGAGTGTTCGCCCTGCGTCCGTCTCTACACCGGAACTCTGCACACATGCTCACAGGCACGTGTGCATACATGCACACCCCTTGGCTTGCTGACTTGATCTGGGCTCCATTCCTGCCATGCAAACTGCATCTCCTGAAAAGAGCAGGCTGTGAATCAAGGAGGCCCGTGGCTTTGCTCTGGGTTCTTGGTTGCTATGGCCAGGAGCCATCATGTGGGTTTTTGTTTTTGAAACAGGGATTTCCCCTGTAGCTCAGACTAGCCTAGATGAGATCTCCCACCTCTACCCTGAGTGTTTATTACCTTAAGTTTGTTTTCCTAAGATAGCGTCTGGGGCATGGCTAGCCAGGAACTCACTATGAAGTATGTAGACCAGGCTGGCCTGGAACTCACAGAGATCTTCCTGCCTCAGCCTCCCGAGTTCTGGGATTAAAAGCCTGTGCAAGCACACCTGACTATCTTTCTTAGTTTTAAATGAGCAAAAAAAAGTTCCTTTCATTATTTTATTTTAAGATTTTGTTTTAAATGTGGGTGACAGCCTGAATGCATGTCTGACACCCACAGGTCAGAAGCGGATGTCAGGTCCTTAGAGCTACAGATGATAGTGAGACTCCATGTGGATGCTCAGAACAGAACCCAGGTCTTCTCTGAGAGCCACAAGTGCTCTTAACCACTGAGCCATCTCTGGAGCCCCATGCTTTCATTTCATTTTAACTGGTCCTTCAGGGAATACTGTACAGAAAATTGATTTACACTTTATAATAAAATAAGCTTTATAAAAGTAATTTTTTAAAAAATATATAACCAGTTCCTTCAATTCTCTCAGTTGGTCTTGCCAGAGATGCTGTTTGTTGCTGTCTGTGGCGGCTGTAGGGCTAGCAGTCAACTAACATCTAAATCCCAACACTCTCTTGAGTTTGAGACTTGGTCTGCAGAGAGAGAGTTTCAGAAAAGCCAGGATCACACAGAGAAACTCTGACTTGGAAAAAAAGACTAAGAAATTTCTGAGTTCTTTGGCTTTTTATTTTTCTCATGTAGTAGTTGTCTTAGTTGGGGCTTTACTACTGTGAACAGACACCGTGACCAAGGCAATTCTATTAAAGACAACATTTAATTGGGGCTGGCTTACAGGTTCAGAGGTTCAGCCCATTATCATCAAGGTGGGAGCATGGCAACGTCCAGGCAGGCATGGCGCAGGAGGTTCTGCATCTTCATCTGAAGGCTGCCAGCAGAATCCCTGCTTCCAGGCAGCTAGGATGAGGTCTTAAAGCCCACACCCACGGTGACACGCCTACTCCAACAAGGCTACACCTACTCAAACAGAGCCACACCTTCTAATAGTGTCGCTCCCCGGGCCAAGCATATACAAACCATCACAGTAGTGATAGCTAAAGTAAAACTGTGTCTTGGTGGTGGTGGTGGTTGCTGCTGCTACTTCAAACTCTACAAGTCCCCACTTTGGGAAGCAGTGCACTTCTCCTGGAACGCCGTACTGCACCCTATGTTGCAGTTTTAAGGGTTTTACAAATGCTACTGAAATGGAGCTTCATGGAAAAAAAATCTACCAGGAGTCTGAGAGGTTAGCTCAAGGTCAGCAACTCATACTTAGCATGCTCAAGGCCTGGAATTCAACCTCCAGCACCATTTTTCAAAAATTAAATAGCATGGAATAGCATGACTAAATAACCTTTTAGATCTAAAGTAAGTCCTGGGATTTCGATGGTACTGTCATTAAGGGAAGTTCTCCAATTAATTTATGCTAGTTTTTTGTATCCTTTTCTAAGTGGTGATTGCTGCCTAATAATACTCTTTTAGAACTGAAACAAAATGAATTTTGATTTCTTGACATGTATTATGGGTTCCTGCCTCAGAATCCATTCAGAGTGGCAACTTGATGATTCAAATTAAATTGCAGATTGTATTTATTAGGATAGTGTTTCTTGGAAATTAGAATTGACCAAAAGTTTGATACTCTTGTTTTTAGCAAATCTGAATTCCCCTGGCATGTAATTTAGCCTGATTATCTGGTGATCTGCTTGGGGCCTGGAAGCTGCAGTTGCTCCTCCAGCAGAGATGCGCAGGCCCACAGAGTAGTTTCTAGGAAACAACACAGTAGGAAGTCCGGCTGTTTCTTAAAGGATAATTAAAGTGTTAGCAAAGAACTGTTGCCACTTAAATAGAAATGAACTAGTTGCCAGAACTGTGTGCTGTGTATTCAAGAGTAGACTGGTTGACCCCGGGGATGAACGTGAGAGAGGGAGGGAGGGGGGAGGGAGGGAGGGAAGAGGGAAGGAGTCAGTCTAGCAGTATGGGCCAGCAGCCTTGCTGCCCAGCTGCTTCGCAGCACACTTTAGGATCACACAGTAGGTTTCCTAACTCATGACTGCGCTAAACAGTTACCAAATTGAATGAAATGATGTATATAGAAATTCTTGGTATAATTTTAGGGACATAATTAAAACCAATCCATGTAGATGCCTGACTCCAAGGTGACCTTAGTCATTCTCAGGAATTAGAGAGAGCCCCTGTGGGAATAACTAACTGACATCCAGCTGGTGCAGCCTTGGAGCTGCCTGAGCGGCAGACTTAGGTGCAGACTACTTACACATTTAGCATCTCACTCTGGGTGTGATCAAGAAAACAGCAGACCTTATCTCATGCGCTGTGGTTTTTAGAGTCAACTTTATATTGAAATGTTATTAATGTAAATTATTTACAATGTCTATAATTTCTCATTTTTGTTTCCTAATCAGTTCACAACATTAAAATACCAAAACTACCTTACAATCCAGTAAAATTTGACATCATGTAAAATATCCTTCCTTTGTTTTCCCAAACTATATTTCTAGTTAATAATCTAAATAATGATAGAAACTGTATTTTCTTGCCATTTAATTTCTATATCTGCAGCTAAACTGTGATAACGTAGCAATACATTAAAGGATAGCATTAGATGTTATCAGAGAGCCAGGCATGGTGGTAGGTTCCACATTCCTAGCACTTGGGAGGCAGAGGCAGGTGGCTCTCTGAAAGTTCCAGGCCAGCCAAGACTATGTAATAGAAATACCCTGTTTGAAGAAAAAAGGGGGGGAGGGTGTGTGCTTACCAGAGAAACAGTATCAGCAAAGTTAAGTAGAATACCTAGGGACTTCTTTAAATGTGAGAAAGTTATCATAACTCTGAAACCCTTTTGCCAGATTGAGGCACAGTAACCATTGATACACACTGGCGCGGTGATGCGTACCTGAAGGCCCAGCATCCCAGAGGAGGAGGCAGAGAGGCAAAACCAGCCTCATGACGTAATGAATCCAAGGCCAGCCTGGGCTACCTGAAACCCTGTCTTTAAAAAAAGCTAATGTGGGGCATGCTTCTCGATTTTGAAGTATTAAAGTTTCTACTTTATACTTCCCTGACTAGTGTTTTAGTCTGAGATTAAGTGAGCAAGTCCTGGTTGTTTGGGGGAATTATTTAAACATTGGAAATAAACTAAGCTATCAGCACATAGTTAATCTTGGAAATGCGAATTTAATTTATCAGAACTTACATTTAACTAAATTGATGTGTAAAATATTCATTAGAATGAAATTTGGCATCTTGGCATGCTCCTGAAGTAATTAACTATCAGGTTAGGTTTTTCTAAAATGACCTCAGAAAATCCTGAAACTCATTCCTCCTCTAAGAAGGAAGGCAGGGCAGCTAAATGGACATTCTGACAAATGTAATTGTAATTTACGAAGCTGGAAGTTGATCTCCTGCTTTGCTGAAAACATAAACTTATAGATGCTCATAACATGAAGGCATTTAAAATACAGAGTGGTGGCCAAAACAGAAGTCAGTGTTTCTTGACCCCAAACAGAATGAGCAGTTTTGGGATGGAACAGACTGACCTAGGAGATACTAACCATGGGGCCTGGGAGGTCAGTGGTTGGTGGTCCAGCACTGGAGAGCCTCAGAGAAGGCCATGCGCACACGCGAGCACGCATACACACACACACACACACTCTCAGACTCCCTGCTGGGAAGAACCAGGCAGATGGCTCAGCCAAAGCCTTGCTAGTTGCTTACTTTGAGTTGCTGTCTTACAGTCATTTCAGTCAGAGTCCAAAAGACTGTTGTCTTAATTACTGTTCTCATCACAAATTCCTGAGCAACCGCCTCCCCCCCCCCCAAAAAAAAAAGACAGTCTAAGGAAAGAAGAGTTTGGCTCATAGCTCAGAGAAACACAGTCCTTCACATAGGAAAGCGGGGTGGCAGAGCACAAGATGGCCTGTCACATTGGAGCCTCAGCTGGGGAGCAAAGAGTGCTGGGACTCAGCTCATATTTCTCAGTTTCCCTTTTTACTCAGTCTCTGGCCCCAGCCCATGGGATGCTGCCACGCACATTTAGGAGTAAACTCGGTTAAACCTCTCTGGGAAATCCTTCAAAGACATATCCAGTCAAACTGATGATGGGGGCGAGCCATCACAACTATGAACTCTGAGAAGGCAGTGACAGAAACACAGGCTAACGTATCTGTAAATGGGACGTTGAGAGTCGGTGTAGAACATGAGGTCGTGCCCTGACGTGAGCACTTTTCTTGGAGTGGGTCAGACTTCAGGACTGGCCATGCTGTGGCCATCTCATGATTTAGGATCTGAAAGTGGGAGCTAAGTGGGCTGCAGATCTCCCTGTGTTGGCTAGTATCTAATTTACTATATGAAGTTCCAGTTGTTCTAGACTAAGTTAATACCATTTTAGCTCCCATCCCTTAGTAACAGATGAAACTAACTCTAAAATTCTTGACAAAATCTTGAAGGGCATTCCTATGTAATCTTTCCAGTGCTGTTGAAATTGTCACTGTCGCTTGTATTTTGGTTACTTCTGTGGTGGGGAACAAAACACTGACTACTTGTTGGGATTTCCTTTCTTCACAAGGCACAGGACCTCAGTGTCATTGAAGAAGTGATTCGGATGATGCTGGAGATCATCAACTCCTGCCTGACAAACTCTCTCCACCACAACCCGAACTTGGTGTACGCCTTGCTTTACAAACGGGACCTCTTTGAGCAGTTCCGAACCCACCCCTCGTTCCAAGACATAATGCAGAACATCGACCTGGTGAGTGTGCGCGGAGGCCTTTGTCTCTGTCCTCTTAGTGCTCTTTTGTGATGGAAGAGCCACTTCAGAGCCCAAGTTGTCTTCAGACTCAAAGTAGACTCATGGTCCTCCTGCCCCAGCCTCTGAAGCCTTGGGATTTGTAGGTAAGGGCACCACACAAATCATGATTCCTTTTTAGGTGCTAAAAATGAGAATGTTTGGTTTACAAACTGGTAAGAACTGTCCGCCAATAGTGAATCTCTCTAGGCATGAACTGTATTCATAATAACAATTGCATCCTATCTGATCGTGTGCTTTGCTCAGTCGTATTCTCTGTGTGTCTGTGTGTCTGTGTGTGTGTCTGTGTGTGTGTGTGTGTGTGTGTGATATCCATACTTAATAACAAAGTCCATGATTTCTTTAATACGATACTATATTCTGCCTTCTGAACATTTATCTCATTAACATTTTCTATAATACTGTCAATTCTTTGAGTATCTTTTTGTTGTTATTGTTGTTGTTTTTGTTTTTCGAGACAGGGTTCCTCTGGTTGTCCCTGAACTATCACTATAGACCAAGCTGGCCATGGCCTCAAACTCACAAAGACCTACCTGCCTCTACCTCCCAATGCTGGGAGCAAAGGTGTGCGCCATCACTGCCTGGCAAATATCTCCAATTTCCATACCTATCTGGCCTGTATTATAGATGTCCTAAAATATATTTAACCATTGTTACTGTACACTATTGTTATTTCCAGTGTTTCTTATCAATTTGTAACTAATGAGTAGTTTGTAAATAAATTATCTCACATTTTAGATTATAATTTGGGGCTCTTTTTGTTTGCCTGTTATTCAAGGCAGGGTGGCTCTAACTCCCTGCCTGATCGAGATTTACATTGATTGTCTGTCTCTATCCACCTCTTAAGGTCTGGGTCACAGGTGTGTGCCACCATGCCAGCTTAGCTTCTGGTGTAGTTTTAAAACTGGAGTTTTACTGATTCACACTGTAAGAGGGTAGCTATATTTTCAAGGTTCAGTACAGGCTGCCAAATTGCTTTCTAGAAATACGCGATTTCTATATCTGTGTATTGTCATATGTGTCCACAGGTGACCTATGGGACACTTAAGTGTTTGTGGCTTTGAGAGTTAAAATTTAATATCTGTCGTTTTTATAGTATAAATCTGGTGTTTCATCACTATCTCACTTTCTCTGACATGCTTAAACATTTTTATGTGTCTAAACTTCTACCTCCTGTCCTCTCCCAAAACAATTCTGCCAGATTTTTTGTTGCCATGTTAGTGATTTCCGATTCACTGGGGTCCATAAATATTTAAGTAGCTAGTATGATTCACAGAGTATCTTTAGGAAGACGTTTAATAGTTAACTTGTCCTACAAGCATGGATAGATAATTTCACTAAGGGCGTACATGTGCACGGCTTCCTCTAGCGTGTCTGTCTTTATTACTTACCTTTCTGTCACTATGACTGAGATTCCAGACCTTATTGCTCAACCTCACTGATGAGCTAACCGCAGAACCTCTGGAGGAGGAGACGGTGCCGCATGGGGAACAAGAAGCAGAGAGTGAAGGACCGAGGAGCAGGCTCAGCCCTCAGAAGCCCAGCCCACCTCTAAAGTCTACACGTGTCCCAGGCTGCACTGGCTGGGCCCAAGCATTCAGCACCTGACGCTGGTGGAGTTGCCGTGATGTGTAGCTCACCACGGGCTTTACCATAGGGTACTGCCATTTCAAGCCAGTGGCTCTGCGTCTAGTCTCACCCATCCTGTAGTGGCATGGCGCCGTAATTTTACCTTGCAATGCCTTGGTTGCTAATGAGCATAGATTTAGATTTAGTCTCATAGATTTAACATTTGGATTTCCTGTTTTCTGAAGCTCGACTTAAACCTTTTTGCCAGGCTGGGTGTGATGGTGCACACCTTTAATCCCCCAGCACTGGGGAGGCAGAGACTGACGGATCTCTGTAAGTTTGAAGCCAGCATGGTCTACAGTGAGCTCCAGGGCTACATAGAGAGCCAGGACTACTCAAAACTCTTGTCAGTTTTTCTCTTGAGTTACTTGTTCCTTGCTCATACTGCAGTTCTGCTGCAGATTTGAACCTTTCTCGGTGACTGTTGCAAATGTGTGGCCACTAACACAGCTCCAGACTTCCTGACAGAAGCAGACGCTCCTCTCAGAATGTCTGAAGGATCAAGCAGCAAGCTCTCTATTCCTTCCCCTTTGGCTCCTGCTGCCCGCCGCCCCACCCTTGGCTGATGCACCTGAGCAGCTGCTGTGGTCCTGTGGGAATTTCTGTTCTCCTTTGATCTGGCTGCTTCCTATGCCCTCCGCCTGCTGTCTCTGCTGTGGGGTAGAGCATATGTACTACAGTAGTCTTCTGGGGCAAAGGTGGTAGGAGAGCACTTTTTAATGAGTGCATAATGTACTTTAGAATAGAGTGGTATTTCAATATATGAATGTGTGGGCTGAGGATGTGGCTCACTGGTTAAAGTGTGTGCCATGCAAGAGTGACCCTGGCATTTGGACCTTTAGAACCCATATAAGTGCTAGGTAGGCATTGCAGCCCATCTGTAATTCCAGTCTTGGAAGTCAAAGAGAAGAGATTCTCTAAAGTAAGATGGCCAGAGAGATTAGACATATTGATGAGCTCTGGGTTTGATTCAGCTACCTGCCTCAGTGAATAAGTGAAAATGAGGTGGTTTGAATGAATGGCCTCTGAAGGATCAAATTTTTGAACCCTTGGTCCCCAGCTGGTAGGACTGTTGGGGAGTAAGAGGAGGTTTGACCTTATTAAAGGCCACTAGGGACACTGGGGGGCAGGATCAAAGGTTTCTTAACATCCGTTCCCAGTGACAGTCTTTCCACCTACCCCCTTGCTCTGCGCCTGTGGATGTGTCTAAAAAGGTGAGCTTTCAACTCCAGCACCTTCCCTGCCATGAAAGTCATGGGCTCTAATCAACTGAAACCATAAGACCCAAATTAAACACTTTAGCTTGGCCGTGACGGAACTAAGGCAATCAAGGTTGATTTCCCATAGCTACCTAAGGCCCTCACATACACGTGTTCACGTGTGTCCACACATGCAAACACACACAAAAAAAAATGGGGGGAGGAGTCTATGTGTAATGATGAAATATTCTCCAACCTGAATCATTTATGTTGAGACCACTCATAGTTCCCATTTCTAGATATTTTGAGATACAATTTTTAAAATAATTTTCATTTCTGATGTATGAAAATATTTTTCTCTTTTGTACATGTATGTTTGTGGGCATGTGGTGTGTGACAGCAGGTATGTATGCCTCAGTCAACATCTCAGGTGTTGGTTCTGCCTTATCTGAAGCAGTGTTCTTTTTTCACCACTGTGCATCACAGACTACCCGACCCACAACCTTACAGTGCTTCTACTACCTGACCTGCCATCCCACCACAGGAACACTGGGCTGACACACTTGCACTCCCATGCCCGGCTTCGTTTGTCTTCTAAGACTCTAAACTCAGATCCTCACCCACTGAGCCATCTTTGCAGCCCCAAAAATGTTCTGCTCTTCCGTTTCTCTCTAGGATTGCTGGTCTCTTCATCCTTTACTTGTGAAATGTTATGACTTCCTGCACCTTGGTTGTCATTGGTCGCTTTTACACTAAGGATGCATATTCGTTGGTGCCCAATCTGGGGGAAATTACTTCTTCCCTCTGTTTCTCTATGAAGCTCTTGTTCGTGAGAGTCTTCTCTCATCAGGACCTTTAAACCTCACTTCTTTGGCTAATCATTGCTCCCCGGTGAGAACTGGCAGGCTCCCATCAGAGCTCTGTAACCCTGCCTGCAGGGTCCAGGGGCTGAGTTAGAAGGTGGTTGATCCCACTTGGGGTAGGAGTAGGGAATGACTTCTAGATGGACACCTTTGCTCACAAGGTATACCTGGATGTGTGCATAACCTCTGGTCAGGCTTCTGATAGTTAATGCGTCTCTGTCCTTAAAGAGCACTCGACCGAGTTGGCTCCTGTCTCCTCACTCTTGTAGTCTGATGTAGATTGGTGAATACTGAACCAAAGTCAGCCTTGGGCCTTAACTCCCTCCATTCCAGACTCTTACTGCATAGGACATAACAACTGCTACACGCTCTGGAGTCCTCAAGAGTCTGTGAATGGAGCTCCAGTGGAAACTGCTGCTGAAAACTAGTCATGGACCTGCTCTGCAAATGGCTGTCGATGAAGAGAAGTAAAATCGAAGGAAGGAAGGGAGGAAAGGAGGAAGGAAGACCATTTTGCTTCCTAATGTAGTGATACAAACCTCTGATCCCAGCATTCAGAAGACTGAAGCACAAGTATCATGAGTTCAAGGCCAGCCTCAGAAACATTAGGAGACCCTAGAGGCAGGTGAAGGAGAGGAAAATAAATACCCCTTTGCCGGCAGTTTAATTAGTGCTTTCCTGTATCCTCAGGGTTGCCACTAGACCTCCTCCTCCTCCTCCTCCTCCTCCTCCTCCTCCTCCTCCTCCTCCTCCTCCTCCTCCTCCTAGCCTTGTGTCTGCATTATGTGGGTGTGCACCCCAGCAGCAGGTGTTCACATACTTGCCGCCGCTGCAGCCACGATGCAGAAGCCCAATATGCATGTGTATTTCTCCTACTGAGACTTGACGTCTTAGGCAGTTCTTTATATCCTCACCAATCTGAGCAAGTGGCCCACATAGACTTGTTGATATTTGCATATTTGAGAACCTCCAAGTCACATCTTAAATACATCTTTTCTAGAGAACAGAGGGACAGTCCATCGGCAGGCAGTGTTTGTTTAGCACACAGGAAAACTTAGGTTTGATCTCAGCCCTCAGTTGGAAGCACAGAAGTATTTTTTCTGATTCCAAATCCTCCTTAACTGTGGATTTAATTTTCATAAACTCCTGCTTTGGTTTTTTTTAAAATGTATCTAGATGTTTTGCCTACATGTGTGTATGTATACCATATGTACATAGTGCCCAAGGGAACCAGAAGAGCAGGTCCCATCCCTTGGGACTGGAGTTACAGTTGGTCGGGAGTCACTATAACCACTGAGCCATCTCTCTTCCCCATCAACTACTTTAAAAATTACTGGCTATTAGTATTAATGAATCCATGAAACAAATTATTACCTGAGGGATACACATCTCAAATTGTCTCTGCCTTCTTCAATAAGGTGATTTTTGAAAACGGTAGACTGTGGTTTATAATTCAAGGTTTTATGTTAAGTGTGTGCTCTGGTATAAGGAAAGAGTACAAACAGGAATGGGAGATGCAGCCCCAGCTCTGATCCTCACCCAGCTCCCACGTACTCCAGCTCTCCCCCTGCACAGGCTGCTCTTAAGTCAAGGACAAGACTGTTGGTTGGAAGTTGTTCTTGCCCAGAAAGCAGTTTTATAGAGCAGAATTCATTTGACAAATTCATTTCTGGTTCTTGTTTGTACTCTTTTTGGAAGTACTTATATTTAAGAACCATGATGCTCTTGAGTTAAAGGGCTAACAAGCCCTCCCTCCATGCGCACTAGGCACTGTTAAGCTGTTTCTAGCTCAGTTCCCTGGAGGAAAGTTAATGAAGGTGGAATGTCAGCTGTGTCACCAAGCAACCCCACTCTGATAGAAAGCTATGATAAGATGACATTTGATTGGCAAGCTGAGTCTGCCCCGGGAAGAACTATAAATACCTAGTGAAAAGCAATAGTTTGGGATGTTTAAAAGTAAGAGATCTCCTGACAAAGTGTGTTCTTTATAGGGACCCAGAAGCTTAAAGTGTCAGAGAATACTGGTGTCTCTTGGGCACATATTTTCTAAGGTGGGATGGCTGCTGCATCCACACACACGAGTCTGATTCTCTCACACTAAAGCTGCCATTGAGAGGTCAGTGATGATCTGTGAAGCTACTGCAAGAATTCTCAACGGGGCCTGACGGTTATCACAGCTTCTCCAGAGGCTTAGGCAGGTCCTGAGGTGGAAGGATGGTGAGTTCAAGGTGTACCTGCATACACAGAGGGTGCCCGAGACATTCCTCTGGGGCTGTGCTGTTGGTGTGCTGTGCTTCTGTCCTTTCCTCCTTTTAAATCAGTCTAATGCCAATTGTGACCTGTTACATTTGGGACACTTGATGTGTGACCATGCCTGTAGGCGTCACCTCAGAATGGAAATTTCAGTGAAGTAGTCCTGCCTTCTGTTTGTTTGTAAGTGTACAAGCTCCAAGGTAGGGAACCATCTCTGTTTTCCGAGTTTATCCATATCTTTGCATTTTAAAACTGTTTATAGTGATAATGCTTGCCGGCCCCAGTCTCGACCTCTGCCATCGCATTCCATGTGTGTGCCCGTGAGGCTGTCCTCCTCCTAGCCTAGCTTTTGCTTTCCTCCCGTTCCCTCCTCCATAGTGACCTAATTAGGGTTACTGTTGCTGTGATGAAACGTCATGACAAAAGCAAGCTGGGGAGGAAAGGGTTAATTTGGCTTACACTTCCACATCACTGCTCACCATTGAAGGAAGTTAGGACAGGAACTCAGATAGGACAAGAACCTGGATGCAGGAGCTGATGTAGAAGCCATGGAGGAATGCTGCTTACTGGCTTGCTTCTCCTGGCTTGCTCAGCTGGCTTTCTTGTAGAGCCCAAGACTACCAGCCCACAGATGGTACCACCCACAAGGGGCCCTCCCCCCTTGATCACTAATTGAGAAAATGCCTTACACCTGGATCTCATGGAGGCATTTTCTAAACTGAAGCTCCTTTCTCTGTGATAACTCCAGCTTGTGTCAAGTTGACACAAAACCAGCCAGTACACTTATAGATCCCAGGAGTACCAGCCCAGGGATGGTACCACCCACAATGGTCTGGACCCTCCCCCATCAATCACTAATAAGCATCTGCCTACAGCTGGATCTTACACTGCATCCTCTCAGTCGAGGTTCCCTCCTCTCACACAACTCTAGCTCGTGTCAAGTTGACGTCAAACTAGCCAGCACCCGTACCTTTGCATCCCCTTCCTCCCTCACCTCTCCTTTCATTACCCCCCTTCCTTCTTAGGTGGTCTCTTCAACACTACAATGCACAGATGATTGTGTATACCTGCAGTCTCTTGGGGGAAGTACTGTTTAATTCCCAGTACTTTCCATTGTGATGGCCAAGGTCTCTCCGAGTTTCTGACAGACAGCTAACCCCAAGCCAGGAACTCCTTGTGGTCACAGATGTGTTGATGATAGGTCTCTGTAAGCTAGCACAGTTTTGGATGCTTTAGTTTTACATTTCTCTTTAAGCTATTTGCTTCTTTTCTCCTTGTCTTCATTGTGCTTTTATTGCACGCTTGCATAGCATTTGTATGTCTTAATCTTCATTACAAAATAAACCTCTGAAGTGTATTCAGTTTACTCCTCAATTTACAGATAATGAAACAGGTTTAGAAAGATCACTTTGCTCACAGACATACAATGAAGAAATGATAGAGTCAGAACTCAAGGGCAGATGCTCTAATAGTAAGGCCCAGGCCTGTTCCCCAGGCCTCCCTCCTGACCCAGTCAGCACGGATGCATCTGTCTTTGATCTGCCTCTTTATTCCCTAGAACCATGTGATGTAACAGTACACACAAGCCAAAGCTCTTTACTGTTTCCTCTCTCCGCGCCCACATCCTACAGAGTCCCGTCGGCCTGTATCGAAGTAGTGTGGAAATGAGAAACACTGTTGGTAACCAGGCTTCTGGTGTGCTTGAGAATGTCTCTGCGACCTAGTCTTGGTGTCTCTTAGGAGCCTGAGGTAAAGGATCACAAGTTCCAGGCCAAGCTGGGCTGTGTGCCAAAAAGGGAGAAGACAAGAGCCCGAGGGGCTGTCGTTTGTAGGACATACACAAGCCATCCAGACTCAAAATCTAAGCATTCCTAACAGTGCATTTCACAAAGGATGCAGAGCACAGTGGAGTGAGCAATGGCCGTGCTGCAGAGCACATTACGGACACAAGCAGGGTGAGCATCTGGCCCCGCGTGCAGTGCTTACTTGCCTGTCGTCGGAATGAGCCGTTCCATGGCACCTAACCTACAGTCAGCAAGTATGCAGTGGCTAGATTTGCCAGCATATTACTTTTCAGTTCACAAAATCAGATTCCTTTTTTTTTTTTTTTTTAATTTTTTGATACTTTATTTACATTTCCAATGTTTCCCTCTTTCTAGGTCTCCTCTTTGGAAGCCCCCTATCCCCTCCCCCTCCCCCCCACCTCTATGAGGGAATTCCACCTCCCACCCACCCGCCCACCCACTCC
>CM052715.1:58121393-58195740 GCA_028551405.1 Uromys caudimaculatus
CCTCAAAGTCCCACCTCCACAGTGACACACTTTCTCTAACAAGACCACACCTTCTAATAGTGCCACTCCCCATGGCCAAGCAAGCATTCAAACACTTGAGTCTGGAGAGGCCATTCCTATTCAAACCATCACAAGGAGGAAAGGGGAACTGGAGCAAATTGGAATGGAGGTTGGAAGTTGAGATTTATAGGGAATGGTTAGGACGCTTCTCCGAGGAGATGCATTTGAAGCAAGACTTGGAAGAAGTGGATAGAGAGCCCTCTTGCTGTCTGGACAGAGTACTCGCGCTGAGAACGGGTGAGGTGAGGAGAATTGTTTGGGAAGGAACAGAAGGAACAGGAGAGGGTGTGTTGAGAAGGGTGAGGCCGGGTGGTAGCTGCTCCTTTGTCAGAACCCTTTCAGCTGCTTGATTAAAACGGGTGGAGTTCTTCTATCATATGATAGCCTATACCTCAGTATATTTACTACTAAACAATAAATTTACTGATAGGGGTTTCTTCCTAAGACACTGAAAAATTTCTATTCAACAAAGAAAAACATAAAACACAAAAGCAGAGGGGGTTATTGTTTTGGCGGGGAGTTGGGATGGGTTTGTTTGTTTCTATTTGTTTTGTTTTTATATATCAGGGAGCTGAGGTCACAGGGCAACCAGGATATCTGGATCCCAAGAAAGAATAGCCACACTCTCCCACTATTCTCTAGATTAAGGTGAGATACCAGGGCTGGGTCCCTGGCACGGCACAGAAGGACCAGACTACTCCTGTACAAGTAAATGAACAGAAGCTAAGTATGTCTTTAAAGTTTTGCCTGAGGATCAAAATAGCCTGAGATAACATGCAAAACACCTTGTGTAGGACAGACACTTGGTTACTGGGAAAAATGGAAGAAAAGGATACCTATTTGGGAGGAAGTGTCAAAAACTGCATTAGCCTTTAATACCATTAGAGCTATCTGTCCATCACAAAACTCACCATAGGATTATTTGACTGCCATGAAAAGAAGGAATGAAAACACTGGGGGAAAATATCACACTGGACCCCAGGCATACAGCCTCCTTAACACATAGTCTTACAATAGCAGGGCCAGGCTAACTGCTTTCTACCACCAGCCTAGCAAGCGCTACGTCCGTCATAAGCGACAGCCATCCACTGCTGAGAAAGGATCAACCGAAAGGATGCGTCACATACACGGCTAACCGAAAGCAGACAGGGAGCAGGTGCTACTGTCGAGAAGCCTGCAGGGCCTAAGGAAAGGCTCATGGTCATTAGGTGGTGCAGTGCACTGAAAGGAGCCACAGCAACCAAAATCTCACATCCAGTTACATCCAGCTCACCTTCTGAGAAAATTGGCTCATCCTCAAATCTGGCCCACTGTCAAGGCCACCTCAGTCTCTACAGCTCTTCACAGTGTCCAGTACTCAACCAAACACAGTGAGACACCCCCCCCAAAAAAATCAAGAAATAACAGAATAGACTCAGTGATGATTCAGATGTTAAAACTATCAGCCAAGCACTTAAATTATTATCATTAAATGAATTAATTATTATTAATAATTATATTGTTATGATTATGTTTTACATGTGATATATTTTATATAATATATAATGTTATATAGTATAGCATATTTTATATTCTAATTATATATTCTAATTATAACAATTATTATAAAATTATTAAATATCATTACATTAAAATGTCTAGGACAACTATCAACAAAACCTAATTCAGACTGAAGTACGGCTTATATAGCCTGTGAACAGACATCATGAGCTACATTTTTAAAAAGAAGAATGTAAGATAGATCCTGCGTTGCAACTCACAGAGTTGGCGATACTCTCTACCCTGTCCTTTACGGAAGCTTGCCAACTCCTGACCTGGCGGAATAGGTGGCAGTGTGTATCAACTGCTAGTGAATCCCGGAGATGAATACTACTGGAGAAAACATCAAACAGAATGCTGTGCCGGAGAACCACCGTGGCAGGCTCATCGGTAGGCCTGGCTGTGGCCAAGGACCTGGGGATATGACTTTTAAAGACAGACTAAGAATAATGCTAACAAACACAGTAAGAAAACTGTGGAAAATGAGAGTGGACTATCCAAGAGTTATGAGATGACATCAGACAACACACGTGTAATTGGAGTGTGTCAGAAAGAAGAGAGAAAGAACAGGCCTAAGAAACAAAAGGGTCTCAACGCCACAGATCCAAGACTCTCGGAGAACTCCAGGCAGAGTCAGTCTGTTGAACACCCACACGCTCTTTAAATATCTGAAATGTAAAGAAAAGAAAGAATACAGACTTACGTGCAGTTAGAGAAAGAATACAGACTTACGTGCGGTTAGAGAAAGAATACAGACTTACGTGCGGTTAGAGAAAAGAGCAGCATCGTGTCCTCAAGCTTTGAGAACAGAGAAAGACAAACAGTAACAGAAGTCTCCTCATCAAAAACTGTACATAAGACAGCGAATGGCGCTTTAATGCAGTGGGAATGACTTCTCAGTAGCCTAGAACCTACTCCACAGAGCGAATAGAAATCTAGAAACATGACAGAGGTGTGGTCAGACAGAGAAAGCCCACTGCTGTTAGATACACTCCAAGAAGTCCTACAGGAACTTACCTGAACAAAGAGACCATACTTGGCAAAAATACAGCCCTCCAAAAAGAAGGCAGGAGTTCCCAAATGGAGGGTGGGAGACGACGCGGTGTTGCGTCTGACTTTGATTCCCTTGCACCCATGTAAAAGCAGATGTGGTGGTACGCACCTGAAGTCCCAGCACTGGAGAGTGGCAGAGGGTCAGTCAGTCTAGCTTGTAAACAGCAGCTTCCAGCTTTAGTGAGAGACCCTGTCTCAAAAAGTAAGGTGGAGGGCTATTGAGGAAGACTTGCCCCTACACACAAACAGAACATATCTAAAAGAAAAGACTTCCCAAGGTGGTAAATGTTAAAGAAGCCACAAAGGCTTTTTATCACATTGACCCACTGTACAACTGGCTTTTAGCCAAGCCCTGTACTGCACGCCTCCTTTAACCCTAGCACTTGGGAGGCAGAGGCAGGCAGATGGCTCTGAGTTCCAGGCCAGCCAAGGCTACATGGTGAACCCCTGTCTCAAAAACAGAGCAAATAATAATAATGGGTTTTCTAAAGAAGGGATTGCCAGTTTGTTCTGTAGGGAAGCAAATAGTCTTTGAGGATTTAAGAACTACAGCCTTATCCCAACTATTCAGCTCTGAGGTTGTAGTTCAGTGGCTGCCACAGGAAATACAGAAACCAATAGGCATGCTACATCAGAATAAGACTTTAGTCGTAAAAACAGACAACAGGCAAGATTCAGAAGGGCCATTTATTTAATTTTTTTAAATTTAATAACATTTTTATGATACAAAAAAACTATGCAAATAAGTACTAAAAACTGCCTGCGTCTAAGCTGACTTCTAACTTTTCTGGAAATAATAAAGTACTCTGTATTTTGAAAGAAGAGCTTTTTATGTAAGCAGTGTATTAATTAAGCTCATGTAGTGACCAAGCTGGTTTTAACATGAAAACTTCCCTGGAATTTACTTCAAACTTCAGATTGTGCTACTGCTTTAACCTTAGCTCTTCCAGACCATACCTGTGAGCAGTAGAGAGTCAGGATCTAGAACACCAAGGGAGGAAGCACACTGAGTGGCTGAGTGTGACGGTGTCTTGTGCATTAACAGTCCTTAACATAACATAAGCAGTCCTTAACAGACTGCTGTCCTGCTTTCTTGTTATTGATGCCTAGGTGGCAGGTGTGGGAGGCAGGTGTGGGAACTGCGCTGTGATGTATATTAACCCACCAGAGTAGACAGCAGCCACACCTGGGTGCTCACCGTGTAACCCACTTGTCCATGTAACCCACTTCTCACAGCAGACTGTCAGGCAGGACTGTGTTTTTATATGGCTTACGGATCAGGACACTGAGCATAGTAAAGGCGTGAGATAACTTCCAGGACTCCATGCACAGCTAAGATTTAATGCCAGTCTGTCTGCTGGTGAGAGTGTTCTCTTCTACAGAGCATGATACCACCTCTGAGAGTGGTTGAGTCACCTACAAATCACACTGCTGGTACACATCCAAGACAGGACCCAGATGTCGGCACCCTCATCTCCACTCTCATACCCCTCATCTCTTATCTACCCAGGGTATACCATCTCTCCTGAAAGCAGAAAGCAAAGTTTTACATTGAATAGGTTGTCAGAATGCATGTTGATTAAAACAAAAGCATGTGCCTTTAATCCCAGCACTCAAGAGGCAGAGGTAGGTGGATATCTATGACTTCAAGGCCAGCCTAGTCTGCATGATGAGTTTCGGAACAGCCAGAGCTACAGAGTGAGACCCTGTCCCAGTGGCTCAGTAATTAAACGTACATGCTGCTCTTCTACAGGACCTAAGTTCTCTTCCCAGCAGGAACCTTACAGCTGCTTACAGCACAGCTCCAGGGGGCCCTGGCCTCTTCATACGCACATACGTAAGCCCAGATACAGGAACTACTCAGGATGAAAGATGTAATGCAGGTTCTTGAGCCAAACATTTCAGGCAAAATCATAACTCAATACTAGCCAAGTATCTTAGTTAGGCTTTCTGTTGCTGTGAAGAGACACCATGACAACACCAAGAAAACATTTCATTACAGCTAGCTCATAGTTTCAGAGGTTCAGTCCATTCTCATCATGATGGGAAGCATGGCAGCGTGCAGGCAGACATGGTGTGGAGAGGGAGCTGAGAGTTGTACATCTGGAGCAGCAGGCAGCAGCAGCAGGGGACTGCCACACTAGGTCTAGCTTTAGCATATGAGACCTGAAAGCACCCCTCCACAGTGACACACTTTCTCCAGCCAGGCCACACCGCCTAATAGTGCCACTCTACATGGAGCGAGCAAGCATTCAAGTGTGGTTTTCTATGGGGCCATTCCTATTCAAACCACTACACAAAGATTGGTTAAGAAAAAAAAAAAGAGGCTCTGGAGTCGTTCATGTACAGACACACACATAATTAAAACTAATAAAAATAAATCTTAGAAAAAAATTAGCATGGATCTTTTGAGTCTTGGGAGAGTGGCTAGTTTGGAAAAAGTCTGCCTGGCTAAAATTATCCCAGCTCCTTTCACCCTTGCCTACCCTGGGAAAGCTGCTGGTGTCTATAAAATTGTAACGGTAATGACCAGTCACTGATTTCACAGCAGGTGGTTAGGTGGGATTTTTAGTTGTGTGAGCCGATAGGAACCGTGCTACCTGTTAGAGGGGCCGTCACTGAAGTTACTAATGCAACCGGAAGTCTAAGCAGCTAATAGGAAAACCACTGCATAGCTTCTGACTTTTTTTTTTTTTAACAATCTTTGCTAATATTGAATTCTGATTTTGTCTGAAATGTTTGGCTTAACAACCTACATTACCTCTTTCATCTCAACCATTTCCTATTTTAAAAACTAAACCTATCTGGGCATCCAAACATGTAACTGTAATCTCAGCACTCTAAAGCCGAGCAAGACAAGGGCCCTCAAGGTGCCTTGGTAGGTAAAGACACATGCCACATAGGCCTGAAGGCCTGACTTTGGTTTCTAGAACCCACAAACCCTACAAAGTTGTCCTCTGTAACCTCCATCCACATATACCCTGTAGCATCCCACAACATACGCACAGAGGTGTGGTGGGCGGTAGGGGGACTTTTAATTTAAAAGAAAGGGAGGGAGGACGGACGGATGGATGGACAGACAGACAGAGAAGAGGGTTGCAAGTTCTAAGTCAGTTTAGGAGGCAGAATGAGACCCTAGTCTTTGGTTGGTTGGCTGGTTGAATTGTTTTGTTTTAAAAACATGCTTAGTGGCAGAGCACTTACCTAATGTATGGGAAGAAAGCCCTGTGCTTGGTCCCTAGCACCAGGTCAGGGGATTTGAGTTGCCCAAGTCTGGGTTCCATTTGTCACCTGGGAATTGGTGGAGACTTAGTGACATGAGAGGGAGTGTCCAAGCTGCAGCTACACCTGACACTCCATCGGCTCATGCCTCTCTCAACCATAGGAAGAGATTTTGTCAGCCTCAGAATCGCTGTGGGCATTAGATAAACAGTATAGAGAGTCTGCAGGCTTCTTAATGGGCCCACGTCAGTTTACTTCCTCCCTCCTGATGATGCGGAAATTATACTCAAAGATTGTTAGCTTTAAATGTACAAATGAGACACCGTTTTTTACAATAAATGAATAATAAATAAGTAAATGAGATTTACTTCCCACTGGGGCCTCGTGGTCGCCCTGCCGTTCTCCTGGTGACTTGGGAGTCCTTCAATGGTTTAAGGCCAGCCAGTGTAGGCCACAGAGGGAACAAAACAGATGTCATCCCATCTCTGTATTTGGTTAAGTGATGTGTTGTGAGAACTCATGCTTCAGTTGGTCTGTTGCATCTCTAGTATATGAGTGCCGTAGCTTCCACTTAGCTTTGACTGTGAACATTTGCTGTCTTGATCAGCGGTCCCCCTAAGTTGCACTAGTATTCCTTAAGATCATGGAGGGCATATTAGAGCTTCATTCATTCATCTGAAAATAGAGATTTCAACTGGTGGTATTGACAATGGGCTGGTATGACTTGGTGGTAGAGCTCTTCCTTGATAGTATTGGCTCTAACTGTGCTAAGGTGAACAGCAAAACTCTGTGTAGTCTGAGGGAAGGAAGGAGATCCTCAGTACACAGGGCTTGGCCGGTGTGCCTCCCCCCATGGCAGTGTTACATTGGGTTTTACTGGTCTGGTGGCTAGAGATGTCCCTCAGGGGGAGATTTCTTGATTAGACTATGCAAACCTGGATTCCACTACAAAAAAAAAAAAAAAAAAAAAAAAAAAGAAGGAAGGAGGAAAATAAACCAAGAAACAAAGGGAAAAGAAAAAAAAATGAAAGGAAAGAAAGAAAAAATAATTGTGTTCCTATAGGATTCAATTAAAGAAATCTTTGAAAACTGTCATATTTATCCCCCAAGTTGAGAGAAATACAGTAAGATCAGCATATGTGACAAAAGGACAATGCAAAATTGATATCTCCTTCTCCTAGAGCAGGTGCCACCTTGTGAAGTAGAGGTGAGACTCTCACACAATCTAGTAAGTGGTGGGTCCATCGGCCTGACTGGGAAGGTTTCTGTTTGGTACTCTGGAATAAGCAGTGAGTCCGCCAGGGGTGGCAGCACATCCAGTTAATCCCAGCACTCAGGGTAGCCAGAGCTCGAGAGACCCTGTCTCTGGGTAAATGAATGGACGAGTCAGTCAGTCAGTCCAGGACAGCCAGGGAAGAGAGAGACCCTGTCTCTAAATAAACAGATAAGTGGGTGGATGGGTGGATGGATGGATGGATGGATGGGTGGGTGGGTGGATGGGTGGGTGGATGGGTGAAATTAACATAGTAAGTGTGTCTTTCTAGGAGTTGTATTTTGCTTGCAGTTGATGTGAAGCCTTTGTGATTAGCAAGAATGACATCCAGTTACCCAGGTCTTTTCAATGATAGCTTAATGAGCTCCAAAAGTAATTCCTTAAAATGCAGTGCATTCAGTCTCTCCTCACCCTTGTCAAGGCCTTTTGTATTACATTGCAGATGTGTCTGGTGGGCATGCCACAGCACATATATGAAGATGGGCGGACAGCCTGTGGAGTCAGCTCTCTCCTTCAGTAATATGGGTTTCCGGGTAGATGAACAGGTTTAGCAGTGAGCACCTTTACCCACTGATACATCTCGACATTGCATGCATGTCTTTTTGTCCTCACTTTATGCTGTGCTGGACAGATGGCTCAGTGATTAAGAACGCTGGCTGCTCTTGCTGAGGGCCAGAGTTCAGTCCCCAGCACTAGTAGCTCATAAGCATCGTGCAGCTGCAGCTCCAGGGAATCTGATACCTTCTGAACTCCTTGTGCATCGGGCGTGCATGGGGTACACATACATCCATGCAAGCAAAACATGCACACAGAATCTTTAAAAGAAATCTTTTTTAGCTAATTCTGCATGTAGTATGTTAAATAATTTATAAATAAATAGAACATATTACAAGTATATACTTTTTTTTTTTTTAACTTGTACTCACATTTAGTCAGAAAAGTCTAAGAACCTCTGGCCTAGCTTCTGGCTGACTATCAGAAGTACCTGGGACATCAGTTAGAGAGGCTCTGACCAGGCCCAGGGTCGGTATTTCAGGAGACTCCATGGCTGCTTCTGATGATCTGATGTATTTGAAAGTCACTCTGTGTCTTTTTTCACTTCTTAGAGAAACTACCAATGTTTAACATTTTTAACCATTTTGTATATCTTTGTTGCATATTTTATTTATTTTTAATTTATTCTTGTTGTGTGCATCAGGTATGTGTGTGTACATGCATGACACCTAGATGGGTCCGAGGGATCAAACTCAGATCACCAGGCTTGGACAGCAAGTCCCTTTACTAGCCTAACCCTCTCACCAACCTTTTGTATATTTTAAAGTAAGATTCTAGCAGGCCTTTGGTAATGTGTTTTCTCTTTGTGATGTGCCTGTCGTCAGCTCTTAGTTCCCTATATAATAAAATCCCTTCATATGCCTTGGACTCTGTGAACAGAGCTTTAATCCCAGAGACCCCCAAAAACTTGAAATTGTGCTTAACACATATGAAAAGCCAACCTATTGTGGGCAAAATAAGCGGTTTGTAAAGTCATGGCTGCCTTGTGGTCGTTCCTTGCCTGAGTCAAGAGGTACACACTGGCCGATGGCACAGAGCAGTGTCTTTTTTCCCAGAGTGAAAATATTCCTGTGGCATTTGCACAGCATGGTAACTGTGTACTAAAATAGTTAAGAAAATGCCACTACTCTTCAAGAAAAAGTACATATGAGAGACAGTTCAAAGAAAACAGAAACGTTTTCAGATTTTTTTTTTTTTTTTAAGATTTATTTATTATATGTGAGTACACTGTTGCTGTTTTCAGACACACCAGAAGAGGGCATCAGATCTCATTTCAGATGATTGTGAGCCACCATGTGGTTGCTGGGATTTGAACTCATGACCTTTGGAAGAGCAGTTGGCTCTCTTAACCGCTGAGCCATCTCTCCAGCCCCACGTTTTCAAAATTTTGTGTTATATATTTTACATGTGAAATAGAAGCCATGTAGGAAGCAAAAAGGGAAAAGTTCAACATTTTAAAATCTTCTTTTACATTTTTTGGGGGGAGGGCACATATATGGGGATCGAGTGACAACTTGGGGAACTGGTTCAGTCCCTCCACTGTGTGGGTCTCAGAGATTGGATTCAGGTCATGGTGGCAAGAGCCTCTTCCGGCTGAACTGTCTCATCCAGGTGTTCAGCCTTTAGAAACAAATGTTTACATGTTTGCATGTCTGACTAAAATCACCATCACCCTTCTGAGTGAAATCTTGCTGAGTTTTGCTGATCTGTAACACTGTAGTTTTAATAGCACTTCCCTGGGAACCTCCAATGGCATTCTTTATGGTTTGCTGGACTACTTGGTTGGCATGGGTTCTGCAGAACGTGGGCTTGAACTCAGGACTTCACAAGCCATCCAGCATTCCAACACTAAGCTACATCTCCAGCTCCACTGCCAGCCGGCCTTGTGTTTATTTTGGTGTGTATGTTTATGTGTGTGTGTGCACATGTGCACATGCCGCGGAGACCTGGGGTGACCTCTACTCCATTCTTCAAGGACAACACAGCTCCTTCTTCCTTCCTTTGTTTTTGTTTTGTTTTGTTTTGTTTTGTTTTCTGAGACAGAGTCTCTCAGTGACCTGGAATCACCAAGTACAGTAGGCTGGCTGGCCAGCAAGCCCCAGGGGCCCTCTTGCCTCTGCTTCCCTAGCGTTGGGATTACAAGCATGGGCTACATCTGAGTTTCTTATGTGAGTCCCAGGAGCTAAACTCTGGTCCTCATACCTGCAAGACGAACTTCACCCATATGAGGCCCCTATCCCACTACCTTTAAATTCCATTTATAAATTTTTAGTGACCTGGACTGGGGCTATGTTAGTGTTTTTCTGCCTAGTTCAGGCTATATAGTGACACCAAACAGAAGCTTGCTGTTGATATCCTTGGTGATTAGGGCTAAAGATGAATTAAAATTATAGACAATTCCCAGATACCATTTTAGCCACTAAGATCCTTTTCCTGTATGACTTTTTCGGGGCTCTCTTATTAAGCTGGGAAGTTGACACACTGAGGATTCTGCTTTCCCTTCCCACCTTCTGCTCAGCACTGCTCCAAAACGAAGAATAGACACAAATAGACACAAGGGTGGCATGGGAGGCAGCCAGATAAAGACAACTCGCAGGATGACTAGCCACCCTGGTACACAGGGCAGACTCATGGCTGCCCTCAAACCCTGTAGAGAGGCCAACGGCTAGGAGGTCGGATGAAGTGAAGTCCAGGTCCCTTTAAAAGTAGAAATAGGGAGGTTTGACTTTGGGTGAGAAGGGCTCCCCCAAAAATCCATTTTCAGCAACTTTGTGGTTCAGTGTATGCCTCTGGTGTCACACCTATAATCCTGGCTGCTTGGGAGGCTGAGGCAGGAGGACTGTTAAAAAATTATTGATAAACAATTACTTCAGAGCTGGAAAGATGACTCAGGGGTTAAGAGTGCTGGCTGCCCATGCAGAGAGCCTGGGTTCAGTTCCCAACACCCACATGCTGGCTAACCATGTGTAACTCCAGTTCCTGGACATGTGATGCCCTCCTTTGACTTCCATGGATACCAGAAATACATGTAACACACATACATACATGCAGGCAGATCACATAAAACAAAATAAATGAATCTTTGTTTCAATAGCTCTTTCTTTACAGGTGATCTCCTTCTTTAGTTCAAGACTGCTACAAGCTGGAGCTGAGCTGTCTGTGGAAAGGGTCTTGGAAATCATTAAACAAGGGGTTGTGGCGATGCCCAAAGACAGACTGAAGGTAAGCTGGCTGAAGAGTTGCCCGTGACGCTGGCTGCTGATCATTTGAAGCTCATACATGTCAGCATCCAGCAGCATCAGACTCATACTGCTTACACTCGTATGTCAGAGAAGCTAAATATTCCTTCTGCTATGTCCTGATACCAAAACTGCAGTTCGTAAGAGAAGAGCCAGATAAGCGTTCACATCACTGCACACCCCACGAGTAAGCCCTGCACACCCCATGAGCAACTCATAGTTAACAGGTATATTGTTAATCCAGTCAAACAAATTGAATCATACAGACATCACAGTAGGCTAACGGGAAGGTGGCGGGGGTGGTGATGGAGTGCCATGGTACCTGGTGTTTGTGAGTGCCTCCCCATGGCACGCCGGGACCTTGGCCTCCGAGTGTACCGCCTCACTCAGTACCCTTCTCAATCAGCAGTGTTAACAGCTGAAGGCATCTGGTGACGAGACCAGGATGGAAAGATTCATTTACCTAGAGCTTCCAACCAGGAAGTGCTTGAGCTGAGTCTGGCCCAGGCAGTCTGCTCCAAAGCACTTGCTTACAATCCACCCACTGCTTACTGTCTGCCTTCACACAGTAATGGGAAGAAACGTACCTCCTGGTTGTTAAGAAAAGACTTTACATCTGTGTGGCAGAGGCTCTCCTGCAGTGGCTGTAAGTCCATGCCCCTGACCTGACCCCTTAGGGCAGTGGTTCTCAACCTTCCCTGTGCTGCATCTCTTTAATACAGTTCCTCAGGCTGGGGTGACCCCAACCATAAAATCATTTTTGTTGCTACTTCATAGCTGTAAACTTACTACTGTTATGAATTATAATATAAATTCTGTGCTTTCTGATAGTCTTAGGTGACCCTTGTGAAAGGGTCGTTTGACACCACATACCCCCACAAAGTGTCATGACACACAGGCTGAGAACCACTGTCTCAAGGTGCAGATATTTTATATGTCAAAGAAGATTATTCATTCTTAGTTTTTGATAGCAGAGAACATAGTGATATCTGTAGGTCAGAAGCTGCACATACATGTAGCTTGTAACGAAGAAATTAAGGGTTGAAATTAAACAAACTGGTGCCCATCCAGTCGTCACTAGTATTCTGAAAACAAACTTGAGAAAGGCATTTTCAGCTCTGCATTCTCCTGGGGTACAGAGGAGAGCAAGAGCCTTGCATTTTCCAGAGTCCTTCCCTCCCTATGAGTCTACCATGGTTGCTGGAGAGTTGGAGGGCACAAGAAGGGGAGCTTTTCTCCAGAGACAGACAGTCAGACAGACAGAGAGACAGACAGCACTTTTAGTCAGCTTATTGTTACTGTAACAAAATGTCTGAAGTAATCAACTGACAAAAAGAGATTTGTTGTAGTAGTTTCATCCTGTGGGTCAGTTGGTTCTGTTTCTTTGTGCTAGTCATGAGACAACGTGTTATGACAGAAGCTTGTGACAGAACTAAGTTTTGTGCCTTATTCAAAGCCAGGGAACAGAAGAAGAAAGAAGTGGGGCTGCAGTGTCACCAGTAACCTGCAAACCTACCCAGTCCCTCTCAGTGCCCCACTTGCTCAGCTGCCCCACAAGCAGGACACCAAGTCCTTAGTATGGGGACCTTTGGAGAACATTCTGTATCCAAACTGCTCCTCCTGTCTTGCAGTTGGTGGTTGAGGTTGTCAGTGGCAGCCAGAGATGCTGAAGTTTGCAGTGGCTCACCAAGAGCTCTGGATCTTCAGTGCCTCTCAAGAAGTCCTGTGTGCTTGAGTAGCTCCTGTTTAGCCTACCATACCTGTCCAGAGAAGTAAAAGCCCTCATTTCAGTAGATTAGAACTCAAAATCTCAGAAAAGTCTGAGGGAGCACAATGAAGGGAAACCACAGAAGCTGCAAGGCTGTCCCCACCAATGCCCTGGTTTGCCTGGAACATCAAAGTGGGGGTGCAGGAGCAGCTGGCAAGGCTTCAGCTGAAGCCTTGCCATTGGACCTGGGTTTCCTGTGCCCTTTGGGGTATACACGTACCACCTTCATTGCCACAGCCTAAGACTTAAGTCCTGCAGGGCCTGCTGGGAAATGCCACACCAGGCTCTCAGTCACTACCTGACTGCATAGAATGGAAGGGAAGGAGAGTGTTCGGCGACACCTCCACCCCAGACAGTGCAGCACAAGGTCTGCCTAAAGACGCTGTAACCCGTCATGAGAAGCAGCACGCCGTTCCCTGCACTGTGTATAAGAGGCAGGAGGAGCAGCGGGAGCCTGCTCAGACCGCTGCAGACTCTGCTGGGAGTTACATGAATCCAGGGAGGCAAGGAGCAAGCTGGAGTTTCTGGTCCAGAAAGAGAGGGCACAATTACAGTTACATACCCTCCTATCGCCAGTAAGGCTTCCTCTTCATCGAGTTGGTTGAATGTGTCCTTTAAACAAAATTGAAGTCTAAGGTAAGTAAATGAATAGTGAAAGGGGTGCTAGCCCTTTTATTTGAATTTTTTACTGTATTTTTTATTTGACACAGTAAGTGTACATACTTACATTTTAGTACAAGTGTTCATGTGTGGGATCAGATGAGAGTAGTGACATCTGTCACCTCAGACATTTGCTATTTGTTCTGGGAGCATTCACAAATTGTCGCTACAAGCTGTTATGAAGTGTTCGCTTGCTTAGTGCCAACCATAGTAATTCTCTGCTAAAAGTGGTTCACCCCATATTCCCATCAGCCATCGTCCTCCCCCATACCCTTGCTGGGCTCTGGTAAGCACTATTCTACACTCTGCTTCTCGGAGATGGATCAGTGTTGTGCTTCCACATGTTAGTGAGAACATCCGATGTTTGTCTTTGTGTACCTGACTTATTTCTATCTTGCATCCACGTTGCTGTAGATGGCAGTGTTGTTTACAGTTGAGTAATGCTCCACTGTATATGTGCACCACATTTCCTTATCCAGTTGCTCATCCACAGCCCCTGGGTTGATTCTACTTCATGACTATCGTCAAGAGTGGGGCAGGGAAGTGCAAGTGACTGTTTTAGATACATACCTTCGGTGGTGTGAGTCAGAGTGGCCCCCATAGACTCATATGTTTGGATACTTGGCCCATGGGGAGTAGCACTCTTAGGAAGTGTGGCCTTGTTGGAGTAGGGGTGGCCTTGTTGGAGTAGGCATGTGACAGTGGGGACTGGCTTTGAGGGTCTCATGCTCAAGCTAGGCCTAGTGGGGCAGTGTCCTCTCACTGCCTGTGGATCAAGATGCAGAGTTCTCAGCTCCTGCTCCGCACCATGTCTGCCTGCATGCTGCCATGTTTCCCGTCATGAGAATCATGGGCTGAACCTCTGAAACTGTAAACCAGCCCCAATTAAGTGTTTTCCTTTACAAGATTTGCCGTGGTTGTGGTGTCTGTTCACAGCAATAGAAACCCTAACTAAGACAATACCAATACTAAGATCGTCAGCTGTTTCTGTTGCTGTGATAAATAACCATTACCAAAAGCACCTTGGAGAAAGGGTCTATTTCTTTTTATAGCTTGTAGTCCATCATCCAGGGAAGTCTAGTCAGGAACCTGGAACCTGGAAGTAGAAGCTGATCAGGAAGCCATGGAGGAGTGTTGCTTGCTGACTTGCTCCTAGTGCCTTGCTCCGCCTGCTTTCTTAATTACCTAGAACCATCAGTCTAGGAGTGGCCCCACCCACAGTGAACTGGGCCCTCCCACATCAGTCAGTGGAGAAACACACCACAGGCTTACCCACTCGCCAGTCCTGTGGAGGCATTTTCTCAATTGAGTTCCCTCTTCCCAACTGTCTCTAGCCTGTGTCAGGTTGACATAAAAGTGACCAGAACACTGAATCTATTTCTAGTTTTTCTAGTATGGTCTCTGTACTGATTTCTCCCACACTGTGCCAGTCTTTTTAATCTTTTGACACAGTTTCTCAAAATTCTGGCAAATGTAACTTGTCAGTACATTTTAGAACTTAAATCCTACACTAATAATAATGCTGTAAGATGGTTTTCTAACTGTCTGTATAGCAGTGAGCTGGTCCTGTTGTCACCACAGCTTTCTAGATGACGTAGCTAAGACCTTGAGACACTGAGTAACGTTCCAGTGCAAAGCTGGGCCCAGCTACACGTTTCACGTGTACAGCCTTCCCCAGGCAACGTCTTTACACTGTGCTGGCCTGGGCACTGGGTCATTGTGGTTTCCGGACTCCTAAGTTAGGGTTAGTCTGAGATCATATTTAGCATTATGTTAGTAAGCCCAAATGTGAGCCAGAAAAGCAGGTAAGGTTACAGTGAAGAACCTGGAAATCTCATGAAGTGAGGAGGAAAGGGTATGTAACCTGAAGAGAGGATCCTGGGAGATACAGCGAGCAGCCACTGCAAGGATTATGCCACAGAAGAATCAGACCTTTCATCTTTGGGGTGGGAATTGGGCCAAGAGAGCACTTGTTCACTTTAAAAAGGTGTGTCTTCTCAGCCGCTTCCTGTGACAGACCTGCAGCAAAGTCTGGGAGCAAATAAAAGCATCATGTGACCCAAGGGCTCGAATCCATGGCAGAGGAGAGCTCAGTTACAAGAAGTCCTGTGGGAACTCTGTGGGGCGGCTCAGTTAGTAAGCTGCTTGCTGCACAGGAAGATCCGCAGCACCATGTAAAATGCTGGACTCAGAGATAAATCTGCAACCCCAGTGCTGGGGTGGTGAAGGCAAGTGGATGCCCAGAGCCCATTGGTTAGCTAGTCTGACCAAGTTCGTGAACTCCAGACTCAACAAGAGACCCTGCTCAAAATTCAGGTGGAAGGGCTGGGAATAAAGCACACTCACCATCCCAGTGTGAGGGTGGGAGCTCCAGTCTCCAAAGCCTGTGTAAATGTTGTGTGGGCATGATAGCTAACTGTAATTACAGCATTCACAAAGTATCAACACAGTAAGCATCCTTAGAGCAAGCTGGAGAGCTAGCCTAGCTGTGTCCGTAAGCTCCGGGTCCAACTGAGAGACCTGCTTCATGCATAAGACGGAGAACAGAAGGGCAAGACTCCTGATGCCAACACCACTCATTTGTGTACACAATACACATAAACACACGCATGCACACAAAATCTTATGATGGAAGGCTGCCCAGAATTATGCCAAAGATTTCTTGTGATTCTTAACGTCCAGAATTGTGTCTTTTTGCTTCCGTGCTGAGTTTTGTAGAGCAGTGCCTGCTACCAGCGGATAAAGTCTGAAGTTGCTCTGGGATTCTAGGCAGCACAAGGCCCCCATGCCTCCTGGCCCAGCCTTCTTCCTCCCCATCCCCCTTGCTCCAGGCAACTCTGTATTTGTGTCCTTCCCTGGCCTCCTTTTGTGGGTTTGTTCCTGCGGCTATCAACTGGAGATGGCACCCTGTTTCTCCTCTTCTGTCATCTGAGGTGGCATCCCTTTTACCTTGGCCTTTCACTTATTCAGATCCTGAACTTTCCTTTAAGGCCCTGCTGAATTTCAAAGAATGCATGAAGACTTTCTTTCTATGCCTGCATCCATGTACGTCTCTCTCGGTAAAATGCCCAGAGCACTTTATTCCCGGCGTCTTGGCCTCTTCTGCCCTGTGTTAGGTGTTAAACATCTTTCCCCTCCACTAGTAGCTGATCTGCAGCCCCAGCTGCCTAGCTCAGTCCATGAAGTGGGTGGAGGAGTGAGCCGCCCATGTTACCTACTCTGCAGGAAGTGGGGGGCTATTCCCATCCAGGAGTTGAGGAGTCAAAAATTCTGTGCCTTTAGATATTCTTTTCAAAATTGTATTCTGCCATCTTCTAGAATCTTAATGCCTGTAACTGCCTCTCCCTGTTCTCGGGGCACTGTCCTAGACACAATGGCTACATCGGAGGACAGGACAAACAAGCCCTGCTTGCATAGAACAGACTGGAGAAGACACACACTAAGTTAAAATGTAAAAAGAGTGTTGTCTTAGAAAGCAGTGACTAGCAGAAAAGTCAAGGGCAGCAGAAGGTGGGCAGTGTGGGGGCAAGACCTGTGTGAGGGTGGGCATGGAGGGGCGGGGCATAGGCAGGGTGGGGGTAGATTGTTGTAGGGGCAGGGCGTGGGCAAGGTGGGGGTGGGGCAGAGTCCGTGGCAGAATTTCTGCTGTTCTCATTGCTGCTGTCATTGTGTTTTATTTTTGCATAATTTTATATTTACAGAAAAGTAACATAAATAGTAAGAGTTCCAACTCGGGGAGACTGTCCAGATAAAATGCTTCCTGGATTTATTCAGGGCAAAGTCTTTAAGGAGAATCTTTGGGGCTGGATAGCCCATTGGTGAGCTTCAGTTGAGAGCTGTTCTCAAACAAAATAAACAGCATCCTTGATGGTAACACCAAAGTTATCTTTTGGCCTCCACATGTGTGCACACATATGTACCCCTAACACACACACACACGCACACACACACACACACACACACGCGCGCGCGCGCACACACACACACACACACACACACACACACAGAGCTAATAGTTGCATTCGTATTCATTTCTGTCTCAAACCCTAACATTCACATTGGTATCATACTTTTAACTAAGCCACGCCTCCCAGGAACTTGCTGTTCTCTCCGGGTACCCATTACCACTCCGCTGCTCTCTGGGAGCCACACTGTTACCTGTTGTATCCCCTTAGTCTCCTCTTTCATGGTCTTGACGAGTACTATTCTGTTCTTTTGTATTTAGGTTTTTCTGGTACTTTCTCCTGGTTCTATTGAAGCTACTTGTATGTGGCCAAAGCCTCAGAAGTGTCCACAGCACAGTCAGGAGTGTAGGTCTCTTCAGGACCCTCCTGAGGTGTTAGTGGCATCTCCAGGCTTCTCCAGTGAAGCATGGCGTCAGTTCCTTTGGAAATGTTAAATATCTTGGGCCCTCTGATTTTACTGTCCATCAGCAGGTCTGGCTAACAACAGAGGAACTGACCACTGTGCCACACTTGCTAAGGCTGACTTTGTAGTTCACTCTGTAGGTTTTAGTTCAGTGCTGATGGGTTTTTTTTGCCCAGATTTCTCTAGCTTTGGCCAGTGAAATCCTGGGTTGATTTCCTTGTCCTTTGCCACACTCCACCTCGTTCTCTGTACTCCTTGGCTATGTGGAATTCTGCAAATTAGTCTTGTATCTTCTGTGCCCCAGGCTCTAGACCTAGCTGGGTGCTGGGCTGCCTTTTGCCAGACCTTTCCCTCCTCCCTTTCTTCCAACAACAGCTGATGCGCTGGGCTCTGCCGAGGCACCTTTCTTCTTGTTTGTCTCTTCCTAGTGCCTCAGCTCCTTCCTTTCACCTCACCCTTACGAGCTGTGTCCTTGATCCCTCTGACACAGGCTGCAATGCCTGATCTGTTTTCTAGTTCCTTTAATAAACACTCTTTACCCAAGAACCCTTCCATGGGCCATAGAACATAGTGAAGCTTGACTTATAATATTGACCTTACAGCAAAATGAATTACAGAGTGCAGGCCACAATACATGGATGTATTGTCTTTTATTGTACTGTACTGTACTCAAGAATAAATGATTCCTTAAGACAGTCACATATACATAGAAATGCAGCCTTTTATAGTTATAGCCAATAGAGAAATTAGTTGATCTCTGGGGGTTCCAGAGAAGTTAACCCTTGTTTAGAGTAATATACTATTAAGGCCAAGGTCACAAGTAAATCCTTTAAGTCAAACAAGTAGTTTTGTTCTGGAACATAGAAAAGAAAAAAAAAAAACCTTGTCCCCCTGGGCTCAGGTTGCCTTGCACTCTGTGGTTATAGAGGTTGGAAGATGGATGGTTCCGTTTAAAAACAGAAAACAAAACAATCCATCACCCGCACTAGAGGAGAAGCTGAAGTTACATGTACTCGCAAGCCGTGAGTCATGCTCTGCTGATCTAAATGAGAACCTGTCGTTACCACAGATGCCACTCAGAGCCAGGCTGCTCAGCTTTACAGCCAAGGCCCCCTCCATTGTTTTAATCATTTTCAGAGGAGTTGAGTGCTTATAATAAAACAGATTACCTAGAACCTTGCAAGTTTAATTCACAGGATACTGCAGTATCTGAAGCTGACTGGAAAGGCTGTGTGCGCTGAATAGTCTTGGTAATAGTCTGATCAGAGTCATTCAGAGTAGTTTGCTTATATGTATAATACAATATTGGCATGTATTTGATAGGCTTGTAGGAGTGGATTTCAAATTGGAAATACTATTTTAACAAATTCTGTGGAAGTGTAAATAATGTCTACGTAGTGGTTTATCATATAAAGCATTAAATTTTAGTTTTTTTACTACCTTGGCTTAAGAGAACCATAGAACTCATGAATTTCCTCATCAGCTAGGTAGATGAGCTTGATGTTTTGACATGTTTCCTTTTATTGAAGAATGAAAACTAAATCTGTAGAATTATTCTTCCAGTTTTGGACAAGCAAACCCTAAGATCCAGAAACCCATGGCATAGTAACTGGCATTCAGCCAAATAAGATAGTTTTCAATCAACTATTATTTGACATAGTCTTCTAAAATATTTGCATAATAGTGTGTGTGGGAATGTATACTCATTGGCTAAATCTGTCTATACAATTAAACAACTGGGCTGTTCAGAGTAAATAGTATTAACGTCAGTCTAAACATTCTCTTCCCTAGTGCTCCATGAGAAAGGCATCACTGGCTCATTGTGGTCTCCGAACCTTCTGTGTAAACAAGAGACTACACAGCAAGCTCTGAAATCCTAAGTTGCTTGTTTCTCTCTAGGGTTTAGTAGGAATAAAGTTAGTATGTCCTTCCCCAGCCACATTAGGAGCCATGGCTCAAAGGTCTGGTTCTCTGCATCCATGGCTCAGTGGGGTCCTGGCTCCCATTTTTCTGGCTGGGAACAGTTTAAACAGACGGAAGGGAACAGAAGTCATCCAGCCCTGTTGTGCTCACTGCCACTGCAGCTCGTACATGAGTGTAAAAGGTTCCTGGTTGTCCTTGTCATGGACTCAGTTAATTATCTATGCTGTTGGAGGATTAAGAATGCTACCGTGTGTAGCATTTGAAAATTAGTGATATTTCAAGGAAAATGTAATCAGAAGATAACTTTTCTTTTAGTGCAAATAGAAAATGGTGGAATAACTTGATAAATCATAATTAAAGTGATAGCCAGCTCACACTAAATGAAGTTACTTTGTGGGGTGAGGGAGTCTTTGTTTGTGGGAGTGTGCCACAGTGCATGTGTAGAGGTCAGAGGCCAGCTGCAGGTGTCAGACCTCGCTTTCGTCCTTGTTTGAGACAGATTTTCTTACTGTTTGCTGATGTGCAGACCAAGTGAGCTGGCCCCTTGAGCTTCTCGTGATTTTCTTGTCTCTGCCTCCCTCCTCCCAGGAGATTAGACACTTACACTACTTGTCCAACCTTTTCCTGACTCTGGAGGCCTGAACTCAGTTCATCGGGCTCGTACAGTGAGCTCTCTACCTGCTGAGCCAGCCCCCTAGCCCATCGATGAGTATTAAACCTTCATTTTTTTAAATGTAATTTTTAGAATATTTTCATAAGGAGTCTCTCTCTCTCTCTCTCTCTCTCTCTCTCTCTCTCTCTCACACACACACACACACACACACACACACACACACACACACAAAGTTAGATTTAAAACTTCTTTTTCTTCCTGTTGAGAACCTCCTCCTTCTCCAAATGTCACTTCTGCTGGGTCTCTAATTCCTGTAACGGACAAATAGTACATTATAACTTACAAGTGTGGTTTGACTGCTCATTCTACCCAAGCTGGTTATTTTATGCCACATGAGCACAGTACATCTGGACATCACTGAGGGGAGAAGGATACACACAACCTCAAGAGGCCCTCAGGAGAGGAAGGGCATACTCACCAGAGGTAGCTAACAAAAGGACAGCTCACTCTGTCAGATAGATGGTAGAGGGGGCAAGTTCTGGAAGATGTAACTGGATTAGACTGGGAGAGTGAAGGAGAGACTTGGGCTTAACTTTGTCTGTCTTGAAGGAACAGAAGGTTTCCATAGGCTGGAGTGAAAGAAGAATAGCTTGCATAGGAAACCTGTGAGAGGGAGAGACAGTCCAGGGCACCGTAGCTTAGTGGCCAACAGAGGGAAACAACTGGACTCATGGGTTCCCCTGCCAAGTCAGTGTGGCTTTTGTCACTTAATGATACAATAACATTATTAGACTAGTGCCTTGCAAACCTTTTTGACTGTCATTGCCAGTTAAGCACACATATACACACATGTATCTGTACCATGTGTGACAGTACACACATTTGCATACAACTAAAACAAATGTGTGTAAAACAGCACTCGCTGAGTGTACCGGCTGGTTTGTGTGTCAGCTTGACACAAGCAAGAGTCATGAGAGAGGAAGGGACCTCAGGTGAGGAAATGCCTCCATGAGATCCAGCTGTAGGGCATTTTCTCAATTAGTGATCAAGGGTGGGAGAGCCCATTGTGGGTGGGGCCATCCCTGGGCTGGTGGTCCTGAGTGCTATAAGAAAGGCTGAGCAAACTGGCAAGCTATTAAGCAGCACCCTCCGTGGCCTCTGCATCGGCTCCTGCCTCCAGGTTCCTGCCCTGCTTGAGTTCCTACCCTGACTTCCTCACATGAAGGACTATGATCTAGAAGTTAAGCTAAATAAACCCTCTCCTCCCCAACTTGCTTTTTTGGTCCTGGTGTTCGTGCTAGCGATATCTAACTAAGACACTGAGTATGATGGACTCATGACACTATATCTTTTTGAATTGCTGGCCAGGCCTACTCAAATGATGTAGTGGCCGGCTGCTGTTTTATGTCTTAGAGTTTTAGAAATCCAGGCATTAAGTGAGTAGTTTCAAAATGTGGTCTTGGGAAGAGGGGTGCATCTCCATCCAGACCTGTGACCTGGTTCTGCTCTTGCCAAAGACTCAAGTTCAGTTCCCAGCAGCCACATCTGGCTACATGAACACACACCACATTCGGGAGATGTTAACACTCCCCAAGTCACCATTCCTGCACTTAGAAAGAAACGAATGGGTAGGGATGGCTTAGTCAAGAAAGCTCTTGCTGCAGTGGTGGCTCACGCCTTTAATCCCAGCACTTGGGAGGCAGAGGCAGGTGGATTTCTGAGTTCGAGGCCAGCCTGGTCTACAGAGTGAGTTCCAGGACAGCCAGGGCTATAACAGAGAAACCCTGTCTACAAAAACAAAAACAAAAAAAAAAAAGAAAGTGCTTGCTGATTTTTTTGTGAGTTTAAGCTCTAGATCTGCATAAAAAGCTATGCATAGTAATATATGTTTATAATCCTAGTGCTGAGAAAACACACAAGGTGATCCCTGGGGTTTACAAACCTACCTTACCCTACTTTAATAAGTTCTAAGCCAGTGAAAAACCTATCTCAAATACAAGGTACAGCTGTGGGGATAGCTCAGTGATTAGGAGCACTTGCAGCACAAGCATGGAGACCTGAGTTCAGATCCCCAAAGCCCATGGAAAAAGCTGGGCATGGTTGCATACACACGCCTATAAGCCCACCGCTGTGTGGATATGAAGACAGCAGGATAGCTGGGCTTGTTGGCCCCTGACCAAGCTCTGGGTTCAGAAAGACCCTGTCTGAAGGGCTGGAGCAGCACAGCCAGCATCCTCCTATGCCCCCCCTCTTTCACACACACACACACACCTCCTAAGGAACCACACCCAAAGTTGTTCTCCTGCCTTCACACATAGGAGTACACACCAAAGCATGCACATACACCAAAAATGGGGCCGGGATTTTAGCCAAACACAACTATATATCAATTCCATCTAAGTAATTTCTCAGAGCAGGGACTGCAGGAGAGCACAGCAGACCATTATGATATGAACACCAGACACACGTCCATGCTGCCTTCTCTAAGAACAAGCCCAGAACTGCTGGTCTCCAGCCAGGAGGATTTTGAGAAAATTCTATTTAATAATGAATAGTCACTTGGAGTACTTCTAATCTCAGGTTTGCAACTCCCTCGCAGAAATCCTGGTGACATCTTACATTTTGAGGGATCCCTACAGCATGATCTCCAGTTCTCTGCCCTTACCAAAGCTAGGAGCATGAAAACTGGATTGACAGACGTGGAATTAGAGGTGTTTCAGCTCCCTTCCCACAGTAGACATCCGTTGTGATTCTCTCTCCCTCTTGGCCATGCCCATCTCATCGGAAGCCTTTTCCTGTGAGCTGGGCACCACTTATATCCCATGATGCCCTGTGTGCAACTGTGTGTGTGTGTTTTCATCTCTCTTCATCCTGGGTTTCCTGGTGTGTTTTCTGTTTCTAACACCATTCTGACTTCTCTGATGCACTCACTGCCTTGCACAGAAGAGTCACTCACTAAATACTATTGTATGGTTGAAAGTCAGCTTGAGAATTAAGTTACTACTTTCAGGTATGGTGATCTGAGTATCAGCCGATTAATAGCCCCACAGAAAACCACTACAGTGTGTGAACAAATAACACAAAACATCACCACTCAAAGGAACTGGTCAGTGAATGAAGTAGACTCCTGGAGTCTGCACTCATTCAGAAGAAGAAGTAGGCTGTATATGTTTCCATTTCCACAGCTTTTATCCTAGAGCCAAGTATAATAATCCAGATAGTCACAGCAAGGTAAGGCAGTTGTTCTTAGTGAAGAACTCAGCCTCTTTCTGGCCTGGGAAACTACCAAAGTCAACCTGAGAAAGATGGATGCTAAGGAGATTAGTAGACTCCCGGAAGGCAGCCAGATGGGTCCCAGATTGTGTTCCTCCAAATGTCGGCCTGATTCTTGAGCAATATGTAAGACACAGACCTAAAACAGCCATGCCAAAGGCCAGAAATCTGAAGTAAGACTAGAGATCTGGAACAATGAATATAGGTACAGACTCAGGAAGGGGCAGGCGGACTGTCCCACTGGAAGAGGGGAAATAGCAAGCTGTGTTCTTGTCTCTCTACCCTTTTGAAAGCTTGGTCTAACTATAGTCTATGCCCACACAGCAGAATTGGGGAACACATGGGAAGGTGGCAGCCTCTCTGGCCTTGGAGAATCAATCAGTAAGGGAAGGAACATAGGGTCCTAACCCCTAAGAATCATGGAGGAGCCACAGAAGAAAAAGAGGACTTCTAAGACCCACGACCATGGCTGGACCTTGATCCACACCTGCTCTTATGTCCCAGTCAAGGATGGGGGAGGGCTGCCCAGAAACCAGAGCCTGCTCAAAATACGGAGACTCTCAGCAACTTAACATTAATTTTATTCAGGATACAGTCCAAATTTTTCCAACATCGAAGGAATCAAGAAAATGGAACACATTCTCTACATAAAAGAAAATCAATTAAGCTCAACCCCAAGATGAACCAGATGTTAGAACTTACAGACAAGGATTTTTGAAGTAACTACTAATAACGCTTCTCCATTTTTTCACAGATGACACATGTTTTCAATGCATGAAAATTTCAGTAGAGAGATGAGATGTCTCAGGCAAGCAATGGAAACTGTACACAAATCCCAAATGGGGGAAAGACAGGGGTCTACAGATCAAGATGCTAATAGCAAGCAGTTAGGTAAGCGCAGGGAACCTCCTGTCGAGATGCGCTGGCATCAAAACAGTTGATAAGCAGCGACAGAGCCAGCCACGCGGTCCAGGGTAGCACAGGTCTGTAGGAGCAAACAACTGGATGGTTACCTTCCCTTCTCTCACCAGTAACTGCAGGGCCTCAGAGATGCTGAGAGGCTGAGACGGACTCTTTTAAAGTGCTTTAAGGAAAAGTGTGAACCCAGAATTCCCTGTCAGGTGAGGAGAGCTCTCAGGATGAAAGCCAACTGAAGACTCTGAGCTGAAGGAGAGTTGCTGGCAGTGTGCCTACCTGCTCTGTGAAGCTAGAGGAAGTTCCTAGGGCTGAACAGATACCAGATGGAAATTCAGGCTGTCAAAAAAAAGGAGACTATAAGAAATGATAAATGTCCAGGTTACTGCAAGTTTTCCACTCATTCTCATCCTTGTCTTCTTTTCTTCTCCTGATTTTCCTTGGGGATTCTGTGTAGGTTCCAAAACTAAAAGCACCACCATATCTTTGAAGTTGATAATGTTTGTAGATGAACTATATGTGAAGGCTAGAACAGAGGAGGGGAGGACAGGTACAGTACGGTCCTGTATGGTGGTGAGCTTCATGAGTTTATATTTCACGTAGTTCACACCATCTTTGTGAAGATGAAAAAGTTACAGATCTGTTTTGTAATCTACAGCAACCAATAAGAAATTGTATAAAAATGAATAACCCAAAGCCAACAAAAGACAGTGAAATGGCTCAGCAGGTAAGGAGCCTTGCTGTGAAAGCTGTAGTGACCAGCGCTCAGTCCGGGAGCCATGTGAAGATGAAAGGAGAGAGCCACCTCAGAGTCACCCTGAGTTATGCTGTGGCACACACTCCCCCCACGCACTAGTGATGATGATGATGATGATGATGATGATGATGATGGTGATGATGGTGATGATGGTGATGATGGTGATGATGATTTTTAAAGCCAACCAAAAAAGCACCTTAACCATAAGAACTACGGTAAAAGGGGGCTGGAGAGATGGCTCAGTGGTTAAGAGCATGGACTGCTCTTCCAAAGGTCCAGAGTTCAAATCCCAGCAACCACATGGTGGCTCACAACCATCCGTAATGAGATCTGATGCCCTCTTCTGGGACGTCTGAAGACAGCTACAGTGTACTTACATATAATAAATAAATAAATCTTTAAAAAAAAAAAAAAGAAGAAGAACTACAGTAAAAGTCAGTGGAAGAGGGGCTGGAGAGATGGCTCAGCAGCTAAGAGCGCTGGCTGCTGCTCTTCCAGAGGACTGGGTTTCAGTTCGCAGCACACGTATGGAGACTGAACCATCTGTAACTCCAGGGAATATGAAACTGTCTCCTAGACATCACAGGCACTACGCATACAAGTGGTATATGGATATACATGTGACCAAAACAGTCATCTACATAAAGTAAAACTAAAACCAGAAGAGAAAGAAAGTAAATGGAAGAAAAGATAGCATGCCAACAAGTGAGCAGGAAGCCAGTGTATCGAGCAGATCATGTCAGAGCAGTCAAGTTCCCAGTGATGTGCGTCCGTAGCAAGTATGCGTGCACCCGTAACACACTTGAAAATCACAGAGCAGGAACACTGACGTGGGTGGAGCAGATCTGCCCACTCTCGTTATTGGAGATTTGCATCCTTCCCACAGCAACTGATAAAGAACTAGACCAAAAAAAAAAAATCAGCAAAGACATGGGAGATCTGAAAGGCTGTCAGCCGCCTCCCCCGATTGGCATTTACAGATCATCCTACAGTGGCAGAACTCGCTTGGTTTTGAGTGTGCATGGCACATTTACCTAAGTGTACCCTATTTTGAGCTTTATGACTAATTTCTGTAAAATTAGAATCATCAAACTAGAATTAGATGATCAGAAATCGATAAAACGCCAGAAAAGGCAACGAGTGGCAGGAAGCGAATATTCAGGGAGTCAGAGGCAGCCGTTAGCACAGCGCGCCTGCTCTGTGTCTGCTACTCGTCATGTTATGTGCAGATAAGAACACTTATCAAATTCAAATACACTTGAAATTAGCGGATGTTTGTTTGTTTGTTTTCTGAGACAGGTTTCTCTGTCAGTCGTGGCTGTCATGGAACTCACACTGTAGATCAGGCTGGCCTTGAGCTCACAGAGTTCCTCCTACCTCTGCCACCTGGGTGCTGGGATTAAAGGTGTGTGTCACCACTGCCTGGCAAAATTAGTGGATTGTGTGTGATAACTTTGATATGCAAAGAGGGGTGTTTCATCGTGACTACCTAACAAACCACAGTCTCAGCTCTATCACTGGAGAGCAGGGAAATACTGTCTGTCCACAAGAAGCATGGTTTTTCTGCAGAGTCCCATGCCAGGCAGGGCGCCATGTGCCTGGCCGCCGGAAGAGAAGCGAATTCATGGGTTTTAACAAACGCCGCACTTGAGGCAGACAAGTGACAGACTAGGACTGTCCTTCCTTGGGTCCTTTCGCCCAGCCCAGCACTAGTTCCTGTGACAATAGAAGCTATGCAAATACCAGCCTCAGACTAGATCTGCTTTACATTCAAGCAGCAAGCGTCTAAGCCGAAGGCCTGTGAAGGTGCTCAGGGCTGACCACAGAGGTGCACCCTGGCATCTGCCTCCTGATGTTCCGGGGACACCCCTGGCAGTAACTGATGTCACGATTGCATAGCACCTTCAAGGCTTATTTTAAAACAAAACACACAATTCACAAATGTCTTCAGGATATGCGCACTCTGTGCTTCTACCATTACTACATTTTTTTATGTGATAACTACTTAAAAGCCAAATGTCTCCGGAGAGATCGTTTTGCATTGCTGCTGTCTCTAAACAAACAGCCCAGCAGTTGCTGCTAGGACAGAGCTGTGGATTACTTGAACAAATGCATGTCTCCACACCCGGTCCCAGAGTTCTCTGTGGGCATGATCTCTGCAACATGAAGTGACTTGTGTGTCTAGAAGAGGAGCAGCATGGAGGTTTTCCTTAATATGTCTTCCAGACTCGAAGTTAAAAGCATAATATTTTTCATATGATTTCAACTGTGTTCATATTTATGTTTAGAAGCATGTACTCGCATAAGAGGAAACACGTTCCCCAGAATGCAAATGTTTCCTTGGAATAGAAAGCTAAGGGCGGGTTGTTCGTGTGTTTGCTTGGCTTTGCTGTATTAAATGTTTTCTCAGTGTCGTCGTCAGCGATGCCCTGCTTACATAGAGGAGCGCCAGCCCACCATCAACACAGGAAAATATGTGCTAACAAGCTATGAAGTGTGAGTGTTGGGGTGGAGGGGGTAGAGCTTTCTCAGGTTAGATCAGATCTTTGAAATAGCCAGAAAATAACCATCGTGTCTTCCACTGGAAAGCACGTCATAGAATATTTCTCTATAAAACAGAACAAACGGCCTGTGCTCCTTTCGGCCTCCCTAACTCGCAACCTCAGTGAGCCTCTCTTCCCCACTCACATGGAAGCCTGTGGCACTCCATAGCATTACCCATGTCCCCACCCCGCCGCAGCCCCATCACAGGGTACACCCGACACCTCTCTGTAGTCTTACTCATATCCTTTGTCAGTTTCACAAGAAAGACTCCAGAAGGTGGGTCCTGCTCTGGACTTCACTGGTTCTTTCTCCTTCACTACAGCACACTGCGCCTGCATTCCCTTGGCTCTGTAAGGGACATAGCTGCTTACTCTAACCATGCATGTCTGTGACCCTAGTCCTTGAGCCAAGCCTGGAGAAGGAGTCATGTGGAGATGAGGCACTGGGTCAAGTGCTCACTGTACAAGCATGAGAACTTGAGTTCAGATCTCCAGCGCCGACACAGAAAGCCAGTCACAGGGTGCACACCTGTAATCCCGGTGCAAGGGTTGGGGCTACAGAGGCAGGATGAGCCAGCCCTTGGGTGTGGGTTACCAACCAGCCAGTGTAACTGAGCCAGGGAGCTCCAGGTTCAGTCAGATCCCCTATCTCAAAAAAATAAAGGAGAGCCAGCAAGATGACTTAGCAAATGAGGGTGCTTGTCGTCAAGCCAGCATCCTGAATTCAATTCCCAAAACACGCATAGTGGAAAGAGGAAACCAAGCTGTCTTCTGACCTCCACATGCATACACATGTGTTAGGTTCGTGTGTGTGTGTGTGTGTGTGTGTGTGTGTGTGTGTGTGTTATGTATGTATATGTAAATTTAAAACTAATTTTAAATAACTAGGTAGTGAGTGATAGAGGAAGACATGTTGTCCAACTCTGGTATCTGATGTACAAACCCAGACACATGCACCTGTACAATGCACAAGTATCACACACACACACACACACACACACACACACACACACATCTGAAGAGAAGTGTGAGGAAAGGTGGTAGGCGTAAGGGACAATCCCACACTGAGTCATGGGAAAATACCTTCTGCATTCCAGCTTGTCTGCGGCCAGCGTCACCCCCTCCACAGGACCCCATTCCTTGGTCCTCACAGGGGATGATACTGGATTTACAACAGCACAAACTCAGAAGGAAGGAAGAGATCCTGAGAGAGGCTTTCCCTTACTCTGTTGATGAGTGCCTCATGTTCTTGTGTGTCCAAATCTTACAAACATGTCAGTCTTCTCAAGTAAGGAGACAGAAACCAAAGCCGGGCTGCGAGCCTAATTTGCGGCTGGTGAGTACCTGAAGGGTCTGGCCCTGACTGCCTCCCCTGTGGCTCATCACAGCCTCCCGTTTGGAGCCATGAGCCTAGCTACATCAGAGCCTTGCTGAGACAGCTCAACATTGTCCTCTTGAGTCTTCTGCTCCTGACTCCCTCACCATGGTCCCAGGCTGCCTTCTGAATCTGACTGAGACTGTCTGAAAGCAGATGCATTCAGAGGAAACAGAAAACGTTTTGAGTTTTCTTGGAATTTATTATATAAGAAACTCATGTGTTTTGCAGAATATTTACAAGGAACAGCTCTGGACATTAATTAGAGGTCTCAGATTCACTTTTCGCCATTAAACTTAGTAGCCATTCTACAGGGCTGTGCTGACTGCCCTTCTCAGATTAGAGACTGGCGAATCCTAGTACAAGGAGTCAGTCCTCTTTTTAAATTGAGCCTTCTGTTTTTCCAGTTTTGCTCATTTTATAAATTTTCAACACTGTGCACAGTTAATATACATGTCCATTATTAAAGTTGGAGGTGGCTCGTAAGCATAATAGAAGTTTATTTTTGATCTTTTTACTACACCAACAAAACTCTACAGTGCAGTGGACATCCCCAGAACTCTACACTGCAGTGGGCATCCCCAGAACTCTACACTGCAGTGGGCATCCCCAGAACTCTACAGTGCAGTGGGCATCCCCACTCTACTGTGGTAGTTGGCATCCTCTGTTCACATGACTGAATAGTATTGCACCTTGGATGAGTTCTAAATAACCCAGAAACTTCCTGGTTCATTGGTCTTTTCTTTTTGTTATTAAATTACTTATCCTTAATAAAGTAAATTTAATACTGACTCCCTGGGTCTGGGCTTGGAGTCTGCACCTCTCAGTGTCACCAAGAATATAAAATAGAAATAAAAAAAAAAATACAGTTTGTGGTGGCAAAGCAATGGAAGTGCTTCAGGCCGCTGTGGCTCCCTCCTCTGCTTTGTGCATCAGTTTACTGGTGGACAGAGCCGGCTTGGCCCTCCGTGGACCACCAGTGCATCCTTGGTGCTGTGGGGAGACTAATGAGCTGCAGGCCTGCCTGCACCGGCAAGTCTTCGCAGTCCAGACGTGCTTTCTTTACTTTTTATAATTAAGGGCCTGAAGCCATTATTTCAGACTTTTCCCTCCTCCTGCCTCGCTGTGCTCACTTGCCTGTTTTATGGGCTACTTGTGCATACTTTCTAAGCAAGCCCAGAGTACATATGTAAAATCTGTCAGCTTAACCTTTGACAGAAAGTTATTCAGATTCTGTAAATACATTTTAAGTGTATGCTTTTACCAGTTCTAAATTAGTATGAAGGTGTGCTTCCTTTTTTAAGTGTAAGTACAATGTGCAGAACTATATAAGATTGGTTTTTAGTTTGCTAAACCCAGAAATACTCATTTCCAGCTTCAAGTACAAAAGGTCTCATCCTTAAGGAGGGTGGGTGTTCACATTTTAGATAAATGTGTTTCAGTACTTTGAGGGACTTCTATTTCTCAGAACTCCCTCAGACTTTCTGTGCTTCCCTTCTTACAGAACTGACTGTTTTTATACGCTGTGTTTCTCTCCTCTCAACTGGCTGCTCAAGCTGCTTCATTTGGGGCTGGACGAGGGGATTAAGTTAAAATGGTGAAGACATTAAGCCTGTTCTAATGTCATTTTAACAGGTTGGTGTTCACAGCCTTGCAGCTTAAAAAGCATTGTGTGACAGTCAGGAGGCCCATGCGGTGTCTTCTCTGAGAGGAGCCCTAACCCTCCTGCTTCATCAGAGATAGAATGGAGCCTAGCTGCTTCCTGTTCACCGGACTGTCTGGCCCCTCAGTGATAAGCAGAGACACACTGGCTGCTTGCAGGAGACTTAGTAAAGTTCCCAAGCTCACCGGCCAGCTTTCTCCTGTGAACCATTTATTTGACAGGAAATGAAATTGGTTACAGGGTTTCTCACATTGCCAAACCTCACTGACAAAATCTGGTTTCTTCCAGAGTCCAGGAGAAGCATTAACTCTTTGTTGTTAGTAAACACTTCTGGCCTCTGTCCCTGGAGAGCCGCAGCAGTACCAGAGAGCGAGGCAGAAGAAACTGCGCTCAGGGGACTGGCTCACAGATGTCCAAAGACGACCCCTTGAGAATGGGATTTTACTTCATATTGGCACAGTCATCTCTCAGAATAAAGTGACATTTTCACAAGACTAATTTTTCATTCCTAAAAACAAAAGTTTTCAACCATGACACACATTACCGTATTGTCAGCAGAGCCTGGTCACTTCGTCCAGCAAGCAGTTTTTAAACTCTGCAAAACTAGAAGAAACAGAAATAAAGAGGCCCATGTGGTTTAGGGCAGAGAGACTACTTGGGTGAATGAAGGTTAAGTCACTACAAAGTGTATAATCTAGTTCATATGTTTAAGGAGGAACTAGGCTAAATTACCCAAAATATTCTGACGCATGGAATCATTTCATTTTGTGAGGCAGATTTGGTGGCTCGTAGCATGCCGTTGTAGACTTGCCTGTTCAGTGCCGTCTCCAGCTCCAGCCTCCTGTGTTTGGAATTAGCAGGCCCAGAGGTAACGCACAGCGTGCATGTGGCAGTCATTAGGACTGTGGAAGTGGTTGCTGGCTAATTGATAGCAGTAGCAGCTAGAGACAGCCTTATTTAATTTTCAATAGTCCTATGACAGGACGCTATAAATGGGTCCCTTTGTAGTCTGACTCCCATTGTCCTCTGTGTGCCATTAAATATGAGAGAGTTAATATATGCACTTGATAAAACTCAGGAATGAGTTTCTTTGACCCTCTGTCCTCCTTCGGAGTCTTTCCATTGATGCTTGGGCTGATTACCATGGACTCCAAAGTAAGTGGACAGTTACTCTCAGCCCACTACCCTTGTCTGCCATGGCTCCTGTTAGCCTCAGATGTGCTCATGGTCACAAACCCAACTCTTAGCCTGTGCCAGCTGGTGGCTTTGCTCACAGCTGAGCCCCGGAGAGGCACACTGGCCCCAGAAAGGGTGAATGAATGAATCACTCCTGGGAGGTAAGCTTTTGTGAACTTGGATTGCATTAGATCATTGTGTCCACGGTTTCAATTGCTGCCTCATAATGTTTCACAGGCTGGAGTGGGTGGTTACCTTTTCTAGAGGATGATCTTTTTTTTCTCCATTCCATTTTAATATGTCTATAGCAGAAAGCTATATTTTTGGAAATGAAAGTGTAGTCTTTTATTAATAACGGGCATTAGAGGAATTTCACTAATGGACATGTTCAAAGAATGTGTCTACTTCTTTTTCCTGTTTTATAACCCCCACTACCACCATCACCGAAATAGAAATGTCAGTCTCAGCAAATGTGTACATTCTACATTCTTCTTGTTGATACAGATATGAAAAATAATAGCAGATAGGTCCTAAAAGCTTTGCCTTTGTGGCTGCTGATCTATGCCCTAGCCCACTCCTGTACAATCTCTGAGTGTAAAACCGATGAGTGTTTTAGTCCTCTGTACATGTCCTCCACGTTCCACATACAGACCCTCAGGGTTAGCAGTACTTGTTGGAGAGAGAGCCGCAAACCCTGGGCTCATGGATTTTCAGATGCCAACGGTGTATACAATGAATCGCGGGCTCCCGGTCACCCTGTTTGTTTGTGGTGTTCACACAGTCCTTCTCAGACCTCTGACTGAGTCCTTGAATGACTGTCTTCAACATCCAAGGGCTAATGTTCTTCTCTTACAAAGCTACTATTTGAGCCAGGCAGTGGTGGCGCACGCCTTTAATCCCAGCACTTGGGAGACAGAGGCAGGTGGATTTCTGAGTTCGAGGCCAGCCTGGTCTACAGAGTGAGTTCCAGGACAGCCAGGACTATACAAAGAAACCCTGTCTCGAAAAACCAATAAAAAAAAAACCAAAAAAAAAAAAAAAACCAAAAACTACTATTTGCAATAGGGATTTTCTTGCCTTTCATTTATTCGTTCAGCTAGTATTGATTGAGCAACTGCTGCCGGCTCAGCTAACTGTATGTCTTAAAGGACCCTTCTGCTCAGGAGGCTCCGGTTTCTAAAGGAGCGTTCAGAGAACCAACTTCCCTACAACTGGTTCTTTTTCACAGGTGAGGAATCTATAATTACAGGATGGCGGAGTGGCGGAGGCTCCATCAGAAGCAAGGAAAGAAGCTGCCATGCTCAGGGTGCTTACAGACCTAAAACCACCATCATAGGAAACGAGAAGAGGGAGCAGGAGGGTGCTGGGGGAAAAGCAAGAATCAGGGGCACCCTAGCTGTGGTCTGCCCATCTTTCTCCCTGTTGCCTCCCTCACTTCCTGATGCACTTGGGGTACTCTTTATCCCCAATGTGCAGCAAGCTCGTGACCAGAGCTTTTGGAGCCTCTTGCCTGTTGGCCTCACTTTTCTAGAACAAAGGCAGGAGCTAGGGCCACAGATTCTCAGAGTCAAAACAGAGGCCATGAGCCCCTTACTGAAGCCTGACACTCCTCGCCTAATACATGGTTTTAACAAGCTTAGCCATCTGGTTCCCAAGTCCATAATAGATTAGAAGCCACAACTTAAAAGAACTGCTACAAGTTAGTATGTCAACAGCAGTGAAAATTGAGGGCCACTTGTCCTCATTAGCCAGGAAAGGGACAGAAAACAACACATCTGACTGCTGCTTTTCTATGTCTCTTAAGAACGGTTACAAGTCTGCAAAGGTCATGACCCTGGAGAAAAGTTGGGGCAGTCTCAGGCCCTGGTGCTCTCTTGAGAAATGCTCAGGGCAACAAGGGAAGTGCCTCAACCCAGAGGTGACTGAAGGCCCCTGTCTGACCTTCCAAGACAGCTCAGCTGCTGATGGGTGCTCCCCTTGGTAGTGAATTTTCTGTTTTATTTTGGAAAGAATTGTAGCAAAATCAGTATGCTTGCTTTAAAATATGATTTCATTTATAGTAGTTTGCTGTTTACTCAAATTTTCATGAGCATGTTAATAACTCTGCCAGAACTTAGTTACCTCATTTGCACTACATGGCGCACCCCATGCAGACAGGTAAATACTTCACTAGTGTGGTTTAAAGAAGCTTGAGCCGGCCTGGCTGACTTTGAAGTCCATAACCAATTTATTGTACTTCCCCATGTTTCCTTACTATACATTCTCTTGTCAATATTTTTTTTTTTTTTTGGATATTTACTTTATTTACATTTCAAGTGTTTTTCCCCTTTCCAGGTCTACCCTTCGGAAATACCCTATCCCATCCTCCCTCCCCCTGCCACTATGAGGGTGCTCCCCCACCTACCCATCCACTCCTGTCTTCCCTCCCTGGCGTTCCCCTACACTGGGGCATCTAATACCCTCAGGCCCAAGGGCCGCTCCTCCCACTGATGACCAACAAGGCCCTCCTCTGCCACATGTGTGGCCAGCACATGTGTCCCTCCATGTGTATTCTTTGGTTGGTGGTCTAGTCCCAGGGAGCTCCGGGGGGTCAGGCCAGTTGACACTGTTGCTCCCTCCATGGGGCTGCAAACCCCCTCAGCTCCTTCAGTCCCTTTCCCAACTCTTCCATCTGGGACCCCACTCTCAGTCCAATGGTTGGCTGCAACATCTGCCTCTGTATTTGTCAGGCTTTGCCTGAGCCTCTCAGGAGACAGCTTATCATGCTTCCATCAGCAAGCACTTCTGAGCATCCACAATAATGCCCGAGTTTGGTGGCTGTATATGGGATGGATCCCCAGGTGGGGCAGTCTCTGGATGGCCTTTCCTTCAGTATCTGCTCCACACTTTGTCTCCACATTTCCTCCTGTGAGTATTTTGTTCCCCCTTCTACGAAACACTGAAGCATCCACACTTTGGTCTTCCTCTTATCAATATTTTAGTTGAAAAATTGTCTTTGTAGCCTTCCTCCTGATCCCAGTGTTTTTAAGATTCTTTGTTGCATATTTAATGGAAAGACATCAGATTCTCTGCAGATGTGTTCATGCCCAGTGTGTATCGTTGAGCATGTAGGGTCACAGAGATGGTTGGGATGTATGTAACCCCTCCTAGAGAGGAAGCTGGATTGCCCCTTCCTTGGGCTCTGTGTCCACTCTTGTCAGTATGTAAGGGCTGCATGGGATTTTTAAATTGAGCAAAGCAGCTAAGTATCAGCATGTTCACATAGTTTTGGTTGTTTTGATTTGTCTGAACATCTCTCAACTCCAGCTGCCCAGGCTGGGGGGAAAGAAAAAAAAAGATGTTGGATCTGTGACTATTTCAAAGAAGCAATATTGGATAGTGTCCTTTCTCCAGCCTCAGTGGTTTAAGGCAAGTCACGGAGGACTCAGGTCTCTGCTTCCTTTGTTCTTAAAGAAGTAGACAAAAGGGCTGGAGAGATGGCTCAGTAGTTGAGAGTACTTGTTGTCCTGCCAGAGGCCTTGGGTTCAGTTCCCAGCAGCATATTGTAGCTTACAACCATCTGTAACTCTACTTTCAGAAGATCTCTTACCCTCTCCTGGCCTTCACAGGCAGTGTGCACATAATCCTCCACTTAGCATTAGCTTGAATGCGAAGAGAAGACAAATGCTTGAACCGTCCACTTCAATTCTTTTAAATATAGGAAAATGAGAGTTGACTGGCAACAGTCGCACAAGTCTAGCAGGGACCAGTGGAGGCTGACTGCAGGCAGTCAAGTCCAGCAGGGACCAGTGCAAGCCAACGACAGGCAGTCAAGTCCAGCAGGGACCAGTGCAGGCCCCGACCCATGATTCTTCACTGTGTGTAGTGACTCCTGTGTTCTGCTGTACTTCATTGTATCAGGGACACAGTGACACTTCTTAACCTCCAAAACGCTAGGTAGCCCTTATTACTAATGACCTGCTCCTTGTTGATCTTACATAGAGAGCTGGCACCATGAGCTTTGATGACTGATGTTCATGATGTGTGTCCATTCATAATGTGTGTCCATTCAGACTCTTTCTCTGGACTACTCCGTCTCTGCCTGGCAGAATATCTTCCCAAGTAAGAGTGCCCAGTGCCCTGTGGTGTAACTCCTCTGCTCTGTCCGGGCCTCAGAGGGACTACACTCTGAGGTATGGTCCTAGAAGCTCAGTGTTCTAGCACCACAAGTATTTCTAGAGCTGCAACTGTACTTGTCTGCGTATCTGTGGTAATGTTTAACTGCTGGCTGACTTATTATGTTATATACTTCCTCTCTAACTGCAGGCTACTCCTTACCTGCCTGTTCAAGAATCAGCTCTCCCACTAAATAAGGGCAAGGAGTGTTACAGGGGAGCGCGCTAATACCAAAAGCTAGCACCAAGAGTTCTTTACCCACTGAGCTGTCACAAGCCTCCTTGCTGAGCACGATACAAAGCTTGTGATTTGTCTGTGAACAGTTGGAATGGTTTTGTTTTTCAGTTACCACCCTGATCTAGCAATAAACTAACCAAAAGAGTAATTGCTAAGATATCTGAAACAGTTGAGTATTTCAGAATTGAGAACATAAGCCAGGAGTGGTACTTAAAGCTTCCAGTCCTAGCACTCCAAAGACTGAGGCAGGAGAATCATAAGTTTGAGGCCAACCTGGACTGTGTGAAAATAGGGGCTGAAAGAGAAGGAAAGACTAGCCATTCGTGTGAGGGGACACAGCTTGCTTACATCACACAACTGAGTAAAAAGTTTGAGAAAGTTAATTTGTCTAGACAGTGTTCTGTAAGGGCACTGCTTAAGGGGCAGTGTTTAGATGATGGGACAAAGGTCCTATTAACTAGTCTGTAACCTCAGCAGAGGCGCTGGATTGCAGAGCTGTGTTGGGAAGTGAGATAAGCTGCAGTCTTCATTGGGCTTTGGACTGCTCAGGGTGCAGAAGCAGGGATCTGAAGGTACCTGTGACTTGTACCTGCCTGTGCACACAGCACACTCCACCCTCTCAAGCTACTGTTGTTCTCAAGTTGATTTTAATCAGATACTCACAGCTGAAAATCGGAGTGAGCCTCCAAAAGTCGATGCTACATTTTCTCCCATCGGTCTTCTGAGCAAATGGACGGGTGCTGTGGAAAACCTAGCTAGGGTCAGTGTTTGAGAATGACACGTCTGCCACAGAGCTCTGCATGTCTCACATTTTCTTTCAGGGCTGTGAGAGTGAAGGGACCATTCAGGGTAACTGAGGTCTCCAAGGGTTCCACTTCTCACAGATGGCTTCGTAAAATATTCTTTTATTCCCCTCCCGTTCTAATGCTGGGCATTGAACCCAGGGTCCTGAACGTGTTAGACAAACAGCTGCGCCCTGGCCACATTCTGCTCTGAAATCAGAAATGTATGTTTCCAATCTAGAATCTTTCTAGGAGACTACTTTTATAGGTATGGCAGTTGTTCTGATTAAATTTTATATAATTTGTATAAGAGTCTATATAGGCTTATAAATGAATTTGACTCATAAGAAATAAAATAATTAAAAAATGTAGTCCTTGGGGCTGGAGAGATGGCTCAGCGGTTAAGAGCATTGACTGCTCTTCCGAATGGTCCTGAGTTCAAATCCCAGCAACCACATGGTGGCTCACAACCATCCATAATGAGATCTGACGCCCTCTTCTGATGTGTCTGAAGACAGCTACAGTGTACTTACATATAATAGTAATAAATAAATCTTTAAAAAAAAAAAAATGTAGTCCTTGAGAGTGGCTACTTAGTATCTCGCTTTTATAAAGGTAGGTTGGTGCTGGATGTGGTTTCAAGGGACTTTAATCCCAGGATTCAGGATGCAGAGGCAGGTGGATCTGCAGGTTTGGGGCCAGCTTGGTCTACCCAGCAAGTTCCAAGATAGCCAAAGCTACATAATAGAAAGATTCTGTCTTGGGGGGAGGGGAACAGAACAACTTACTAACCCAGTTTTGCAGCAATTGAGGGTCCTTTAGATGAGAATAAGAAGTGCCCTGTGCCTCCTCCTAACCTGGCCTGCCTTGTCTTCTGACCACACCTGGGTTATCCATGCCTTCATGGTTACAGAGGCTCCAGTCACAGTGGTCGTCTCTTCATGAATACAGATGCTCTGTCAGTCTCATTACATTGGTCTGTCCCTTCATGGATACGGAGCCAGATATATAGATATAGATATTATAATTAATAAAAAGAAGGAAAGATCAGTAGGTCACCTTTTGTCTTATTTGTTCAGTCTACTAAATAAAATACTAGAAATTGAATGACTGCTTGTAAACAACAAAACTTAATTTCTCTCATCTCTGGGAGCTGGAAGTCCACGATGAAGACGCTGCGGGTCTTGCTCTCTCCCTCCTTGCTGTGGGAGGAGGTAGCTAGCTCTGTAGGGTTTTTACTAGGTCACTAGTCCCACTCATGATCCCTCACGACCTTCTCAGCCCACAGATGCTGCGCTCTGGGACACCATCACCCAGTGATTAACCGTGCAAACAGGGGTTGGACACAGACTCTCAGACCCTGGTCCTGCAAGAGAAATCTCCTGACTTTTATCTTACAACTTCTTTCTTTATCAGAGAAAGTTTACATGCTCGGGAGACTCAAGGACTGAATCCACAGGGGAAACTGCTCCCAGATAAGCCCAGGTCCCTCTTCTTTAATCCGAGTCTTTTGAGCAATGTTTTCGAGGCCTCAGCTCGTGCTAGCTTGCCTCACTGCTGGGCAGATGCTGGTTCTCAGGGGCACTGAACAGCTTGCACCTTGTTTTTCAGTTTTTGTTGGGGGCAGGGTGTTTGGTTGGGTTGGGTGGTTTGCTTTCTTTCTTTCTTTCTTTCTTTCTTTCTTTCTTTCTTTCTTTCTTTCTTTCTTTCTTTCTAATTTAAACAGAACAGAATCTTGATTTTTCTAAGTAAAATGTATTCTGCATTTCTTACTCTAAATAAATCCAAATAAAAGAATCTTTTATAGTTTGCTTCCTAGATCCTGTTTCTAAAATATAGTAAGTTAATTGTTTAAATTCAGGATTTCCTTTTTGAAAGGTCCTTTAAGATGTTTTGTGATTACTTTCAAGGTAAATTCCAATTTTGTTTAATTTCCATGCTCACAGTGTAGAAGCAATTGAATTACCCATGGCTGCTCCCTGAGCAGAGAGGAGGAGATAAGCAATCGTCCGTCTGTATTGACAGATGTGGGTTTAGAGCAACGGAAGCCTGTTCGGTAAACCGTGACTTGCTTGGGCTTCAGCCACTGCCGAGCTTTAGAAATGAGTGCTGGCCTTCGTGTGCTCTATTTGCAGGTGCTCTGCTTGCCTTCTGGGACATTGGCTTAAAATAAATAATGGTAGACCCCAGAGCAGGAGGGCGCTCTCTGCTTTCCAGTTGTCCATCCTCGCAGGCAGAGCAGGGGCTCCTTGGCACCCTCTGCAGCATTGTGTAGCATGTGGCGAGGCAGGGCAAGGTATGAGTCCAGTCAGCACAGCCTGCCTACAGAAACCACTCCAATGTCCTGGCCAGTCTCCAACCTGGTTCTCTCCACTGCTTAGAGCAGGCCTCAGCAACTGTAATCGTTTGCAGATGAGGTAACTCTGTTGAGGTGATGCTGTGTGTCTGACTGTTACTGTCCCTCCTGCTAGAAAACTCCCATGGTCTGATCTCTCCTCCGTCCACAACCTCCGTGACAGAGGCGCAGTAATCTCTCCTTCATCCACAGCCTTCATGGCAGAGGCACTGTGATCTCTCCACTGTCCACAGCCTCCATGACAGAGACACTGGTCATGATAAAAGTTTGTGCTCCCTATCAGTGCATTTCTTTAAATTCCAAATAACTGGTAAACACAACAGCTGCCATGAGATCACTCAGTGCCAACTACCTGTCTTTCACCACCTCCAGTCTGTCTCAACTGGGAACATGAATCAGAGAAGATGCTTGTTATACCTGGCACAGCTTCAGCTTTCCAATGGTGGATGCCATGTCACAGTGTCTTGCAAACCCCTGGCCCTGAATTGATAATTGGGGTTTATATACCTCACCTCCGTACCCTCATGCTGCAGATCCACCACGTAGAGATGGTGAAAACCCTGAGGTCTGCAGCTCCTTGCCTGGTTCCTCCTGGCTCCCATCCTGCAGCTCTGCCCATAGACTGTGACCCTATGGTGACCTATGTGACCCTACAGCCAGTATCTGAGCAGTCAGTGGAAGGCTGGGCCAGATACCAGCCCTCCTCACAGCATGTGGCTGCCTCTTCTCTGCGTCATGTGCCAGCTGAGTGCCACCCAAAGCATGTGCTTCCATGAAACTGCCTTCTGTCTTGTTCTCATTCATAAAACCATGAAAATGTTTCACACATAAGATGTAAAAATACTTAATACCCTTTGTTAACGATTAAAGATTGTGTGGATCTGTACCCGTAGAGTTAAGTCTCTGACTTGCTCAGACGCCAGTCCAGACCCCTGGTTTTAGATCTGATGGACAGTCTTTACACTGTTAGCCTAGAGAGGGATGATACCTAATGACCAGGAGAGCCAACTGTGCAGGCTGACACAGAATCCTGAGCTTGAGCATTGTCAGCTTTTTCTAAAATTTGATCTGTAGTTCTCCAGCTTGATAGCATCATGACACAGTGTCAAAAAGGTTCTACACTCCTGGCTCTGCCCTTTGGCCCAGGAAAGGATGAAGCATGTGAATGGGGAGGAACAGGCTGCGTCTGCCGCGGGGCTCCCTGCAAGGACATCCCTTGACAGCATCTCTCTGGTGTTTGGATTGTATTTATCTGTGATGGCGTCTCCTGCCCATGTTTATGATCCCGTCTCTAACTTTGTTTTGGAAGCAGAGTCAGCAATATTAACAATGTAAGATGCTAACAGCCTCTTTGGCTGTTCTGGGGCTGCGCTGGGATAAAGGCCTTCCTTGTGTGACTGCTTTGTTTCAGGGAGATAGGAGCAGAGGTGACAGCTGAAGAGATGGATGTGGCTTGCCAGCGAGTTTAGGGAAACCCCAGAGGGGTGTTAAATCCATCCACCCGGCCTTGCTCTCTGCCTTGTAGGGCCAGCCTAGTCAGTGGTGCACAACACTAATGTCTGAGGTTTGTTGGTCCTCATGGCCTTGAAAATGTAAACAAGCCACATGATGTGCTTTGAATTTAGAGGGGACTTGTGTTGGATGATCATGTGTCACCAGGCAGGGACGCCATGGGTTGAGTTTCGCCTACATGGATCTCACTCGGGTCACTGGGAAATACGTTCAAGAGAATCACAAAGGCCCCTGTCCTCCCTCCCTTGAGCCGTCAGAACTGTGGCTTTGGCCCTACGCATGGAAGCCCTTACATCTAATTCTACTTCTAAGGAGCCTAAGACAGGAGAACTGCCCCAAGTTCAAGGCTACCCTGAGCTACGCACTGAGTTTCAAACCAGTCTAGGCTACAGAGTGAGACCTGTCTCAGAAGCCTAACCATCCCTCCCAAAAAAAAAAAAAAAAATTGTGGGTTAGTGACAGAGCTTGGCTGGCCTTCACTGGGCTCTGGGTTCCATCCACAGCTCACACACACACACTCACAACACACATCCAAAAGTGGGGTTTCAGTGTGATCCTCTTCCTATGTATTAAAGACGGCGGCACTGGCTTAGCATCCAGGAAACTTCCCACACACCGCCAGAGCGGGCCGTTCCTCCTGGGAGCAGAGGAGAGGGCCCTGCTGAGGTGGGCGCTGAGGAACCTGGGCACTAATTTGCTTCTTCTTACTAAAGAATAACCGAGCTAGGACTTGTAACAGTGAGGAGGCTCCTGTGGGAACTTAGATACCGTCAGATTTGCTTATAACTTAAACCCAAAGAGTGTTCAGAGAAGCTAACACCCAAGAAAGAACAGACAGCATCTTATCTCAGACTGTCCCAGCTGGGATTCCCTTTCCAAATCCCTCTGTGACATACATGGCAAAGGCTGGCTTCCCACCTGATGACAGCACCCAGCCTCCACCACAGCCCAGGCTGCAGGGTGCTGCTGAGTCTTGTTTGTCCTTGTCCCATCGTCCTATACACGTCCCTTAACATGTAGCTTCCTCTACACACATCTCAAATATGACAAAGTTCCTTATTTTTCATGAATTTATCTAAATATGAATCAGAACCTGCTTCTAATTCTTCACTCCACAAAGTAGTCTAGAAAAATTAGCATAAAGACAGATGATTGCAGATAAGCAGTCCGACTTACCGTTGAGGCCCTGGATCACCTTCTTTTGCCCACACTGCAACCTGAACATGAATTCAAGAACTCACTGAGAATGGGATTCCTCACTCCACGTGCTGTGCTTCACCCCTGACGCTTCATAACCGGTGCGCTGGAAGGTTCATGTGGTGTCCTTCTCCACAGTGAGATCCACGTGAAGTGCAAGCATCGCCCGTCCATACTGTGGTCCATTGTCTGAGGGCAGGGTCTTCCTGTGGCACAGTCGTGGTGGTGACACACTAGCCCGTTGAAGCATCCGGGTTCCGAACAGCACAGCTCATTTCTCTTTGGTGCCTCGGGCTTCGTAATGCTCATTTGGTTCCAAATTACTCTGGGCCACTACCCCACTACCCCACCCAGTGTTCAGGACCCTTTCCAAACTTTCTAATCTTATACTGTATTTCGTGGGTATGAATATTTTGCCCACGTGTGTGTCTGAGCATTACTTGTATGCCTAGTGCCCGTGGCACACAATGCTCAGACATCAGGTCCCTTAGAATTGGAACTGCAGGTCACTGGGAACAGCCACATGGAGGGTGGGAACCGAACCTGGGTCCTCTGCATTCGGTGCTCTTAACCACTGAACCTTCTCCAGCCCTTATGTGTGACTCTGATTTGTTCACTAATACATTACACTCCCGTGTTTGCCATTTGCTCACTAAGCCCCCGGCCATGCTCTTAGGTACTAGGGGGTGCATCTGTTGGGTGTGTGGCCGCCTGGTGTTCTTTCTAGTCAGACCACACTCAACTTTCTGCAAGCCCCCCCCTTCCATCCAGGCATCTGGCTCCTCCCTGTGATAAGCATCCCTCAGAAGGCAAGGCGCACTATAGTTGTTCCTGGGCTCCCTCTGGGCCAGCTTGTAGCACACGTGTTGCAGAGAATTCTGTACTGTGTGCCTCCTCTAAAGTGTTCTCCCCTGCAGCCTCCAGAGCTGGAATACCATGGGCCTAGCTCCCTCTCAGGAGCCAATGTGTGCCACAAGCAGCCTTAGCTCGCCCCCAAGTAAATGGCCTGTGACAGTAAACTGTCCTCTGCCTGCTTTCCACGCCAGGCTCTCAGGGCTGCCTGTGCAGCTGCTTTTCTGCCTCATCTCTAGCTGCCAGTCACACCGTAGCAGCCAGTCCCACTCTCTGCCTCTGCAGTCATGGGGCCTACCCTTCTTTCTGCTCCAGGCACCCACAAGCACCCAGAAATGAGACATTCAAAACTGAAGACAAAGGAAAACCTCTCTCCTTCCTTGGGCCTCTGCCTTTAGAGAAGGTCCCAGTGGGGTACTTTCTCAGATCTCACTCACTGAGCCTCAGGTTCTGGCTGAAAGACATAAAAAAGTACACCGTGCACATATATGGAAATGTCATAAACCCATTATTTAATATAATATTAAAAACTAGTATAATTGCATTTCTAAAAATGACAGTAATATCAAAAAATGATAATAATAATAACAGCGATTTTCTGGTCAGTGTGGGAGTGCCAGCAGTAGATCCTTCGCTCTTCCCAGAGCTGGAGAGAAACCCTGTGAGAAAAGCTGATAGGCTCGCTGTAAACGCTCAAGTGGTAAAGCACTTTCTGAGCTGCAAGGGTTGTGCCTGCGAGCATACTCCCAGAGAGTGCACGCCCAGAGAGCTCCAGTTGGCCCTCTGCACAGCCAGCGACTGTATCCCTCCCTGGACATGCGGGGTAGTGTGGACTTCTGAGCCATCCGACTATGGGTTTCATAACTTTAGCTTTGTGTAATTTTCTTTTTGTTTATGTATTCTGTGAAGTTTGAATGGGAACAGCCCCACAGGCTCATGTGTCTGAATACTTGGTCCCCAACTGGTGGTGTTGCTTGGGAAGATTTAGGAAGTTTGGGTTTGTTAGAGGAGGTATGTCACTGGGGTGGGCTTTGAAATGTCAAGACTCATGTCCATTCCAGAATGCTCTCTGCCTTCTGCTTTCTGGGTGAGATGTGAGCTCTCAGCTGTTCCTACTGCCCTGTCTGTGCTCTGCCATCATGGACCCTAACCCTCTGGAACCCCAATCCCTAGTAAGCTCTCCCTTTAATAAGCTGCCTTGGCCACAGTCACTGGGTTTTATCACAGCAACAGAAAAGTAACTAAGACAGGTTCGTTAGACAGTATCTCTCTGTGATAGCCCAGGACATCCTAGAACTCACTCAGACTTGTGACCCTTGTGCCTCACTCATCCAAGTGCTGAGACTACAAGTATTTGAGACTAGCCTGGACAACATAGTGAGACCCCATTACTATTCCAAAAATAAAAGTAGAGGCTGGAGAGATGGCTCAGTGGTTAAGAGCACTGGCTACTCTTACAGAGGACCCAAATGTAATTCCCCACTCACATGGCTGCTCATTACCATTTTTGCCTACAGTCCAGGAGACTTGACACCCTCTTCTGGTCTCTGCAAGTGCCCCTGGTGCACATGCATGCATGAATGCATGCAAAACACCATTACACATAAGATGAATAAGTACTTTATAAAAACTTTTGGAAGTAAAAGCAGTAATCACGAATTCATGAGAAGTGGAAATACTCTGCCCTCCTCACCCACCACTGCTCGGCTGCTCGGTGTTTGTCCTCTTTCTACTGGTACCTGAATCTTGACACATTTGCAACTCATTCCATCTTTCATTTGCTCAGCCAAGAGTCAAATGGATTGATGGCATCAGTGCCTCCAAGTGTGTCGGTTCACTGTTCTCCCATCTGTCCAGCCTAACTCCTCTGCTCCCAGTGTGAGGCAGGACCAACCGGAGTCCCCAAGTGTCTTCTCTTTCCACCTCGCCATGCTCCACTGGCACCTGTGACTCCTGCTGAAGTCCATGCAGGTCTGCACAGAACATCAATCCTCTTTCCTCTGCAGCCCCAGATCCAGTACCCAGGTGTCTGTTGTTCAGTGACAGGCAGGTAGAGGAGAAAGGCACTACCAGATGGTCTCTGTAGGGGGGTGATAGGAGGCTATCGAGTCCCCACATCCAATAGAGCAACCGTGGACTTCACAGGGAACAGTCTTCTTTGCTGTCCTATGACAGTCTCATGAAGCCACTTTTCCACTATCTGAACAGGCTGCCCACCAGAAACCAGCCCTGTGAACAGTGGCTTACTGGTCAGTCCAAGGCTACCACAGCTGCCAGCCAGTTTTGGCTGCCCTGGGCCCAGTGGCCACCATCTACTTGTCTACCCCACTTAACTATGTGCAGGAAACCTTTTCAGTGTGCCGTGTAGCCATTTGATTGTAAATTGCATTAACTTCCTGGAGCCATGCCAGGTGCTTGCTGGGTGTCTGATACTATCTGTACAGACTTTAGGTAGAAACTGGAAATCTCACTGAACTTCTGTGGTAATAAAATTATTACAGTTATACCTACATCTGCTCACTGACTTCCTGTGGGTTTTCACCAGATCACGTGACTGACAACAGAGACAAGCTGTCCGTAGGCTCTGGGTATGCCAGCTGTATCCAAGACTCACTGCCACCTCAGGCTTCTGCTTTGTCACTGAGCTGAGTGTCTGGATGTCCCACTGTGGTAGGTTGATTTCACTGGAGCTGATAAAAAAAAAAAAAAAAAGTTCCGGGCCACTTGAGAGTCTAACATTTCCTCTGGCTCCAAAATTTAAAACAACAGGATTGTTGTAAGTGGTTTTGGACAAAGACCAAGCTTCAAGCTTCGGAGATGGGTTTTCTCCAGTTTCAGAACCAAGCCACAGGCCAAGGATCTTGAAGAAAGTGTGAAAACCCAGGCTCCTACCTGGCAGTCCCCTCATCCCTCCCCAGCACCCATCCCTTCTCAGAACACCAGTGATCCTCAGGACACAGTAACCCAAAAGTCCCTGGCAGGGGCCACAGAGGAGGCTGAGAAGGGCCAGAGAAGCAGAGGACAGGAGGAGAACATGAGGCACCGGGCTGACATCAGCTTGGACTAGCCCACAGCTGGCCTGCAGCTGTCACTTAGCCTGGCGTGTCAGGGATGGAGACACCCCCCGGTGAGGAACCTGGATGTCCCTTAGCCACACAGGATGGCATTATTATCTTCATAGGCTTGCACAGGGATGCAAAGGGAAGGATGACTCTTTCTAGGTTGTTAATGTTACCTTCAGACATATTTCTTGGACTGCATCCTGACAAAATGTGTCCCTTAGCTCTAAATAAAACCTTTTGTCTTTCCTTTCCTTGGCTCTTGAGCATTCTAAGACATCTCCGAGAAGCACGTGGTCTTAAGGATGTCTGTTCAAGGCTCTATAGCTAACCAGACAGACAGATTGTGGCGGTGGAGACTGAGCGGGTGGAAAGTGTGGTGCAGGCCCAGCTCACGTAACTGTTACACGTGCATCAGGCTGCTGCTGAATGGCGTTTCAAAAACTCTACTGTTTATGCTGATATCTGCTCTTCCAGAGTCCTCTGTCAGCCAAACTTACAAATAACTCTTTCCAGTAGAAGGGACTTCACCTTGTGCTTTCAGTTGTCCGCCTCATGCCACCGATCTGGAAAACAGGTCTCCATTTACCTTGCTATTTGTGCCACAGTCCTTTATGAACCATGTAAGTGACCTGCTGGTGAAGATTCCAGAAAGAACCCAGAAAATAATAGCTCACAGTTCAGTCATTTACTTAAGGAGAAAGATAACAGACAGACAGACAGACAGAGAGCATGCACTATGCTGTGGTCTTGGAGCCATGTGCACTGTGTCCAGCAGGCTTTTCCCTAGCAGTGACAATATGTTACATTGTTGTGCTGTTCTGTCTCTGCCTTCTACTTCCCTGTGACCTCATGGTGCACACCCAGTAGACTATAGCTTGCAAACACTGTAAAATGATCAAATCTTCACCAGACAGCAAGCCGGGCCTAAACCCTGTAAGCCACTTAGCCATAAGTTCCCAGACCACAGAGCTTGATAACAACAGCTTACTTAATATCGTCTTGGTCTTAGGCAGTTAGAGAATTGCTTTGAAGACTATCAGTTGACTGCTCAGGACAGTGAGTGACACAGGAACATAGGTCTCTGCTGTGAAAGCTAGCTGTATGAAACCTGCGCCTGCGTGGCTTTAAGGTTACAGTGGGGACAGCAAGCATGGCAGGGAATGGAGAGGTTTAGATCCCCCAGCTAGAGTCATCTGACAGACATAATTGAAAGGAGTTCATAAGTCCTACATTGTACACAAGCTGAGAAACCAAAGTCCCAAGGAAATACCCTAAAGTGTCTGGCTTGTTTTTCTGGCCCTATCCTGGGCTGGCAGAGTGCAGCCCTTGCATGTCACTGTGAGGCACCCAGGCACCAAGGCTGAATGAGACCACTGAAGAGCATTTCTTGGAAGGCCTGGAAACCTCATATCCACCGTAGCTGTAGATGTTTGGAGGATGGACACCCCAATCCTTGGTTTGAGAGGCTACAATGGAAGAATCCCATCTTCTGCTGGCCATGGCCTCTGTTGGCAGGTTATTCAACTTCTTCACTTCTCTTTCTGTACAGTAGTTTAAGACCTGGCACACAATTATTGTGTGGATATGAGGTCCTTTGTTCATTCAGTTCAGCAAATAAGTGTCCATAACATGCCAGAATCTCAAAAGGTTCCTGATTTCTGAAAGTGTGGTTACGTGTGATTACGTGTGAAATAATTCAAAAAATAGGATCCACCCCAGTGCACCAATGAGAGCTGAGAAGACAGTAAACCTGCGGGCTAGGGCTGCCACGTTTGTCTTCAGTAAGGTGCTCATGGTAAAGGTGCGTGTGTGCATGTGTGTGTGTGTGTTCACGTGCACGCACGCATGCCTGTGTGTCTGTCTGTGTTGTGTCTATATGTCTGTGTGTGTCTTGTGTGCATGTGAGCATGTGTGTGCATGTCAGTGTATATTTGTGTAAATGTGTCTGTGTCCTGTGTGTGTATCCTATGTGTGTCTATGTTGTATCTGTGGCTGTGTGCCTGTATTTGTGTGTGTATGTGTGGGTATGTGTGTGTATCCTGTGTATGCACCTGGGTGTGTGCCTGCATTTGTGTGCCTGTGTGTGTGTGCGCGCACGCGCACATGCACGTGTGTGTGTGAGTGACTCCAGTCGATGTCACATCCCATCTCTTGGGCTGTTCCTTGGGCTGTTCCTGCAGGCTCCTCCCCTGATCCAGCCCCATCTGTCCAGTCCCATGCAGCTCAGAGGATTTGTTGATTCCCACCCCAACTCTATCTTGGATGTTGCTAGAGGCATCACATAATCTTATGAATACATGTGTCATGGTCCCAATTTCACTTACATGGTAGGAATGGCCCCTGTCACATTACTGTAACTGTAAACCTGCCTCAGGGTCACTCTCCCTTCCTACTGGCCAGCTTCTGAGGGAAGGCCAAGGCCGTTCTCCAGACCCATCTCCTCTGAGTGACAAGGCTTTGTTCCTTAGAAATGTCTGTGGACTGAGCCCAGTGTTTGGAGCCATTGCTCAGCACTTCTCCCTAGCTTCTATGCAGGGAGGCCAGGTGCCCTCCTCAGTGAGGAGCATAGGAGAAATGGACTTGCATCCTTCCTAGTATTCCTGGTCTCTCATTGGTCACTGTACTGTCAGTAACAACAGCCAGTATTCACTAGATGCCCGCCGTGTTAGACATTCTGCAAGGCCTTTCTCTCATCACATGGCTTACCTCATTTGAGCGTTCAGCTGGGGAGTTCAGACAGTTAAATGCAAAATCTCAGAGGATAGTGCCAACCTGTATTCTAAGAGCCTGAGGCTGAGCAAGGGAGAGACTTTCAGAGTCACAACTAATAAAGGCAGACGTTTGCTCATAAACTCCGGGTCTGGGCACTCCTTAGCCACAGCCATGCCTTTAGTCTTGTTCTTATTACGCGTTGGGAAATATCTGTAAAGGAAGGAGGAGGAAAGAAGAGAGGAGAAGCAGGGTGAGGAGAGGAGGGGAAGGCTTAAATGATGTCTTCTGAATAATTTTTCTCATTGCTTCCGAGATTAAACGAGTATCTAAAAACATTTTTTTTCTAAAAACATTTTAATATGCCTGTTAATGTAATCAATTATGTTAGCTAGAAACTGCCTTGCCATAGTCTCAGAATTGCTAAAGTAGGTGAGTGGCCTTTACTTTGTAGCCCTAGCTGGCCTGGGACTCATTATATAGACCAGGATGGTCTGAAAAGCACAGAGATCCTCCTGCCTCTGCCTCTCTAGTGCTGAGGAATGATTACTAAGTTATTATGGAGAACTGCTGCTGCAGTCACCGTTGACAGCTTGTCCTCATGAGCGCCATGGTGTTGCACTGGCTGTTATGGACGCCCGCTGACAGTGAGACTGTACCCAACATGTGGGAGCTTTGGCTGTTCTTGCTGAGTTGCTTCCTTCAGATGAGACACACAGTCACCATCTTGTACCTTGTAGAGGGGGAGATTGGTTGGAGTTTATAACTGTTGGTGTGACAGGCCACCCAGAGATGCTGGCTGCTTTTCCCATTTCCACAGCCTCCAGACTTGAGGACTCTGTCTGTCTCACACCCTGCCATCAGGACAGTCACAAGGTTTTCCCAGCGCTGTAAGGGGGGTGCCTTTGGTGACAGTCAATAGCTTAGTAATAGCTCTTGCCTTCCTCTTGGCAGCTCAGCTAGAAGTCCTGTGTGAGCAGTTGCAGCCTCCTCAGATATAGATAATGGGCTCACAGAGGTCACCTCATGCCCCTCCAAGACCTTCTCGAAACCTCCCCCCATATGTCACTGTATGGAGAAGAGGCCCCACCCCCTTGAGTCATTTGGTTTGTTTTTAGACAGGGTCTTTCTTTGTAGCCTTGACTGACCCTAGAACCCACAGAGATCTGCCTGCCTCTGCCTCCTAAGTGCTGGAGTAAAGGTGTTTTTACTTCTAACAACAAAGACCCATGCTGCTTAATGGCTTCATTACCGCCTGGAAGTGCAGGGCACAGTAAGGAGAGCAGTGTGCTGCCTTCTGCCCAGAGCTAATCTTCAGCGGTCCCTCAGAGAACTGCACTTGACCACAGTGGTAGAGTGCCCAAAATCCAGGTGCTCCTTTTCAAACTGACCTCGCCCAGTCAGTCAGATGGGGACTTTCAGCCTCACTCCACCCAACAGGCTCTGTGTCCTTGAGGCAGACACAGAGCCTGCCGACCCTGGGTGACCCTTCTGTTAGGAGGGTGACTCTGCCTCAGCAGGCTGTTGTGATGTCTGGCCCAAGCCTGTCCTGGGAGCAATCCGTGAATGGCATTGCTTGGTGAGGACCTCTGCTTGGTGGTGGCTTCTGGCTGTGCCCTGTTGCTACAGATGCTGACTTTCCACAGATTGCCACTGCAATGGCTGGTTCTTTTCCACACTCACATGACACTCTGGGGCCAAACAGTAAGGAGCCGCTTTTACTGCAGCACAGCGTGTAGAACCACCCGCCTGTGGTGTGTGCTAGTGACTTGAAGGCCAGGGAACTTCCTCTTTACGAACATTCTGAATTTTCAAAATGTAACTCAGAACTCCCCTAGCCACAAAATAATTTAACTCTGTTTAGCTCTGTCCCTCATCGATCATTCTGAAACCCATGGGTGTTTTCAGTCTGCATTATTCTGTCTCATACACACACACACACACACACACACATACACACACACACACGTTGGGGGGGAGGGTGCCTTGTCTCCCCAAACTTCCCTTTCCTACACGGTGGAATCTCCCAGCTAGCATCATTTTATTTCAGACAAAAGTTTCTACCTCCCTAGAAAACCAGGAGCCTCAGTCCCCACACTGGGATGGAGGGTACTGAACAGGGCATTCTCTTTATGCTGACCCCTCTTCAGACCCTTCCAAGACCTTAGTGCAGAGTCCAGGGATCTTGGTGTCCCAGGTCCAGACGCTGCTTACGGTGTGGCTACTCCCTGCTGCCTTGTAGACCCGTCATCATAGCATGCCTTGGGACTCACACTTGTCTGCGGAGGACATGCTTCCTGCTCCATCTGGCCACGCCACCACGGCAGGCCCTGCAGTCTCCCCTTCCCCATTCCTTGGGTGTAATGTTCATCGTTGTCCCCACTGCCGCTTGTCTCTGCTTCCGTGAGAGTGTACTTTCTGTGCCAACAGGAACAGCTACACCCCTAGGCCCCAGCCCATACAGCCTCCTGGCACCAAGCAGCAGACACTGGAGTAAACACGTGTGCTCTGTGATAAGATTCGGGGAGATGGTAGAGTCTCCTGTCTATCTGTGAGTTTAGGGCATGCTTAGTGCTCCGTGCACGGAGATTAGCTCATCGACATAGTGAGCTTTGAACACCTCCTAGTACCCTAGGATGTAGCTATAGCAAGCACCAGTCTCGGGGCCTGAGCACAGGGGCTGCCTGTGGCTGTAGGTGGTGTGGCCCCAGTGCCAGTGGATACCTTGTTACCTCCTCTTTCAGGCCTCTGCTTCAGCCTTCCACCTACATCCTAGGACCCTGGCTTCTCCTCACTCTCCCAGCACTGCCCACAACAGAGATTACCACATGGAACCTCCTTGGTTGGGGGAAAAGGCTAAAGGCTTTCAGTAAACCCCAGATGCTCCTTAGGCTGGCTGCAGGGAGAGGTTGCCTCTGTCCTAGGTAGATTAGGAGGTCAGGAATAGCATTAGAGCTAGAAGCTGAGTCCTGATGCTGCGGTACAATGGTAAGCGCTACCTCAGGCCACTACCTGCCTGCTGAGAAGCCATGAAGAATGCTCCAGGGCCCTAGAGGATGTACAGAGCCAACCCTGAGCTTCCCAGAGCCCAAAGAAGGACTTCAGCCTCTCAGTCCCCAGTAGTATGAGGCTGAGGCCAGACAGAGAGCCAGATGCTTCCTAGCCATGACATGCCTCCCTCTTCAGTTCATGGCTCAGGACTTTCTATAAATAAATAAATAAATATCACTTCATTGTTAACAATTTATCACACAGCTGGATCAACAAAGCCATCCAAACAAGCACCTGCAGCCAAAATCTGTATGTCTCAGAGAATTTTATCCAGTCTGAAGGAGGTTAAAAATGTTTGAGGGAAGAGTCTCACCTCTAAAATAATCCACTTCTCAAGACCGACTCTCTCAAGAAGAGCCAGACCTTGACCCTGAACAGGAGAGAGGGTATTTACCTGGTCGGGCACCCAGCAGAGACCTGCCTACTTTTACCCCACCTCCTTTAGGTCCCTCCTCAGCAACCAGCCAAGGTCACATCATCTTAGTCAGGGTCACCATTGCTACCATGAAACACCATGATCAAAGCAACTTGGGGAGGAAAGGGTTTGTTTTCCATACAATAGGTGAGGACAGGAACTCAAAAGACAGAGCAGGAACTTGGAGGCAGGAGCTGATGCAGAGGCCATGGAGGGGTGCTGCTTACTGACATGCTCCCTGTAGCTTGCTCAGCCTGCTTTCTTATAGAACCCAGGACCTCCAGCTCAGGGATGACCTCACCCACAATGGGCTGGGCCCTCCCCATCAGTCACTAATTAAGAAAATGCTCTCCAGGCTTGTCTGCAGCCTGGTCTTATGGAGACATTTTCTTGAGATTCCCTACTCTCAGATGACTTTAGCTTATGTCAGGTTGACATGAAACCAGCCAGCACAGCAGGTGAGTTATCTGAAGCCATTTGCCCGGCAAAGCCTGTGGAAGGCCTGTACTCCTAGCCTATAAGCACTTAGGGAAGGGGCTGCTGTGCACATTCCACTGCTTTTGCTTGTACATAAAAAGTCATCTTGTTCTCGTTGCAGAAATTTCCAGAACTGAAATTCAAATACGTGGAGGAAGAGCAGCCTGAGGAGTTCTTCATCCCTTACGTCTGGTCCCTGGTCTACAACTCGGCGGTAGGCCTGTACTGGAACCCACAGGGCATCCAGCTGTTTGCCATGGACTCGGACTGAAGCAGGACACAGCCACACCCACCCCCAGGCCAGCAGCAAGTTACTTCATGTCCAGGAGCAGAAGCAGACAGACTGCGCGCCTGGTGTGTCTTCTGCCACAGAGGGTCACACAAGCGTGCTTCCCTCACACGCTGACTATTGGGAGACTGTGCCAGTTAGCAGTAGTTCACTCAGCTTTGACTGTACTGCACGGGTGAGACAAAAATAAACGGGAACCATGCTGTTCAACATGTGACTTATTTTTAAACTTCTAAACCCAAAATCTAGAGCTGTCCCAAGATACCGGGGCCTTAGGCACATAACAGACACATCAACAGCACACACCATGTCTCCTTTTAAAAAAAAAAATTATTATTGTTTTTAGATTTATTTTTATTCTAGGTGTATGAGGTTTTGCCTATATGTGTACCATGTGCAGGCCTGGTGCCCACAGAAGTCAGAAGAGGGTGTCAGACAGGAACTGCAGATACAGACGGTTATAAGCTGCCCTGTGGGTTCTGGGAACGGAACCCAGTTCCTCTACAAGACCAACAGGTGCCCGTAACCGCTGAGCCAGCTCCGCAGCCCTGCTTTTTTTCTCAAGGCATGTTCTCACAGTGTAGCCCTTGCTAAACTGAAACTCACTAAAGAGCCTAGGCTGGCCTAGAACTCACAGCAATCCTTCTGTCTCAGCCTCCTCTGAGTACGGGGATTATAGGTTTGAGCCACCACACCCAGCCTACGCATCTCTTTTTTTTATTTCTCAAATATTGAAAATCTTTGTTTGAGTCACTTGTGCAACTTCTCTTATGTGTATGTGTGCATGTGTATGCATGTGTGTATGTATGTACATATGTGTTTGCATGCCTCTCGGCAGCACAAAATTTCATAAGCACTGTACCTGCCAGCGAGACACGGACCTTCCCCAAAGAGGTCAAACAGCCCTTTGTTGGAGGACTGCCCTCTGAGCGGTCACGGGGATTCTGCTGGAGGCAAGCAACATTAAGTTCACTCCGTATCACTCATTGGGGAAGCTTAATTCGGACAGCAGCCTTTCTCCTTCAACCAGGTCATGGGATGGAACGAAGGGAGAGCCACTTACTAAGACCGTGCTCCGTGTGAGAAGTCACGTCTCTCCCTTGTCTCTGACTTTGAAAAATGTTTTGGGAAGCCGGGCAGTGGTGGCGCACGCCTTTAATCCCAGCACTTGGGAGGCAGGGGCAGGTGAATTTCTGAGTTCGAGGCCAGCCTGGTCTACAGAGGGAGTTCCAGGACAGCCAGGGCTACACAGAGAAACCCTGTCTCGAAAAACCAAAAAAAAAAGGAAAAATGTTTTGGGACCACGAATTTGGTCCCACACACCCAAGGCTGTGCTGGGTAGAGCAGCGGGCGCTGAGGCTCCATGGCTGTGTATTCCAAGTCGCAGTATGTCAATCTCTGTTCACCCCGTTGGTGTGTTAGGAGCAGCCTTTCCGTCTGTCCCCATCCCCCTGGCTGAGGCCAGAGTCATCATGGTTTGCACCTCATGCATATGCCGTGGATGGTTTCCCCTGAGTGAGGCAGACTGAGCCTTCTTTCCCTGGTTTTTCAGGGAGAGGGGCAGTTCCCTTATCCTTTTCTGGAGTAGATGAAACTGGAACTTTCTCTGGTGAGTTCCCCGGGAACGGCTGGGTCTCTGGTACTACAACTCACTCGTGATCACAAGTACAGGGCTTTTCCCCTGACACTGACTTCTCGGTCCAGCTTTGAGAGCAAGGCATCTTGAAGTGGAATGGCCAGCCTTTCAAGCAACGGTGATGTGTATCTCCTACCTAGAGAAATGATTGACAGCTTCCGTTTGTTTTCAGTGCATTCTAATTTGCTTCTTTTTCCTGTAGGCAAAACAAAACAAAAAATTGTGTTATGTGAAACGTCTACTTCTTTGTTAGTCTAGGAACTTAGCAGGAGTGTGAGGCATCAGTTACACACTGATCGTTCCTGTAACAGGAATTACAATCCCCACAGCCCATCACTGTGATGGGGGCACACTGTCTGCAGAGACTCTACCCCAGCCTCCTGGCTCCAAGTGCCCTGTGCTCCCGCTCCAGTGCTTCCCTCCTACTAAGCCCTCTCTTCTAGCTCATGGCCTAAGAGTTCCATCGGGGCACCACCTACCTGGTACTCCACTGGACAGAGGTTCCCAGCTGTGCCATGGCCAGCCTCAGCTCTGCAGTCACTGGATCTCTTTCTAACCCTTGGGAAAGGACAGGTTGATCACATGGCAAGAGACTTAAGTGATAAGCCAGATTGTGCTTGAATTTAAATGTCAATTTGTTTAGAACTGTCAAAATTTTAAAAGGTGTCAGGGGCTGAAGAAATGGCTCAGCAGTTAAAAGTACTTACTGCTCTTGTGGAGGACCAGGGTTCAATTCCCAGCACCTACAACCATCTGCTACCCAGTTGCAGGATCCAACATCCTCTTCTGACTTCTGTGGATACCAGACATGCTTAGGATGCACATACTCAGAAGACACTCAGTCACAAAAAAAAAGTAAAAACATGGGGGTGGGGGGGGGGGTGTAAAATGAAATCACACAAGATTATCCTGTGTTCATGAAAAGGTAAAATTGACCTGTTTTTACATATGATAGAAATAAACATCTGATTTTTCCAGAGACAAACAATGATTGCAGCCAGCATGGTTGTGCATATCCTTAATCCCAGTGCCCAGGAGGCAAAGGCAAATGGATCTCTGTTAGTTCAAGACTGGGCAGGGCTATGTGGTGGGATACTGTCTCGGTTCAGAGCTGGGTGCAGGGAGAACCGTCATTGTGTTCCAGGAAAACCAGGGGCCAGGGCTACACAGAATGACCCTGTCTCAAAATAGCAAAGAATAAAAAGACCTGCCTCACCCAAAGCAAGGAAGATTGACCAGCAGCTCATCCCCAGCCCCCGACCTGGTGTTGCGGCACCATGTAAGTACTCAGATAAAGGTTCAAGTAAACAGCCTATCCCAGTCTACTGTGTACTGCTATCCTTGGAAAGACCCTACACTGGCCATGTGTAAAACAGAACTGAGGCTGGAGAAACGACTTGTCGTGAAGAGCCGTTACTAACCCAGGTTCCATTTCCATCACCTACGTGATGGTTCACAGCCATCTGTAATTCTGGTATGTGGAGATCCAGTATCCTCTTCTGACCACATTGTCCCATACACATACATGAAGACAAAACACACAAAGTAAAATCTTTTAAAAAAGGAACCACTGAGCAAGAGGTACTGAAGGAGGGGCACATCCCTGTGCCCCGGGCCAGGTGACACTGTCACTGTCCTGGTGGCTCTAAGATGCTTCCGGGTGCTTTTTGTAACTTTTTGGTAAGATTTTTAAGTTACTGGGCCCATGGTTTGGTTACCTACTCTTCCACTGCTATTTCTAGACTACACCCCCTGAATTAGCTGGATTGCTAAACCACCTGAGGCTGCATGAGGACCAAAGAATGCCAGGTGGCCTGTATCCCCAGCTACCATGCCCATGAAGGAAACAACACAACCTCGACTTCAGGTTCTTCCTACACACCACAGGCAGAAGGAACTCAGGCTCCAGAGACCAGAATCACTGGAACTAAAAACCAGAAACACCCAGAAGAGATCCAAGTATATCAGTCACAGATCACAGCCGTGATCACTGGGTCCAAAACGCAGACGTGCTTGGCCTGAGAGATGGCTCAGTAGTTATGAGTGTTTACTGCTCTTTCAGAGGACCCAAGTTCCCAGCACCCACACTGGGCTGCTCACAACAGTCTATAGCTCCAGGGGATCTGTCTCTCTCTTGTCTCTGTGGCTATAGCCCCAAGTGGTGTGCATAAACTTACACACACACACACACACACACACACACACACACACGCCATAAATTTAAAAAAATAACCAACAACCATTTTTAAAATCCAGATGTATTACTAAGAGTCTGTGCAGAGCATTATGGATAGAAAAAGTTGGAAATTGTAGAATTTTGAAAGTAATTCATTAGATGTGTTTAAGAACGGACTAGGCATAACTCAAGAATAGACGTGTAAAGCAAACTGGGAGGGCTGAAACCACAAAAGAAACTGGAAGCATTTTGAATAGAAAGCTAATAAAAATTGTACAGCTAACAGAAAGGGGCTAGAAATGGATCCATGGTTAAAAGAGCTGGCTGCTCTTCCAGAGGACCCAGGTTCAAGTCCCAGCACTCATATGGTGGCTCACAGCTGTCATAACGCCAGTTCCTGAGCACCTAATGCCTTCAGCCTTGGATCTGCACAAAGGGCACTCACATACATGCAGACAAAACACTAAGATGCCTAGTCAAAATAAATCATTTTTTTTCCTTAAAAAAAAGGGGGCGCACCAGGCAGTGGTGGCGCACGCCTTTAATCCCAGCACTTGGAAGGCAGAGGCAGGCGGATTTCTGAGTTCGAGGCCAGCCTGGTCTACAGAGTGAGTTCCAGGACAGCCAAAAAAAAAAAAAAAAAAAAGACCAGAGGAGCAGAAGTTCAAAGCCAGGTAAATAGCAGGTCTGAAGTCGCCATGGGTCCCATGAGACCCTGCCTCCCCAAATTTAAATTAAGAACAACAAAACGAAAAACTTATGAAATCATGTGGGGTGCAACTAAACCTGTATTTGGAAATGTGTGTTGCTAAATGCATATTAGAGAAGAGTAGAGGTTAAACATCAGTTATTTAAGCAGCTGCCTCTCTCAGTGTGAATTCAAGGCCAGCCTGGTCTCCATAGTAAATAAATTCTAGGACATCCAAACTACATAGTAAAACCCAGTCTGGGGGTGGGAGGGAGGGAGGGAAGGAAGGAAGGAAGGAAGGAAGGAAGGAAGGAAGGAAGGAAGGAAGGAAGGAAGGAAGGAAGGAAGGGAAAGAGAAGGGAAAGGAAAAGAAAAAAAGCTGAAACTACTGATACAGACACAAAGAAAATAAATGGGACCACAGTGGGCCGTTGGTTGAGAGAACTGAGGCTTGGTGAATCCCATAACACAATCCATCAAAGTAGAGACGGATGTGCATGGCGGAGGAAGGAGAGCTGGTGACGGCGTCAGAGGCAGGAGGGATGCAAGGTCAGAGCCAGCCTGGGCTTCATAGTGAGACCTCGTCTCAAAAAAGAAAAGAGCATCGATGTCGGCATGTCTTAGAAGCCACACTTACACCCCAGCACACTAACACACTCCAAATGGAGACAGATGGTCTTGATCACAGTGATGGGTGTACGCATATACCAAACACAACCCCGTACATGTTACACGTGTTTGTTACATGTGTGTGGTCTTTGTAGGTCACACATGCATCAGGAGAGCTGTATTTCGATTTTGAACAAAATGAACAAACTCCTTATTTTAAAAAAATGTTTAGGTCCCCAAAACATCACACACTGGTGAAAACATGGAGCAAAAAAGAATTCTGCACCATGTGCAGGAATGGAGACAGGAAAATCTCAGCACTGTGGACCACAGTTGAAGATGCTCAGAGACCCGACACTTCCCGCACTCGAAAGATGCCAAGAAGTGCTCTTATGGGTACCGAGAGATAGATTCAAGAGTTCAGGGCAGTACAGAATCCGACACTCAAGCTGGAAACACCCCAGGGGTGACTACCAGAAGAACGTATAAATAGATAACAGCACAGTGATCCTGCAGCTGCCAGTTACCTCTGCCTGGGAATAGTCACAGAAAGTTCCAGAAGTAAACTATAAGTTTAAAGTTGCCGTTGAGTGTCTCAAAGAAGTCTGGGAACCTTTGCTGCATCCGGCTGTTTTCTGAATGCCCGCCCACCCAGGACCTGGGGGCGGCTCCTTTGTCTCCATTATCAGTTGTTAGGTTGATTCACTTTTGTTCTTTAGAGGCTTTGGTGATGTTTTCCAGAAGCTGCATGGAGAGAGATACAGAAACAGACCAGACAAAAAAACTAGCTGGAAAATCCAGATGCCTTCTAGTAAACCAGCCGGGAGGTGAGAGACTTGCAAATCAAAGCGATGCCCCTTCCTTCCCAGGAATGCTTTTGTGGGTCTTAAAATCATTCTTTGTGGAAATATTTCACTATCATGCCACTGGGTTCCTTGCTGTTATATTCTAATGAGTTAAACATGATTTCAGTTTAATTTATAAATAAATGTATTAATAGGTGTAATCTGCATGAGCAAGTCTTTCGGAGGAGCTAAATAGTTTTTTTATGCTACAAAAGTATGTTGATCCCGGAAGCCTGGAACCTCTGAACTCCAGGCCAGTATCTGGGCAGATGGCTCTGGTTTCTGGTCTCAGCCTCTGGGTATCAATGCTTACAACAAAGGCTTAGAAACAGGGTTCTGACCCAGCGTGGTGTGAGATAGAGAGCCTACTAGATACATTCCAAAAAGAGAGCAACCTGGCTTTGAAAAATTATGAAGGTCAGCCCTTTGAATTTTGAATTTAGGAAATGAGTCCCCTCCATTGCTTCACACAGGACAGTACTCAGAGGTGTCACTTGTGGTGGCTGCAGCTGGTAGACATAGTGGTCCAGTCCCAATGCTGACAACCAAACCCATTTCTAGTTTATGTGTTTTTTTGTTGATTGATGGTTGTTGTTTGGTTGGTTGATTTTTAGTTTGTTTGGTGTGTGTGTGTGTGTGTGTGTGTGTGTGTGTGTGTGTGTGTGTGTGTGTGTGTAAAACAGGGTCTCAGACCAGGTATAATGGGGCATATCTTTAATCACAATGTTCAGGAGGCAGAGTCAAGGGGATCTCTGTACTTAAGGCTAGCCTGGTCTACAAAGTGAATTCCAGGCCAACCAGGGACTAGGTTATATACAGTTGTGAGTACACATGTGGACACTGGGAATTGAACTCATGTCCTCTGGAAGAACAGCCGATGTTCCCTACCGTTGAGCTACCTCTACCCACCTCACTGGGTGCGAGCTGCTTCCAGTCACTGGCCTAACAGACACCTGTGTCTGGCAAGTCTATTAAAAGCATACTGTGCAGCTCTGGGGTTTCGGGGCTCCATGTGCTGGTCCAAGAGGGAAACAGAGGCTATGAAGAAAGATAGGGTGCTTCCCACCTCTAGAAACTTAAGTACCTCTCCATTTGCTCCCAGCTTCCAGACACCCCCTGGTTTCCAAAGACACCCCCCATACTCCTGCCCCCCAAAAGATGAACCCAAGGCCGGAGTACTGTGTGCTCATTGGCCTTCCTTCCTAATTAAGAGGCAGTCTTTTGGCTGAATAGTTCGCCATTGCATAATGAGAGCCACCAACTGTCCCCCACAATGGGTGACCCCCTCCCACCTGCCTTCCCTAAGACAGTGGTGCAGGAACCTGTAATGTCTCCAGGAAGCATGTCTACCTGAGCAGGAAACTCTTCCTTTCTGGGTGGGGGTGGGAGGTATGATGGACAGGCAGGGAGGCGCCCTGTGCTATGTCCCCTGCAGTCAGCATCCATCTGCATGGCTGGAAGGCAGTCGCCAAGGAACCAAGGGCCTACCTTGCCACAAGGCCCTAGCTGCTGCTAGAGTGCTGTCTCCCACCTCAGCCAGGTGGCGCTACTTGAGGAGAACTGGATCTATGTGGATCGGATTGTCGGTCAGTAAAGCCTAGTGCCTCCTGTCAAGAAATCCCAGTACATGGGGCCTCTCGAGCCACACTACCTTAGATCATTTGAATTGTAACTGAGATTACACTGGCAGTGTAGAGAACGTAAATTCTCTGAGAACAAGGATTCTGGTTTCTGCCTGAATGGATCCTGAAGAAGTATTTATTGGATGCTGCCAGCAGCTCACAGTTTCTAGAGGTGGGAAGCACTCAGTAGCTTACAGCTAGCATTTTCCTTTATGATAAGAAACCCCAGGAAAGCCGGGCAGTGGTGGCGAACGCCTTTAATCCCAGCACTTGGGAGGCAGAGGCAGGTGGATTTCTGAGTTCGAGGCCAGCCTGGTCTACAGAGTGAGCTCCAGGACAGCCAGGGCTATACAGAGAAACCCTGTCTAGGGAAAAAAAAAGAAGAAAAGAAAAAGAAACCCCAGGAAGGCTTAATGCAGCTGCTCTGTCTATCTGTAGTTCTGCCGTCTCTGCTTGTTCCCCTCGGTCACAAGAAGGCTGCTGCAGTTCCTCCTGTTGCATCAAGGTCTGACCTCATCCAGAGCACAGCTCAGAGTGGGATCTTCTCCAGAGCCCCCCTCCCCACACACACACTTTTCCAAACCCAGGCCTGCTTCACACAGATGTGCCTGAGCTATCACTGGCCCGAGTGGGATCCATCAGCACAGCAAGCGGGTCAGGATCCCACAGCCCTGGAGGAGAGCGGGCACCAAGTCCATCTATGAAACTTTTATGGCAGAAAGAGGCAAGACAGGGTGGGCAGCAAGCAACATGCAGTGGTGGAAGCAGAGGCCAGGCCTGCTGGGAGAAGCCTGTTTGGGCATGCTTACGGCTGGGGAGGCTGCTCAGAGCAAAGGAACGGTTCTCAGGGCAATATAGCCTATATTCCTATAGACGAGCAGGAGGAGAGGAGCCACAGCCCTGCCCAGCTCGTTCTCCAGGCTATGAACACTGTGTACGTGCACACAGGCTTCACGCTACACACACACACGAACTGCACACTATACATGCATGCTACATATATATACATGTATATATACATACCGTATACATGCACACAAGCTACATGCTACATATATATATATATGTATATGAACTGCACACTGTACAGATACATCCAAGCTGCACACCATAACACACACACACACACACACACACACACACACACACACACACACACACACACACACACGGGAGCTACCCAGCTCACCTCACGGATGTTTCTCCATCTCCCAGAGTCAGCTTAATAGGAAACAGGGCTTGGTGGGAACAAACAATTTATGACAACCCAAGCCCTAAAATGGAAACATCTGTCCCTGCCATGGCTCAGCCACTCCCCAGCACAGCCTGGCTCCTGAGGGGTCCACCAGTCCTGTGGAGACGGCAGAATGGAAGAACCCTCAGAGAGTCTCTCTAGGTTTCCTGCTGTGTACCCCATCACTTCATGGCCTCCTAGCCTTACCATACTGACCACTGAGGGCTGGGACTAGCCAAGGAGGTTTCTCCTGGTGGACGGGCTCCAGTCCCCCCAAGACTCTCTTTGCTCTCCAACTGCCTCTGTGCAGGACCTGTCTGCCCAGGTCCCCACCCTCACTCCTACTCTGGCCCCAACTCCTTCTCCCTGGTGGCTGCTATCCCCTTTGAGGCCAGGTTCAGAAACTGCCTTTGCCAGGCAGCACAAACCAGGCTGATGAGATACAACTGCCAGGCCCTGGACTCCTTCTCACCACACCTGCACGTTCTGGAAGACAGCAGCTGACCCTGTGCTTGGCTCTTTCTGGGTAGACAGGACTGGGAAGGCCTTGCTCAGAGCAGCTTGCCTGCCTGGCCTGACCTCAGGGTAGATACCTGTGTGCCTGGAGCCTGTCTGTCCAGTATGTAATGAAGACAGGGTCCGAGGGGCAGGGCTTCAGGGGTGGGGGTGTGGTCTACGTGCACCATATAAAATGCTTATCAACAGGTTGCTTCACAGATTAGAAGCAATTTACAGAGACAGGTGACCTAAGTTCACCTGACAGCCTCGTGGAGGGACTTGGTAAGAAGAGCCCGGTACAGGGGGTGAAGGAACAGCTAAGCCCAGCCCTGCCCTGAGCTCAAAGGATGAGGCCTCAGAAAAGTGCTGTCAGTCTCCAGGGAAGGGCAAAGAAGAAACCCTCTCGGTGTCTAGGCAAAGCATGTGTCCTGGCCACTCTGCCAGGACTGGCCCTGCTGCCCCAGGTGAAATCCAGCCTTCAGCCTTCCAGATGGCTCAGGAGGTAAAGGCATTGGCCACGCAAGCGCCATAAGCTGAATGAATTCCGTTCCCAAGACAGAAAGAGAAGAACAACTCCAAAAAGTTGTCCAGTGACCTCATGTGCACTGTGGCGTAGGCGTGCCCTCCACAGAGTCTTTTCCACTCAGCCAACTACCCAGAGTATGTGTCCTGGGTGAGGAAGCAACCCACCCAGACCCAGACAACAGGAGCCCCAGTACCACCACCAACCTTCCAGCCCACAGACTAGAAAACCAGATGTAAGTGAAGTAGCCATTTGAATTGTACTCGGCTCCCAAGGAGGCTATTTTCCACATCGTTTGGGCAATTTTAGAAAAAGTTTGTAAACCTGACGCTTGCACTAACAGCCAGCGTATCTGTGAGCATCCGACCTTTGCTGGCTGTGATGGCAACATCTCAGGCGGTGGGGAGTCTCCTAAAGGATTGGGGTTCACTGCTACCGCAGAAGGGCCAAGGGGCTGTGTTGGCAGTGCCTGTCTGACTTGGATGGGAGGCAAATCCTAAAATCACTGTAAATAGTCCCAACACCCAAGTACCCTTCTGCGTCCGCTTGAAATGTAGGTTTGTGCACTCGACCATCCTGGGAAAATCCCACATGTAAAGTGGTTTGAACAACAGACTTCATGTCCTCGGTTCTGAAAGCTGGAAGGCCAAGGCTCCAGTGGGATTGGTTTCTGTCCTTAGTTATAGGGGGGCCTGCTCATTGACTCCCCATGATCTTCCCTCTCTGTTTGGTCTCATAAGACACTTACCACACTATACTAACATCTACAAAGTGACCTCAACTTTATTCTAATTACCTCTGTACGACTCGTCTCCAGGGATTAGAGAGATGTCTCAGTGGTTAGGAACACTTGCTCTAGTGTAAGGATCAGAGTTGGAATCCCTGCTCCCATACTGGCTAGCCTGCAAATGCTGTAACACCACCACCACCACCAAGGACCCCAACACCCTCTTCTGGCATCTGAGGGCATGTGTACCACACCTGCGCACACACACACACCTAGACCTAAAGACTTCCCTCCAATGCAGTCTCACACTGAGGTACCAAAGGGCTAAACTTCAACACATGAATTATGGGGCACAATTTATCCCTTACACTGGAGCTATCCTGAGCTTGACCAGGCCTTCACTGTCTTCATTTGTAAGTACATTTCCTTTCGGCCCTACCTATCAGACAGGCCACATCACATACACTAACATTCAAACTGGATACACCCATCTCCTGGGCTCCAGTTTAGCAGTCTGGGCACTGGCTCCTTCCCTTGAGTTCTCAGACAGTAGCAGCCACCCTGGCCTGCTTGCTGCTGCTTCAGGCGACTGAGGTCAAGCCCTGCACAAGGCCTGTCAGGTCTGTTTGGTCACCAGCCAATGACTCCCTGTCCCTCAAGCCCTCGAAGGGGCTGTCTCAACCTGCTCTAACTAACAGGCTGTTGACTTGACTGCCTGTCACTTGCCTGTTTTCTTTCTTCTGTACTCTCCCTCACCACAAGTATGTTGCTTGGTAATCTGTAGCATCTCTCTGCTCACTGGGATGGCTCTATGAAGGCAGCGCTTGACCGAGGACACTTCTCTACCATAGAATAGCAAAGACTCTCTGAGGGAAATAGAACCAGGGCTGGGAGGCCTGGAAACACCAGTGAGAGGGAATGAAATCAGACTGTGGGATCCTCAAATAGGCTGGTGGGAGCAGCCAAACAGCAATCGGTTACTTCAGACCCCCCCCCTCCAAAGCTGTGAAGTTACCCATGGTGCACAGCTTTAGTTCCAGCACTCAGGAGACAGAGGCAAGCTGAGTTCCAGGCCAGTTCTATATAGTGAGTTCCAGGACAGACAGGCTATATACACAAACCCCACCTTGAAAATAAAAACAAACAAAAAACAAAAACAACAAAAACAACATGAGAGTGATTACAGCCTCTAGCCCCTGTGCCCAGAGCTCTGTTCCCTGTGTGTCATACACTGACAGTGACCTTCCCTGTAGACCACAGAGTTCAGGCCACACCCAGTGTGCACCTCCCAGGGACACCACAGGGACAGGACAGCACCACACCATGACCTGGGTTCTGAGACTTTGGCTGAGCCCCACCCCTATTACCTGAGTCATGGAATTCTCCAGAGGTAGGCAGGGCTGCTGCCTGGAGCCAGGAGAGGTGAGCTCATGGTTCCTGTCCACCACTAGCCCCGCTGTCAGGCAGAGGAGGGCGTGTCTCCTCCCTGGGCGTGGCAGCTGAGTTGCAGTTCTCTGTATTCATTGCCCTGACCTGGAGCCTGGAAGGCTCAGGAACTTCCTCATAGACCTGAGACCCTCAGGAGCTTCCTCATAGACCTGGGACCTTCTGACCTCCTCTCTGCCTTTCTCACCCCTACAGTTGACAGACACTAAGCCCAAAAGCCCAGGTTGTGGGGCTGAGTCACTCAGGGGGGGATAAAGGAACCTGGCAAGAGGTGAGCTTCCCTGAGCTCCAGTTCTTAACCTAGGTCATCAGAGGCCCTCAGGTTCAGTCTTACAAACACATACACATGTGCATACACATGTACATAAACATACAAGCACATGCACGCATAAACACACGCACATGCGTAAACACATATATACAAATATGCTCATGTGTACACACACATCCCCTTAGACACATGTGTACACCCCTGCCTGTGAACCCAGGGAAGACATTTATTAAGCATGTGCTGCATGCTAAAGCTAACTGTGACAGCACTGCACCGGGTATTAGGGGCTTCGAGTGGGAGGTCCTTCTTGGGAGGTTACCTCCTGAGGAAGGACCAGGCAATAGAGAGGAAAGGCACAGCTAGAGGCAGAAAGGTGCTGCCACAGAACTGGGTGGCTGCCAGATGGGTGCTAGGCCAAGTGTGTCTGGCAAGCTACGGGCCTGGAGCCCAGTGTCCTGAGGGGCAGCTCCAGAACTTACACCCTGTGCCTCCTGTACCCCATATGTCGGCCGTCCAGGGTGCAAGAGGGACAGACAAGCTACGAGCCTGGAGCCCAGTGTCCTGAGTGGCAGCTCCAGAACTCACACCCTGTGCCTCCTGTACCCCATGTGTCAGCAGTCCAGGGTGCAAGAGGGACAGATAGATAGCCCCTTCTCGTCCCCATGGCTCCCTATCTAAGCTGGTGACAGGAACACCCTAGGTGGGCCCCTGTGGTCTTCCTATGTCCCCTGCCAAGAGGAACCCCAGAGCATAGTGGTGCCCTCCCTGTCTACTCCCATAGAGTAACCCCTTCCAGGTTCACAGGAGGGTGTGTGTGTGTGTGTGTGTGTGTGTGTGTGTGTGTGTCTGTGTCTGTGTCTGCTGACCACCCCTCTTCAGTGTCACACCAGAGGTACCAGCCAGAAGGAGAAAGGAATGGAAACTGTCGGGGTGGGAAAAGAAGAGCCAAGGGCTGCCTCTGGTCACCAGGATGTGATCTTAATTGTGGACTCTCCTAAAGAATCCATTAAAACATACCAAGGACTGATGGCTCAGTGGCAAAGAGCATCAGCTGCTCTTCCAGAGGACCGGAATTGGGTTCCCAAAAATGGATTTGTGTACAGAGAAACCCTGTCTCGAAAAACCAAAAAAAAAAAAAAAAAGGATTTGTGACTCACAAACCACCTATAAATCCAGCTCCAGGGGCTCTAACACCCTCTTCTGGCTCCTCTTGGGTACTGGCACAGCACACACACAGCATAGACAGACATACACATCAATAAAATAAAAGAAAGCAGTTGGGCGGTGGCGCATGCCTTTAATCCCAGCACTTGGGAGGCAGAGGCAGGTGGATTTCTGAGTTCGAAGCCAGCCTGGTCTACAGAGTAAGTAAGTTCCAGGACAGCCAGGGCTACACAGAGAAACCCTGTCTCGAAAAACCAAAAAAAAAAAAAAAACCCCAAAAACAAAACAAAACAAAACAAAACAAAAAAAAAACAACCCAAAAAAAATAAAATAAAATAAAAGAAAGCAAAAAATGGTGTCTAAGAGCTGAAGGCCCACGAGGTGAGTCCATGGATGAAGGCATTGGACACTGAGCCTATTGTCCTGAGTGGATGCCCTGGACCCGCATGGTAGAAGAAGAGAACGGACTCCTCCATGTTCCACATACACTGTGGCACATGTGTACACACATGTACATATAAAAGAATGAATGACTTAAACACAAAGTTTTAATGTTTAAGAGGATTAGGACAAGACTAAAAAAAGAAGAAAAAGAAAAGAGAGGAATAAAAAGAGGATTAAGATAGAGGGTGGAGCTAGCCGGAGAACACTTGCCCAGTGTGTAAGAAGCCCTGCGCTTCCGTCTCCAGAGCCTCGGTAAATGAAGACCTAACTATTAGAACTAATAGTTAGGCAGTGCACCTACGGAATGAACTACAAACCCAGTGTGGGCCGGAGAGATTGCTCAGTGGTTAGAACACTTACCTCAAAAGTGTAAGGACTGGAGTTAAGATCCTTGCCTTAGTCAGGGTTTCTATTCCTGCACGAATATCATGACCAAGATGCAAGTTGGGAGGAAAGGGTTTATTGAGCTTGCACTTCATGCTGTAGTTCATCATATAAGGAAGTCAGGACTGGAACTCAAGCAGGTCAGGAAGCAGGAGCTGATGCAGAGGCCATGGAGGGATGCTGCTTACTGGCTTGCTTCCCCTGGCTTGCTCAGCTTTCTTATAGAGCCCAAGACTACCAGCCCACAGATGGTACCACTCACAAGGGGCCCTCCCCCCTTGATCACTAACTGAGAAAATGCCTTATCACTGGATCTCATGGAGGCATTTCCTCAACTGAAACTCCTTTCTCTGTGATAACTTTGGCTTGTGTCAAGCTGCCACACAAAACCAGCCAGTACAATTCTAGAACCTACACAGATACTGGGTAGGTGTGATAGATGCTCGCCTGCCTGCAATTCCAGCTTTGGAAAATAGAGACTGGAGATCTCAGAGCAAGCTGGCTACAGAGACTAGCCATATTGGTGAGCTCTGGGCTGGATTGAGACACCCTGCTTCATGTCAAGTGGGAAAGCAACAAAGGATTTTATTTTTTTAAGACAGGGTTTCTCACCCTGTTTCAAAAAACCAAAAAAAAAAAAAAAAGACAGGGTTTCTCTGTGTAGTTCTAGCTGCCCTAGAACTCACTCTGTAGACCAGGCTGGTCTTGAACTCACAGAGATCCGACTGCCACCATGCCCAGCCCCAGAGGAGGATTCTTGACAACAACCTTGGGCTTCCGAACACACATACACATATGCACAAGCACACATATGCACAAGCACACATATACACGGACCCACAGACACATAAACATGCATACACACAGAAATAGAGGGGAAAAAATCAACATAATTTTTGCATACTGGAAATGTGCAGCCCAAAATGAAGAAAACAGTTCCTTGTACAATAACGTAGAAAACGGTAAGATACTCACAATAAAGTAACCAATGAAATGCAGGATCTTATTCTCGAAAAGTTATCAAACACAGAGAGGAATTTTCCAAGATTAAAGTTGGTGAAAAGCTGGGGCTGGAGGGCTCAGTGGTTAGGAGCACTTGCTGCTCTTGCAAAGGTCCTAGGTTCAGTTCCCAGCGCGCGCGAGCGCGCGCGCGCACACACACACACACACACACACACACACCACACACACACAGTGGCTCGCAACAGTATCCCGAGGATAGACATGTTTTCTCTTCCATAGATACTGAGTAAACACATACAGTCAAAACCCTTGTACACAGAACAACATTGATACACAGTAACTCCATGCTCATAAGCAAAAGCCAGCCTATTGTTAAAATGGCAACACAATGTCTCTGAAATGCTCACTTCTGTGAAGCCAGAACATAGCCCCACAGTGATCTCATCCTCTGTGATGTTCTAATTGGCTGCAGCAACTGCCCAATCTCCCTCTTCCACTGCTCTGTCACCATAGCAACCCCCACATGGGCTCCTGCCAGCCTCCTCTTCCTCCTCTGATCAAGGGAACCTCAGAGAGTGGTGGTGGGCTGGTGGTCCTTCCTCCCTACCTCTTCTGCCCAGACCAGGTTCCCCCAGGCTTCCTACGGGGGCTGGATCAGCAGATGCCGAGGCCTTCCTCTCGGCCAGTAAGTTGCAGAAGAAAACCCCAGATTCTGAAGTCAGGCAGTTCTGGTTGGGTCCTAATGCTGGGCAACTTTTAATATTGCTTAACCTCTCTGAGCCTGGTTTTCACAGATAGAAGATGACCACTGATTGTCTCACTGAGTAATGAAATTTAATTTATACAAAGTACCTCCTACCTGGTCCAGCAGACACAGCACAGGGCTCTCTGCCAAGGCTCTGTGCTCACTCTTCTAGCCTCTTTACCCCGACGGTGCTCCTGGGTCAGAGGAGTGCGCCATGGAGGGCCCCAGGCCTGAGGGGGGGCTGGGATGGAAGGCAATGCTGCTCACTGGCCTGGCCTCCCACACAGGCCGCAGCCTTCCTAGTTGTCTGCTCTAGGACAACCGCAATCTTCTGTGGTTATGGAGATAGGACGATGACAGATGGGAGCTATAAAAGGAGCTTCGACAAAGTAGCCAGACCTGAAGTAGCTTGCTCCCCTGAGCACAAGGAGGAGCTCCTGCTGGCACCCAGGACTGAGAAGCATTCATGACTCAGGGCCAGCCATGAGCTGGGAAGAACTTCTAACCACTTTATGGGCGCACTCTCTGTAACTACAGAGACAGAGACCAAAGCACAGAGAAGCTGACCCTGAGTGGTCCAGGCAGAGCACCAACCTGCCAGCAGAAGACACACAACAAACGCTCACCACAGCTTCCGGGCTCAGAGGGCTTCTAAGACAATACCCCAAACCTTCCAACCCTCATCCTGTCTCAAGCATGGCCAAAGTGGCTCTGGGATCTGCAATGTCCGTAGGTCCGTAGGTCTGTACCTCAAAAAAGCCTGCCTGAGGAAGCCTTACCTGTGTGTGTCCCACACGGTCCATGACATCCATCTCTGTGGACATGACTGAGGGCATGTACCTAGGGAAAAGGCTGGAGAGAGTGTAGCTTGGTCTCCATCTTTGTCACCCACCTGTCTCCTAGCCTCTCTGAGTCTCCATTGCCCATTTATGATGGAGACCTAGACTCTCCTCCTGCCTGATCTAGCACAGGAGCAGTGCACAGAGTCCAGTAGCAACTACTCACGAAGGGTCTGGATTTTTGTTTTTAAAAAGATTTATATTTTGTATGAACATTTTGCCTACATGTATGTTTGTGTACCACATGAGGTCAGAGGAGGGCATTGGATCCCCTGGGGTTGGAGTTAACACACAATTGTGAGCCACTGTGTGGGTAAAACCAAGTGTGCTTAATCACTCAGCCAACTCTCTCCAGCCCTATGTTTGTTTTTTAAGCCAGAGTCTTGCTGTGTTGCTCAGGCTGGCCAGAAACTCGCCAGACCAGGCTAACCTCCAACTCACAGAAATCTACCTCCCTTTTCTGGGATTAGAGGTATGGGGCTGCCATGACTATGTGGCCCAGGTTTTTTGAGAACCTGGACTGAAGGATGAAAAAAAAGAAAATACTGGAAGAACAAAGCCAGGAAGAGCCTCCCTGCAGGGCTGGGCCTCCTGAGCTAAGACCTATGCAAGGGGAAACCAGGTGTGCCAGGTGCTGCAGACAGTAGTGGCCTTAAGTCAGAGTGGGAGGGTATAGACTGACATCTGTGTGTTGTTTACTAAATATTAGCCACAGGCCAGAGGCTGGCTCCTCCCTCATAATCAATCCACTAGAAGACTGCAGCTGGAGGCCTTTAGCAACCCCAAGCCAGGGTAGCAGCTGCTTGGGGAGGCCTTCTTCCCACCTGCGCCTTCAACTCAGTCTGTGGCTAGGTGGTGGCTTGAAGCAGGAAGGTTGAGCCTTGCCGGGAGCAGGGCTCCAGGGCAGGGACACTGGCCTCGGCACGTGGTGGAGGACCATCCAGGCAAGCAGAACTTGTTGAGCTGAAAGGCAAAGACGTCACCTTGAAGGGCGATCCCAGACGGAGGGGCTTCCATCATCTCCCTGGATTTTTTAGAATCAGTTTTAAACATCCCTGCACACAGTGGGGTTTTGAGTTTCGGGTCTCTGTAGACACGGTTTCACTGTTGCAGGCTGACTGTGAACATACTATGTAGCTCAAACTTAATGCACTCTTAATCTAGACAGGGTTTGAAGACAAAAAAAGTTTGTTGTTTGGTTTGTTTATTTGTATGTATGTTTTATTGTTTTAAAAAGAGGGCTCATCTAGTAGCACATTCCTTGACTCCTAGCAGTTGAGGAGGCAGAGGCAGGCTGATGTCTGAGGACAATCAGGGCTAGAGAGACCCCACAATAACAAGCCCAAGGAAGAGAACTTAGTCACATATAATATGGCTGAACCAGAGAGCAGGAAATCAGGGTGCTGGGGTTGTGTGCAAAACACAGAAAATGCACCACCACCACCCCGGGCTTCCTGCAGACTTCAGACTCGGTGTCCCCTCCAGCCTCCACTTGCTTTACCACGAGGTTGGATGAAAGCTGAGGATTTTGGAAGTTTCATATTGCTTCTTTGGAAAGAGAGGGAGAAAGGCAGGAAGCGAGAAGAGAGGGGAGAAGGAGTAAGGGGAGAGAGAAGAGGGGAGGGGTGGAAAGGGGAGGGGAGAGGAGAGGATAGAGCGGAGTAAAGAGAGGAGGCTGGGAGCAGGCTCGGCCCTTGACCCATTTTCCGGAGGCGTCCTCCGGAGACCCGAGATAAGACTGGCGTCTGAAGGGACCGCGATGCCTGGACAGTGCTCTGCGGTTCCCGCCAGAGCCTGCATCCTCGCATATCTGGGCTCCTAGGACCCAGGAGGTTGAGCAGAAGCCACTGCCCCTCACATCCCCACACCCCGCTGGGCTGTCCAGCCTGGCAATCCTCTCTCTCAGCTGGACGGCAGCTGGGGAGGGCTGAGCAGGCTAGCTCACTTCCCTTCCCAGGCTGTGGACCGCTTTTGGATCCTGAACTTCGGAATCCTGGTCAGGATGCTGCCAAGAAGCGGGTCCGCAGGCTTGGGCACACCTGGGCTGGTATCTGCGCTGAATTCAGTGCCTCCCATTCTCAGCCAGGGTAAGCCCTGCTGGGTTTGACTTCTGTGCCAACAGGGTCTGCCCTCAGTCCCTGAAAAAAGAAAAATCTTATCCCTTTGCTACATAGAGACGTGGATTTGAGGGAAACAATGTAATTTTTAAAATTCCGGCCAGAGAATTGCCCTAGTTATTTCATAAAGTGTCCAGCGTGCATGAAACCTTAGGTACCACCTCTGAATAAAACCAAGCCTGGTGGCAGGTGGTGACAATCCCAGCTCTGGGGAGGTGGATGCGGAGACTGCAGAACAGAGCTTGAGGCCAGCCTGGGCTACCGGAGGTGTGGTAGCACATGCCTTTTATACCAACACCCAGGAAGTGAACCACAGTAGGAAGTTTGGCAGTTCCAGGCTAGCCTGGACTATACAGAGAAAAGGGCATCTTGAGTAGAAAAATGTATTTGCATTACACGGAAAATATAAAAGATTAGAATACAAAAGGCACAGTTACCAGGAAAATTGGCAAAACATTTCAGGGGGAAAGACTTCCCAGGAGAAAGTAAATGGTCTACAAACTTCTAAGGTACTCATTTGCTGCAGGACAGAGTGCTCCTGACAGATCACCTGAAGGTTGGACTCTAGGAAACAAGGTGCAGATCAAAGTCAAGTTGTTTGGAGACCACAGACAAGGCCAGGGCTTCAGGCTTCCCACCCCTCCGGGCAGCCCTAACTCTTAGGGTACTCTTACAGGCCTCAGAGTCCTCAGGGCAGCTTCCTCCAGGTAGATCTTTTTGGAAGGCAGAGACTACCGCAACCCCAGCATTACCAAGATGAAAGCCCTGAGTGTGGTCCCCCGTGTTTCTCTGCCCCTTCCCAGCCTGCTAAGGTAACCTCCACTACTAAGTATGCCCCAGCCTTGGGACAAGTCTCTGTTCTCTTCCAGGTGAAATGAACTCTCGCCAAGAGTACCCATTGCCTTCTGTCCTTGTCTCTGACAAGGCTCTTGGTTCACTCTCCTGTCATGGTCGCAGAAAGCCACACACTAGCCTCATTTATTAAAGGGGAATTGGTGGCCAGTCAGTGGTGGTGCATGCCTTTAATCCCAGCACTTGGGAGGCAGAGGCAGGTGGATTTCTGAGTTCGAGGCCAGCCTGGTCTACAGAGTGAGTTCCAGGACAGCCAGGGCTACACAGAGAAACCCTGTCTCGAAAAAACAAAAAAACAAAAAAAACAACAAAAAAGAAAAAAGAAAAAAAGGGGGGGGGGGATTGCTGTTCTGATTCTGAGGCGTTATGTCCCTCTGCAGCCACATCTAGGGCCCTGAAGTCAACAGCTGAGGATATAGGAGATTCTTCCTCCTCAGCTGTGGGCAAGTCAGTTGGGGTGGAGAACAATACCTGTCTCCCAGCTCCCCTGATGGAGGTCTGTCTGTATCCTTTCTGTAAAGCCTACAAGGCAGCTCTAGCCTGTTCAATATGCTGTCCTGCAAGGATGAAGAAAGAGGCCAGCAGCTACCCAACCAGCCCCTGAGGCCCTAAGGGCCTTTCAGTCACCCTTAGGCAGAAGCAGGAATGGCCCCCAACCAGCCTCCCCTCAGAGCCACCCGAAGTCTGTACACTCTGCTCTCCAATCCCTCTTAAAATTTAGTTTTCCCCTTAAATTACAAAACATTCTTGCTACTTAAAACAAAATTGACTGGGGGATGGGGTGGGGTGGAGTTAAGAGCATTTGCGTCTCTTGCCGAGGACCCAGGCTCAGCCCCTAGCATCCACGTGATAACTTGTAACCCATCTGTAACTCACGTGTCTGGGGATCCAATGCTCTCTTTTGACCTCTGCAGGCCACAGGTATACACATGACGTACATATGTGCATGCAGGCAAAAATCATAAAATAAATCTTTATGAATATGTGATTGAAAAGAACTCTTTAAAATAATAAGCAAATTAGGATGTGGAGAAAGAGGAACACTCCTCCACTGTTGGTGGGACTGCAAGTTGGTACAACCACTCTGGAAATCAGTGTGGTGGACCCTCAGAAAAATGGACATAATACTACCTGAGGACCAGCTATACCTCTCCTGGGCATATACCCAGAAGATGCTCCAACATGTAATAAAGACACATGCTCCACTATGTTCATAGCAGCCATATTTATAATAGCTAGAAGCTGGAAACAACCCAGATGTCCCTCATCAGAGGAATGGATACAGAAAATGTGGCACATCTACACAATGGAGTACTACTCAGCTATTAAAAACAATGACTTAATGAAATTTGCAGGCAAATGGATGGAACTTGAAAATATCATCCTGAGCGAGGTAACTCAGTCACAAAAGAAGGAACGTGGTATGTACTCACTGATAAGTGGATATTAGCTCAAAAGTTCGGAATACCCAAGTTTCACTTAACAGTAACCGCTG
>CM052715.1:58195840-58244467 GCA_028551405.1 Uromys caudimaculatus
GCCCCAGTAAAGGGGAATGTCAAAGTGGGAATAGGGGGATGGGTGGGCAGGTGGGTGGGAGGTGGAATTCCCTCATAGAGGTAGGGATGGGGAGGGGATGGGGGGCTTCCAAAGAGGAGACCCAGAAAAGGGGAAACATTGGAAATGTAAATAAAGTATCAAAAATAAAATATAGGAAATAAAAAAAAAAGAGTTGTAAACACACACACACAAAAATAATAATAATAAGCAAATTTTAAGATTCAAACAAGAGGCTGGGAAGATAGCTTAGCCGGTAAAGTGTGTGCTGGACCTGAACTGATGTCCAGCACCAACGTAAGAAGGGCAGTGGCTGCGTGAGAGACGGCTCAGCAGTTAAGAGCACTGACTGCTCTTCCAGAGGTCCTGAGTTCAATTCCCAGCAACCACATGGTGGTTCACAACCATCTGTAATGGGATAGGATGCCCTCTTCTGGTGTGTCTGAAGACAGCTACAGTGTACTCATATACATAAAATAAGTAAATCTTAAAAAAAAAAAAAAAAAAAGTCACCCAGGAGCCAGAGGCCAGATGATCTCTGATCTTCAGAGTCCCAAGCTTTAAAAAAAAAAAAATGGGAAGGGTGATTGTACCTGTGAACCCCCTGCTGGGGAGCTTCCTGTCCAGCCAGTCTGGCCAAATCAGTGAGCTACAGGGTTAGCAAGAGACACTGTCTCAAAACGTAAGGTGGAGCACTCTGGCCTCCACACGCACAGCTTGTACACCACACTCACAGCTATGCTCACTCAAGTCAAACAAAAGGATGAGTATACAGCAGACGTTGATGGCCCTCTCTCTCCAGCTGCTCTTCCGCAAGCACTCTTGTTTGGTTTAGAGTAAATCCTTCCAGGCCTCTTCAGTCACTGGACTATGTGTATGTACATATGGTGTTGACACCAAAACTCCCCCCATAACCTCCCCCACATTCTACTTCCATTGTCCCCTCCTCTTCCTGGGGTTCGGGAATGGCCAATGAGTTTTGCTTAGTGTGTCTTATTTTATTCCTTCATCCATTCAACAAATGTCAACTCACATACTGAAGGGTGCACAGGGAACTGGACATGGAGCTTGCTCTGCTGAGGGAAGCACAGTGCAACCCAATGAGCAAGCTCTAAGTCTGTGAGGCTACGGCTAAGTCATAGCCTCTCTCCCCCGGAGGAGTCTAGAGCTTGGGTCTGGAAGTGTGGTGTTCATCACCTGAGTGACGGCTAGGTCGCATGGCAGTGTAGAAAAGAAATGAGCGAAGACTGTGCAGGTGCCCCAGCTTGGCCCATCACTTAGGAGCGGGAAGGCTGTTAGTGAGGAGAGGTGGGAGGGGGAGGGTCTGGGGGGAGGGGGCTCCTTGGATCTCTCTGATGAGTCCTCCAGGCACGTTTTGACACACCTCCTTCTGGAGGGTGCAATTATTTGCAGTGAGGGCTTCCTACCTGATCATTAGTGGATTGCTCCTGCACTGCGCAAGGCGGTTGCTTGGAGACTGGGTGAAGGGGCACATTCTCGGAACGTGCATGCGACTCTACAGAAAGCTGATGGTGGCCCACCCACCCCAAGATCCCCTCAGAGACATCATCTACCAATAGCAGACTCCCAGGAGCAGAGCAAGGACGCCCTGCCCAGCACAGGAATGAGAGCTAAGGAGTCTGCCTTGCGTCCTCTCCCACGGTGGCTAGGTCCTGACTCAGTGTCTGTACCATGGTGAGCTACAGGCTACAGCACCTTAAGGCTGTGTTATCACTGACAGAAAGTTCTGGTGACTTTTCTAGGGCGAAGGGGGAGGGCTAGGCATGGCTGCCTGATGTCAGGCAACCAGAGAGGCTTCTGCACCAAGAAAACTCCAAACGCTGGGGTCTAAGGGCAGATGGAGAGAGAATGCAGCACCTCTGGGTTAGACAAAGCAATTCCCACCTACCACACCCTCACCAAAGGAATTTGGTTCTAGTAGAGCAACATGCTTCTTCCCCAAGGGCAACTGGGCTTGTAGACCTACTTCGTTCCCTCCACCTGAAACTCAAATTGGTTGTTTCTCTAGTGAGTACCTTCAAGTCTAAGGAAACAGTTGTCATGTTAAAGAAAAGGAACAAAATAAAAGCCAAAACACAAACACAAATCCCTCGAGCTGGACACATCCGGTTAGAGGTTTAACCTCTCTCAAAGCATCATTCAACTCTAGAAACTAGACATGTTATCACTACAGAGATAGGAGCTGGGGAGAGAGGCTGGAGAGATGGCTCAGTCACTAAGAGTGCTTGCTTGCCAATGGGACTGGAGGGATGGTTTAGTAGTTAGGAGCACTGGCTGATCTTCCAGAGGACCTAGGTTAAATTCTCAGAACCCATATGGCAGCTCACATCCATCTGTTAACTCCAGTTCCAGGAAACCCAAGGCCTTCCTCTGACTTCCACAGGCACGGGGCAATGCATGTGGTCCAGACGTGCATGCAGACAAACACTTACAGACATAAAATAAAAATATAAATTTTTAGCCGTTTGTGGTGGTGGCACACACCTTTAAACCCAGCACTGTCAGTTTAAGGCCAACCTGGTCTACAGAGTGAGTTCCAGGACAGCCACAGCTACATAATAGATTCCCTGTCTTAAAACAAACAAACAAATGGGGGAGGGGAGACAAAGAGAGATACCTTGAGAGAATCGGGGGTGTCAATGCTGAATGCTCAATGGCAAAAGTGAAAGCTCTAGGACTCCAGGGATCTTCACTTCATTCATTCATTCAGTGGATGAATACTGTGCCTCCCCTGGGCCTAGCTCTTCCGTAGGCCCTCAGCAAGTGTCAGAGTCCAGAGTCCCAGTGCGGCTGATATTCTAACAGCAGCCAGCTCATAGTAGCAACTATCAGAAAAGCATCTCAGGCCAAATTTTAGGTACTATGTTATTACTAGAAATAGAGATGCCAGTTGTAACTAGGGTGAGAGGGGAGGGCCTTGCTGGGAGGTAGCATTTGATCCAAGACTCTAAGGAAGTAAGCATGCGCATGCAGACCTGAGCAGACCAGAAGGTTGAGAAGGCCAAGGACTAGTGGTGAGGAGGCAGCTGAGTCAGGACAAAGTAGACCAAAGGGAGAAGGTAAGGCCAGGGAGGTGGAAGGCAAGTCAGGGATCCTTAAAGAGAGAAGTTGCCACACCTGCATGGCCTTGGGCTGCAGAGAGTTGAGGAAGCTGTGCTGGTTGGTTTTACCGCAGGTCAACAAGAGCTGGAGTTGGCTGAGAAGAGGGACCCTTGTTAATTCCATAAGGTAAGAATAAGACCACTACCATAATTTTTGAGTCAAATTTGAAGGAGGCTTAGTTAAATAATGGCCCAGTCCACACGTACTAGCCAGGTCCATACCCAGCATTCCCAGAGTATGGTGCCAATTTCCTTAGTCAGGGGCTTATAAAAGTAGAACTAACGAGCCTACGTACTTCCTGTTTTCATCCAATCAGCAGCAAGCATACATCCTGATGTATTTCCTGTCTATCTACCTTCTGCTTACATGTGATCAAACACACATCCTATGCAGTTGGAGCCACAAAGCTTGCTTACAGAAGCAAAGAAACAGTTTGTTATCATGTGACCTGCCCCCAGGATTCCAAAAGGTTATCTGTCCTTGGGTAAGTGGGGCTTACAGGTTAGAGTAATTTTTATTTTATAGATCTCTTAAGGAGATAATTTAAACTGAAAACATAATGTTAGCCATCATAACCCCAACTGAGTAAATGCTTCCATAAGATCAGGCCTATAGGCAAGAACATAAGTTAATGTCTTAATTAGTGATGGAGTGGGGAGATCTTAGCCCATTATGGGTACCATCCCTGGGCTGGTGGTCCTGGGTTCTATAAGAAAGCAGTCTGAGCAAGATATGAGGAGTAAGCCAGTAAGCAGCACTTCTCCATGGCCTCTGCATCAATTCCTGCCTCCAGATTCCTGCCAAGTTTGACTTCCTGTCCTGGTTTTCCTCGGTTGACTGTGATCCAGGATATGTAAGCCAAATAAAACCCTTTTTCTCCACAAGTTGCTTTTGTCATGGTGTTTCATCACAGCAATAACAACTGTGGCTGAAACACCACCCTTCCCAGGCTCCCCTTCAGAGTCACTGGGACGACCCCAGAGCTTCATTCAGGCTGAGAACAGAAGATGGGAGCGATGATTTGTATTTTAAGATAGGGCATGAAGGGTGGGTGATGACCCAGGCGGTAAAGAGTCTGCTGTGCAATGAAGACTTGCATTAGGGTCCCTAGGACCCAAATAGAAAGCCAGCACAGTGGCTTTCAGCTCGCATCTGCCACCACAGCCCAGGGGCTGAGGGGCGTGGAGACAAGCAGATCCTCGAAGCTTATTGGCTGACCAGCCAGCCCAATCTAATTCATGAGCTTCTGGTTCAGGGATGAAGACTGATTTAGGGAAAGGCACTGTAAACACACATGTGAGCATACCCGCACTGACAAAGGCAAATAGCACACATAGCAGGATTTTAAAAAACCAAAACTTCCAGCCTGGTCTACAGAGTGAGTTCCAGGACAGCCAGGGCTATACAGAGAAACCCTGTTTCAAAAAACCAAAAAAAAAAAAAAAAAAACCAAAAACCAAAAAAACAAAAACTTTATCGGGCTCCAGCAGTAAATGGTTAGACACGAGCATGAATAAATAACTGAAAACTGTAGATAAGAGTACAGCCACAGGAAGATGGCAAGACGTGCTTAGGTGCTGCCTGTGTTTGTTTCGTTAGTGGTTGGTTGGTTGGTTTTTCTCCTTTAATTAATTAATTTGAGAGGGAGACAATGTGGCGTTATGGGCATGTGTGCAAAAGGGGAGAGGCCACAAGCGGACATCTGAGGCCCAATCTATCTCTCTCTGCCTTATTTCTTTGAGATGAGATCTCTCACTAGTCCTGGACTAGGCTGGCTGCCAGTGAGCCCCAGTGATTCTCTTGTCTCTGCCCCAGGGTTATGAGCAAGTACAGCCACTCAGCTGATTATTATTATTATTATTATTATTATTATTATTATTACTATTAATGATTTCTAGAGATTTGAACTCAAGCTCTCATTCTCCCTCAGCCCTCACTCCTGCCCACTGAGATAGCCCCTCAGCCCTCACTCCTGCCCCCCTGAGATAGCCCCTCAGCCTAGGATTCTGAATCTGGAAGGTAGAGTCCAAGGGATTTCCTCGGAGCCTGGGGAGTGCAGGGGACCCAGCGAAGCAGGAGAGGCTGGGTGGGACCAAGGCTGGCTCAGGAAGGCTGAGAAATTGGATGTCCCCAGATTGTTCCTCTGGATGGTGGGGGCCCATGTGAATCCCCATGAGGCTTGGGCACAAACTGAGAAGAGGAAATAGCAGCCATTTTTGTTTGTTTGTGTGTTTGTCTGTCTGTTTGTCTGTTTGATTATCCTTTTGTTTTTCAAAACAAGGTTTCTCTATATAACCTGACTTTAAGGCCAGCCTATAGAGGGAGTTCCAGGACAGCCAGGGCTACACAGAGAAATCCTGTCTCAAAAAAGAGAGAAAGAAAGAAGGAAAGGAAGGAAGGAAGAAAAAAAGAAAGAAAGAAGGAAAGAAAGGAAGGAAGAAAAAAGAAAGAAAGGAAGAAAAAAAGAAAGAAAGAAAAAAGAAAGAAAGAAAGAAAGAAAGAAAGAAAGAAAGAAAGAAAGAAAGAAAGAAAGAAGGAAGGAAGGAAGGAAGGAAAGAAAGAAAGAGGGAAAGAAAGAAAGAGAAAAGAATTTACTATAAATTAGGTCTGGGGCTCATGCCTGTAATCCTAGCAGTTGGTTGAGAGGCAGACTCGGAAGGGTCAGGAATTTGAGACCAAGGGCCATTGAGGTGCCTCAATGGGATGTCTGTGCTTATGTGCAGGCCTGTCAGAGTTCCTTCCCCAGATCACACAAGGTGGCAGAAGAGAACTTACTCCCAAGAGTTGTCTTCTGACCTTCACAGGAATGTCCATTCCAATTAAAAAATTTAATAAAATTTTATTTATATCTTTGCAATTTATTCTTTTAATAATACTTACTTATTTCATGTGTGAGGTGTTTGGTTTGCCTGCATTTATGTCTGTGCACCGTGTGGCCTACCTGGTACCTGCAGAGGTCAGAAGAGGGTATCAGATCCCCTGCAACTGGAGTTCCAAGTGGTTATGAGAACCACCGTGTGGGTGCTAGCAATGGAATCCGGATCCTCAGCAAGAGCTGCAAGTGCTCTTAACTGCTGAGATATCTCTTCAGCCCTAGAATGTTTGTTTGTTTGTTTGTTTGTTTGTTTGTTTGTTTGTTTGTTTGAAGATGCCTGGCAGTAGTGGCACACACTTTTAGTCCCAGCAGTCCTGAGACAGAAGCAGATAGATCTCTGTGAGTTCCAGGCCAGCCTGGTCTACAGAGTGAATTGTAGGACAGTCAGAGCTCTTACAGAGAAACCCTATCTTTATATATATATATATATATATATATATATATATATATATATATATATATATATATATATATGTGTGTGTGTGTGTGTGTGTATATATATGTACACTGCAGCTGTCTTCAGACACACACCAAGAGAGCATCGGATTCCATTACAGATGGTTTGAGCCACCATATGGGTTGCTGGGATTTGAACTCAGGACCTCTGGAAGAACAGTCAGTGCTCTTAACCGCTGAGCCATCTCTCCAGCCCGAGAAACCCTATCTTGATCCTGACACACACACTTTGAAGCCAAGCATGGTGGCAAACACCTTTAATCCCAGCACTCAGGAGGCAGAAGCAGATCACTCTCTCTGAGTTCAAGGCCAGCCTGTTCTATATAGTGAGTTCCAGTACAGTAGGGCTAAACATGGATGGATAGATAGATAGATAGATAGATAGATAGATAGATAGATAGATAGATGGGTAGATTAAATTTTAAAAAGAAGCTGGGCGGTGGTGGTACACGCCCTTAATCCCAGCACTCGGGAGGCAGAGGCAGGCAGATTTCTGAGTTCAAGGCCAGCCTGGTCTACAGAATGAGTTCCAGGACAGCCAGGGCTACACAGAAAAACCCTGTCTTGGAAAAAAAAATTTTTTTTTAAAAAGAAGATAAAAGAATTTAAAGCCAACTTGGCCTACCTAGTGAGGCCCTGTCTCAAAACAAAACTCGAAAATAATAATAATTGTTGACCCCATGCCAGTGGAAGTGTGAACAACAAGGCACTTGCTGCAAAAGCAGGGTGGTGGCTCCTGGGAAACTGACCATAAAACCATCATATAAGCATCAGCTTTGCAAGGCCTCAGTGGGATGCTCCAGCCCCTCGTTCTCTGCAGCATCCACAGTAGCCAAAAAATGGAGACCAGCAGGAGCCCATTGGTGGAGAGCTGGGTCAGGAGAGTGCATGACATTCAGGAAGAACAGGGCTGCTGGGGTGGCCCGGTGTGTAAAGGTGCTTTCCACACAGCCTGGTATCCTGGGTTCTATCCCTGGGACCAACGTGGTAAAAGGAGAGAATCGACTTTAGAAAGTTGTTGTCTGACCTCCATATTCAATTATGGTCCATGAGCCCAACACGACACACACACACACACACACACACACACACACACACACACACACACATACTGGCACATAGACATACACATACATGCATACACACATGCACACATGCACACAAACATACACATACATACACATGTACACGCACATCACACACACATACTCACACATAGACATACACATACATGTACACACACATGTGTGCATACATATACACACATGCACACACACATATACACATGCACACACGTATACACACATACACACATATATACATACATATACACACACATATCCACTAATTTCTCTAATGTAATCTTTAAAATACTTTTTTAAAGAAAGAGCATACTTGGGCCTGGTTGCACACACCTATAATCCCAGAGGCAGGTGGATTCCTGTGAGTTTAAGGCCAGTCTGATCTTTATATGAAGGGCTACACAGTGAGACCCTGTCTCAAAATAAAACACAGGAAAAGGGCCAGCAAGCTGGCTCAGTAGGAAAAGTTGCTTGCCACTCAAAGATGCCAGCCTAACTGCCTGAGTTCAGTCTCAAGAACACATAGAAAGATGGAAGACAACCAATCCCACTTCCCTCTGACATCCGTCGGAGCTCTGTACCATGCGCGCACTATCCCCCGCATCCCCATACGTGCCAGGACGATCATAAATCAAAATGTAAAACTTAAGTTCAAATTCTTTTCAATCACAAAAAGAGCTTAGAATGTATTTCAGTGGTGGTCTGCTTACCTCATATGCGAGAGACTTGGAGTTCAATCCCAGTGATGCTTTAGAGAAAGAAAGAGAAGGAAGTTAGCCAGTCATGAAAAGTCACCAGGGGCTGTGCCATAGCTCTGCAGAGAGGGCTTGCAAGCATCCTGGAGACCCTGGGTTAACCCAGCACCTTCCTGCTAGGGACCAGGATCCCTGGATGATTGCACTCGGGTGAGATCGCTCCAGAAGCTGACACCATGGAAACCAGAGGCAAATCCAGGGCACATTCTGCAGACTCTGAGAACAGTTACTAACTCCCACTACTGAACTGTGTGCTTGAGAGTTACAAAGTTTAATCATGAATTGTATGTTTCTTACCACAATTTTAAATACTCTTTTTTTTTTTTTAAACTGACCCGAAAATGAATTTTAACACAGAATTTTAGTGGGAAGCCTGTCAGCTTGTGAGCTTCTGCTCTATTTTCAGAGTGGCACACACTGACTTTAGTACATTGCCCAAACCCGACACCCAGCCATCGTATGAACTGTATCCCACCCCGGCACTGCCTGTCCAGGCTCTGCCCCAGAGTCTAACCTGGAAGCACTCACACAGAGCCCACAGTGACCTTACTGCTAAGGCCTGGTGCTTGGAGAAGTGTATTGGAAGGCAAGGAACATGGCTCCTGTCAGGAAAAGCTTCTAGGAAAGAGAGGTCAGAACCCAGAGGGTTCTGGGACCCCAGAGATGGCTGCCAGCAAGCAGAGCAAGAAGAACACAGGGAGCCGGGCAGTGGTAGCGCACGCCTTTAATCCCAGCACTCAGGAGGCAGAGGCAGGCGGATTTCTGAGTTTGAGGCCAGCCTGGTCTACAGAGTAAGTTCCAGGACAGCCAGGGCTATACAGAGAAACCCTGTTTCGAAAACCAAAAAAAAAAAAAAAGAAGAAGAAGAACAACAACAACAACAACAACACAGGGCTGCTCACCAAGGGCATGTTGGCCAGGAGACCTTGTCTGGGCCCTGGCTATATATCACACTAATCGCACAGAACAGCGGAGCAAGCCTGCCTGGCTGCCTTCCTTTCTTTCTTCCTTCCTTCTTTCTTTCCTTTCCTTACTTTTTTTTCCTGGGGGGCAGTGGGGGGCAGTAGGAGTGTGTGGTGTGAGACAGGGTCTCCCTATGTAGCCCTCACTGACCAGGCTGTAGACCAGGCTGCCCTCAAACTCATAGACATCCACCTGCTTCAACCCCCTAAGTACTGAGATTAAAGGAGAGTCACAGCTAGCCAGAACCTTTCATTCTAAAGCACTCTGGCTGGGAACAGCAGAGGCATAGTTAGGAACAGCTGCCTCTGAGAGCAGGACATGAGTGTGTACCCACGGGGTTCACAGTCAGTGGGAGCTCTGGCCTAGGGCTAGGATGTCCTCCCCTACCCGCCCGCCCGTCCACCATTCGCCATGACTTAGGAGCCCAGCTCTTGGCTGCACCTGATCTTGGTCAAGAACTAGCAGCACTAAGGGGCCCGCCTGGAATTCCAAGACTATCACACACAGTCCCCCCACCTCCACCCCATCCCCACCCCCGCCTGGAAGCCAGGCTTGTTACATCATGTTTCAGAGCCCTGAGTCACTTCAGATGTCTCTGGCTCTGGCCACAGAAAGGCAAGAACCTCACAGGAGAGAAGCAGTGAGCCCAGCCAGTCTCCCACAGACCCACTCAGCAGCTTCATGAACAAGACCAAGCTATTTTAGGGGAATAAGATCAAATGGGGGGGGGGAGGACCAGTTGCCCCAGCCACTTTTGACTCCATGCTTGGGGCTATTTCTGTGAGGGCACAGGCTGGTGACACCCCATGTCACCAAGCACTCTGGGTCTGAAATTAAATGTGTCTGCCTAGAAGAACGAAAGTGTGAATTCCTATAGGATAGATGGTTGCCTGGCAACACAGTGTCAAGGCCAAAACACAAGCCAGGGCAGGATGGGTGAAGGAAACACTCAGGTTTGCAGTGCCAAGGCAAGCCTGTGACAATCTCAAGAGTCTCCAGAAATTAATGTTTGCTCTGAGCAGCTGTGGACCTTGAACCACACAAGTGACTAGGTTCCATCTCTAGCATACGCACGTATACACATACACACACACAAACACACACACACACACACACACACACACACACACACACACACACACACACGTGGGGGGGGAGTTGGGGTGTTCTTTGATGATTTTTTTGTTTTGTTTTGTTTTGTTTTTTTGTAGTATGTAGACTAGGCTAACCTTGAACACCTAGCTAGCTGGTTTCCTCTGTCTCCAGAGTGCTGGAATTTAAGGTGAACACCACCACCCCGGACTTGCTGTTTGTTTTTGATCCAGGGTCTCACTATGTAGCCCAGGCTAGTCTCAACTCAAATGCCTATCTCTGGAGTACTAAGATTACGAGATTATATCATCATAGTCAGCTGTATTATTTCTTTTACAAAGTTCCCCTCATGGACCGGGCGTGACGCAACCACCTTTAGTCCCAGCACTAGGGAGACAGAGGCAGGTGGATCTCTGTGAGTTCAAGGCCATCTTTGTCAAATTCCTGAGCAGCCAGAGCTACATAATTAAGAGATTCCCTGCCTCAAAAACTAACACATGCAAACAAAAACAAAGATTTTATTTATTTATTTATTTATTTATTTATTTATTTATTTATTTATTTATTGAAATGGGGCTTTCCTGAGCAGCCCTGACTGGTTTGAACTTACTATGTAGACACCTTGAACAGACATTCAATTTTATTTTATTTCTATTATTTTTAATTGTGTGTATGTGTTTGTGTAAGCGCACATGAGTACAGGTGTCTAAAGAGTCCAAAGGCTTCAGAGTTGGCGTTACAGGAGCTGGTGTTACAGGTGGGTAATGGGAATTGAACTTAGGTCCTTTGGAAGAACAGTGCTCTTAACTGCTGAGCCATTTCTCCAGCCTCAAAAATTAAATTAAAAAAAAAAAATTTCTTTACGGGCCATCAAGACAGTTTAGGCAGTAAAAGAATTTGTCTCACAGCAGATTTTGTTAGATTCCAGGAACCCACATAAAGGGGAAGAAGAAAACTGACTTCACAAACACCCACATGGTGTATGCATGACCACATTCGTGTACATATATCTCATACGTAGAGTAATGATAAATACATTTTAATGATTTTTCAAAAAATATCATGTAACCCTGGCTGGCCTGGAACTAGCTATATATACCATATTGGCCTTGAATTCACAGAGATCAGCCTGCCTCTGCCTCCAGAGTACAGGGATCAAAGACGTGCTGTGCCACACCCTGGAGTAACTCTTGACCTGTTATCATGCCAAATGGTAAACAGTACTTACAAGTCCCCATGTCAACTTGGCACACCCTAGCTACCTGGCAAGGAGAACTCCATGGACCAAAGCTTTGGCCAAATCTTCATTTAATGTTGGCTTCCTTTATATAATTGTGAATATACAAGAACCTTAAAAACCAGTTTGGAGCCGGGCAGTGGTGGCGCACGCCTTTAATCCCAGCACTTGGGATGCAGAGGCAGGCGGATTTCTGAGTTCGAGGCCAGTCTGGTCTACAGAGTGAGTTCCAGGACAGCTAGGGCTACACAGAGAAACCCTGTCTCGAAAAACCAAAAAAAAAAAAAAAAAAAACAGTTTGGGGCCTGGAGAGATGGCTCAGCAGTTAAGAGCACTGACTGCTCTTCCAAAGGACCAGGGTTCAATTCCCAGCGCTCCACATGGCAGCTCACAACTGTTTGTAACTCCAGCTCCAGGGGATTCGACACACACAGCCAAAATAACAATGCATGTAAAATACAAAATAAATCATTTAAAAAACAAAACCAAAAAACAGAAACAAAAACAAAACCACTTAGCTTGACTCCTGTATGAGATGCAGAAACTGAGGTCCTAGAATATAAAGACTTGTCCCATGTCCCTGAGGCACTAGGCAGTGCCTCCTGTCTGTAGCCAAGGCCCTTCCCTGTGTCTGCCCAGCCCGTGAGTCTGACAGTAGGGGAATTGACCTGTGCTTACTTAGAAGAACACGCCTCAGAGGAGAAAGACATAGAACCCGAAGTGGCATTTTTATGATTCCTGTGATGTCACCACTTTGAAAAGTTTATCTATATACACATCTCCCCACCCCAACAACAAAGTCAGCTTCAAAAAAGACAGCCCTGCTGCAGGCTGTTTGTTTCACTGAGTTGCTTAGCAAGGAGAGGCATCCGCTCTCCAGATTCTAAAACTGTAGGTGTCGTGGGCAGTGAAGTCTCCCAGGTCTCTCTGGCCTCAGCCCTCCCTTCTCAGGCCGCCTGCCTGGCCACAGTGTCTGCTGTGGGGGTGGGGTGGTGCCCAGAGCAGGAGGTCACAGCCAAGATGAGCCTTGAAGTCTCCTCTTCTCCAGTAAGGCCCACCAAGACAGCTTCCGGAATTTTCTGTATGCCTTTTCGTGGGTGCTCAGAGTCCCTACCAATTCTACCTTCCTCCAGAAATGAGACCCAGGGGGGAGGGGGCAGAAGTCCCTTGCTCCCTGGTTCTTTGGCAGACTAGCTGCTATCACGCCTCTCCCTGGAGGAATGTGCTAGATCAGTAGTCTTCAAACCAAGCCTTAGAGAGGAGCAGTATAGCTTCATTGGAACTTTCTGGGGGGTGGGGGTGGGGGGCACTCACGGCCTTCACTCTGCCACTGAGGAGATCCTACTGTCAGAATTATTTGTTTGTTTGTTTGTTTGTTTGTTTGTTTGTTATTATGAGTGTAGCTATTTTGCCTGCATGCATGTCTGTGTACCACATACAATGCCTAGGGCCCGCAGAGGTCAAAAGAGGGCATGAGATCCCCCAGTACTAGAGTTACAGAGGGTTGGAAGTCACCACAAGCCCCACATTGATTTAGGGAATTTTTGTTTTGTTTCACTTGATTTTTGAGACAAGGTCTCATTAAGAAGCTTTGGCTGACCTGGAACTCACTATGTAGACCAGGCTGGCCTCAGACTCATGGAGATCCATCTGTCTCTGCCTCTGCCTCTGCCTCTGCCTCTGTTTCCATAGTGCTGGGCCACTCAGAACTTTTTAGAGCAGCAAATTCTCTACTCCTACTCCAGATGGCCACTGAATCAAAACTCTAGGATTGGAACAGGGCATCTCTTAACAAGCCCCACATTCCAACCTCCCCATTCTTACAGACCTAAGGTTCAGGACATTTAAACGAAACTCTAAGGTCCATGAAAACAGACTCCACCTGCTGTATCTGTCCATGGCTGCTTAAGCAAGTTCAAAGCCAGTGAGGTGCTGAATTCCAAGCCACGCAAGACTATAGAGCCAGATCCTGTCTCAAAAACCACAATAGATAGATAGATAGATAGATAGATAGATAGATAGATAGATGATAGATAGATAGATAGATAGATAGATAGATAGATAGATAGATAGATGATAGATGGAGACAGATGAAATAGGAAGTCAGGTGTGGGGCATGATGACCCGACCATTTGAGAGATAGAGGCAGAAAGATTAGAGCAAGTGCAAAGTTAGCTTGGTCATCATAGTGAGTTCCAGGCCATCCTGGGCTACATAGTCAGATCCTGTCCAAACAAAACAAAATGGATAGAAGTAGTTCCCTGGTCACATACTATCTGATAAATATGGGTCACCCATGGCCTTTCATGACGGTAGGTCACACACTGAAGTATAGCCGGAGACTCAGAGAGGTAATACCCATAATTCTCAAGGAACATGGCCAATGGGGCCTGTCACCTGCTCCTCAGCCAGCCACAGTTTGGCCTGTGTTGCCTTTCTCTCTGCTCACTCACTGAGTCACAGCAGCTATGACCAGGTCTGATGGCTTCTCCAACTCTTGCATCTACACCCTGGTCTGGCAGTTGGGGCTCCAGGAAGGGCCATAGTCCACACCCACAAGCTCCTGAGCTCTGCCACATCAGGGCTGATTAGTGGCAGGCAAAGAGCATGTGTTGTCACCATCTGTCCCACACTGGTCCCCACTCTGGCAAGGTGACATGGGGATACTACAGGGCCCAGCCCTCGGAGGGGTGGTCTAATGGAACGAACTCTCATGCTGTGTGATATGAAAAAGAAAATCCCTTGGGAAGTGATGGAAGATTTGGGGGCTCCCCATTTAGGGGAATGGGACTTGGGACTGGCTGGGGGAAGACTCCTGAAAACAGGAAAGTGATGCTTAGGCTCAGGACTCACCAGAGGACATTTTTAGAGGCTTCATTGGTGGGACAGTACAGAGAAAGGAGCAGAGGGAGCAGAGAGGTAGGTGGGACCCCCTTGAGGAGACTGACAATTATCTCTGAACCTTGTGCACTGTTAAACTCATTGATGTTACCTGGAATACATACTGAGGACCACTCCCCACCACCAAAAGACCGCCAGAGGCCAACCACTGGGCACAGCTTGGCAAATAATCGTCACCAACTCTTCCCTCTGGGTGGGTCAGAGCAGGGTTTTCCCTGCAAGTTCTGGGATCTGTGAGGTCATTGTGTGGGGGTGGATGGGGCAGGAGAGAGGCCAGCATCTTGCAACTTATTTCTACATAAATAACCGGCTATTTTAGTTTCACTACTGGGCTAAACGCCAAGTATCAATTAAATGGTTTTTGAAGAAAAAAATAGATGTATTCGTCCTGGCCTCCTCTGTGAATGTACGTCTGCCCCTTGCTGTTTGTGAGGCTGTGTGTGGGTGTGAGTGTCCGTATGTACACAGGGAAGTGGGTGCTCAGTAGCCGCTCGTGCGGAATATGCACACACTTACACCCCAATGGTTCGTGCCGGTCAGAAATGACTGATCGGCTTCAGGAAGGAGTCCTGAAAATGACTGGGTTTAGCCTGTTGAGGGGACAGGGTGGGGAGACATGTCCCCTCTACCAGCCAGCTCCCATGAGGACGGAATAGAACATCATACTTTATTTTATAGCCAGCAGGTCATTCGTCTATATCTGCTCTTGAAAGCCACGGAGGACATCCTGCCAATCACTAGGAGAAACTAAATAAACAGAGCCAAACAGCTCAGCTCTCCATGGCTGAGTAACTATGAGGAATTCCTCTTTAAATAGAAGTTTAAGTAAATACAGAACAATCACTTTACAGGAGGCAGCTCAGGGAGCAACGGGGGTGGGGGAGCAGACGGGAGCCCCTTCCAAGAGAGGAGGAGGAGAGAACCAGGAGCCCCTTCCAAGCACGGAGGAGGGGAGTGGGCACCTGCAGCCCTGAGACAGCCTTGTGGACTCTGCAGGGCCAGGAAGCAATGTGTGTCTGGCTCCAGTCTCCTCTCAGCAGGTTTCAGTTTCAAATGCTTCATTCATAAAAAGTGGCTTCTGTCCTGGGCCTGAGGCTGCAAGTTTGGCCCCCAACACCCACGCATCTTGTCTACCAAGTCATGGGGTAGGTATCTGCCGCTGCTGGCCACTTGGGGAGGGTGGGCACATAAAACAGGTTGGCCAGGGCAGTCAGTCAGCTGGACACACCTTAGTGGCTACTGATAAAGTGTAAACAGTAAATCTACTCTGCTGTTTGATCCGGTCCAGGTGAACAGCAGGTAAAGACAAATCAAAGAGCCGTTTGAAGGCAGGAGGGGTGTGGGAAAATGGCCCAGTTGATAAAGTGTAAAGACCTGGGCATGAGGAATGGTAGTACGTCCTGTAATCCCAGCAAGGTGGAGACAGCAGATCCATGGGGTTTCCTGTTTAGCCTAACATCAACCAGCCAGCCTAGGTGAGCTCTAAGCAAGAAAATCTCAGAAAACCAGGTGGATGACCTAAGAAATGACTCCTGAGATTCACCTCTAGTCTCTCTGCTCCTACACATGCATACAGAGAGAAAGAGGGAAGGAGGGAGGAAGAGGAAGAAAGGAGGGGAGAGAGAGAGGGAGAGAGAGAGAGAGAGAGAGAGAGAGAGAGAGAGAGAGAGAGCGAGCGCAGTTGTCATGATCTAGAGAGGTAGTGGATGGCCTTGAACACTAATCTGATGGGGATACTGGATGGGCCCCAGACTGAGCAGGTGAATGTGGAAGCCATCGGCCCAAGTGGGGACATGCTCACAGGCACTCACTCCCAGGCCACACTGCACAGTTCTAGCCTGACTTGGCGCTACCTAGCACTTCCCATATACTACCCCACTCGGAGAGCAATTTCAAGGCCTTTCTGCCCAGGGTTTAGAGTCATCATTGACCCCAAGGCCTCTTTTCCAGAACCACTGGCCAGACTCTGTGCTACGTCCTGCGGGCAAAAGAAAATCAGGCCTGTGCTCAGGGAGCTCTGAGCATTGAGGTACAGGCAGGACTCAAAGACACAGATCTCTCTCTCTCTCTCTCTCTCTCTCTCTCTCTTTCTCCCTCTCTCTCTCTCTCTCTCTCACCCCACACACACACCACATACACCCCACACACACACATACACAAGACAACACACCCGTACCCCACCCCACCCCACCCCCACTTACCTGTTCTTGCCAACCATACAGAATAGTTGTGTCTGACATCCTTCAAATACAGTCCCCTGGTTGTTCACCCTGGGCTTTTTTGAGGCCCCCAAGGGATTTGTTGAAAATGGCAACCCACACACTCAATAAAGGACTTCTAATTTACCCCCAGTTTGTATAAATACAAGTTACTAGTCTCAACAGGCTCTGAGCCTGGGAGAACTAGGCACCGCTGGCCCCTGCCCCCAGCATTGAGGATCACAGTTAAACCCTGCATGCCCTCTACCTACCTCTCTGGCATTTTATTATGAAGCTATCTTTAAATTTTGGACAGATCAAGGTTGGAGAGATAATTCAGTGGTTAAGAAAATGTATTATAAGTCAGACAGTGGTGGCGCACACCTGTAGTTCCAGCACTCAGGAGGCAGAGGCAGGCAGATCTCTATGAGTTAAGGCCAGCCTGGTCTACAGAGTGAGTTCCCGAACAGCCAAAGCTACACAGAGAAACCCTGTCTCAAACAAACAAACAAACAAACAAACAAACAACAATAACAACTACAACAATAATAGAAAAAAGATTTATGCCTCTAGCACCCATGTCAGGTCCAGGGGATCCAACACCTCTGACCTCCATGGGTATCTGTATCCACATGCATGGGTAATAAAAATAGCTGGGCGGTGGTGGCGCACGCCTTTAATCCCAGCACTTGGGAGGCAGAGGCAGGCAGATTTCTGAGTTTGAGGCCAGCCTGGTCTACAGAGTGAGTTCCAGGACAGCCAGAGCTACACAGAGAAAACCTGTTTCGAAAAAACCAAAAAAAAAAATAATAATAATAATAATAAAATAATAATAATAATAATAATAATAATAATAATAATAATAAATCTTAGGCAGATTAAAGCTGTCCCCACCCAGAAAAGCCATCCAGTTAAGAGCTGTGGCAATGTCTCTTGAGACCTGCACAGTCTGAGGTTTTCTTACAAGACTAAGAATTTCTCAGAGTCATGGTGACGTCGAAAGTCAAGATGGAAGGTATATTCTGAACCATAAAGCATGAAAACATGTCCCAAGTATTAGGAGACTTTCCACAGGAAGTGGCACTCCGATGATGTTTTGAGGACTGAACAGGGGTTTTCTGGGAGGAAAGAGGGGGGCATTCTAGAGCAGGTGTGACGAGTTAGAGACAGCAACCTCCCCAGCCCCTTCGGGGAACTCTACGGAGGCAGAATGGCTGGAACAAGGAGGGGTGTGTGAGGGGCGGAGATGGCACACACAGGGCTAAGGGATGAAGGAAAGGCCAACTTTCTTAAACAGGACTTTGTCCTAAGCTCAGAGAGAAGACTGTATCAGACTCCCAGGAGTCCAACTCCCTATTGGTTGCCATGTGGATAAATGCTTTAAGGGGGATGGGGGAGGGGGGCAGGAAATTCCAGTAAGAGATGCTTGCAGGGTAGGTCAAGACTTTAATCCCAGCCCTTGAGAGCTGAAGGCCGGAGAAGCAAGAGTTCAAGGTCATCCTAGTATGCATATCTAGTTCAAGGGTAGCCTTGGTTACAAGAGACCTTGTCTAAACAACAACAAAAGATGGTATGTTGGTCTAGCCAGTAATGAGAGAGGAAGGAGAGAAAAAGATGGAATTGAGATAGAGCTACCAGCCGGGCAGTGGTGGTGCACACCTTTAATCCCAGCACTTGGGAGGCAGAGGCAGGCGGATTTCTGAGTTCGAGGCCAGCCTGGTCTACAGAGTGAGTTCCAGGACAGCCAGGGCTACACAGAGAAACCCTGTCTCAGAAAAAAAAAAAAAGAGAGAGAGAGAGATAGAGCTACCGAAGTTCATCAGATGTGCCTCTGTACCCCACAAGTGATGTCTGTCTACCTGTCTGTCTGTCTGCCTCTGTGCCTATGCACCCCCACAGGTGATATCTCTCTCTCTCTCTCTCTCCCCCTCCCTCCCCCTCCTTGCCTTCCTCCTTCCCTCTCTCCCTCCCTCCCTCCACTTCTCTGTCTCTCCATTTCTATCTCTTTTGAGACAAGATCTCACCATGTAGCCCATGCTGGCCTAGAACTTTCTATATAAAGCAGATTAGTCTTAAACTCACAGAGATCCACCTGCCTCTGCCTCCCAAGTGCTGGGATCAAAGGAGTTTGCCAACACATCCAGTCTTAAGGTGTGTCATTTCTAAGATGAAGAAAACTAGATGAGAGACTTAGGGCTGGACAGTGTGTGGGACACTTGGGCCAGTCCTAACTAGAGCCTAGAGGACTCTCCTTTGCCTAGAGCCTATCCTTTGGCATAGGATAGGTCACTGCTGGCAAACAGCTACTCCTGAGTGTAGTTAATAGGCTGCAGTCAGACCCTGGGGCCCCAACTTGTGCCAAGGGGCAGAGGAGACTTGGGGGTCAACAGAGAGGAAGCAGTGTGGGGAAGAGAAGCCTAGAAGCCGAGAAAGGAGCCATGGGCTCTGCCTTAGCCCAAGACCTCCCAGACCAGGCCTGAAAAGTAGTAATCTGTCTAGTGTAGAAAATGGGGCAGGTAGAGGTACAGAGCCCAAGGCTGGGAGCCTTTATTGTGGGCCCAGAGTGGAGGTCAAATGTGAAAAGGCCAGGTGAGGCAGCGGCCCTTCACCTTCAGGTGAGGCAGGTGTGCCCACAGATTTCCAGGGACACTGGGGAGAAGAACCTCAGGGCTTAGACGGCACTGTGTGGAAAGAGGCAACCCTCACCTGGGGACACAGGTGGAGCCTGAGACTACCCCCTCAGGCCATGTTATCAGAATCTGCAAGGTAGGTCTTGGGTGCTAGTGTCAGTCAAAGTTCACCAGGTGGCTTAGCCCCTCTAGCCACTGAAGCAGGTTCTGGGAGGGCTCTATGTGTGACACAAGGAAAGAGGACAGGCTAGGCCTCCAGAAGCTGAGCAAAGCCACTTCCTTTGTCCTCCAGAAAATGTCATCTTGTCTGCCAGCCCCAAGTGTCAGCCCAGCTAAACCAACTGGGCTCCTTCCTCCAAGGAAGGGCTCAGGAGACCCCTGACCCCAGTTCAAAGCATGTGGCTGACTGAGCCTGAGCTTGGAGCCTCTCTCCGGTGCCAGAGGGGTAATGTCTGTCCTGAGATCTCATTCTCTGGGCAGATCCTAAATCTATCCTTGGGTTAAACCAGGGTATAGAGCAGAAACCCTATGATATCGCTCAATTTGGAGCCACTTGCGATGTGCGTGGGCGGGTCCAGAGGTCTCAAGGTGAAGGCAGGACAGGTGGGGAAGGGCTGCCTTCTGGATGTTGGTGTGTCCCGAAAGAGAGTCTAGGGCAACCAGGAGAGGGGTGGTGAACAGAGGGGTAAGGACAGAGCAACCATACTCCTGTCTGGAGCCTGGACAGTCATCCAATCCAGCCTTGGAGCAGGGTGACCTCAGGGCAGGGTGGCCCCAGTACCCATCCCAGGACAGACTGCTGGAATGCCTGACCCTGATTAGATCTGTGAGTTTCCCATGCCTCAGCACTAACAGGTTCTTGAGAGACGGCGGGATCTGATGTCCTTCTCCTTCGGTGCAGGAAACGAGGAAAGTGCAGAGAGATGAGGGTAACTTTTGCAGGGTCACAGAGCAAACAGGCAGGTCTGAGACCCTGCTCTTGTCTCTCCAGGCCCCCTTCTGTGTGTGATGTGTTTTATCCAGGCCCTTGCACACGCCAAGCAGGGCTCCTCACCAGTGATCGATCCACAAGCACCAGACACTGATCGCATCCTGCTCAAAGAAAGGGAAACCCCATCCTCCAATCTCACAGGGAAGGATGTTTGTGGGGGTTTGTAGCCTTTGCTACTATGCTAAATGGCTCAAACTGGACCTACTGAGGCCAGATAGGGTAGATAAGCCTCAAAGCTGGCAGAAGGTAGAAAGATACTGGTAGGGACAGGAGGACCTGGATGGACAGAGGGTAGGAGTCTGGTCGTGTAGCCAAACCTCTCTGAGCTGGACCCAGGATGCAGCAGTGGGGGGTGAGGGATAGGATGAGCCACCAGAATCCTGTTGTCCTGTCTTCCTTTTCTTTCCTCTTCTCCTATCCCATCGTCAAGGCGGGCACCCAGACCCTGGCTTTAGGATTAACGGGTTGTAAAAATGCAGAGTAATTGAGGGCTGGAGGGGGCAGGACAGGAGCTGTAGATAGTGCTAGCGATTCAGGCCTGGGGCCATCTCCAAATGGGAGCTTCTTCAGGGCCTGCCCTGGTATTCCAACTAGAATCTTAAAACCCTTGTCCTAGAAGGCCAGCAATCATAGTAACCAAGTTAAAGGAGGCTTGATCTGAATAAGGACTTGAGGCCCTAGACTGCTGAGCATGCAGCTTAGTGACAAAACAGTTGTCTGGCCCTGGGTTCAGTCCCCAGCACTGGGAAAGAAGAAGAAGGAAAAAAAAAAAGACTTGGAGGCCAGGGCCTTTGGGAAGTAAGAAAGCTAATCTTATCTACTGGGCTCAGAGGAATTCGGCAGGCTGGGGAGGGAGTCAGGGGCTCTAGAGACTGGGCTTGGGGCCCAGCCATACCTCGCCCGCCCTGGAACCAGGGCCTTCATTATTCATAGCCCCACAATAAGCCCCTGCCTTAAAGAGATAAGGGCTGCTCCCTCCTCCCTCAGTTCATTCTAGAAAACTAAGGAAGGGAACTACCAACTCTGATCTAGCAGGGTTTGGTTCTTGTAACACATCTCTGAAGCCACAGCCCACGTCTGAGGAGGTGCCAGAGGGCTTCCTAGGAAGCAAGGGTCGTCTTTCTTTCTGTAGATCACTCACTCAGTCCTTGTCTCTGTCTCTCTGTCTCTCTGTCTCTCTGTCTCTCTGTCTCTCTGTCTCTCTGTCTCTCTCTCTCTCTCTCTCTCTCTCTCTCTCTCTCTCTCTCCTCCAGCTGAAAAGTCATCCAAACCTGATGGCCACCACCAATCTCACCCTTGTCAAAATCCTGAGATTCCTCACACACACACACACACACACCTGCCCCAAGTCTCCTATCAAAGCAGGAGCAGAGGCCTCCTTTGGTGATAAGCTAATTCTCTCTCTCAGATCTCCAATTCGAAAGCACTTGAGGGGTTGCAGGAGACTCCTCCTTTCTGGGCTTCTTTGGTCTTCTTCTGTTGGCAACGTGTTGAGATGAATAAGCACGGGAGGTAGTCCGCAGAGCTCCTGGATAGGGTCCTGAGAGCAGTGACGAAGCAAACAAGCATGTGGGAACAGAGTAAATGAGCTGGAACACACCAGGAGCGAGGGTACCACCCAGAACCTATGATGCTCTACTAGCTGCGTGGTGGCAGTGGGAATCAGTGTCTCTGAGTAGCCTCAGAGAGGCATACTTCAAAATGTGCCAGTGCAGAGGAGGGTCGGTTTGAGGAGACCCCTGAGGTACTCCATCACCTACTCTTCAGAGCCCCACAGGATTATCCAGAGCCTCCGTTGGAAAGTTGAGCTCTGCCTGATTATTATTTGACCCTGCCGGGCGAAGCCCGTGCCTGAGGAAGGCTAAGCAGCAGGCCAGCAAAAGATCTGCCTTCCCAGGGGCCAGAGAATGAAACAGAGGTCTTCCCTAACCACCAACTCCAGGCCCAGGGAAGCAGGACCCATACAGCCTACCAAACTTTTTAGAAAAACATGACTCTCTCAGTACGAACGAACGAATTCTGGAAAACGTTTAAAGAAGGAAACCACGTGGTGGAAACGGGGGAGGGGGGAGGAGACTCGGAGGGGGTAGGAGAGGGCAGCTTTTCTTCCCCCATAGAACACTTATTTCTCTTTGAGTAGCCAAACAAGTTCTAATCCCAGCAATTTTGGGGCCAGATTCAATAAAAATGCTGTCTGCTGAGGCCTGAGCAAAGCCACAGAAAATAAATACTTCGTGGCTTGTCCGGTCTCCTGCCGCCTGGAGCCCCAAGGGCCCTTCTATTGCTTGTCTGCGCAGTGGGATATGGACAGAGTGTGGATTTCTCTCCCAGCCAATCAGCTTCCTTGCCCCAGTTAGGCCCATTTAAAAAACCATGTGTAGAGTTTCCGGTGTGGAGAGAGGAAAACAGAATAGAACATATTTTCTTAAAGAAGAGAGAGAGAAAAAGAAAAACAAAACAAAAGAAAAGCTGGTTTCTTTTCTCTACAAGCCAGCAAATACTGGATTGTCTTGTTTGGGAGAAATAGACATCTTTGGGGCTAAGCCTTCCTGTCGCTGACTCTGGATCTGTCTACTTGAGCAAACTCAGTCTCTAGAGAGAAAAGCTTCTACGCAGAGCTGCTGCCGGGGACCTCACTGGAGCCAAGCTGCCCAAGGCCTCCCACACTGGAAGTTGCTTCTAGGCCTGGGTTCTACAGGAGTGACTACGGTAGAAAACTGTTCAGGGCCACAAACAAGCCATAAGGAGTTGAGCTGCCTGGGCCAGTCAAACAGAATAGATCTGACAGACAGGGCATGGGAGGAAAGGGTTGGGGGATAGGGGAGGATTTAATGCTGGGGTACCGTCATCCTGAAACCAGGAGACAGCCATTCACCATTAAGTCCCACTGGGAATTGTGCAGAATCCCAACTAGAAAGGTTAAGCAAGCAGATGATGGAGAATTCCAGAATAACCCGGCCACAGAGCAAGATCCTCAGTGAAGCAAAAAACAAAACTGCAGGTGCTTGAGAAGACAGGCTCTGAGCCAGTGTCTCGCTGAAACTGAGAACAGGCATGTCCCCATGGTCTACCTCTGCAGAGTGTGGTTGGCTACTCACCCTCTGGTAAAGTACCATTCTCCAAAATCCCTACTAATGGCCTCACAGCTGCCACTGGTGGCTTGCTGTACAGAGGAAAAACCTGAGCGGCCATGTTATTTAGGAAGGAACAGAAAAAATGGAGGGGCGGAAGTTGCCACTTGTAGTCTAGCTCTGTCCCCACTTTCAAAAGCAGTGCATCATGGAGGGGTTAAAATGGAAATGTGGGAGCAAGATCTCACTCTTAGTAACTTTATTGACAACTAGTCAAACATGTCAAGCAGTCAAAATTCCATGTGTCTAAAACACCACCACCACCACACCCTGGGAACATGACCTAAATAGAAAAAATAAAAATAAAAATAAAAATAGATTCAAACCCTGGCGTGCCTCATTTATTGGTAAGCTTTAGTGAAAGCACTTAACTCTTACTTTCTGTACAACTGTTAACTGCTGACATACACCAATATTCAAACCCACCGTTGAATCGCCTCCAGCTTGGGACCTTCCTTCCTTCCTTCCCAGCACTCTGAAGTCTGGGGACAACGAGGTCCAAGGACTGATGGCATTTACATAGGGAATCACAAGTCCCTGGTAAAGCACTCAGTTGCCCAGGGGGATGAGCAAGAGATACAGTTGAAACTGAGCTTAAGGCCTACTCTGAAAGAGACAAACCTTGCAGATTTCCCCTTTAGGTGAGCAGAGAGAAGAGACACAATGCACACACTCTTTAGTTGGCCTCCAGCCCTGGGGAGCAGGAGGAGATCTGGGCCCTGCCCCTGAGTTCACTTTAGTCAGTAGTTCCCACTGGGCTCAACCTCTCGCACTGTCAAGTCTTTTACCTCAGGGCCTCCGCCCCGTGCTCTGTTCTTTCTTCTCATCCTCTGGATCATTCCAGTTTCTCCACTCAGCGCACCCCGTGTTGTCTCCACAGACCCTCCACCCTGACAACCCTGACGTGAGCTCATAGATACTTCTACAGTGTAGACCAGAAGGGATGCAGGGAGCAACACTTAGTTACTGAGCACTCCAGATGTGGCCAGATGTGTCATCTTTAGTTTCTTTCATTCATTCACATTTACACCCCCCACAGGTAGTCAGTGGCGCCATTTCTGGATAGCACAGACACTCTGAATGGCTCTGCCAAGTCCTCCCAGGATGCACCTAGGTACAGGCAACAAAATGCTTAGCTCCTACTGTGTGTCAGGCAAGAAGAGACTGTCCTGTGAAATCCTCTGGGGCTCTTCCAGTATGTTCTTCAGTCTTTCCTTCATTTCCTCTTGCCTCCTAGGCACTCAGGAGTGGACTATCAGAATCCTCAGACCTGTTAAGGACCCAAAAGCATTAGACCCCCTAGCCTAAGTATCCCCTGGCAGGGCAGGGCTCTATACTAGAGACTCCCACAAGAATACAAAGCCAATGACAGATGCTGGTTTATAATTTAAGAAGTGAAAGACAGGCTCATAAGTAATAAGATCGTAACCAGAACAGCTATTTCCCAAGAGCTGTCTGCAGATAGCCCAGGGAGGTCTAATACCGTAAGCCTTTCTATGGTGACTCCCTAGGGAATTCTGTAGGCATCTGGCTTTCCTGCCATGGAAGCACAACACGGAGAGCCAGGACTGTAACGCGTCCTCTTTACTCCTGCTTGCATGATTTTGACCAGGCTGTTCCAACAGTGAACCTGGGACCACTATCCTTTAGCTTTGGTACCAAGGAAACCACCAGGAGTATCAATCAGATCTCCCAAATGGGATGAGGACAGGGTACACACACACACACACACACACACACACACACACACACACACACACACAGGGAATTAAGACTTTCAAGTCTTGGCTTTGGGAACACGGCAACTTGGAAAATATGGTGCTAATTTCATATTAGTCCCATGTTTAGAAAATGCATGAACTTGGGTTTTAACTCAGTGGGTTCATTTGAGTATTTTGGAGATAAAAAAAAAAAAAAGTGGAGTTAAGTAGGTACTCAGTGAAAGACAACAGTATCTGAGTTTGAGGTTGGACATTCCAGGCAAAAGGCTTAGATTCCTCAGTTAAGTTCAAGTGTCTCTGTTTAAATCAACTTAATGAGCATCTAGTTAGTACCTAGTTGTTTTAAGAACAAGCCAGGTACAAGGTAGTCTCAGGGAAACTCCAGGTAAAGAGATAACCAAATAGCCAAGCTCCTGAGACACTAAATAAAATGCCAGGGAGACAAACTTGGCAGGGGGTTAAGGTGGGCACTGAGAGCTCAGCAGAGACATCGAGTAGGGTTTCCAGATATCCAAAAGGGAGAAGAGAGAACCACAGTAACATTAAGAAGGCTGTGGCATGCGTGTGGGCCCAAAGGAAACAGAACATGCTATCAGTCTGTGGGTGGCCCCCGGACCTGGAGCAGTACACGAGTGGCTATGGGGGTAGTTGGCTCTCATCCCCACCCTAGAAAGAGAGTCTCATGGGTCTGGGCTGTACTTTAATATGATAAATGCCTTGGGCATTGTATTTATTTCTGTCCTGATGAGATCTGTGTTGCTGTAATAAAACACATTGGCCAAAAGCAACTTACAGAAGAGTTTATTTAGGCGCACTGTTTGCAGTCCATCACTGAGGAAAGTCAGAAACAATGGGGAACACTACTGGATCAATCAGAGGCCTTAAAGATCTAAGTGTGTGCATGCATGCACTCCTGTGGGGGCCTGCAGAGCTCAGAGCTCCTGGGGATGGGCTGAGTCGGCTGTGAGATGCCTGCTGTGGAGCTGGGTTCTGGACTCCCAACCTCTGCAAGAGCAGTATTAGCTGCTGAGCCATTTCTCCAGGCGCCTAGACAGCTTCTTACACAGCCCAGGACTACCTCTTATATCACCCTCATATGGAATATCAATGAACAATCAAGACATGCCACAGGGCCAATCTAATTTAGGAGAGTTCCTCTGTGGAGGCTGACCTCTCGCACAGTTCCGTGCTATGTCAACCTGACAATCAAGGCTCATGAAGGCAATGTGTTTAACTATTCGTGTGTGTGTGTGTGTGTGTGTGTGTGTGTGTGTGTGTGTGTGTGTGTGTGTGTGTATTCATGTCACAGAATGAGACTGAAAGACTGAGGACAATGCTGGGCATGGTGGCACACACTCTGGGAGGCCAAGCCATGAGGATCTCTGTGAACTTGAAGCCAGCCTGTTCTCCATAGTGAGTGCTGAGCCAGTCAGGACTAGATAGTGCATCAGTTCTCAACCTGGTGGTCAAACAAGCCTGTCACAGGAGTGGCCTAAGACCACCAGAAAACACAGATGTTTATATTACAATTCATTACATAGTGAAATTACAATTAGGGAGTAGCACAAAAATAATTTTAGGGTTGGGGTCATCACAACATGAGGACCTGTATTAAAGGATCACAGAATTAGTAGGAAGGTGAGAACCACTGCCTTAGATCCTGCCTCAAAAACAGAAAGAAAGAGAGAAAGAGAGAAAGAAAGAGAGAAAGAAAGAGAGAAAGAAAGAAAGAAAGAAAGAAAGAAAGAAAGAAAGAAAGAAAGAAAGAAAGACAAAGACAAAGCTTAACAATTTGTAGGAATTAGTTCTTTCTTTCCACCATGTAGATGCGGGGGATTAAGCTTAGTGACAAATGTCCTTTGAGTCATCTCTCTCTGGTCCCCTTTTTGTTGTTGTTGTTGTTGTTGTTTGGGGTTTTTTTTGTTTTGTTTTGTTTTTTTGAGATTTTTGGTTTGTTTTTTTTTTTTTTTTTTTTTTCTTTTTTGGTTTTTCAAGACAGGGTTTCTCTGTGTAGCTCTGGCTGTCTTGGAACTCACTCTGCAAACCAGGCTGGCCTCGAACTCAGAAATCCATCTACCTCTGCCTCCCGAGTGCTGGGATTAAAGGCGTGCACCACCACTGCCCGGCTTGGCCTTGTGTTTTGAGAGAGCGTCTAGTGTAGCCTAGGCTGGTCTCCAACTCACTATGAAGCTGAAAATGAGCGTGAACCCCTGATCCTCCTGCCTCTGCCTCTGCCTCCAGAGTGTGAGGATTTCGGTCACATGCCACCATCTGGCTTCTGCATTGCTAGGGATGGAATTCAAGACTTTGTACACTCTACAGCCCTGGCTGTGTCTGCTTGTTTTAATACTAATAGTTTTATGGAGACATAGGGCATATAACATATACCTGATTGGCAGTGTGTACCTGACCAGTTCTGTTGTTTATTTACAGAATCACGAAATCACCAGTAGGGTCGATGTCAGAGCATCTTTATCACCTCATGAAGAAACTCCACACCATTCCCACATCTGGTATGGGGCCGGCATCTGTAACTACCCACATGCCTCTCTACGCAGCCCTTTTTGATTACATGGAGCCAGTGCAGTTCCCCCTCACTGGGGACTGAGGGGCTCTGCATTTCCCTTTGGAGGGGCTTTAGACAGTGCTGGGTATGGTCATGCTTCACGGTTCCTGATATATAATGGGGCCTCACCCAACGAGCCAGGATGAACATGACCCTGAATATAGCATTTCATGCTTCCTGACCTTGACATCTTTCTCTTTGTCACTGAAGGAGAGGTGTTGGGCTGGGGTGGAGGTCTCTGTGTGGGCTGTATCCAGACAAAGCAGCTATTCTTGGCCAAGGATAGTAGAGTGACAGGGAGGGACCTTGTGTCGGCATGTCTCTACAACACATGCTGCCTCAGAAAGATAAGGCTGGCATCTAAAGGCTACTTCCTGGCCCCAGCCAAAGTCTCATTCTGCTTCTGAACAAATGTCTTGCAAAGATGAAAATGGAATCTCGTTTCACAGACTGGACTTTTGAAGTGGAGACATTTTTACAAGGCTGGGAGTTCTGATCCATACTGAGGCCTCTCTCTCTTCAGTGACAGGAGGCAGAACGAAGCAAACATGGGTCACAGTGGCTAGGGGAGCAGGCTGAGCTTTCTATAGCATTATTTCCTCCAAGAAGCTGTGTCCGAATGTTTCTACCTGGCAAGTCAGGGTTACAGGTCCTCTCTGAGCTTCCAAAACTCCCAGAGACGCCTGCTGTATGTGGCCCTATAGGTGGATGGATAACCCTCTGACTATAATAAACTTGGTCATTCTGCTTCTCCAGCGATGAACCTAGGGCATGGAACCAAAGTTTTGTGTGGTGGTTTGAATGTGCTTGGGCCAGAGAGTGGCACTATTAGGAGGTGTGGCCTTGTTGGAGTAGGTACGTCCTTGTTGGAAGAATGTCACTGTGGGGGTCAGCAATACAACCCTCTTCCTAGCTGCCCATGAGACAATCTCTCCTGACTACAGTCAGATGAAGATGCAGAACTCTCAGCTCCTCCTGTACCATGCCTGCCTGGATGCTGCCATGTTTCCTGCTATGATGATAAGGGACTGAACCTCTGACCTGTAAGCCAGCCCCAATTACATGCTGTCCTTTGTAAGAGTTGCCTTGGTCAACTCTTGGTTCAAAGCACTGGAAACCCCAAGACATAGCCTGCCCATGGTACACTGGTATCTCAGGTGTGTATGTGTGTGGCATATATGTGTATTTGGGAGTACTGTATATATAGTGTGTGTTTGTGTTGTGTACATGTGACGTGTGTTCAGTATGTGTGAAGAATGTAGTGTAGGTGCTGTTGTATGTGAATCTGTGTCCTGTTTGTAAACATCTAGGTATACTCAGCCTCTGAGCACTGAGAAGAGGAAAGCAGAGATGTAAAGATAAACCCTACCCGGAGCCAGGAAACACCTCTCAGCAGTCACAATGGCTCCACCCTCCCCTGCTAACTGATGATGTCGGCTAACATGATTCTACCATAGTCAGAAGTGGCCCTTGCGTCCCAGCGGATACCAAAGATCTCTGGGGTGTCCACTGTCCTCAGTTGCTGAGGGAAAGGTCTGGAAAGACAGGAAGAACTGTGAGGACCATGGTCTCCAGGGGACAGGCCAGTGCTACATGAAGAAGAATATTACAGAAAGTAGAGCTGGGCAGTAACAGGGGAGGCAGCCTCCTAGGGAGGCAGGAAACCCAGTGGACATGCTGGGGCAGAAGCAGAGCCTCCCTCCTTAGGAGCGGTGACGACTCTCTGGGCTCCATGGTTCAGAACATGGCCTCATGCGCCCAGTGATGTGATCTATACAGGCTGTACAGAGTGACGGTCACTAGGGTCCCCTCATAGGCACTCTTCTTCTTCTTCTTCTTTTTTTTTTTTTTTTCCAAGACAGGGTTTCTCTGTGTAGCTCTGGCTGTCCTGGAACTCACTCTGTAGACCAGGCTGGCCTCGAACTCAGAAATCCGCCTGCCTCTGCCTCCCAAGTGCTGGGATTAAAGGCGTGCGCCACCACCGCCCGGCATAGGCACTCTTCTTATAGGGACTCATCCATGGTAGGGACTAGACCTTTTCTCTCAACTGCCCCTCCAAATGCTAGGTTGACAGGACCTTGAGGAACTTGTTTTGTTTTTTGTTTGTTTTTGAGACAGGGTCTCTCTGTGTAGCCATGGCTGTCCGGGAACTGTCTATATAAAGCAGGCTGGCCTCAAACTCACAGAGGGATTTGGAGGCATCATCCCATTATACACATGAGAACAGAAGCCCACATTTACAGTGTACAGCTGACAAGGTTGTCCTAAGACAGACCCAGCTCACCTCCTCACCCATAACTACACTAATGAAAAGCCCAGGCTAGACTGAGGGGTTAATGTAGCCTGAGCTCCGCTACTAAAACAGGGGGGGTGGGGGGTGGTGGCAGGATTCTAATGGGATCCATGGTGCCTCCTCCTAAGCTGCTACTGGTGGTTGTCATCTTTAAGCCCGGAGGACCACAAATATAGCAACAAAACCTCAAGAGTTCATGAGGCATAAAAACAGTCCCTTAGTGATGTTTGCAGGTAAGTTTAGGGTGTTTGGGCAAGTCATTTTATATCATTCACTTTGTTTGCTCTCCTGTAAAATGAGAATATTAATAGTAACATGGGGGGGGGGGGAATAGAGAGAGGCCTCAGTGGTTAAGAGCCCTGCCTGCTCTTGCAGAGGTCCTGGGGATGGGTTCCCAGCACCCACATGGCTTCTCAAAACCTCTGTAACTCCAGTTCCAGAGCATCTAATACCTTCTTCTGGCTCCCAGAGCACTGCACACACATGCTACACATACACACACAAACACAAACTCAAACACACAAAATTAAGATTTTTTTGAGACAGTTTCACTGCATATCTCAAACTGTCCTGAAACTTACTATGTAGATCAGGCTGACCTGGAACTCACAGAGATCTACTTGCTACTGTCTCCTGAGTGCTGGTATAAAAGGTATGTGTCACCACACCTGGCAAAAATAATTTAAAAAAAAAACTCTCATGCCTGTGCGAAAGGTGTGGGTATGACTATATTTTCTCAGTGTGACTTTAAATGTTAAGAAGCAACAAGAGTCAGCTTGACTCCTGAGGTCCTAACAGTCTAGGGGACTTCAGTGAATCAGCTTCTGGTCCTGGGCATAGAACAGGGCCTCCTGCCTGCTCAGCAACTGGCAAGGGTCTCCATCTGCATAATCACTTCAGAAGACAGGGGACATTTCTGCCACCTCCCATAGGTTCTTCCTGTGTCGCTACCTCCGTCTCACACAGACAACCAATGCTTCCAGTAGAGTAAGACGAAGTTTATATTTTCTAGGGTTTTACTTCATTATTTATTTATTCATTTTTCTACGATAGAGTCTCACTGTGTAGCTAGCTTCGAGCTCCCAGAGATCCTCCTGCCTCTGCCTCCTGGAGTGCTGCGATCTCAAGGCTTTCTCCACCAAAACTGGCCTTTTCTAGGGCTTTAATGTGAACAGAATTTGTTCACCAAGTATTCTTTTATGTCTAGTTTCTTTCACATTTGAGATGTGTCTACCAACGCATGCACTTTGAACCTTTGTATTTCCAAAGGAGAGGTCATAACCAGGGAGCCCATGGATTCTTCAGGCCTGTTTGACAGGCCTAAGGTCTGTCTCCTGTTCTGTACCTCCAGAGCCACACACAGGGTGTGTCTCCCAGTCTGTTGGGAGTTGAGAGTTGATTAAACAAGCAATATTTGTAAAAAGCACAAATTGCCAAACCGATGTGGTGAGTCACAAAAGAAGCGACACTGGAGAGGAGAGGAAGGGGTAAACTTAGCTACGATGAGTAGGAAGGACTTGGGAATAGTCCCCGCGCTCAATTATCCAACGCAGCTCGGGCCTTCCCCGCCCCCAACCCCACCACGGATAATTAAAAGCCGGACGCCTCGGTCCCTTCCCTGGGGAGGCGGTGGTGCTCTCTTGTGTGAATGGGCTCTCAGGAATGAATAACGACACAGTGGCCTCATTGTTCCGCAGCCGGGGAAACTGAGGCCAGAGGGCGGCTGGGAGGGAGGCCGCCGGGTGACTGGAGGCTGGGTCACTGCGTGAGTCAGCGGCGCAGACAGGCAAGATTGCAGTCATTAAGGTTTACAGGTCCACCGCCGCCACCGCGGCTGTATGGCCCGCGCCCCGCCCGCCCAGTCCCCGCCGCGGGCGCCTCCCCGCGCCGCTCTCGGCCCCCACGCCTCGGCGCCTGCGGGGCCCGACTTCCTCCAGCTGCTCCTGGAGCGCGAGCTGGAGCGAGGCCGCCGTGGGGCTGCGCCGGGCCGGGCCCCAGCCGGGTCGCTGGAACCTGAGCCCCAAGCGCCCGCGTCCCCGCCCGGCTACTACCTTCGCCACCCCGCGGTTCGCACCCGGGGAGGCGGCGCAGGAGACCGGAGCGCGGCGCCGGGCAGACGGCTCACGGCCGAGCCCTAGTCCCCGCCTGGCGCTGAGTCTGCGCGCGCTCCCGCGACCCCGGCCGCGCGCTTCTCGCTCACGCAAGCCTGGGCGCGCGCAAAGCTCCCCTCCTCCGCCTCTCGCCCTTGCCTCGCGGCTGAGTCACCGGCCTCTCGTCCCCAGTGTGTCTGGCTTGGTGCCTGGCACGGCGATCCAGACCCCCGCGATCAGAGAGCACAGAAGCTCCTCTCACCACCCTCGCATCCCGCGCTGGGGGTTCCTGAGAGCATCTCCCAGTGCCCCAGCCTGCAAAGGGACGCAGCCCTGCCCCACGGGTTCTCGTGGGGAGCTCTCCTGGCACCTGCCTGCTGGCCGGGCGCCGCGGGGTCCGGTCCCTTCCGGTGGGACTGGAGTGCGATGGGAGGGAGAGCACACTTGGCCGCAGCGGGGAGGCGGGGCTGTGCCCGTCGCCTGGGTCTCCTTACCCCGGGCTCGAGTACACCCATGCGCCCTGTCTAATCTGCGGGGCGGCGTGGAGGTGTGGACTACGGGACTTGAATATTTCCTTAAAAATTTAAAAATAGTCTTTGCTGTATGGAGAACACTAGAACCTTTAAGTCTGCATCTTTCACCTAGGTTTAGTTCGGTGTGGAACTCCAAAGATAATTATTAAGGAACCGTTGCCTTTTTTTGACTCCCTGACATAAAATTTCCACTTTGGGGGTGGTGGTGGTGGTGGGCTTGTGGAATCCCCAAAATAACTTTTAATGGAACTAAGCCTTCCATTATGGGAAGCGCCTGGATGCAGAGAGGCGTCTGCAGGTCCCGTGGCCACCACCCGGCTGAGCCACAAGGGACTCATGTGCCCTCCCTGCCAATAGAGGAAGGTGGACACAGTGGGAGACCGGAGCAGCCATCACGGGAGCTAACCTTAGGATTGAGACTAGAGGTTAGGTTTTCCTTCGTTAGAATGTTCTGATAATACAGCGAAGCAAAACGAAGATGAGATTAAAAATAACAAAGGTGAGAGCAATTTGCTCTCCGAGCCTTGCTCCAGTTATATTTATGGCGCAGACAAGGTCAAGGTAACCTTCACGTCTGGGCAGTTCCATTAATTATGAAGTACCCTGTCGCCAGGAGGAAAAGTCCACGGAGAATTGTATTTTCCACACCACGTGGGAACCTTCGGATTGTACTATTCCACCCCCCAAAGGGACGTGGGGGCGGGACACCAAAAAAGCCAGAGAGGGACTCCATAGAGAAGAATGGAGTCGAGTAGGTGAGGTCAACTTGGTGTGTCACGTTCCAGAGACTCATAAACGGTTTATGGCCCTGTCCAGGAGGCCCTGCCATCCTGCCACCAGGGCTCCAGAGCCTGCATGAGTGGACAGCCCTGGCTGATGCAGCTCTGAGGCTTTACTAAATGGTCATGTGCTCCGGTTACCTGCTTGGCTCCTGCCTGTCCTCTGCTCAGAGGTGGAGTTGAAAAGGAGACAAGGACCATGTGACTGTGCTAGGCCGAGCAGATGAGAGGGTCCTCTTGGACTGTGCACACGAGGGCCCACCAGTTAGCACTTCTGTGATGGGCCAGAGACAGCAGCGGGAGAGAAGCAGGGGATTTAATTTAAAATGATGGCCTGAAAGAAAGAGGACTCAGCTTCTGACAATTACTTTAAAAAGTTTTAATTGGTCCTGTTTTACAGCACTCACCCCTCTGCTAAAACCCCAGGCCAGCTCAGACCTGCACTTCTAGATTGCCTAAGCCTTCCCTGATCTCCCCTTTGAACAGGGCCTCTCAGGGGGACTCCCATGGCAGCTCACTTCCTTTTGGAGTGTGAGTGAGTGAGTGTGTGTGTGTCTGTCTGTCACTCTGTCTCTCGGTCTCTCTGTCTTTCAATAGCAGATTTCTAGGCTTCAAGGTCAGAGGTCCTGGGGAGGAAGGCCTCTAGGATTCATCCTCCTTCTGGCTTGACTCATCTGTGGTGTATGGGAAGGATCTGCACCATAGTCTAAGGAAGTGAGCAAAGAAAGGAACTTCTAGCAAACTACTGTTCCAGAGAAGGGACAATAGGCTTCAAGGTGACCACAAACGCAATTCTGAAGAACCCTGGAAACCCCTAGATTCCAAATTGTTTGCAAATGAGTGCTTTGTCCCAGATAATGAGGCTGGATGACTTCCTGCCTTGAGGTCCAAACCTGCCAGTCCACTCCATGAATAAGTGGCTGATTCTAAGGCTGGGGCAGGAAATGCTCAAGACGAGCCTGGAGCATCTTTCCCGGAGACAGTAAGGAAGTGCTCAGAAAAAAAAAGGAGGTGGGTATGTCAAAGGGACACAAAGACTAACCTGAAGGAGAGGGAGCAATTGAGAGGCACGAAAACGCTGTGCAGATCTTCATCCAAAGTGTGTTGTAAATACCCAGAAAGGGATTCACACTGATACAAAGACACAAAAAGGTCACTGTCTAGGGCTTGGGGATTTGGCTCAGTTGGGGAGCTCTTGCCTGGCATGCACAAGGATTCTGTGGGTTCAACACAGTATTGTAGGAGAAAACAGTATTGTCTAAAAGTTTTTATATCGTGAACAAAAATGCTATGTTGTTATTTTAATTAATTAATTAACTTATTTATTTATTTAGGTTTTTGGAGACAAGGTCTATCTATTATGTAGTCTGGCTCATCTGGAACTTGAACCAATATAGACCAGGCTGGCCTCCAACTCTGAGAGACCTGCCTGCCTCTGCCTCCTGAGTGCTGGGATGAGAGCTGTGCACCAACCACTCCCAACCTAAAATGTTTGTAATATTTAGTTTTTGTGGCACAGTTCAACAGAAACATGAGAATTCCTCATCTGGCAGTGTTGAAAGTTGTTTGGATTTTCAGTGACTTCTGAGGCCTGCGGATGAGTAGAACTGAGTAGCCTTAAGAAAGATGATAGACACAGACAATTGCCACACCCAGGAAGCCCTGGGAGGTTTACAGGAGTTTTTCTCCTGAAGAATTATGACAGATATACACAGTCACACACACAGAGAGAGTCACACACATACACAGAGTCACACACACAGTCACACACACAGAGTCTCACACACACAGTCACACACAGTCACACACACACAGAGTCACACACATACACACAGTCACACACACACAGTTTCACACACACACATAGTCTCATACACAGCCTCACACACAGTCACACATACACATAGTCTCACACACAGTCACACACACACAGAGTCACACACATACACAGAGTCACACACACACAGTCACACACACACACACACATAGTCACACTGTCACACACACAGGCTCACACATACACAGTCACACACACACACACACACACACACATACACACACACACCCCTAGAGCAGAGCTCAAGGTTTCAGAGTTTGCTGTTTCAGTTTCTTTTCCCTAGAATGCAGAGCATTAGATCCTGGTATGGCTGTAAAGAACAGTATAGTGCCGGGGGTGGCGGTACTTTCATTTAATCCCGGCACTCTAGAGGCACAGCCAGAAGGATCTCTGAATTCGAGGCCAGCCTGGTCTTAACAGTTTACATAGGGAATTTCAGGCCAGCGGGGGGTTACATAGTGAGACCCTGACTCAAAAACAATAAAACAGCAACAGGGGAGAGATAGAGGAGAGAGAGAGAGAGAAGAGAGAGAGAGAAAGAGAGAGAGAGAGAGAACGGTGAGATAGCCAATGATATCTTGAATTAAGGTTGCCGTTTGGCACTGGTGGTGTAGCTCAGTGGCAAGGTGCTTGCCTAGCATATGTGAGGCTCTGGCTTCAGGCAGAGGAAGGAGGGAGTCTGCGGTAGCTTTGGTAGCTAAGTTACCTTCCCAGCTCCAACCCAGGCATTGTAGGAATTGGCCTCCTATCTGGGTCCTGGAGACTCTGCAGGTATGGCTGTTATCTTTTGTTGTCCAGGAGTCTGTGATTCAGCTGGGGAAGGGGGAGGTAGGTAAGTCCCCCCTGAAGGCCACCATGACTGGCTAGAGGGCTCCGCGCTGGGAGGTTCCCCTTCTGTGTGGATAAGAACGAGCTGTAGCCTGGCAGTGCTGGTGTAGGCCTTTAATCCCAGCACTCGGGAGGCAGAGGCAGGCGGATTTCTGAGTTCGAGGCCAGCCTAGTCTACAGAGTGAGTTCCAGGACAGCACGCCTTTAATCCCAGCACTTGGGAGGCAGAGACAGGCTGATTTCTGAGTTCGAGGCCAGCCTGGTCTACAGAGTGAGTTCCAGGACAGCCAGGGCTACACAGAGAAACCCTGTCTCAAAAAACCAAAACAAACCAAACAAAGAACGAGCTGTAGTACCAGGCTGTTTCCCTCCCATCTCAAAGACTACAGCAAGTCACGTGACCTCATTCATTCCTGCACCATTCACTCATTCGATGCTGAAGCGAGGGACATTCGAGGCCCAAACGCGGATTAGGGTGCTAGGTTTCAACAGGAGCGCTGACCTAGGGGGGGTCCCCAAAGGCGAGTAGCCATGATGTCCAGGGGCGATCATTGGACAAACAGAGCACTTAGTCCTCCAGGACAGAAGTTGGAAGAGACTGTCGGAAGCTTTAAGCAAGGTTGGGGGTGGGAGTGGATTCTGTGTGTTACAGAGTCCAGAGCTGGCTCAGGAGGGAGGAAGTTCTTTTCACTAGAAAGTTGGAAGAGAAGAGCTTTCCTTGAAAGCAGGGACTGTGCTCTTCCTGAAAGGAAGTCTGCTCGGGGCTGAATGATCCACTCATCGATCGCTCTGCCGTTCATCCCAGGAGTCCAGGAGTCCTGAGGAAAGGGACTTCCCAGCATCTCCTGTTTCAGGGTCTAAGGTTTCATCTCTAACTGAGCTCATCTGCCTCTGGATTGAGAGTCCATCCTTTCTGGGTGTGAGTCAACCTCATTAATGATCACTCTAGCTGGGTATAGTGGTTCGAAGCTGTGGTCCAGGCCCGTGGGAAGCTGCAGCGCATGGGAAAAGGGTGTGGGCCAAGCAAGTTCCTGCCTCTAAAGAGTTACAATTTAAATTTAAAAGCTTGGTCTTGGCCGGGTGGTGGCTGCGCACGCCTTTAATCCTAGCACTTGGGGGGCAGAGGCAGGTGGGTCTCTGAATTCTAGGTCAGCCTGGTCTACAGAGTGAGTTCCAGGACAACCTGGGCTGCACAGAGAAACCCTGTCTCAAAAACACCAAAACCCCTAATCCTGATGAGTGCTCTTCTTCTTCTTATTATTATTATTATTTTTGATTTTCACTCTGTAGACGAGTACTCTATTCGGCTACACCCCAGCCCCACTTTTACTTAGTATTATTTTCCTCAGCGTGTGTGCGTGCATGTGTGTGTGTGCGCGCGTGTATATGTGTGGTGTGTCTCTGTGTGTGTGGGGGGGGGATGTCTGTGTGTATGTGTAGAGTGTGTGTGCGCACGCCCCCGTGTGAGTGTGGATGCCCACAGAGGCCAGATCCCCCTGGAACTGGAGTTGCAGATGGTTGTGATACCAGCAATTGAACTCCTGTGCTCTGCAAGCCAGTGCTCTTAAGTCCTGAGCCATTTCTCCAGCTCTGTGCATTTTGTTTTTGAGACAGAGTCATCCAGACTGGAGTGGCTCTTTTTGTAGCCCAGGCAGCCTTGAGCTTTTGATTCCCCGGCTTCTACTTCCCAAGTAGTTAGGATTAGTGATGCCAACAGGCCTGGCTTAAACCAAACCAAACCAAACCAAACAACACACAGCTTTTATGGGACTGGTGAGATGGCCCAGCAGGTAAATCACCTGACTATCTGAATTCTATCCCTGAAACCCATGAAAGACAGAAGTTGCCCTCTGGCTATGTATGCCTCCACCCCCATAACATAGTACCTAAGCACAATAAAACAAATAAATAAAAGAAATTCAAATTAATACATAGAAAGTCTTGCCATGTAGCCCAGCCTGGCTTTGAACCTGTGATCTGCCTACCTCTACCTCCTGAGCACATATGTTTAGGTTGAAATTCCATCTTTACAGATAACTAATATCTACAACATTTTAAAACCATTCAGAATATGCTTTCTGACCATTGTGAGATTAAGATACAAAAAGAAGGCTGGAGCCGGGCAGTGTTGGTGCACGCCTTTAATCCCAGCACTTGGGAGGCAGAGACAGGCGGATTTCTGAGTTCGAGGCCAGCCTGGTCTACAGAGTGAGTTCCAGGGCAGCCAGTGCTACACAGAGAAACCCTGTCTCGAAAAACCAAAAAAAAAAAAAAAAAAAAAAAGAAGAGCTGAAAATCAATGATTTTAATATTTCAGATTAGTTTGGGCAGGGGGAGGAGGAAAGTCACATTCAGAGCCAGGAAGATGGCCTGCCTGGCGTTACAAGTCCTTGCTGATTCGATCCCTGGAACCTGGGGAAAGAGGAGCTGACTTTGGAAGGTTGCCCTCCCACCACCACACACGCCTACATCCACACACACCATATACTACACACACTGATAATACATAAAATCAAAAAATATTAAGCCCAAAGAAATGAGGACAGAAATGAATAAGATAGAAAATAAACATATAGAAATTACCAAAACCGGGCTGGAGGGGCAGCTCAGCAATTAAGAGCATTATCTGCTCTTTCAGAGGACCCAAGTTCAATTCCCAACACCTACATGGCAGCTCACAATTGTCTATAATTCCAGTTCTAGGAGACCTGGCACCCTCACACGGACATGCATGCAAGGAAAATGTCAATGCCCATAAAAGTGAATAAATTAAAAAAAAAAAGAAATGACCAAAACCATACACTGACCTTTGACAAAGTCATATGTACGTATGAAAAGTATTTCTGGATTCTGCTCATGGCTCTCTGGGCAAGTACCAATTAGAAACTACAGACTAACTCCTACATTACAACAGCTTTACAGTGCTTTTAATACTTGGTTGGCCTAATACCTGCCCATGACTTTTATTTATCAAAATACCTAGTATTTATCTTCCGTTTAAGCTTAAATTGTCATCCATCAGCCTGGCCAACTCCCTAGCTTAAATTTTGCATTGCCTCAATTTGAAAAGGATTGATATCTTCATAACGTGGAGTCTTCCCAGCCTAGATGGGGGTATTCAGGTTTTCTTTAGTATTTACAAGTTTTCGATGGTTGCTGGGGGTGCACATATTTAATCCCAGCACTTGGGAGACAGGGGCAGGCAGATCTCTGATTTCTAGGTCAGCCAGAGCTACACAGAGAAAGAAAGAAAGAGGAAGGAAGGAACGAACGAAGGAAGGAAGGAAGAAAGGAAGGAAGGAAGGAAGGAAGGAAGGAAGGAAGGAAGGAAGAAAGAAAGAAAGAAAGAAAGAAAGAAAGAAAGAAAGAAAGAAAGAAAGAAAGAAAGAAAGAGAAAGGAGATGGTTTTTTTCCCTACATTTCAATCATGTGTAGATTTTGGAATAAACATCTTACCTTTATTGGTTTCTATTGAAATCAGAGCTTTTCTTCTGTGAGAATAGTATCATTTCAATCAAACGGCTAACAGCCCCCCCTTTAAAGATGGACTGCTAAGTATTTGACTTGTAATTGTGTTTTGACATATTAGCTAACCCCCTGTGAATCATTCTTGTCAACCGCATCCTGTTCAAATGTGAAATATGCAACAGAGCCATGTCTGTAGCATCTCTGACCTGTTCTTCTAAGCAACCCCTGTACCTACTCAAAAAGTCTTGCTGAAGCCACTGCAGAACCAGCAGGGCCCCCAGATGCCTCACAGCAAAGGAAAGCACTTCAGGTCACAGTTACCTGGGCACAAATATTCATTACGAACACCCACGTGGTGGCCCGGGTGCTTTGCAGACACCAACATACATCACAGACCTGACTCACCCCTAGAGTGCTGGGAAGGCATGTGCTGTGGAAACCGCCTGGGGTCTAACCACTTCCGGAACAGACCAGCTCCAGCTAGGAACTGGAGAAGCTCCTGCAAGCTCTACGGCGTTCTTAAAATGGATTTATCATTTTTCCCAACATAAAAGTAATTAATGCATGTTTATCTCCAAACACTGGGATGCAGATGAAGGTCATAAACACGCCCCTGTGGTTCCTACCACCCAGAATTCCCACTGGTTGCTGATGCTGTTTTTCCCAGCAGATAAACCCCGGTGCAGATGTCCCCAGCGGGGCTTGCTTGGTGGAGATGGTTTGAAATGTGACTGCTAGCTGCTCAGGCTTTGTCATGTGGTTCACTCTGTGTCCCCCAGAGTGGCTTGTCAAAGGAGGCATCTTGCTCCTTCTCACTACAGATAACTCCGAAGTTCTTCATTCTGCTATGGTTTGGCACTGGGTTGTTCCTTATTTTTCCAATATAAGATTAGAGTCACTCCTCACATGCCAACATATTTTCCTCATTTTTGATTATGTCTTTTGAGGAGATTCCTAGACAGACTACTGGGGATAGAGATGAGGAACTTTTTTTTTTAAATTGTAAAATGTACATAACATCAAACTGACCATTTTAATGACTTTAAAGTACACCAGAATTTAGTGGTATCGAATACATATCTGTTGTCGGATAAACCATCACCTCATCATTTCCAGGATAGTCACAACAAACGAGCAAAAACGGAACTTTAGTACGCAGCATTCTAGTCTCCTCTCCCAGCCCCCATAAACCCATTCTTTCTGCTTTTTACAACCTCACAAAAGTGAATCCCACAGCAGTCCCCCTCGGGTGACTGGTTTGTTTCACTTAGTATAATGTCTTCATGGTGTATCTACACTGTAGCATGTGTTGGAAAGTCCTTTTTAGGACTGCATAATATTCCAGTGTGGGGGGGTACACACCAGATTTTGTTTCTCTGTCGGAACATTTTTAAGGTTATTGATCCAAATTGTCTACCAGAAAGAACCAGTAATTTACATGCCCACCATAAATTACAAAATTCAAATTTTCTGTGAAATTAAAACTCCCCTTCAAGGCATAGGGAATCACATTTCTAACCTTAGCATTTGGGGGCCTGAAACAGTAGGATTACTAGGAGCTCAAGACCAGCCTGGATCATGTGGTGAGTTCCAGGTTAGCCTGGGTTAAAGAGTAAGGTCCTGTCTCAAACCAAAAGTAGGGGAAGAAATAACCATACAAATAAACAACAAAACTAAAAACTAAAACTAAATTTCTTCTCCATAAGGTATTCCTGTCAAGTAGTTGGTCATAGCGATAATACACTGACTAATAGATCTGAAATTTTAAATTTTAATTTATTTATTTTTATTGGTATTTTATCTGTTCATATGTCTGTGCACCTCATGTGTGCCTGGTGCCCATGAAGGCCAGAAGAGGGATTGGATCTCCTGGAACTGGAGCTACAGATGGTTGTGAATTACCATGTGGTTACCTTGTTCTCTGGAGTGGACACAGGACAGCCAATGCTTTTAACTGCTGAGCCATCTCTCTAGCCCCTATGGTTTAAATCTCATGTTTGGCTTAATTTACTCATGGACTTTACTATATTTCCAGTAAAAATTGCAAAAGGACTTTCTTCCTTCCCTGTGTGCACGTGAGTGTAAGACTCGTGCAACAGAAGATAAGATCTTTGGTCTTTCTGAGTCGTAAAGGAGCCTGGACAAAGGTTGTTTCAAAGCCTTTGACTCTAAACCCTAGCGACAGAAGGCACTAGCTAGATTTTGACCTCCCTAAAGCCCAGGCTTTACTCTTTTTGTTTTTTTTTTTTTTGTTTTTCTTGAGACAGGATTTTACTGTGTAGCCTTGGCTGACCTGGAAACAACTTTCGACTAGGCAGGCCTTGAACTCACTAAGATCTGTCTGCCTCCAGAGTGCTGGGATTAAGGGCGTGTGCTATCAGTGCCCGGTGTTTGTATGGATTTTAAACAAATGGTCAGTTTCAGATTGTTATCAGAGGGTTTCTTCAGCATCTTTCTCCTTACATGTTGCTTAGCATGGGTCTATCCATTTAAAAAGGAAAACAGGAATGGACGTGAGATCCCAGTAAGTTACTACACACTGCATCCAGTCAGAGAGGTTACTGGTCAACCATCTCAGGACGGTAGACCTCTCAGGTGTTAGAGCATCACAAATACCCCTCAGTGTCTGAGGAGCTTTCGTCAAGGACCCCCATCCCCATGTTCAAGGTTTTTGTTTTTTGTTTTTTGTTTTTTGTTTTTTTTGGTTTTTCGAGACAGGGTTTCTCTGTGTAGCCCTGGCTGTCCTGGAACTCACTCTGTAGACCAGGCTGGCCTCGAACTCAGAAATCCACCTGCCTCTGCCTCCCAAGTGCTGGGATTAAAGGCGTGCGCCACCACTGCCCGGCTCCCCATGTTCAAGGTTACTTCAGTAATATAGTATAGATTTATTCCTAGCCTACATATAGCCACCAGCATGCTTTGTCATTCATCCGTTTACTTGAGACAGTCTCAGGTAGTCCAGGCTAGCCTTGAACTTTCCTTAATAGCTAAGGGTAGATAGCTGAATTTATGGTCCTTGTACGTCTCGCTCTAAAGTGCTGGATTATAAATATGTAAGACGGGGCCTTCTGGAACCTAGGGCCTTGAACACTCGGGTATGCCTACGCCCTACACGTGGTTTTTTGTTACTTTGTTTGTTTTTGTTTTGTTTGTTTTTCTTTTTTTTGGTTTTTTCGAGACAGGGTTTCTCTGTGTAGCCCTGGCTGTCCTGGAACTCACTCTGTAGACCAGGCTGGCCTGGAACTCAGAAATCCACCTGCCTCTGCCTCCCAAGTGCTGGGATTAAAGGCATGCGCCACCACTGCCCCGCCGTTTTGTTTGTTTTTCAAGACAGAGTATCTCTTTGCAGTCCTGGCTCAAACTCAGAGATACGCCTGTCTCTGCCTCCCTCCCAAGTGCTGGAATTAAAGGTATGGATCACCACGCCTAGCTTTTACACCTGTCTTTTAATGCCGGGTTAGGGACTGGACACTGTGTCTCTTATGCAAGCACTCCACTAATTAGTTTATACCCAGCCGACTTCATTTTTTTTTTTTTTTTTGGGTGATTTTTCTTTCTTCTGTTTGCTGATTGATTGATTGATTGATTGATTGTGTGTGTGCGTGTGTGTGTGTGTGTGTGTGTGTGTGTGTGTGTGTGTGTGTGTGTGTACGCGCACTGAGATCAGAGGACAAGTATGGGAATTAGATATCTTCTACCTTCTTGTGAGTTCAAGGCTAGCCAAGGCTACATAGCAGGGCCCTGTCTCAACTCTACCTCCCGACCCTACCTAACACACACCACACAAGATGGCTCAGCTGTTAAAGATGCTTACCACCTAACGATATAAGTCTGATGAGCTGAGTTGTTCTTGAAGAAACCACAGAAGGGTGAAGCAGAGACCTGGCTCTACAGGCTGGGCTCTGACAGCCACACTGTGGCATATGTGCAGGTGCACAAACACACATGCTGTTGTGTGACAAAACCTTTCCTGGGAGATGAAACATGCTAGTTTACTTACCCTAGGTAGGGAACCCACGACAGACCAAAGTGTGGATACCGCTGAAGGCCAACTTGGTGAGCCAATGAGTTTTGTTGGGGTTACCTGTAGGACTAGAAATAACTCAAAGACCATCCTAGAATGAGTGACAGCTCACAAAGCTGGGGAACCTGGTGTACACTGCACAGCCTACAGACAGCTCACCAGGTTGGAGAGTCTCCTTTCCAGGTGCCTCAGTTGGTTCAACCAGCTTGTCTGAGAGTCTTTTTTGCATGTTTATATCTCTATATATCTGACAGGGAATGGCCTACTGAATCTGAATGTGGTCAGCTTCTCTGGTTGTTTGTCTTACTGCTTAAGGAACTCCCCCGCAGGATGAAATGTTTTAATGTAATAATAGAATGGGTTGGAATGCCTGCAATGTAATCCTGACGTGGAATGCATAGGAAGAGAAGACTGTGGTTGGAGGGGCCCTGCCCACTGTGTGCTGAGTTTCAGGGTGCCGTCGCCTACTCTGCATCTTCCTGTATCATCAATTGACAGCAGCCTCTCTTCTCCCTTCTTATCTATGATCTCATTAAACCCCCAGACTGCTCTCCACCAGAGGGATCACTGCCTTTGGTTTATAGACGGAAAATCGAGGTGACACCTGACTGGGGACAGAGGTGATGCCTGACGTCCTGTATGCTCAGGGCTACCCCTGATATCACAGCTGTCTGATTTGGTAGCACCTTCCATCTCATGGAATGAGTGCTGCAAGGTGCCGTGCAATCCAGTCACCAGGCCTTCTCCAGGCTCCACTGCTCCCTTCAGCTGACGCACCCAGTCGTGATGGCCTCCAGGCGAGGCTCGTGGGCTGCAGGCCAGCTCACCTGATGGCTCACCCACGCAGCCAGACCTGGCTCTCTCATTCCTGGAAGACTCTTCCCTGGACCTTGTTCTTCCCAATCCAGTATTCCGGATGCCACTTCTGACATCATTCTCACCTTTACACTGCCTCTCCCACTCAACTCCCTCGGTCTACTCAAAGTTTCTCAAAGCTCTTGCAACTGAGGCTAATTGTCATTTATAAAACACCAAGCTTGCCCTGACTGTACAGGCCTGTAATCTCAGGTATCCTGGAGGCAAGAAGATTTGAATGTTCGAGCCAGTCTGGGCAACTTAGTGAGACTCAAAAAAAAAAAAAAAAAGGAAAAAAAGGCTGGGTATAGTGGCTATAATCCCAGCACTTGGGAGGCAGAGACAGAAGGATTACAAGTTAAAGGCTATCCTGGATTACATATACAGAAGAGACCCTGTAAAACACACACCCACACACATACACACACACCCACACACACACACACACACACACCCCTACCTCACATGCATAAACACCATATGGTTATTGTCAATCTCTGTAGGATAGACTGTAAACTCCCCAAAGGAGAGACCAAAGACTTGATCCAATGTTTAGCACATAGTGGGTCTCATCAAATATTTTCAGAGTATGAACCTGGCAAACATCCGCCATGTACCCAGATCCTTGGTTGCTGAGGCCCTAGGTGCAGGAGAACTGAAGATGCATGTCCTTCTGACCTGGCCACAGAACGAGACTCTGGGGACTGAGGTGCATTCTGGAAACAGCTCAAGGAAAGGTGTCCTCTTTTTGCAGAGCTCCAGAGCCAAGCTCTCTGGGACAACTGTTCATTCTTCAGTGTGGCAATAGGTAGAAGAATTGGTGAGTTTGGGGCCAGAAAAGCTATCCTGAGAGTCAGAGTTCCCCAAACTAGTTAGAGGTCAGTAAGGAAAGGGAGCTGAGCGAGGGAAGATAGAAGATTTTGAGTTAATTTCCCTCAGCTCTTGGAGTATTGTTTTCATCATTGACATATCTAGATTCTTCCACTGTCCTTGGTCATTCTGAAATAGTTCCTCAACTTCTCAGTTTTGAATCAAGAGACCCCAGCATTTGGGTTGCCAGCATTTAATTTTGTGAAAGCTCTGTAAATAAACACCATCTAAGACATGCCAAGTGGCTCAGTGAGTAAAGGCGACAACAAGCCTGGTGACTTGAGTTTGTCCCATGGAAGCCACATGGATGGAGAGAAATGAGTATGGACTGATGTCCTCTGGCTTCCACATGTGAATGACCACAAAAGCACACATGAGTTCATGCATGCAAATCCCCCTCAAATAAATGCAACAATGATAATTAAATTAAAAACAAAAAACAAAAAACAGCCGGGCAGTGGTGGCACACGCCTTTAATCCCACCACTTGGGAGGCAGAGGCAGGTGGATTTCTGAGTTCGAGGCCAGCCTGGGCTACAGAGTGAGTTCCAGGACAGCCAGGGCTACACAGAGAAACCCTGTCTCGAAAAACCAAACCAAACAAACAAACAAACAATATATAGGGGGTTGAAGACATGGCTCAGCAGTTAAGAGCACTGGCTGCTCTTCCAGAAGACCCAGTTTCAATTCCCAGCACCCACATGGCAGCTCACAACTGTTTGTAACTCCAGTTCCAGAGCCTTCCGAAAACGTCGCACAGACATTCATTCAGACAAAACACCAATGCACATAAAATTAAAATCAAAAGACGAACAAAACCAATCGTCTATTAACACCTCACTTCATTGACTATGGGGCACATTAGTTCTTCAAACTAGAAAAGACATTATGTTAGAACAAAAGACAGACTTTTCCATCATGGGCTGTCTACTCATTTGCTCAGCACTCAGTGAATGCTATGCTCAGCTTCTCACAAAGCTGGAGCTTCTGGGACACAGCCCCTGTCTTCATGAAACTTATAGTTGTGGGTGGGGTGGGGTGGGGTGATGGAGATGATGGTAGACGTTAATCCCTGACACTTGAGAGGCAGAGGCAGGTGTATCCCTGCAAGTTCAAGGCCAGGTTGGGGGGCTGGAGAAATGGCTCAGCGGTTAAGAGCACTGACTGCTCTTCCAAAGGTCCTGAGTTCAATTCCCAGCAACCTCATGGTTGCTTACAACCATCTGTAATAGGATTTGATGTCCTCTTCTGGTATGTCAAAAAAGGCTACAGTGTACTCATATAAATATAATAAAATCTTTAAAAAAAAAAAAAAAAAAGGCCAGGTTGGTTTACATAAGTTCAGGGACAGCCAGGGCTGCATAATACTCTGTCTTAAAAAAGGGGGGGGGGACACACAGGGGCAGCTGCACCTACACTATGAGATTGTGTAGTGAAAGAGGGGCGATTCAGTCTCAAAGACTGGGGACATGTACAGAAAGAGAGAACAGTGCAGGATGAATAACATTGGCCTCCCCACCACCCCTGACTCCTCCCAGGTCCTGCAGCAGTAACCCTACTGTGCCTGGGATGGGGAAACACTCCAGGCCACTAGGACTTCAGTGTCCAAGGCAGAGTTTGTCTCTGTTCTCAGGGTGGCCAAAGACCCCCTCGGATGGTGACACAGTGAGATCTTTGATGAGCGCTCCTGTGGGCCAGAAGAACTCTGTACATCTGAGTAAGACCAGAACGGAGGAGAGGAAAGCAGTGCTGAGGTTGTCTTCTGTACCCTGGCTGTGTTCTGCGTAGGCCTGGAGGTAAACATGGCTTGAGAAATGCTTCAAAGGTGACAGCCCCCGTGTTGCGTGAAGTAGGGTGAGGCAGAGATTGTCCTCTGTGTCTGGTTCTTACGTATGGAGAAGTAGCTTCTGGAATAAGGTTGGCTTGCTCATCTGGGACAGAAGAGTTAAGATGTCTTTGCAATGTCACACAGGCTGATGGTTGTGGAACTGAAGTTCAGAGTGAATGCCAAGTGTTCATCCTGAGTCCTGTATCTTCAGCTACAATGGTTTACAGATAAGTGAGTGCCTGGGACCCGGGACACTCTGTCTTTCTTCTCTGGGAGTCTGTGTTCTTCAATCATATGCCACTAAATATGCATCAACCACACCACACAACAATCAATAAGATAGAAAAACATACGTTTAAAATACCAAATAACTCGAATTTTGTTAGAACACCCAGCACTATGTGAATTTGACCTTGAATAGTGGAGTTTGGATTGGAGACAGTTCTTAGGTGCTGAGACTCTTCACGGCTCTTTGTAGCAAGTACCACTCCCATTTTGTTCAGTTCTCCTCATCCTTCACCCTCAGGTCTGCAAAACACCGAGGCGGCTCAATAACATCATTTCCTATAACCGTGAGGTCCTTCAGAACAAATGTCAGTGGGCCGGAGAGACATGGCTCAGAGAGGCAGAATCCTGGGGGCCTCCTCTGTGAAGGAGAGCCCTTCCTAATGGAGCTATTGCCAGGGTGCAGGAAAACACTGACTCATTCTAGGAAAGAAGTAAGCCGAGCTTGTTCTCTCAGTTAACTTTCTCTCTTTGCAACAGGAAAAGATTTCCCAGTCCTTTTTGTTTTTTTGGGTTTTTTTGTTTTGTTTTGTTGTTTTTGTTTGTTTGTTTGTTTTTTGAGACAGGATTTCTCTGTGTAGCCCTGGCTGTCCTGGAACTCACTCTGTAGACCAGGCTGGCTTCGAACTCAGAAATTCACCCGCCTCTGCCTCCCAAGTGCTGGGATTAAAGGCATGCACCACCACTGCCCGGTTTTCCTTCTTTTTAAACTCAAACACCAGCTAGCTTTACCTTTGGATGCGTTGTAACCGGTCTTTGTAAGACCTCATTGAAACTGGTCGTTGTAAAACCCCCACACCCAAACAAAATCCCAGACACCAGAGAGCCAGTTCCTTCTAGCTATCCCATGGCTTGGACAATTACCAATCCGTTTCTTAGGTACTTCAAGGTTAGACCAGAGGCTTAGACCTCAGGATTCATGATAATAACAGAGATTAGCATCTGTATGCCACCGGGTTTACATATACTTGGGCTCCCACGGTGGCAGCACCTCTTCTAAGCAGCCCTGTGGGGAGTACTTTGTTTTCCGAGTGATGCTCAGAGTCTGGCACACACAAGATTTTGTTAATTCATGACTGGGAGGAGGAAGGCAGGCAGACACCGGAAACTGCTTCACCAAAGGCCTCCCTGGAGTTAGCAATGACAGGAAAGTCTGGTTAAATCCAGAATTGGGTCGGGGGGGGGGGGGGGGTCCGTCC
>CM052715.1:58244567-58289696 GCA_028551405.1 Uromys caudimaculatus
ATCTGATTTGCAGAATATCTGCAAACCCAAAGGGGTTGCAACCCACAGGTTGAGAACAACTGTTCTAGGTCTTCTGTGAATACCCTCAAGAGTCTGGCTCTTCTGGTAAGTCCTACTGTATGCCAGAACCATTAGATGTGGCCAACCTCAAAGTGACACTGTACTGAAGGGGGACAGTCCCTGTCCCTCTACAGGCTGCTGGCTGCAATTCCCCACTATCAGGCTTCCCCACTCGGATCTTAACTAACACCCAATAGGCAGAATTTAGTGCCTACGCCACACTTTGATGAGTTTTGCAAGGCAATGGAAAGAAAGAAACCAGGCATAAGTTAGTCCCACGTGACTAGAATCTTGAAGTATATTTGCGTGTCTTGAGGTTCTAGATAGGAACCTGTCTGCGGCACAGACAGTGTTTAGAATAACACGAGGGTAGACCAGGGTTCTTCTGGGTTAAGCTCCACTCTGATTTTTTTTTTCCTCATTCTTGCTGTGTCAGGGGCCCTAACCCAGGGCATCCTCTGCTACTGAATGAACTACATCCTGGCCTTGTCTTTGTTCACTAGGACCATCAGTTCTAACAGCAACTTCCACTCTGCCTACTCAGCCACCCGGCCTTCAAATCTTCTTCCTTTGAGAAACCACATGAGATCCCTCTATGCAGAATAAGTCTGCTATTTTCTGTTCTCCAAACAGGGTCCATTTTGTGAGGATAGGGTGTCTTCCTATTCCCACTCTCCATCTCCATCGTGTGCTCCTTGAGAACAGAAGCTGTTTTGATAAGCTCATTGACGTCCTCCAGAGGTTTCCCCCCCAACCTGAGACATCAGCTCTGAACTGGTGTCTGCTAAGTGAATGGAGACTCACATGAGTCCATTTTTGTTTCCCCAGGCAAAGCTCTCCTTTTCTCTGACTGAGCAGTCTCCTTCCTGAACCTCCGTCATTAGGCCACTGGCCCTGGGTTAGACTTGCACCTGACTGATATCTAGAATGTCTTCTGATTAGGACCATCTCGTTTCCTGTCTGACTCTGGCCAGGGTCATGATGGAGCAGCCTCTGCCCTTCCTCGCTGTCTGTGATGAGACGCTGGCTTCTGTTGTCATTGGCTTTTCTTTAGCACCTGCCGAATGGAGAGACACGCTATCTACAGCATCACCCCTACATGGGACCAGGTCAACTTGTCCTTTGCCGCAAGACTGTCAGCAGCGATCTTCAGGAAAGGAGAAAAGCAGGCAAGGATTAAAACAATTTACAGCCGGGCAGTGGTGGCGCACGCCTTTAATTCCAGCACTTGGGAGGCAGAGGCAGGAGGATTTCTGAGTTCGAGGCCAGCCTGGTCTACAGAGTGAGTTCCAGGACAGCCAGGGCTACACAGAAAAAACCCTGTCTCGAAAAACCAAAAACAAAAACAAAAAACAAACAACAAACAAAAAACAATTTACAGCTCTACATTTGTGAATAAGTAACATGCTCACTTGAATCGGAATTCAAGAAGTCCAAAAAGTTATGTGCCTGGATTCCCCTTCCAACTCTGCCCATCAGTTATCCAGGGCCCTTGTTTAGGAGTAGGTGACTCTCTACATGATTTTGTATTTAAATGTCTATTCTCATGCCACTTTTTCTGGATGTTTCTGTCTTTATTGCTACAATAAGCATCCATTTCACATGTCCTCACCCCACACTCAGTACCTAACTTGAGTGCTCTGGACAGATACCTGGCAGACGCTCTGGATCAGCTGACAGCGTGCCTGTAACGCTACAATATTTGATGAGTCAGGGCTTATGGCGTCTTTATTTGATTGTGAATCAGATGCGTTTTCATTCACTTAGTTTGAGTTCTTCCCGAGATAAGGCAAGAAGTGCTGAGGGCCCCGCCAGCCGCCCTCACGCCCGCCTTACTTTCGTAATTCGTAACCTCACTTCCGTTTGTACAGCTGCCAGTTGAGGATGGTTTAGGGCTCACTCACACATTCTTTAGGGGGGCTATTGTGCAAGAAATGTTGATATTTTCCAATTGTTTCTCCTTTTGGCTTTTGCAAGAAAAACTGTTCCTGCCTCACCCTGACCCCACCCCCAGAGGCACTGTGAGCTTCTGCCCTTCCATCTTGGAACCTCTAAAGAAGCGGAGAAAGGAACCAACAGGCAGAATCTTGTCCTCCTAGGGAGGAGGTTTTCTGCTTTTGCTTGTGGTCATTTTGAGCTGTCAAGAGTTTTGGGAGACTCTTCTTGGCCTTGATTTGGCTCCAATCAGGCCCTTCTGTGAACCACCTCTCCCTGAAACGTGCAGAGAACTTACTTTTTTTGAGGTCACTTCCTGCTCTCTTTACTGCTCTGGGACCTAGAGGCCTTGGCTGCTCAGAGGCCTCAGGCACGGGCTGATATCTCTCTGCTTCAGCTCTTCTCTAGACACCTAGCCAATGGGCTGTGAGCAAAGGAACTGGTGATTAATAGCCAGATCCTTAGCTGTCTCCATCCTTGTCTGTCATAAGTCTGCTATTTTGGTCTCTGTGACTTGTGGCTGCACCACGATTAGGGTTTGATTACTATCACCAAAGTGACAGAAAGATGAAAATAGAAGCCACAACAGGAAATAAACAACTGCAAATGAGATATTTTATTCCATATTCTCTGCCAGGAAACGATTAGAATCAAATTCATTCACAATAGCCTGGACTCCTAACTTTTTCTGAGAAAGGATCAGAATCGCCTGAAATCGGGGCTTATGGGTCCCATTTGTGCCCGTGAGGCCAAAGAAGAGCCCTCCCTTTCTAGGCATACCAGCCAGGCAGAGCTCTACTGCTGGCTTCCGGCTTTGGGCTTCTTTCTTGGAAAGGGAAGGAGTAAGAATGTGATGGGGTGGGGCCAGCTGTCAAGAAGGTTGGGATGTTAGCAGATTCAGGGGATGCCAGGGAACCATAAAGCATCGGCCACTGCAGCTCCTTGCCCAGCGTCCCCCCCACTACTCCCTCAAGTAGTAAAATGGAGGAGAGAAGCTGTGGAGAGAGAGAGAGAGAGAGAGAGAGAGAGAGAGGGCAAAATAGAGGTGACGCCTGAATTAAAACACCCACAATTACACTAGATGGGAACATAGCTTGCAAGTAGATGCATGTCCCATCCAGACAAGCTGTGACATCAGATTCAAGCTCCTGAAATACCCATTACACCTACTTGCCTCGTGGGTACCCAGGTCTTTCATTACAAAGGGGATTAGCACTGCTCAAGTTTCCAGACTTCTCCAGATTGTTCACGTAGCCACAAAGCGTAATTAGAAGGGTGACATTTGCTCTCTGTTTAGTTAATTCTTCCTGTCACCTGTAGCCTGGTTTAGCCTCTCCTGTCTACCGAGAGAAGTGGGACCCTGCAAGAACATGTCCCTTCTCTTGAAAGCCTTAAAAAGTCTTTCAAGGCTGCATCTCACCTGACCACTGTTGGTACAAGCTGTCTACTCAGTGAGCTACAGAACTCCTCCATGAAATCACTTTAAAAAAAAAAAGGTTTTCTAAGATTAATTTGTGTGTGTGCATGTGTTTGTGTGTGTGTGCATGTGTTTGTGTGTTTGTGTGTGTGCATGTGTTTGTGTGTGTGTGTGTGTGTGTGTGTGTATGTGATGCAGTGCCGAGAAGACCAGAAGAGGGTGTCAGAATCTCCTGGAGCTGGAGTTGCACGCAGTTATGAGGTACGCAGGCAGTAGACAAAGGAGGCAAACTCAGGTCCCCTGCAGGAGCAGCCACTGCTCTTAACTTCTGAGCCACTGCTCCAGCCCCTTCCTTTCTAAGATGACACACTTCCTAGACTGCATTTCTGTCTCTTTGGTCATTCCCTGCCTGTAATGGTGGGGTCATCCCTCCTCCATCCCTTCTTTGGTCTTCTTGACTGCTGTCTTCTTCCCCAGTTGCTTTAGAGGGTTCACACACAATTCCAATAAGCAGCATTTTAACTTTTTGCAAAATTACTATGCCTTCCAGTAACTGTCTATGTGCCTCTATCTGTCTGGTCCTGTTGATGGTCCTATACTGTTGGCATGTTGTCTTCCTTCCACGACTTAGGAGTCCCTAGCCGGGAGAGGATCATGTGACAGAACTTGTTGGTTTTCTTTCTTATCCTGTGATTTTAGTGTGGTAGGGGAATGATCCAAAAACCTAATTGGAAGTGTTGATTTCTACCTTGTTTGTGTTGCTAGTAACTGAATCCAGGGCCTCTAATGAATTATACTTCCAGGCCTCTAAAGTATCTATCAGGTTAGAAACAAAAGTCACTGGAAAGAAAGAGTATTTACAATTTATCTTTTTCAGAACATATAATTCCGGTGGGGAGAAATAAATATTACATTCCGCATTTTGTAAGAATTCCTTACCCCACCCCCATTACTGTCCTAATGTTACAATTTCAAGCGACTTTTCAAAAGCCTAGTAAATATGTGAGGTTGGATCACTATGCCAACTAGTTGTCTCAGTAACATTTAACACTAGTATTAGCCTCAGACCAGCACCCAGGACTTTTGCTTGACAAATATACCTTTTCTACTTCCAAACAGTCATCTGCATCTGGGGATAGCTCTCTCTGGAACCTGAGGTCAAGGGATAAACTCTCTGACCCTAAGCAGGCCAGGCATGCGATTGAATGCCCTAAGCAGATCTGCTCGCTGGGTAACGTTCGCGCGCCGGGAGGCGGAGTGGCGGGTGCCGGAGGTCTTCCAGGCCCGGAGGAAACCTGCCGGCGGCGCGCAGGCGAGCTGCACCCCTCCTCCCTCCAGGATGCTGCCCCTCGCTGCGCGTCAGCCTGCCAAATGCATTCCAGAGCTGTGCACAAGACACACTTCTCCAGGCAGTCCTAGAAACCCGAGCCCGGAGCGGGAGAGGGCGGGAGGGAGCGCGGCGGCCGCTGAGGTCACATTCGCGCCGCCTCTCCGCCCTTGGCCGCCCGGCTGTTCCCTCTAGCGCACACTTCCCAGGGCCTCTGTCCTGGCCGGTGTAAATGTCTTTGAAACAGACAGCGATCTCCTCCCCCTTTCCAAGGGATCCGCCGCCAGGGCCTTAAAACAAAACGAATGAATGAAGCGCCGGGGCGAGCTCTGCTGGTCTAAATCGGGCCACTGACCGGCTCATTCCGCTCCAAACTCGCCCGCTCCATGCCCCCAGCTCTTCCGATTTCCCCCTGCTCCCGCTGGGTCTCCGCCGACCCCTGGGGCCGTCTCGACCTCCCACCTCCCTCCGCCCGTGGGTACCCCTCGGTAGACCTGGGAGAGGGTGGCGGTAACTGGGAGGGGGGTTGAAATAGCTTTTAGAAACCCGATCTGTTGTTTGCGAAACACAATCGCTTTTTTTTTTTTTTTAAAGCGACAGGGTGTCTAGACGGCCACGTGACGAGGCCGGAGCCGGGCGCGCCACTGCGCAGTGGAACCAGCAGAGCGGAGGGACGGGTGGGGGGGGCGGGAAGGAGGCGGCGGCGGCTGGGGGCGGGGGAGGGAGGGGTAGAAGGGGGAGGGAAGGGGGCGGAGGCGGGAGGCCTTGCGGGTGGCGGCGAGCCCTGGGCACATTCGCTCGCTGATCGGCGCACAGAGGATCTTGTCCCCGAGCTGCGCCAAGCAGAGCCAGCCGGGCGCCTCGCTCGGTCCGCTCGCCGCGCCGGAGAGAGCTGCCTGAGACGCAGCCAGCCAGCCGGCGCCACGCCGCCGAGCGCTCGGCCCCGGAGTCCCTGAGTGCGGCGCGGCGAGCCCCCAGCGGCGGCAGAAGGACTCGAGCGCCAGGAGAGGGCGGACGGGGGACGAGTAGGCTCCCGGGAGCGACGAAGAGAGTCTCGGAGGAAGAGGCTGCGAGAGGACACCCGGGCCTCCTGCCGCCACTATCGGGTCGGGGCCAGCAGCTCATGCGAGCAGCCCCGGCGGCCCCCCGCGGCCAGGAAAAGGGGCACCGGCGGCCCCCACACTAGCTAGCCTGCCGCCTGTGCCCTCCGGGGCGAGAGCTTGCGACCCGCCGGAGCCCGCAGCCGCGCCGCCCTCCCCTGCGCTGACAGCCCCCCGGGGCGCAGCCGCCGCCGCCGCAGCAGCAGCATCTTCAGTCCCTGCTTCCCCAGCGCGGAGGAAGTCCCCGCCGAGGACCTGGGCCCCCGGGAGCGCAGGAGGAAAGACCAGAGACTTTAAAACACCCAGATACGCAAGATTGGAGCAGCCTAGCCAGACCTTTCTGTGGATTAAAAGAAATACGATTTTCCCCCCCTTTGGCAGAAGGAAAGGAAAGAAGACCGGTGGGGTTCAGCAAGAAAAAAAAAGGGGGGATGTAACTCGTGGATACGTTCCCCCCCCCCCTTCCAACATCTTGTTCTACTTTGTAAACATTTTCTCTTTTAAAACCCGGGCTCCATCCGGTGCCCTCCAGACCTCCGAGGTGCGAGAAGGTGGTGTGTTTTTTCATTGGGGGCTTTGCATATTTGGTTTTGGGGTTTTTGAGACCCTCCAGACATCTCACGAGGGGTGAAGTCTACTCGGCCCCCTCCCTCAAGTCTTCGCGTGCACAGAATTCGAGAAGATCCGGTTACTAAGGATATAGAAGAAAAAAATAATTCGTGTGCCTGCCTTTTTTTTTTTTTAATTGCCTGCTTCTCCCCACCCCCAAATTAAGTTGCTTAGCAAGGGGGAAAGAGGCTTTTTCCTCCCTTCAGTAGCTCAGCCTAAAGTCTTTCTTTTTTTTGGTTTTTTGGTTTTTTTTTTTTTTTTTTTGCCCCCGAGGATCTTCCATGTAGGAAGCCGAGGCTGGCGAGCCCGACACTCGGGAGCCACTGTAGGGGGGCCTTTTTTGGGGGAGGCGTCGACCAGGGCTGCCTCGGCCGCCCCCAGGGAAGCGGCCGCCGGGTTCCTCCGGGGCACGCCGGGGCCCGAGATCCGCGCAGGGCGCGGGCCGCGCCGGGTGGGGCAGCCGAAGCGCAGGCCCCCGATCCCCGGCGGGCGCCCCTGGGCCCCCGCGCGCGCCCCGGCCTCCGGGAGACTGGCGCATGCCACGGAGCGCCCCTCGGGCCGCCGCCGCTTCTGCCCGGGCCCCTGCTGTTGCTGCTGTCGCCTGCGCCTGCTGCCCCAACTCGGCGCCCGACTTCTTCATGGTGTGCGGAGGTCATGTTCGCTCCTTAGCCGGCAAACGACTTTTCTCCTCGCCTCCTCGCCCCGCATGTTCAGGACCAAACGATCTGCGCTCGTCCGGCGTCTCTGGAGGAGCCGTGCGCCCGGCGGCGAGGACGAGGAGGAGGGCGTGGGGGGTGGCGGCGGAGGAGGCGAGCTGCGGGGAGAAGGGGCGACGGACGGACGGGCTTATGGGGCTGGTGGCGGCGGTGCGGGCAGGGCTGGCTGCTGCCTGGGCAAGGCAGTCCGAGGTGCCAAAGGTCACCATCATTCCCATCCCCCAAGCTCGGGTGCCGGGGCGGCCGGGGGCGCCGAGGCGGATCTGAAGGCGCTCACGCACTCGGTGCTCAAAAAACTCAAGGAGCGGCAGCTGGAGCTGCTGCTTCAGGCCGTGGAGTCCCGCGGCGGTACGCGCACCGCGTGCCTCCTGCTGCCCGGCCGCCTGGACTGCAGGCTGGGCCCGGGGGCGCCCGCCAGCGCGCAGCCCGCGCAGCCGCCCTCGTCCTACTCGCTCCCCCTCCTGCTGTGCAAAGTGTTCAGGTGGCCGGATCTCAGGCATTCCTCGGAAGTCAAGAGGCTGTGTTGCTGTGAATCTTATGGGAAGATCAACCCCGAGCTGGTGTGCTGCAACCCCCATCACCTTAGTCGACTCTGTGAACTAGGTAAGAAGTTATTCGGAGTCCACCTTTCGTTCCCTCTGGCCAGGAAATGCTGGTAGAAACGCTCGAGGGTGTGTGTGTAACCTCCTGGAGGAGACAAGGGAACTAAATCAGAAGGAACGAGGGGAAGCTCTGACATTGCTTGGGGTTCCCTTTCAAGATTTTCTTTATTGCACCACCTCCCCAACCTCCAGAGGAGGGGACCCAGGGATACTACTGCTTATCCTTATACTGAACAGACAAGCTGCAGAAAATGAGACACTCTCATTTCCGGGTCTGCGAGGGTATAGAGAGCGAAGTGGGGATCACGCTTCCCCCGCACCCGGAAAGGCGTTGAGGTGTGTGGCCGAGTTGGAATCGGCCCAAGCCCGCCAAGGAAGGCTGGGAGAAACTAGCTTTAAAGGCTGGAAAGTCTCTCCTTTAGTAAATAAGGACAGTCACGTGGGGCACGACTGGCCCAGATACTGTCCTGGCCTCACAGCTTTGGAGTTTGGGGGCAGTGGTAGGATTGGTATACAGTCTCAGCTGTGCAAGCTTCATTCAGGGTGAGAAGGAACAGCCTGGAGAAGTTTGGTGGCCTCTACTTTTTACTTTTATTTCGCACAGAAAAGCATACGATTAATGGTCCTTAGAATGTCCGACACTCCCACCCCCTGCTTTTGGGTGATGTCCCTCTCTGCTCCGTAACTGGCCTGTGCTTCATGGCTGGGACCCTGAGCAGGTTCTTCCTCATATTATCCTGCTAGGTTTTCCATGCCTTCTGTTTGCTCTTTAGCATACCATACTCCTCGCACATCTTCCAAGTTCACCAGCAGCACACTTGGTGTTTTTTTTCCCCCCCTTAGGTGGGCTGGGTAGGATTCCCTAGTTGAGTGAGTGGGTGCCAAGCTCAGCAGGGGGCGGAGGTGAATTGTGCTGCTAGAGGCGGGGAGGGCGGGGGAAACGGGATCTGTAGTTGTAGGACACTAAGCAGCCCCAGGCGACCCCCGCCCCATGGACTGTTTAGTGCACGGCCCAGCCACTGGAGCCCTGGCCCAGCCGGTGGTTTCCAGCCGGGCCCGCCGAGCGCGGCGGCGGCCGCAGACGTGGAGGAGCAGAGCGCCGAGGCTGGCGCCAGGCGGCCTCTTTTGTTTATCTGACAGCTAAATATCAAGGCAATCACCGCCTCGCGGCCCTGCCTCCAACCCCCACAGCTAAGACAAACAGTTGGGCTAAAAGAATGCCTGAGTTATCATAAGTTTCTATCTCTGTTTCTCATGGCTCAGCCTTTATATCCTTTTACTTTTTTGGTTTCAGAGTCTCCCCCTCCTCCTTACTCCAGATACCCAATGGATTTTCTCAAACCAACTGGTGAGTAGATGGTTTTCAAGTCTTTCCTTTCTTAGAACCCTGGGTTTTGTGTCTAGGTTGGGGCCTGAGGTGGTGCTTGGGTTGCTCAAAGCAATTTTTCTCTATTAGAAGTTTGGTGGATTTTCCTCTTGTTGTGATTGGATTTTTTTCCCCCAAAAAAGATAGCTCTCCCCCACCCCCAAATATGTTTTACAATTTGTTCCTTTTTTTTTATGCATTTGAACTGTGTGACGGAAGTTAGTTTAGCTTTAACACATGGAGGCTTTTAATCCACTGAATGTCTTGGGAGCCAAATAGGACAGGTTGGTGGAAACATTCTGAAGCGTTGTGAATGCCAGAAGTATCTGTGGGTAGGGGTGGTTAAATGGATGAGGAGTGGTTCGGAAGAGAGCACAGTAGGTTAAGAAGTGCAACAAGTTTAGAGGGGATTATGTTCCCCCTGTTCACTCACCCACAAGTCTGCCTTCTCCTGGGGTTTTCTCAGAATTCTTGGTAGAGAAGCAATAAAAGTTTTCAGCAGAGCTCTGTCTGCCTGTTGCTTTCTCGCCGGATGGCAGAGGGCCAGGGCAGAAGCCCATTTGAGACTGGCACCAGCCCTGTTGTGGTTGTCTGCATTCAGCTTCTGGCTGGCAGTCTTAGGGCCCATCCCTTAGAGCCAACAGTGCCAGGGGACAGGGTCAGCAAAACAGATTGGGGGTGGCAGCAGGGACAAGTCCCACTTCCTTCTTACAGTGGAAGAATTACAGAATCATTTGCTGCAAGGCCAGGTTTTTAGCTTTGTTTTTTTGTGTCTGTTCTGTGGTGCTTTCAAAAATGCAACACTTGTGTCCTCTTTGCTTTGCCAAGGAGAGGGAAAAGTGAAGGGCTGGGCACGGTTTAGTTCTTGGAACCTTTTGCCTCATGAGTTTTGGCTGTTGCACACCCCCCCCCCATTTTTGGGGGACTTTGTCATAAATTAAATGCTTAATGGATGTGTAAGCCAATCCCCAGCTAGCCCTCCCTCCACATGCTTCGCCAGTTCCCTCAAGTGGGGAAGGCGTTGCTGCTTGCCTTGTGTCTGTCTAATAGGTGGCCCACAGAGTATGTGATATTTTGCTTTCGATTTACAAAACACCAGATAAATGGTCACTAATGACAAGATAACCGGCTCTCTGTATTTGCAACAAACTTTAACTGGCGTTAGCAAACTCTGAGGGCTATAACTTACTTGTCTTGAGTTTGCGGCTTAAAGAATCCAGAATTGTCCCTTGAGGTCACTTCTCTGGGGGTCCACTTCAGTTCTTTCTTTTGGCTTTGTACTTCCTTATTTGTCTTTCAAATGTGGCTTGTTAACCTTAGACAGAAAGCGAAGCCCCTGTGGCTCCAGAGGGGAAGACAGCTCTGGTAGAGGCTCCCCTAAAAGTCCAAACTCCATAGCAAAGAAGGACTATGTATTCTTGGATTTGCCAAAAAGATAGTGAGTAAATCTGTTCACAAGATCTAAGCAGTCATTCTGTCAGGCCAGGACCTCATTTTTGGGGAGTGGAGTGATATATTCATTCATTAGCAAGTGTTGACATTAGGTAGCAAAATGTGTGTAAACAGAGAAGCCATAAAGACAGGAATGTGCCATTTCCAAGGAGGGGAGCAACCTTCCCCAGATCAGCCAATAGGAAGTGATTAACCTGCCAATCGGAAACCCAAGCAGCTGGTTACTCACCCCAAATGTTTTGCTTCAAACAAAACAAGAAAAAGGACGTAAACTCAGGCACCACCATGTAGAACACGGGGAAGGTAGCAGAAAAGTCCCTGTTGAGAGAGGAGTGGGCGGGACATTATTAGAGCTGGGCTCAGGGATTGGCCCAAGGGACAGGTCTAGGGCCGGTTTGCTGGTTGTAGTGGCCCAGGGGTTATTGTAGCTAGAGATGCAGATGGCTTTCTCAAGTCCCACATTTTCTGCCCACCTAGTGTATGGGAAAGTGTTGACCTGGGGACTTCGATACTCTTTCCCAGCTGGGGTTCAGGAGTTTGGTGTTGGGTTACACAGGTGAAACAGAAAATAGGATTTTACAATGGGCAACTGTTAAAATCTTAATGAGCCTGTACAACTGAAGGAATCCCTTTTGCAAGGTCTCCCGCTTCAGCTGAGGCAAAGGGAAAGGTTCTGGGGCCTGGTATAGTTGAACTGAGGGATCCTTTGGAGGATGAACTTGGAAATCTGTGATGGCTCTGGCCTCTTGGAGGGTCTGGGCTGGGTCTACAACTGGTTCTGTATTTCCCAAAACAGTTGTGTGCAAGGAGTCTTTCCTGGACCTCAGGGCAGGAGTGGCCTGAGTTGTGGCTTTTGCAAGACAAGAAGGTACTCCCACTTTGCCATCCTGCAAGGGAAAAGGGTTTGCTCTTTCTGTCCCCACATCTCACCTGTAGAGATGCTGGAGGGAGACCTGGATGGGCTCTGTTTCTTCTAAGCTCTGTATCTGCTGCTGCAAGGCAGGCAGGCGGACTGGCTGCAGGCATGGTCTCGTTGTGGTACATACAGCCTTCAAAGCCTACCAGAACGGCTGGCATCTTGATCTGCCATCTGGCCCTCTTAATTTAGGTCTCTTAACTTTTCCAAGGCCCTTTAATGAATGATTAGGTCATTTATATTCATTTATTCAGTTGTTGCTTCCATCAATCATGATACAAAGTAGTACTGAGGAAACTCAGAAGAGCTAAGTGGGAAAGAACAAGTTCCCCAGGCTCCAGGTTGCGCTTGGAACTGCTGGGAGAAGGGGATGTGTGTCTTTGTTCACAGAACCCAGGGCGTAATTAGGTGTTGGGTAATGCACAGTGGTAGAGGAGAGCCAGGAACGGGCCAGCTCTGCTGCCTTCCAGTCTGGGCTCTGGAGAGCAGGAGACAGTGGTAGGAGATGAGATTCTGACTTGAGATTTATCTTTGCAGAGTCTTTGGTAGGTGGAATCTGGACACCAGAGACTGGGAAGATTTGGGAATGGAAGCCCTACTTGGGGGTGGCTCAGCTCCCTGGGTGGCCCCTGGCATAGTCAAGTGGCACCTCAGTTTACCTGGGTGCCTCTCAGATGCATTGCTGCCTCACCAGGGGTGGTAGAGAGGTCTAATTAATGTGTGTAAATCCCTCCTAAGATCAAAGGCGATGCAGAGGGCAGAGCACATTTCATAAAAATCACTTGTGGTTGCATCTTGGAGCTGGCTCACCTTTGATGTGAGACAGGCTGACACGCTGACTGAGGTCTCCAGGCTCTGCCCTGGAGAGGCCAGGCTCTGCCTTTGAAATACACCTTGCCCCTGGCACGCAGCCAGCTAGAGCTGGGGGAGTGGCCATGGGGTGTCTTCCATTTGGGGGAGCGTGTGGGGGAGGGGAATGAGAAGCCAATCTCTAGAAAATGATGGGCCAGAGTCGTAATTTAGAAAGTACAGACTTGCATCATATGCCAAGAAACTCCTTTGTGTGTGCCCCCCCCAATTGTTTTCCACTTGACTACGCATGTGTCCTGGTCGGAATTATCCTCTTCATTGAAGAAATGAGATATGTACAATCTTCTTATCCCCCTGCTGGTCAGTCCTCCGTGCTTCCTCCCATTTAGAAGAGGTTTTTCTTTAATTTTTAAACACACACTCGGGCAAGTGCTCTCTCTATCTGAGTACCCCCACCTCCCTTTCCAACCCACTGCAGAGTTTTGAATAGTTAGTCTTTCAGCCTTGGGGAGAGAAGCCTAAGAGGGAGTGATCCTCAGCAGAGACTTCTGGGCAGGTCACCTTCCCTTGATCAGGAACTAGAGGCCTGTCCTAGGCTGCCTCTTGTCCTGGGCTGGCCTCCTTGCCTGCCTCTAGGGTGCCCTTTGCTTTGAGTAACTATTTACCATTGTGGTCAAAGAGACACCTGCTAATGCCTGGCCGCCAGGGTGGGAGGACTGTGGAGTCTGTCTGTCTGTACAAACCAGTGGTGCGTTTGCTTTTCCAAACTGTCTATGGGGACTTAGGAAGAAGTCTGACGTTGACAGTGGTGCAGAAGAAACTTACAGGACCCTATGTGTTTGCGTTCCAGGGAACTGATTAGTTGTGGTTCGTGGGCATTATTATTTTTTATTGTCATTGCTTGGAAGGTGTTTGTAGAGTCTGTCTCTTTCTCGATGGAATTGTCATCCTTGCTACTACTGAGATCACTGTTATGAGCACCTGGGAGTTGGGAGATGGGTAGAGGGTGTGGAGTCTGCCGGTCAAGGTCTAGTAAAGAAAATGGAAGGATAACGTGCCAGAAAGATTGTGTAGGTACTGAGGCAGGCAGCCTTGTAGAATTGGAGGTATCTGGGCAGGGTTTTCAGATGTGGGTTTGGACCAGCCTGGAAGTCGGTAGAAGGTTTCCCTCCAGCTGCGTACTTGCTGAGAAGTCTGTCTTGACCTGATGGGTTACGCACATGAACCCATGATGGAACTGGTAGGAATTAGTGAGCCTGTGTGATTTCTGTACTTGCTAGAAGGGAACATAGCTTTTCTGAAGGCCTGGAGGAGACCCTTGGCTCTGGGAGTGGGAGGAAGGCAGTTTCGTGGTTGATGGAAGATGAGCAAACAGGGTTGAGAAAGTACACCTCGAACCTTCCTTGACCTTGGGAGTTACCTGAGCTCAATGGGAGACTTATAATGGAAGAGAAATTCCAGGCAGTCTGATTGAGCCTGACCTGACTAATGATTAACTGGCCGCCTGGAGCCTAGACGGGTGACAAGGTGCTGTGGTCTGTCTTAGGCGGACCATGAAGCCGAGTAGACCATTAATAATCTGCATCGCGGCTGCTAGTCAGCCCTTTGGAATGTGTGGTCTCTTCTTTCATGCTGCTCAGAGTGAGTGTTCATCAGAACAAGTGCTGATGTTTTTATTTGTGAATTTATTTTTCTCTTTTCTGATTGCAGCAGACTGTCCAGATGCTGTACCTTCCTCCGCCGAAACCGGGGGAACGAATTATCTGGCCCCTGGGGGGCTTTCAGGTAAGACGCTTTCTCTCTTCCTAGAGGTTGCTGGAGGCTGAAGGAATGGGGGTGGCCTTCATCCACCCCAGCTGGTCTGGAACTGTTCTCATTTACATATGTTTTAAACTGGACACATCCGATGACTGTATGCCCTTCAGCTTGTCATTCTGGGGTCCTTTTTGTGCCAGAACCTTGTCCTTCCCAGGAATGGGGAGTCTGGAGTCAGCTGGGAGCTGTGTTGTGTGACGCTTCAGGGCTATTTTTCATTTTTAAGTTGAGCGTGTGTGTTGTTATTCACATGAGGTGAGAGGGTAACCTGCAGGAGTTGTTTCTCTCCTTCCACCCTGTGGGCTTCAGAGACAGAGCACACATAGGTGGTGGGTGCTTTTCTCCTCTGAGCTCCTGTTTCCTATGGGATCCATTCCACCCTCTCTCATGGTTTCTTTAAAGCAACCCCTGACTTAAGTTACTTCCATTTGTTAACGTTGGCATGGTCTCATGTGCTTAAACTCTTTATTTTGCTCTTGCACGCATGCCTTGAAGGAGACAGACCCACGTTTACGAGGCATAGCCCAGGTGCAAGATGGATCTCAGTGGGCTGTGGGGTTCTGGAGCAACAGGGCAGGGCTTGCTTGCTGTAACTAGGTACCGTAGCTGTCTTCAGCTGGACAGGCTTTCTCCAGGCCCTGGAGAGATGGTGCTGGAGGAGGTGCCCTGGGGATTATTATCCCAGAGGACAAGACAGCATAATATGGCAACTTCGTTCTGAGAGACTTCTTTCTTTTCTAAGAACGGTTTCTTCCTCTCACCCTTCCACTTCATCATTATTTTCTAAGAACTAGTTAAAGCAAGAGAGAAAGTAACCTGGGGTGGGGAAATTCCAGGACAGTTCTGAGCATCTCTGGCCTTCGGGCCATTGGAGGTCCTGGCATAGCTTCCCATGGTGGAAGTTACGGGTTCTCCCTTAGACCTGTTGCAGGGTGACTCCTCGTGACTGGGCAGGGTTGAAGAGTTTTCCCCTATGTGTTGGAGATACAGTTCATTCTGGACTCATACCCAGTCTCTCCCCTGCAGGAATGGAGCCTACTGGGAAATGGCTGTAGGGAGACCCTGTTTGTTTTGATTTCAGTGCAGTGTACTCTGACTGTTATCTGAGACCGAGGGTATTGTTTACTCAAAGCTTCTAATGAGAGCTGAGCAGGAAAAGCAGGACCCCAGGGGGGAGGAGGGAGTGGGCCCTAGCAGCCGAGGAGAGGGAAGGGAAGGCTCTGTGTCTTTGCTTTCTAAGGCTGAAATGCGGTGAGAGTTCTTGAGAGAGAGAAGAAGCAAGAGAGGAAGAGTCTGAACAGAATAACACACTCAGGATGTTGTTGGCTTGTTATATTTTTTAAGCCCTGGGTGTGCAGGGAGGAGCCCCAGCTTCTCCAAACCACATAAAATAAGCAAGGGAAGTGGAGCTATTCAGAAGGTTTGTCTTATTGATAACATCTTGTCTGTCTCCTCTACTGGAGGAAATGACGACACCAGGCTGAGAACCACTGGCCTGAGAGTTCCTCGCCCCGCCCGAGGAGCCGAGCAGGGTGACCTGGTCAGCCAACCTTGTTCCCCAAAGTTCCCAAAGTCCTCCCAGTTCTAGAAAGAAGCTGGGAAGCAGCATTCTAGTGCCCCACCCCCCAGACTCCCTGGGTAACCACAGCCCCTTGGATGGATGAGGTTCTGTTAGGATGCAGTAGTGTGTCATGCAAGGGATGGCGTGATAGAACAAAACTGCAGAAAGAAAAAAGGGGGTTGGGTGGGGAGGCCGCCACATGAAAGAGCATTTGTTTTGAATTTCAGCTCTTGGTTTACTAATTCCCAGGGCTTCGAAGTTGGAGCTCTTTCTCCTCTCTGTACATGGTTGGAGCCATGTAGTAATAACTGTGCTTGGGATGCGTGTAGGAAGAACAGTTGGGTTGATGCCAATGGTTTGGGGGGATCTAGAGTTGAGGTGAACGAGCACAGAGAGAAACTACCTATACTCTTTGTCCCGTGAATGCCCTCAAAAGGTGGTTTCATGAGCTTGGGCAGGTTTTATGCCTTCTGGAAGGCCAAGCCTCCTTTTTACAGAGGTGGTGCTGTGTGTGTGTGTGTGTGTGTGTGTGTGTGTGTGTGTGTGTGTGTGTGTGTGTGTGTGTGTGTGTGTGTGTGTGTGTGTGTGTGTTGATGTGTATGCTTTGCGTAGGCTGAGCTCTTAGTAGGCAGGGGGTGCTGAATGAGGCCAGAGAAGATGGGAAGTGGACTCTGGGGTGAGGCAGGGCTGGAGCAGGATAGGCACCAGTCAAGGTGGGGGGTAGTGACACCCCCTCTGAAATAACCTCTGGGAGTCTCTTTCACAGGCCCTGTGTGCTGCTTTCCTTCCTGTCCTGCTCTGGCTGAGAGCGGGCTTAATGAATGGGGCTCAGTTTAGGGTGGGAGGAAGGTCGGCAGTGTGAGCCAGGGCTTGATTCTCTTGGCAAGGGAAGAAGGGAAAGAGAAAGCAGTCGAATGTGAAAATGTGGTGCCTTGGAGATGGGGGTGGGGTGTGCTCCAAGGCCCAACCTCTCCTGAAATGCAGGGGTGACTCCAGGGCTGGCCCTTCCCTTTCCTGCGCCCTTGCAGAGGGCCAGCGAGAGGGAGGGGAGTGGGCGGGGACGAGTCCTGGGAGCAGCACCCTGGCTTCAGGTTGGAATTCCAGCCTTGCTGCAGTGTGAGGGGAGGGCAGGGGGATGACAGGCCAGACCCTTGGGGACCTGCAGTGAAACACACCCCACCCTTACAAGTTTCCTCAGTCTGAGAAAATGGGACATTTTTAGAAGGCAGTAATTTGGTTCCAGGAGACTGTACCTTCATTTCTGACAGCCGGCTTTCTGAGACAGATGGGTTGGTCTGTGTAGGCTTGGGAGTGTGTGTGTGCTCACGCTGCAGACGGACAGACGGACACAGACAAGCTCATGTGTTGACACTTGAGCAGAGAGATGCCAAGCCTACAGGCAGAGAGAATCTGGGGTCCTGCTCTGATGAGGTGGCTCTTAAATGGATGGAGCTGTATACTGTGTGGGGATTGGTATTTGGATTGATTCGGAACTGCAGTTTGGTAGCCCAGGCACTGATGTCTTTTGGAAGGCATGCAAATCCAGGTCAGGCCCTTGCTTTGCTAACTGCTGCTTGCACCTGAATGAGCCAGGGAGACCCACCTTGCAAGGACTGTCATATCTGGGAAACGTCCCTAGAGCTCAGTGGAGGGGAAGGCAAGGATACCCGTCTAGGCCCTCCATCCACCACTGGGAAGAATTGCTCTCAGCTCAGCATCTTTGCAGTCTCTTTTTAGAGAGTTGAGGGGAGGGAGGAATTCCGGTGGACTGGGGTGGGAGTGGGGTTGAGGGATGGGCGCTAGGGACTTGAAGCATGCAGAAGTCTTAGATGCATTGAAGAAACCCCATTTCCTGTCTATGCAGTCATGTTTATGTGGAGGGGCAGGGGGTATGAGGGGCTAGTTGTTAGTTCCTTTGTTTAAGGCCTTAGCTTTTGGTGTTTGGGTTTGGGATGGACAGGTTTTGAGTCAGTACCAAGTCAACTACAAGGACAAGTCTGTCTTCTGCAGGCATCTGCCTTAGTGTCTGAGGAGAGCCTTCGAAACACATATATAACCTGAAATGCTGCCCTGGCTCAGTCCACAGCGACTTGGTCTCAAACCAAGTAGCTCTCAGGGAAGATGGCTACATTCTGATCTGAGAAAGCCATTCAGCTAAATGTGAAGGAGTTTTTATTGTGTAGCATGAAATTGTGATACTGAACTAGAGTCTGGGCCTGCTATGTTTGCAGTGTCTCTTCCTCATGCCCGGGAATAGGTAACCTCTGGTTTGGCTGTGGTTTCCAATATATCCACTTGGAAGTGAGGGTGGTCGGTCACACACTGAGCTCACAGCTGTTAGAAAGGACAGACTTGGGGGGGTCCGCCAGGACAGTGGCCAGCAGTGACCACCTGTTTCCTCCAGGTCACTGTGAGAAATGACATTCTTTAACTCCAAGAATACAGTCTGCATCTCTTTTAAACCAAGTCAGTCTGATGGCTCTAGGCTAGGGCGGCTCACCTGATGCACACCCACACCCTAGTGTAGTAGGCCCGTCCTGGGCAGCACAGGGCTGTTGGCTGGCCTCTTCTCTAGGGCCTGAGGTCATGGACCCCGCCCCTGGAGAACGACTCCCTGATAAACCTCTTTTGTCCTGGAAAGAATGAGGTAGTCTGGCAGGGGTTAAATGCCGGGTGACAGCATTTAAAAATCTCTGGAGCAAATTTGGGCCTCTCTGCTGGCTAGACAAGATGGCTGCTGCCTCTGCATCCTGTCCCCAGGCAGAACCCAGTCAGGCCAGCAAGGGGGTGGAGGAGGGTCCAAGAAGGCCAGGCTAGAATGGCAGTTGGCTTTGGCTGTGGTCCTGCAAACAGCCCCCCCCCCCCCCCATTTGGTTAGGCCTCTTAGAGCCCGCTGTAGACTGCTCAGACTTTGAGCGTTTTAGGGCAAGCAGGACGTGTCATAGATTCATGACAGGGTTTGGCTTCCTTTGCTTCTTTCCATATTAACTCCGTAATAATTCTTTATATGCTATGCTGTATGATAACAGGGTGTTTTCACTCTTCACCCTTAAAGTGCTTAGGATAAGTGTTGACCCCTTGAGCACAATGAGGGAGCACAGTGAGCAAGCGCTCTACTGTGAGCTAAAGTCCCCCCACTTGAGCTACAGCCCCATCTTCTAGCTTGGTCTTTTTTTTTTTTTTTTTTTTTACTTCAGTGTGTGCTTCGAGCTTTGAGCAGCACTTAAGTGTCTTTATTTAATCCCTGCACTTGGGAGGCAGAAGCAGTCAGGTCTCTTGAGTTTGTTTGGGCCCAGCCTGGTCTACAGAGTAGACTCTAGTCCTGTGAGGGCTACATGGTGAGTCCCCTATCTCAAAGAAAAGAACAAGAATTCTTTTAGAATATTAGACAACAAATATGACAAAATAGGATGCTTTTTTTTTTTTTTTTTTTGGTTTTTTGAGTCAGGGTTTCTCTGTGTAGCCATGGCTGTCCTGGAACTCACTCTGTAGACCAGGTTAATTGTTCCTGGCAAAAAAAATAAAAAATAAAAAATAAAGGATTGATTACCCAAGGCAATCATTTGGAGCCAGAGTTACAGACAAGCTGTGAGCTGCCACATGGGTGCTGGGAATTGAACCCAGCTCCTCTGCCATACATAGTAGCAGCCAGTGTGATCTCAACTGCTGCTGTGACGTGCTGACGGTGACGTGTAGTTCTGTCAATAAACTCTGTCACTGACATTTATTTCATGCTACGTGTATTTACAACAATTTTTACAGGTGTAGCTTTTAAATGTGTGGGAGTGTTGTCCTATCAGTGAAGAGCGGTGACTGGTGAGAAGAGACTTCTGGCATGGGCTGGATCCATTGATGAGTTAGGTTGGTTTCCATAGTACCTGGAGATCTCTGGGACTATTGGTACACTGGTGGCCCTAGAACGAGTCTCAGAACCTAGCTTGCCGCCGGGAATGAACACTGCGCCTCCGAGTTGAGCTTGCTTCCTTCCTTCCTTCCTTGTTTGTTTTTTGGAGACAAGGTTTCTCTGTGTAGCCCAGGCTGGCCTCAAACTCAGAGCTCCGCCTACGTCTACCTCCCAAACCCTGGGATGAAAGGGCCACCACCTTCATCTCAGCAGTGACTCCTCAACCTTCCCATTTCCATGCAAGCTGCAGAAACCTTAAGTAGTAAATTTCTTTTAGTTTGTTCCCCGAGTCTGCCTGGGGTAGGGTAGGAGGGAAGTATACTTATTCTAACGTCTCCTCAGATGTTGTGTCCTTGGGGGCCTGCCTTGTGTAGTGACACAGCCTCAGAGGATGGAGGGGCTAGCTTCCAAAGCCCATGTGACATCTCCACTGTGTTTCCAGGCAGGTGCCCCTTTGTGGGAGTCTGAGAGAGGATACTGTAAGTGTAGCCACTGGGAGGTCACCATTGGCTCTAGAATCTTTCTCGATGAGGATTGAATGGCCCAGGATCTGGCCGCCTGCCTACTGTCACACGGAGGCTTCCTCTTCAGGCTATTTTCAGAGGGAAGATATTATTAACTGCTGAGGCACTGTCCTCAGTTGAGTGGCTAGCACACCAAGAAAGCTGTATTCTCTGATTGCGGCTACTCAACTTATACAGGTTGGTAAGGAGGTGGGTACCACCTCCCCTGACTTCTCTGCTTCTCCCCATGAGGTCACCATGGGGATCCCAGCCCTTGGCCCTGTTCCTGGAAGAAGCTGCCACTGTAGAAGTATTGCCTGCATACTCCTAAAGGTGTAGAAAATAATACTATTTATGTGCCAAGATGGAGACTGGTTGAAGTGAAGATGGGAACCGGGCAGGGAAAGGATCTAGGGAGTTTAGGATAGTCGTTTAAACCAGCGATAACTTTCACCTTGTCAGCTAACAGGAAATATCGGGACAAGACAGGAAATTGCATCACTTTTTTTTTTTAAGAACTCCTGGGGGGGGGGGGGATTCATGAAAAGTAGTGTAGCTGAGGAAGCTGTCAGGCATTGCCCCTCTGTCCCTGTCCCCCTTCTAGGCTCATGAGAACTTTTAGACCATTTTCTTTAAGAAAGAGGCTGTTTGAGAACTTTATGTTATGTTTATTATTTTTTAAAAAATATTTTACCAGAAGGGTCACCCTCAGTTGAAATGTTAACTGCAGCCTTATTTCCCAGTTTACTGAAGAATCTTTCATGACTTTTTCAGCTCCCTTCCCCAAATGGTGAGGCCAAGCAACGCTTGGCTGGGAACTAATTTTGGTTTAGCTTTGGCATCCTGAATCCTGAGCCCCACCCAGTGTCATTAGCTCAGTTTTAACTTGCAAAAAAAAAAAAAATTTTTTTTTTTTTTTAAGTGTAGGTAGGAATTTACTCCACTCCTTAGCTGTCTCACACCGCAGTTGTCTTTTTGGAGAGGAAGCTGGCATCGGACCTCCGTGTTCTCATAACCTCTTCTCACAGTCCCCGAGGATGGGGCGAGGGGTTTCACAGCTATTTAAGTAGGTCATGTGGCCATCACTGCTTCAGGAAGCATCCCTCCTCAAAGGAGGGATAGATAAGATACAGTATCCATGTATCATTCTGGAGATCCCAGTCCTCTCTTTGATGCTCTTGTTCTGGTGGCTCGGGATACAAGACAGTGCTGCCCAGAGCTGGAGAGAAGACCAGAGAGAAAGAGACGGCTGTGTGTGGCTGGCTGCTCTGCCCTCCCTCTCACCCCCACCATCCCAGCTTTTTTCCCCCTTAGCGTGCTTTGTTCTGTTTTCATAACACAACAAGAGCCCTGGGGTGTGTAAAAGCATTGTTGAACACTTGCTGAGGGTAACTTGTCCAAACAGAGCAGGACGCCAAAGCTGACTGCTGTGGGCAGGTGGTGTACCCAGGGAGGTTGTTTGGCCGGCGCCTACCTTGGAAACACCTCTTAGCCTGTGCCAGCCACTGGCTGGGCATCCTTTCAGCCCAGAGCAGGGGAGTCTCTTCCCAACGGCACAGGGTCCAAGACAAGCCATGGCTCTTCTGGCTGGCTCTGCTGGAGAGGCCCGCTGTCCTGTCTTTCTCCCAGGTGGGAGTATTTACGCCTCTTCCCTTTCCCAGGTGAGAAGCTGAGTGGGCCATTTGTTTTGGGAGAAGCCAGTGTGTCTGGCCTGTTAATTTATCAGCCATTTCCTGAGAAGTTGTCATGCATCAGGCCCTGTGTAGTGTGGAGGACCATGGTCTAGGTCCCCAGAGGATGGAGTTAGACAAGAAGCCCCCGTGAAGGGCTCTCTGGAAGATGGGGCAGGCAGGGCTCAAGTCCTGCCTCTGCTTCTGTGAAAAACAACCCCACAGCCACGTTTGTAGATAAATAGAGGTCTCTCCATGGTCTGGTTTCAGTCCTGTGCTTGTTCACCTGATCCTTTTTTTTTTTTGGGGTTTTTCCAGACAGGGTTTCTCTGTGTAGCCCTGGCTGTCCTGGAACTCACTCTGTAGACCAGGCTGGCCTCGAACTCGGAAATCCGCCTGCCTCTGCCTCCCAAGTGCTGGGATTAAAGGCGTGCGCCACCACAGCCCGGCATTCGCCTGATTTTATAGCAGGAATTCAAGGCACGACACCCGCTCATCTTGCAGACCCTGATAGCACCTGGGGCCACAGGCTACTAGAAATGACCAGGGAGCTGGGTTCTTAGTGAGACCCCTGGGGTGGGTGGTTTACGCAATATTGGGCAGCAGCCTTTTTTTTTTTTTTTGGTTTTTCAAGACAGGGTTTCTCTGTAGCCCTGGCTGTCCTAGAACTCACTCTGTAGAACAGTCTGGCCTCGAACTCAGAAATCCACCTGCCTCTGCCTCCCAAGTGCTGGGATTAAAGGCGTGCGCCACCACTGCCCGGCCCAGCAGCCAATATTTTGGCAGCTAGAGGAAAGATGGGATATTTTCAGAGCCTCCGACTACTTCTGAGGTCTAACTCTTGATTGAGTGAGGCCATGATTGACCTGGGGTTGCTGGCACAGCAATCCAAGAATGTGTTGATCAAGATGCTTCATTCATTTCCACGCTGCTCCTGCCCTGTGGGTTCCCGGGGGACTACCAGAGGCTTCTGTGAGCTCTGAGGGCCCACTAATTCAATTATCCCAGTAGCGTCTCTGGTGTTCCTCCCCCACCCCCGGGGGGTGGGGGTGGAGAGAAGGCTAGGAGAGCTGGTTTGACTTGGAGCCGAAAGGGAAGAACTGGTCCCAACTCCAATTTCACCGTGTGGAGCTGGGAACTTCTTTTAGCCAAAAGACACACAGGTAACCGGGCCAGTAACTGCTGCTGTTGGCTCCTGTATTGGTTAATTTCTCGATATAGCCTTCTTACTTTTTAATCTGGGACCTTTGCTCGGCCGACACAAATGAATGCAGAGCCAAGATAATGACAGTCGGTGGCAGGTTTGCCTGTCTGCATTTTGTGGGGGTAGGTGGGGAGGTTAGATCGTTGTCCCTAGCTCTTAGGAAGAGTGAGGGCCATCTGAACTGTTTGTGAGCTCTGCTGGGTGCATGGGGACTCTTGTCAGCCCAGTGGCAGGCTGCCTGTTAGACAGCAGTGGCCTCTCCTCATTAATCAGTAACCAGAAGGGAAAAGAAAAAGTTCTCTCTGCTCTGGGTGTGCCTACTGCTTAAAATTAGGTTGGCCCCATCTCCAGTTCTGGGGGTATTTCCTGAGTCAGAAGTCTCTTCATTGCTCCCTCCCCCATACATTTGTTGTTCCTGCATTGTAGGTCCTAGAGACAGACAGACTGACTGACTGTGGCTTGAGAGTAGGGGAGTAGGGGGGCATGGCCACATAGGAGCCATTTTGGTGTTCTGGATTTCGGTTTTCTCAGTTTTGAGACAAGGACCTTGGCTTGGTCACCAGATTCCCCTCTCACCCTTAGATCTCTGATGCTTCAACTGGATTTCTGGCTTGGCGGGGGTGGGGGGGCAGTGTCTAGGGAGCCTCTTTATTCTAAAATATGATTATGGTTCTTTATACGTTTTGGCTTGCAAACTCTTCTAAGTTTCCGTGAAAATGGAGGACCCTCGGCTCAGACTAAAATGCATGTGTTCCCACTGCCATGTGCATGTATGTCAGGGGAGCTTAGCCTCCTTTTTAAATCCACAGTCTAAGCCCCATGTTTAGGAGAACAGGCTCATGGTGATACACAGACAGTGGCTTTGGAGAACGGGGATTCCCTTCTCATCCTGTGCTGGGCAGTGATCAGCACAATGCAAACACTACCAGTGCTTACTCACTTACCCTTTTCTTTCTGTGGTAGAATACACTTAATTTAACCACTGATTTATTTTTAAGTGTATATCCCACACAGAGAAAGCAGCAGGGGTGGGGGGCTGCTCCTGTTGTACTAGCCAGATTGGAACCCACATCGTGTGAGGCCAGAAAATATTAAGAACTGTGGAACACTCTAGAGAAGGGCAGCCATGCCTGGTGGACTCCCGACCCCCGTGGTACCACTCTGGCCTGTAAGAGGACTCTCTGGAGCCTTCCATTCCCGGGGCCTCCCACACTGGAGGAGAGGAATTGGAGGGTAGGCTGGGAGGCTCAGGGCTAGGAGGTCTTGGGTGCTTTGGGGGTGAAAGGGCTGGGATGGCTGAGCAGTGAGTGTGTCCAAGCTAGGGAGATTAGATTACAGAGGCAGACAGAAGTAATGATTAACTTTTCCAGTCTGCACACTGTCTCCAGGCTGTCTCTGTTGTTTTTCCCCTGTAAGTACAGCGCAGCCCTGGCCTGGCCAGCCCTGGTCCTGGGTTGTAAAGCAAAGAGGAATGAGGGCTGGGACAGAACAGGGGAGGGAGCAGTGAGGGAGCTTGCTGGAGAGAGAGGCCTTTCTTCTTCCATCAGCTCCTGCGCTGGAATTTATTGGCTGGAATGCCGTAAATATTCAAAATGCCTTCCCATCCAAGAGTTTTCATAATTGTTGTGGAGCAAGGGGAGCCCAGGGAGGAGAGGGAGGCAAAGGGTGCTTGTTTCTCCCAAGTTTTCCTGTCATCTGACAGTTTTCTTACAGTCTAGAAAAACCTGACGGGGCAGAGAGTTAAAACTGGGAGCAGGCAGCTTCTGGGGACTGGGATCAGCACAGCCTGGGACTTTATTAAAGTGAAGTCTAGGGCAAATGCAGACAAGATGGTTTTGTGGTCTAGTGCCTGAGAATCTTTGCCCTTTTGGAAAACTGATTCAATGTATCCATTTATATTAGAAACAAGATTTTTAAAGTTAGCACACAAAGTAATGAGTTTCATTGTGACATTCTGGGGCCTGTATATATCATGCCGTATTATAAGCTTCTTATTGAACTTCTACCATGTAGCTAACATACTCACTTAGAAGGGTTAGTGAAAGACGAAAAGCGGTCTCTGGCGGCTTACCGTTCTTTCTACCAGATTCTTGGATGTACATTCATCAGTATCCAGTGCTGGCTTTGCAGTTGACAATCCAGGTCTGGAATTAAGGAGCTCTCCAGACTATCTAAGCGTGGCAGGCAAGGAGCTGGATTTAACAGGACTGTCTTTCTTGGATCCACAAGTGGACTTTGTCATAGTATTGGCCCACTTATGTTTTCTGTGGCCTGACTGGGTTCATACCAAGATATAAAGTAGGCAAAGCAGATAATACTCTGTAGATCTGGGGGCTCCAGGTGCTCAGTTGCCAAAAATAAATAAATAATAACAAAAAACTCACAGGAGATGGCTGTTGAGTTATTGGGGGGGGCATGATGATGGGAGCTTGGTCATACTTCGTGGAGGGGGGAAGGAGGGGGAGGGGGAGGGGAAGAGCCTTGTAGGCAAACTCAAGAGATAATTAGGCTGGATATGCACTCACCAGCAGCCAGAGAGGCCATTTACTGTAAATATTATGAATGGAGTTGGCCGGGTTGGGATGCCCCACCCTTCCTCTGAGCCTCTTGGATCTGGGCAGAGCTGGTCTCCTCAGACAGCAGCAGCAACAGCAGCAGTAGCCGGGTACATGTTATAATTTGCATGGCTGAACACGGGGCCACAGGAAGCCGCGTCAGCCCAACTGGCGAGACAGAAGGGAGCTTTTGATTTCTGCGGCTTCCCTCCTGGGGTCTGCCACCCTGTTTTATTCTCCGATGGCTAAATGGTGCTCTAAGGAGAGGTCCCTCTGGCTGGGGGCTTCGGACTTGGGTACCAATGGGTGGGGGCAGTGCAGGGTCACACACCTTAGAGCTAGCAATCGTGATTCATCATGATTTGTCTGTAAGGATGAGTTACTAATCACCCTTCTAGACCAGCAGGCTGTGTGGAAGGAAGCTTGGTAGTTTGCAGGAGGGCAGAATGAGAGAAGCTACATGGCGGGCCCTGGAAATAGGATGCTGGTAAGAGACTCGGTTCTGGGGGCTCGGCTCTTTCTAAAGGGGACGAGTGAGTGACAAGAGAAAGAACTCGATTGGAAACAACAACAAAAAATTGGTTTAGAGGTAGACATGGCTGGGCTTTTTTGACTCATGTTTGTTCTCTTTAGGCTGTTTAGTTTTTACAAGTTAAATGCAAAACTGCCCAATTCCTTCCAGAAATTTCCTTACTTTCTAGAAGGTGGTGTCGATACACAGAGTTGTGCAGAGGAACTGCCGACAGCTCAGGTCACATTTGTACTCCACAAAGCGAGTCCAGGGGCCAATTTTGCCCAAACTGCTTTCATATAATTTATAGATAGATCAAAATGATAACTCCCAGGAAAGCAAGCGACAGAGTGACGGCTGGCAAGGAAGCTGTTGCACTTCCCTCTCCTTGGCAACCGGACCTTTACTCAAGTTTTCCCTTGGAGCAATCAGAGAGGATTTTCAGAATGAGGGATTTAGTGGCCTGGGGTAGCTTGCCTTTTGATAGCCTGGGCTTGAATCCCAGCTCTGTTCTTAGGTGTGACTTGGGCCTCCTTGCTCTTAAAGGTATAGTAGGATGGTGATGCCACACAGCCTCAGGCGGATATCCGGCAGGGCCTTTTTTTGAAATGTAGAAATACTTACTGGATGTTAGCGCTGACCTGGAACTATATTCCCACCTGTGTGATTGGCAAGTGCGGGTCAGCATCTTCTCAGTAGTTGAGAAGCTAGAGTTGAGACTTCTGGTTGTGTGTAGCATACCACGGGATGGGCTACCCACGGTCACTTTTGTATTAGGTTGCCATAATAACTCTGAGGCTGGCCCAGGGAGACTCTTGTTTAGGATGAATTTAAGTATCCCACCTGTCTTAGTCAGGGTTTCTATTCCTGCACAAACACCATGACCAAGATGCAAGTTGGGGAGGAAAGGGTTTATTCAGTTTACACTTCCATGCTGCTGTTCATCACGAAAGGAAGTCAGGACTGGAACTCAAGCAGGTCAGGGATCAGGAGCTGATGCAGAGGCCATGGAGGGATGCTACTTACTGGCTTGCTTGCTTCTCCTGGCTTGCTCAGCCTGCTTTCTTAAAGAACCCAAGACTACCAGCCCACAGATGGTACCACTCACAAGGGGCCCTCCCCCCTTGATCACTAATTGAGAAAATGCCTTACTGCTGGATCTCATGGAAGCATTTTCTCAACTGAAACTCCTTCCTCTATGATAACTCCAGCTTGTGTCAAGTTGACACACAAAACTAGCCAGCACACCACCAGAGTTGGAATGGGTGCGGGGACCTAAGGAATGACTCAATTAGGGTTCCAACTGGATTGGACCCAGGGATCTGACTGAGCACCCTGGCTTTGAAGGAGATTCCAACACACTCTGACCATTCCTCCCAGTCCATCATGCGTGGTGCATGTCTGTCTGTCTGTCCATTTGTGAGCGTGACCTTTTTCAGTGTAGTCTGTGACCCTCAGACTTACTCTGATCAGCTTGGTGAAGAGGCTGAGGAGCCTCAGCACCCTCAGTGGTGGAGAGTTAACCTAAAGCATTTCAGCTTTCATAAGTAAGATGCTCCAAAGTCCAGAGTTTATCCAAACTGCCTCGGGACCTCTGGAGGTTGTAATTCTACCGTGCTCTCCATTATTTGTACACACGGCAGGTTCAAGTCAATAAACCAGGTAGCTTTTGCTGTTGACTCTGGGTTTTGGTCATTTGCCTCAGGAGAAGGAAACTAAGTGTCCTTGTCATAATGCAGAGAGGTCCTAGATTGGGTGTTGGGCCCCCTTTTTATCCTTTGTCCTGGAATGGTTTGAGTACACTCAGTTTTTTAATGGGAAGGAGCCGGCAGTGGCGCTGTTAACCTTTGAGATGTCTGCTGTAGACTGGAGCAACGGCTGGTGCTGAGGGAGGACCCTTGACCCGTGTCGGGTGAGGTGTGCTAGTCAATGTTTGTGCTCTAGGTTGCTGGCCCAGCCTTTGTGTCTACTTGTCTGCCCTTTGTTTGCCCCTGACCTTGGTGAAAGACCGTGGCGAGCAGCGTTGCTCCTTAGGTACCTTCCTGTTCAGGTTGACTGTGCAGGAGGAGCTCACAGACCATCATACCCTCAGGTTTGGCAGAAAAATACTTTATAATCTAAGTGCCTCACAGAGGTGAGAGTGGGTTAGACCCCCTCCCTCCCCATCTCCTAGCCATTCCATGTCTTGGCAGTTGGGGACAATTAATTAATTAACCTTGTGAGTGCCAGCTCCAGTGACTCAGTCCATTCTGGCTTCCTTTTTCAAGCTCATCTTCTGTCACGGAAGGTCTAAACCCTGGGACTCTTCTTGAGCGCCTGTTCTGTGTGACGAGCCCCGTCTTTGGCTGTGTCGGTCTATTTGGAATCCCGATGTTGGTGGATGACCTAAGAGTCTTCCTCATTTCTCTTCACACCTTTGAGTTTTAGTTATTTACTTACCATATGATTTTTTTTATTGTGTGGAGGAGCACAAGGGTGCTATGTCGTACATGTGGAGGTCAGAGGTCAGCTGGTTCTCTCCTACTAGCCAGGCTTCAGGGATCACAGTTAGGGTATCAGGCTTGGTTGTCAGCACCTCGACCTACTGGGTAATCTCAACAGCCCCTATATACCTTTTTTTTTTTTTTTTTTTTTTTTTTTTAATATGTTTTTTCGAGACAGGGTTTCTCTGTAGCCCTGGCTGTCCTGGAACTCACTCTGTAGACCAGGCTGGCCTCGAACTCAGAAACCCGCCTGCCTCTGCCTCCCAAGTGCTGGGATTAAAGGCATGCGCCACCACTGCCCGGCCCCTATATACCTTTAAATGGTGTGATCTCTCCTGTACCTAATGTGTGGCCTTGAGTGCTAATCACCCTGTGCCATTGAGGTCCAAAGTATAAGAGGCATTCATGAGTCTGGTCTACAAGTGTCTGTTCCTTGGTGACCAGGGTGCTAGCTCTTCTTGCTCAGTGGTCTTCCCTCTGCAGACACTGTGAAATCTTCCCTCTTTGGTCTTTACTGCCTCCTTCCCCTTAAAGGGAAGATTTTGTGCATTAGGAAAATGTGGAGGGGGAGGGGCAAACACCTTAATGGAATTTTAGATCTATTCAGCACTTTGCTTCGGGGGAAAAAAAAATCCCCTCAGCTGTAATAAAAAATTGTGAGCAGGCATCTGATTACCGAGCTTTTTACAACGTAGTTTTTCTTTTGGATGCTTTAAAAATGAGTACATGCCATTTAAACGCAAACCCCTGTACAGTTTCTGGGGGGAGGGGAGTAGGAAAACCCCCGGAAAGGTTATAATGCAGGGAGAAATTGTCTGAGTGGGTTTGTGTTGGGAAGATGAGTGAAGCCAGAGCTGGACTCCTGTTCTCCCCCCTCCCTTTGCGGTGACCAAGATTTCGCTGCTCTGTCCATGTGTCCCGGGAAACTCTAGGAGAGAAATACCTTCCCTAACCTTTGTTGGAAGACCGTGGGCTGTGGGCCCAGTTGAGGTATCTTCCTCAGAAAACCATGTTGGGTATTTCCCATAACTGAGCCCAGCCAGCCATTCTTCAGACCAAGGTGGATATTTGCGTGCTGCTGTTTCCTGGTGCTGTTGTGGGTTCTCAGAAGGCCTGTGACTTCTGCACTGGGATGTGTACCGAAGGGTTTGCTGGAGAGTTTTTGTGCTCAGAAATAGTCCGGGCAAGAGCAAGGGGAGGTGTAGATCTGCCCTGTGGGTCTGGAGACAGGGAGGAGCAAGCAGGGGTCTCCCTGTAGTGCGTTGAGGGGACACCCACACACTACCATTTATCTGGGCTGGGCCATTAACCTCAACAGAAAAGGGCTTTTTCCTGGGGATGTCTGGCAGCAAATTGCTGGGTAGACTGACTGGCTGTGTAGATGAAAGAGAAACCCAGGCATGCTTCCCCTCCTTACTCCCTCTGTCCCCACAGGCCTCAGCCTCCAGCCTTGCTCAGTTTGCTCTGCCCCAGAGGCTTGCCTGGCAGACAGGACCCCCACCCCTTGCTAAGGAGGCCAGCAGGTCTGGCATGGGGAGCAACTTGATCCCAGACTCCTCCTCCTCCATCCTCCCTCCTTCCTTCATTCCCTTTCCCCCACCCTTGCTGTCTGGTGCCAGGTTTCAGTGGGGCTGGGCTGCAGGAAACAAAGCATTGTGAGGCCCCTCCTGACGGTTCCTCAACCTCCTTCTCTCCCTTCAGCCGCTTCCCGGGTCTTCCTTTCCCTGGCCGGGTTTCTTGACCCAAGTTTGGGACACTTTGGGGAGCACTCTTGAGTCCAGAAGTGTCTTACTTCATTGGACTAACGTTAGGGGTCATTGGTGTGGCCTTCGGAGCAGAGCTCCCTCTTCGCGAAAGTTCAGAGATTGCCGCTGCTCGCAAGTTTCTTAGCAGTTGATGGATACTTTGCAGAAACAAGCTAATGCCTGATGAATCACCTTCTGCTCCCAGCCCTCGTCCCTCTCTTGTTTCTCATCCTTTCTGCGGTGTGCGGGCAAATAGACACTCCATCTGTCTTGTATACCGGGGGTGTGGGTTCATGGCGGTGGGGACGGGATGGTGCAGGTTTGTAATGTTGGTTTTCCGTGGCGTGGGGATTCAGGAAAGGAACCCACCACCCTGTCTTGGCATTCCTCTGTGTGTGTAAGTGGGCATGGGTTGGGGAGGCCAGTTCGGGGTGTGTGTGTCTGTAGTAGGGTTTGTGTGTAGGTGGCCACCTTTGTGGGTTGTGCAAATGTACATTTGCACACGTGGGACTCACACTGACTGCTGCTTTCAGAGGAAAAAAAAAGAAAGCAAGCAAGAAAGCAATGAGCTGACTGGTTCCCAGGTCCTGACATGTCTATAAAAGTTGGACTGGATTGCTGTACCAGGCTGCCCTGGGTAACCCACAAGGCTGGGTTTTCTTGGTCCTGCCCCTGCATGGCGACAGCCCTCCACATGCTCTGAGCCCAGAAACAACAAAGGTTCCATCTTCAAGGCCCACCAAACTTCCCAGAGTGGGAGGGAGGCAGGAGGTTTCAGATTCTGCCTTGGTGCTTCACACCCCCCCCCCCTTTGCCTTCCCCCATTTTTGTTAGCAAATACAAGACTTCCGCTCTCCACCCTGCTGCCACAAACCACAGCGTTCCTGCAGCCCGGCGGGGCTGGGGAGATTTATTGTCCTCAGTCTGAGGCCTGTTCTCTCTTGGCTAGAGTGAAGGGAGGTAGTAGGCTGCCCGTGCAGGGGGGAGGGACTTTCTTCCACAGAGTCTCCCCAGTTCGTTCACAGGACTCTTGTTTAGGAAAGCCACCTTACCAGTGTCACCCCCCAGGCTTCCAAGCTGTTGGCTTGGGGGTGGGGGTGGGGGAGGACTTGTGGGGGAAGGGCAGACAGATCAGTGAAATGCCACAGAGGGCAGTATGGGCTGTGCAGGGTCAAAGTGGAGAAGAAGGAGCCACATCAGGGACATAGGATGGTCACGTTTATTTTAGACATGGCATCTTCTGTCTGGGCTGGCCGGGCACTAGGCTGACGTCCACCTGCAGGTTGTAATTTGACATTTGGCCTTGAACTAATAACTTTTTTTGTGCAGGCTGCTGCTGTCATATACAGAGAGTTGGTTTCTGTCAGGAAGATGGTTAAAAACAAAACACCCTCAGAGTCACCCTCATCTTTATTTTTACCAGCTGGCGTTCCCTTATGAACCAGGCACCAATGTGAGACTCCGAAGACAAGCTAGTACAGAGGCTGCAGAGGGTGTGGGCCACCTGGCTTCTCAGTCTGACTGGGTCACCACCCAGTAGGCCAGTATCCAGCATCCAGGTCTTGGGAGAGTAGAGAAGCTGTCCCTCCAAGTTCCATCCAGGGGAAGTAGCTCTAATTCTAGGCCATTTCTGAGGTCTTATCCAGCTCGAAACAGCAAAACCAGATTATCAACAGTCCTAACAGTCTGTGCTTCTCGGGGACAAGTAGGCGCAGGTGCAGGTGATGATGTTGGTACTGTGGATTCAGATGAGAGGAGAGGGAGGATGACAGCAGTAAGCCCCGCATTTAAAGGTGGATTAAGATCTCCCCCCCCCCCCATTAGCATTGTTCGACCCTACAGGTAGCCCAGGCTTACCCTCCGTTTTTTGTTTTATATTGCTTATGGAGACTTGGGAACATGCGTTCAAATGTGTCTTATGTATGTCTTTTAATTCTAGAAGGAGAAAAGAACCTGGTCTCTGTCACCACCAACTGTGTCTGCCATTTTGTCTTGTAGATTCCCAACTTCTTCTGGAGCCTGGGGATCGGTCACACTGGTGCGTGGTGGCATACTGGGAGGAAAAGACTCGAGTGGGGAGGCTCTACTGTGTCCAAGAACCCTCCCTGGATATCTTCTATGATCTACCTCAGGGGAACGGCTTTTGCCTCGGACAGCTCAATTCAGACAACAAGAGTCAGCTGGTACAGAAGGTGCGGAGCAAGATTGGCTGTGGCATCCAGCTGACGAGGGAAGTGGATGGCGTGTGGGTTTACAACCGCAGCAGTTACCCCATCTTCATCAAATCCGCCACACTGGACAACCCGGACTCCAGGACACTGTTGGTGCACAAGGTGTTCCCTGGTTTCTCCATCAAGGCTTTTGACTATGAGAAGGCCTACAGCCTGCAGCGGCCCAACGATCACGAGTTCATGCAGCAGCCGTGGACGGGCTTCACCGTGCAGATCAGCTTCGTGAAGGGCTGGGGCCAGTGCTATACCCGCCAGTTCATCAGCAGCTGCCCCTGCTGGCTGGAGGTCATCTTCAACAGCCGGTAGTCGTGTGGGGGGAGGGGAGGACAGACGAGCGCGGGCCGAGCAGGCCACCGTTCAAACTACTTGCTGCTAACCTTTCCCGAGTGATTGCTTTTCATGCAAACTCTTTGGTCGGTGTTTTGTTTTCTGTTTTGTTTTTTTTTTTCCTTTCTTGTCATTCTCGTGTCCCGTTTGTCTCGTTCTTTGAGAAATTAGCTTCTGACGTGGGTTTTTGTTTTTGTTTTGTTTTGTTTTGAGGTGGTGGGTGTGGTTGGCAGGACACCCCGACAGGGAAACGGGAAACGAGAGTCAGCGCTGCCAGACATAGTGTGTGAAAGTGGGTACCACCCTCCCTTTGGATCAGCATTTCAGTTGTCGGTGTGTAGGGGTGTACATGCGCGACAGATGGGGGAATGGCGTGCTTTTTGTGTTCTTTATGGATGTCCCCAGCTGAGAGGCTTGCAGTTCCAAGCTGTGTGTCTCTCGAGCCTTTCGGACATGCTTGGCGGGGCAGAGGCAGTACCTGGGCAGACTGGCAGCAGGTGCAGCCAAGCTCTGCTCCAGCCTGCTGAAGCTGCCCTGCTCCCACCCCTTCCCCACAGGACACGGGCCTATCCACAGGCTTCTGAGAAGCCAGCCTGCTAGAAGGCTAAACCAGAACCAATTGTTTTCACCCCGTCTTACTGCCTCCTGTCACCCGCTGCCATTGTCGAGTCTGTCTTTTTTGGCCATCTGCTCCTGGATCTCTCTCTCTCTCTCTTGAGATGGGCTTCCCAAGGGCTGCAGGGACAGCCCAGTCACAGTATTGCTATCCTAGTACCCTCTCAGGCCCTTCCACTGGTCCCAGCCGTGGTTCTTCATCAGGTTTCCCCCAGATGTGGAAAGTCAGCTCAGCACCCCATCCCCCCAGCCTGTGTGCTGAGCTCCATAGACCAGCAAGGGGCATCAGGGAGGGACCTGCTCAGGGGCCCCCCTCCCGCTGAGAAGGGCGTAGCCCGGTCATAGCAAAGGTCCCATCCCAGGCTGGCTCCCAGCCCTTCCCTCAGCTCATACACTCGTATGATACGTATGACACTGTTCTTAGCTCAATGAGCATGTTTAGACTTTAACATAAGCTATTTTTCTAACTACAAAGGTTTAAATGAACAAGAGAAGCATTCTCATTGGAAATTTAGCATTGTAGTGCTTTGAGAGAGGAAAGGACTCATAAAAAAAAGCTGAGATTTATTAAAGAAAAATGTATTTTATGTTATATATAAATATATTATTACTTGTAAATATAAAGACGTTTTATAAGCATCATTATTTATGTATTGTGCAATGTGTATAAACGAGAAGAATAAAGAAAAGATGCACTTTGCTTTAATATAAATGCAAATAACATGCCAAATTAAAAAAAAAAAGATAAACACAAGATTGGTGTTTTTTTCTATGGGTGTTATCACCTAGCTGAATGTTTTTCTAAAGGAGTTTATGTTCCATTAAACAATTTTTAAAGTGTATACTGCATCCCTTGTTGTTCAGATGCTTTTTTCTTTACTTGGAGGGAGGCTGGGAGGTTTATCAGTGGAGACAAAGGTGAATGAGCCAGGGAATAAAGGCTTTGGGTTAGTTCCCAGATCAGGAGCACCCCCACCCCCAGGTACCCTTTGTTAGGTGTTGCCCAGGTTTTCTAAGTGTATATTGGGAAGTGACTGGGGGAGCCCTTTGGCTGATTTGGGGAGAAAAGTGTCCCTGGGAGACTGGGAAGAAGATTGGGGTCAGAGACAGAAGAACAGGTACATCCTCAAGAACCAGGATCCATTGCTTCTTGCTCCTTCCACACGGTCCTAATTCATCGTCCTTGAGGGGACTGTGACCCCAGGAAATGGAGGCTAAGTGTCCCGTAGTAGTCAGAGGGGTGACGTTTACACCTCCAGTAATGACTGAGTCCAGGCTTCGTTCTTTGTCTGCTGGGATGTTCATGACTGACTGCTTCACCAGTCCTGAGGTCCAGCGCATCCTGGGGCTCTATGTGAGGCCTGCATAAGCTGAGCTGAGACTTTTGTCCATGGTTTAGATTTATGTTCATTATACACATATAAATACTACAAAGTGTGCCTGATACCTAAGGAGGTCAGAAGAGGATGTCAGAGCTCCTGGAACAAGTTACAGATGGCTGCCATGTTGGTGGGAGCTGAGAATCCAATCCAGAACCTCTGTAAGAGCAACGGTGCTCTTAACTGATGAGCTATCTCTCCAGCCCTTATATACTGAAGGCCTCACTGGGTGCCAGGCGTGATGTTAATTATGTAGGGGAATCTTTCTCAGGACCCTGTGCAAGAATGGCTTTGGGAGGCTAAAGAAGTCAACTAGAGTACAACCGCTGAGCAGTAATCCTGTGTGGCCAGTGCCCCATAATTCACTTCCACTGGCCCTGCTGTGGGAGCAGAGCCTCTGGACTTGGGAGGCACAACTGGGGATCTAGAAGGCTGGATTCGGGTTTGGGGTGTGGATTCTGGTGGGGTGGTTGATCCATAGGGAGGCTGTCAGAACACTTACAAGTCTGGCATTAGGTGGAAGCTGATACTTGGCTGTAGAAGACACCACCCACCGTCTGTGCCCAGGGCTGTGCTGTAGACATCTATGCCAGCCTCCCTTGAGGGTATGGTCTGGCTCTGAAGAGGGAGGGGGATGGTTGGGAGAGTTAGCTTTAGTGTAGCCTGTAAATAACACTTGGTTGGGTTCCGACCTTTCTGGCGTCCTGATGTTTCTCTTGAGGACTGCCCATATGGTCTCTATGATCCACCTCCCTGTGGGTACACGCCACCACCTCCTTTGCTAGTCAGGCAATTTCTTGAGGTTTCTACACAGGGGGGTTTAAGTCTGATTTCATCACTTACCTATCTAATCTCTGGGTGGGGCAGGGTTAAGGTGATCAAGGCAGGTGCATGTGTTTTCTTAAGTAAATTCTGGTTTGAAAGAACAGAAGCCATTTGACCTCTAAGCCCAGCTCCCAGATTTGCAATGTTTGTTTACACCAAGGACTCTCCCAAGATCACGCTATACTGCAGAGGATGCTGGCGGACCTTCCTGAAGCAGTCTACTCTTCCAAAGGTTAATGATTTGCCCCAGACCACCCCACCCTACAGCTTGTGACTGAGGCTGATGCGCACCCAGATGGCACAGCCCAGAGTGACAGGAATCTCTTTGTTGGTCTGTGTATTCTCAACGGTTTAAAGAAGGTGGACTCAAGCCCATGGCCATTCCAGGGGTGTTGGAAGCAAGTGGGGTGCCTAGGATATGGTAAACAATAGATGGCCCTTAGTTAGGGGCTTGAGAATCAGGCACAGTTGGGTTGGATCTCTCTCACATGGGTGAGTCACCCAATACTTTCAGCCCTCCATTTATGAAACATAAATAGACATTCTACCTGCCCTGTGGGGCCGAAATAAAGATTATTGAGAAAATACACCCAAAGAGCTGGCTGAGCCATATGGGATTGCTAATTTTGACCTACAGATGCAACAATTTCATTCAGTTAAATCAATTAAATGATCAGTTTGAGGGAGTGGAGATTAGAAGTCCCAGCCTTCATCATTCTCTAGACATGTCTAGACATTCTCTAGACAGGACTGACAGTGTCCTCAGGGTGGTATGCACAGCAAGGGGGCTGAGAGAAGACAGTAAGTGGGTTGTGGGGGATGGTCGGCAATGGGGTGAGTCCTTGTGTTTAGGATGCCATCAAATTGTTGAACATAGGCTAGGCAGGAGGCAAGGCCAACAGAAGCCATGGATCGAAAGCCAGGGTGGCCTGCCTTCGGGCAGTGTGGATGCAGGCTGTTCGGGGAACAGCCTGCACAGTACAGTCCCAGTTTCCTGGCGCTGGAGTAGCAGGCCCAAGCTGCCAACTCAGCACTTTTCCCTCAGCCGGAGTGCCCCCCTCTCTTTCTGAAAGTAATGATTTTCTAAAAATGGATTCCTTCCCCTCCCCCAGCTGCAGCAATTAATCTGCTGAACACAAAGTGGCCGCTGGAGGAGCTTCGGGGGAGTTCGGACCAGTGCACGCTCTTTGATTAATTCAGGGATGATTTAGTGATAGGGAGGGGTGGGGACGGATAGGGACGTGCACATGCCTCTGTGGGGACAGGCTGGGTCCACTTCAGGATCTATATAGGGGCTGTCAGACCCACAACGACTCAGCCAGGAGCCTCTTTCCAGTGAGTCCATACAGCCATTCTGGGTATTTGAGGGTTGGGCACAGACTCCAGCTTCGACATCCTTTTATGAACACCACAAGCTGAAGATAGACCTGGGACTGACATTTTCATAGATGCTTTGGCGGAAGGGATACCAGACACATGGAGGATGCTTCCTCGTTTCTGAGAGTTACAGTAAATGGTGGCCTCAGACCTGCCAGTTTCTCTTCTTCTGTGGGCACTTCGGTTTTAAGTATGAACAGAGCACTGGCCCTATTGAGCACAATGACTGAAATTGTTACCAGGTATTCCAGCCCCTCTCCTGTCTTATCCTGCTAGATTTTTCTTCACGGTATCAACATCAAATGTGTTGTACTGTGTGTACGATTGTCTCTCGTTTATTTGTTGGTTTGGTCGCTGCTGTGCTCCCGTGGCACAGTGTAAGCTCTATGGCTCTACAGCTTAGCCCCCTGGTATCTAGAATGATACCCAGTGTAGTAGACACTGTAGGTACTGCTTCGATGGATCTATGCTCAGTGACTGATTTTCTGGGGGGCGGGGGGGTGCATTCATATTTCTGTCAAATTTCCCAAGAACAGTAGGCATCTACTTACTTTCAGATACCTCATGAAAACAAAGTGGTTGTTCTTGTTATTTTCTTTCCAAAAAGTAAATGAGAAGTTCTCCCTCTTGGGGTGGTAATGACAACCACAAACACCAGAACAGTCAAAATAAGAACAGCCTAGGTAGCTGGGCAGTGGTGGTGCACGCCTTTAATCCCAGCACTTGGGAGGCAGAGGCAGGTGGATTTCTGAGTTCGAGGCCAGCCTGGTCTACAAAGTGAGTTCCAGAATAGCCAGGGCTACACAGAGAAACCTGTCTCAAAAAAACAAACCAAACCAAACCAAAACGAAAAAACCAACCAACCAAGGAACAGCCTAGGTGCTGTCGAGATGGCGGGCAAAAGTGCTTGCCACATGAAGTGTTTGAATTCGTAAGACTATGGGGCTTTTAAAGTAAGTCTGTAAAATGTTTTATGCTGTGATGTTTTTATTAATGTGTGATCTTGGGGGATGAACAAGAAAGGAAAGGTTGTGGCTTTACATTGATGTGTGTGTGTGTCACGTCGGCAGGGTATCAGTTGTGCTGAATAGTTTTATGCTAACTTGACATAAGCTTTAGTCATTTGAGTCAATTGAGAGGATGGAACCTCAATTAAGGTAATGCCTCCACAAGATCAAGCATTAGGCAGACCTATAGGACATTTTCTTAATTAGTGAATGATGGGGGCGGGTGCCATCCATGGGCTGGTGGTCTTGGGTTCTATAAGAAAGCGGGCTGAGCAAGCCATGAGGACAAACCTGTATGCAGCACTCCTCCATGGCCTCTGCATCAGCTCCTGTCTCCAGGTTCCTGCCCTGTTTGAGTTCTGGCCTGACGTCCTTCAGTGATGAGCAGTGATACGGAAGTGTAAGCCGAATAAGTCCTTTACTCCCCAAGTTGCTTTGGTCATGGTGTTTCACCATAGCAGTAGTAACCCTACCTAGGACACCATGCAAACCTGATGCTCTGATTTTGATCCTATAACCCATGCAAAGATAAAACAAGAGAATAGATTCTAGAAAGCTATTCTCCTCTGCCCTCCGTGTAGATTCACATCATGGACACACGTACAGTAGTAATAAAAAACAAAACAAACCCAGCTTGTGTTTAGAGATCACTGTGTGTGAGAGAGATTCTGCAAGCTGTGTTGTGTGGTTCGTAGGAGAGTGCTGTCACTAGCCCATTTTACAGATAAGGATGTGGAGGCTCGTGAGTGACCCACAGAGAGAGAGTGGACATCTGTGGCATCCCAAACCTTGCTTGGGGTCTTGAGCCCCGACAGGAGGCTGCCAGTGGCTACGGAAGGGGAGGGACTCTGCAGCAAGGGCTGCTCCAGGCTAGACTGTCCTGTCTCGTCCGAGCAGGGGCTGTAATCTTTGCTTCACACAGGCGTCATTGGCATCAGCATCAAGTCTAATGACACACTGAAGCAAGGGAAATTACAGTGCCCAGGAGACTTGTCCCAGAGGCCCTGCCCAGGGTAATTCCAGAGCAGGACTGAATGCTGGGACATCACAGGACTGGGCGGGTTGCTGGCCTTAGGTAATGGGAGGGCATGTGAGGGAAATGGAGGATTTTAGTTTACTTAGGCATTTCTTTTAATTGAAAATAGCGAAGAACAAGCCAGGTGTGTTGTCAAATGTCTCTGATCCCCTGTATTCAAGAGAAGCTGGAGTCCAAGACAGCCAGGGCTGTAGAACAAGACTCTGTCTTAAACAACAACTACAATAACAACAACACCCTTCAAAAGGTATAAAATGAAAAACGAAAAGTCAAAGAGACCCAGAGTCTCACAACTTAAACCATCTCTGTAGCTCGGCTCTCCAGAGGTGACTGGACTAGAGACCTTTGAGCCTTACCTTTCTGAATTCCGCCCGTGCTCATGAATCTGAACAGACATGATTTTTACAAGTGGAGTTGTATCGGCCTGCAACCTGCTTTTGTCCCCTAATGACACATCTTGGACATTTTTTGCAGGTCATTCATTTTCATACTTGTCTAGTACTGGAGCCGAAATATAAGATGCCAGCATCCACTTAAAAGATAGTGCCACTCAGTATTGAATAGCAGTGCCAGTGTGGACCGGGTTCTCTCTCGTGATGGTGGTGGGCACGGACCTGGCTTAACCGCTTTTGGAAAACATTTGGCAGGCATGCTCTGCCAAAGCTAAAATAATACTGGCATCTGAAATGTATTTCCATATTTTTCAAAAGGCATGTAGAAGTATCTTCATAGCAGCGCTATTCCAAGGAGCCCTAACCTTGGAGAGACTTAAAACGCCCATCAAAAGTACAATAGTTGTATTACGATGCTCACCAAGAAGTAACGGGAATGAGGGACCCATGACCACGGTGCTCACCTGACGGGTGATTCAGAGAAGGCATCTGACTCCGAGAAGAAGGGAACCTCAAAGATAATCACCAGGGTGATTCTGACAATCTGGATGCTGAGTTAAAGATGCAACACACCAGGCTGGGGATGCCAGTCAGCTGTAGAAGGCTTGCCTAGTGTGCTCAATGCCCTAGATTTCCTGAGTTACATCCTGTGCAGTAAAGGAGAAAACAAGAAACAAAAAAACCAAAAACAACCCCCCTCATATGGGATGGTCTCATTTATGTAAAGTTCAAAACCAGGTGAAACTAATTTCTGCTGTTACGGCAGGAAGGGGGCAAGAGGGGAGTTTCGGCTCCTCGGATTCTGTTTCTTTGTCTGGGGTTGGTCACATGTGGCACAGTTTGTAAAAATGATTTGTGTACGTTTCTACACACATGTAATAATTCAATTAGTCTGTTCTTTAAGCAATAGCAGCAGAGAGCTAGGGCGAGGGCTCAGGGATTAAAACCCTCGCAGTATGCAAGTGTACAAAGGAGAACTTGGATCCTCGGAGCCACAGAAATGTCGGCTGGATGTGGCCGCCTGCCTGTGACTCTAGCCCTCAGAAGATAGGGCCTGGGATCCCCAGAGCAAACTGGCTATTCAGGACTAGCTACTCTGCATTTGATTGAGGGACTCTGCCTCAATTAATACATGATAGAATGATTTCTGACATCAACTTCAGGCCTCCACATACACCCACATACATGTGCCTCCACACATGCAAACATGCAAACACATACACACACACACACACACACACACACACACACAAATGAAAAAAGAAAAAAAAAAGTAAAAACAGTGGAGTCATTCAATCCCCTCCAAAAAAGTCAGTCTCCTTTTCCTAAGCTCGCCACTTCTCCTCTCTTCCCCCATCTTGTCAGCTGCACCCACAAAAGAACCTTCATTTACACGGTAGGGCAGGGACAGAACAACATTTCTGGTTTGGGACTCCCTGGGCCCTGGGGACCTCTGAGGGGGTTGAGAGGGCACTGACCTGGACTTTCTAGGGTAGGGTAAGGAGCCTTGCTATCGAGGTGGACAGTGTGCATCTGGGTGGGGGAAGGGAAAAGACAAGGAAGAGGAAGAGGCACAGTGATATTGACTGTTCACATGACTTTGGAGGGCACTGACAGACATCCTTGTGTGTGCACAGCTCTGTAGATGGCAGTTTCTAAGTTCCAGGTATCACATACAAGGACAGATACTTGGCCAGTGACAGCTGCTAGCAGCCAACAGGTGGTGAGTGCTTACCTGTGTTAAAAGCTGTTTCTTTGTATCAGTTCCTTGCCCCTTTAAACATAAGGGTGTTCCAGTTGTTAGTCACGTACCTGTTGGAGAACCACATGTACACAGGAAGCCTCCACCTTTATAACACACACACATACACACACACACACACACACACACAGACACATTCACACACAGACACACACACTCTCACACACAGACACAGGCATACTCACAAACACACACACAGACACACACTCACATAGACACACAATCACTCACACACAGACACACACACAGACACACAAACTCACACAAACACACACACAGAGACACACACACTCACAAACACACAGGCACACACTCTCACACACAGACACACTCACAAACACACAGATACACTCACAAACACACACAGACACATACTCTCACACACAGACGCAGACATACTCACAAACACACACACAGACACACACTCACACACTGAATTTTGATTGGTATTTGCTCTTTTGAGGACCATGGGACCCTGGTACACAAAGATGTGGTAGCCTCCACAGTGTCTCAGCTGTTGAATAACTGAGTGTGCAACCAAACTTATAGGCGCTGTTTTATTTATTATTTGGGGGATGGTCATCGGTTTATTATTGATTTTATTTTAATTCCCCATTTAAAAATCAGAAGAGGCAGGGGATATCGTGAGAGAGTGCGTGCAGGGCTCTGGACCCAATCTCAGAACAGAAAGGCAAGCTTGCAAAAGAAAAGGAGAAATAGTTCAAACATCACCTCCAAACGGACAAAATCTCACTTCTGGTCCCAGCCATCACTTAGAAGCTCACCTCATTCTTTCTCCAGTCCTTCTTACGTTCCCGCCACAAGCTAGGTGCTCACAGGAAACTTGTCGAGGGAATATTTGTTATAACATGATACTAGAGTGTGAGTTAAATTCTTGTCATTTATTTTATGTGTATGGATGGTTTTCCTCCATGTACGTCTGTGTATTACGTGCACACAGTGCCCATGGAGGCCAGAAGAGGAGGTCAGGTCCCCTGGAACCGGAGTCATAGATGCTTGTGAGCCACCAAATGGGTGCTGGGATGGAGCTCGGGTTCTTTGGAAGAACAGCCGATGTGCTTAATGGCTTAGTTCTCTCTCTAGCCCCAGAATGTGTGTGTGTGTGTGTGTGTGTGTGTGTGTGTGTGTGTGTGTGTGTGTGTGTGTGTGTTTTAAGTGCTCTGCTCTACCTCTGAGCTTCCTATTCTCTGTCAGTAAACTGAGTGATTTTGTCTCTGCCCTACATGGCCATAGCTACACACTGCACACCTAGCTCCCCTCCCCCATGGAAGAGCAAAGAGAGGAATCAGGTAGCAGAGGCTGGGTGCTGCCCCAGCTAGCAGAGCCCCTTGTCACCTACTGCTTATGGAGAGGAACCCTGTGAGGGCCACAGCCTAATCCATGCCCTGGGGTAGGTTCCATGCTGAGTGCAAGGGCATTTGTCACACATTGTGTATTTGTTCACTCTAGTCTGGGAAAAAAACCCGGAGCCGTGAGGGTTTCGAGGAGGGCCAGGATACAGCCAACAGGACATGCATTTTTGTTAATCTGATCACAGATGCCTGGGCTCTGCCTGGGAAACTCCCTTGCTGGGTTTTCAGGAAAGGGAACAGATCAGATACCTGCTTTCCCAGCTTCCCAGTGGCCAGCAAGTGGCTCATCAGATGCCCCTACCATTTTGGAGTCAGGATCTGGCAACAGAAACACAATCCTGCAGAATCATTTGAGCAGTGGGCAACAACCACACACTGCTTCGAGGGGGACCACAGGGACCGCAGAGTAACAGCAGAATGAGTTTAGTGCCCACTGCTGATGTCAGTGGGCAGAGAAGAGTCACCTGAGGCTCTGTGACAGTCAGTATAGTTCTTCAGAGACATCGTGAGGTAGGACTTGACAGTCATCCTCGCTGTGGAGAAACTTTGTAACTTGCTTCTGTGACTCCCTAGGGTCTCTTGTGACTTTTACCTTTGTGCTTAACTCAACCATAATAATGTCATTTTACAACCAGGAAGACGGACCATGGATAGAGTTGGGGGTGGACTGGGGTCCTGGACAAGGCTGGTTAAAAAAGATATTCCCCTTGGGACTGGGGCGGGGATTGTCTGTGCCTCACCATGGTGTTGTAACCATGACACCCTCCTACGCAGGCCACACTGCACCGACAGATTGGTAAAGTTATTTCTGCCTCTGGGACTATTTCAGGAGGACCCAGCCTGGACTAAAGCCATCCTAGGCAAAAGCCTCATTCATGAGGACTCTGTTGCTTCAAAGACAGGACGCTGCTGAGAGCATCAGGATCGGGAAGCCTGGTTTCTTCCTTATTCTCCTGCCACTGACCATTTATGAGCCTAGGTAAGTCCTAGTCTCCAAGGCTCAGTGTCCTCCCCAAAATACTTCAATGCGTACAGGAAGCTGATAGGCCTTTTCTGGTGCACAAGCTTCCTATTGGAATAGCACCAGGGCCCCGCCCCGCTCTCCCGCCCTTCCCTCTGATACCCTTTGCCTCCCTGACAGCCTGTCTCTTAAGTGTGGTTGGTGGGACCAAGGAGTGGCTGACTATATCAGTGGATGTGGGGTGAGGGTTGAGGTCCCTGTACTGAGTTTCTCCTTGGGTCGTGTACCATGCTCGTTTTTCTCCCAGTCTCATCTTCTGAAAACTCAGTTAATCTTTCCTTGGTCTTTGAAGAGCAGGCTTAAAAAAAAAAAAAAAAATGGGAGTGAGAAAGGACCAGGACCAGGAGATGAGGAAGGAGAGCAGAAGGCAGGGCCCTGAGGCAGCTGGCAGCCACCTTCTGGAAAGCCCCCCTCAACTGAGCCCCGTGAAGGCCAAGGAGGCCCCGTCTCCAGTCCGTTTCTCTTGAACTGGAGCCAGCGGTCCTCACGCATTACTCATTGGCGGGGCGGCCCTGGCCCCAAGCCAAGGAAAACAAGCCTCCAGCCTGCCTGGGGGTTGGTTGGCCTGGGCTTGGGAGGGGAGGGAGGTGCCCACAGCACATCCAGTTTGCTTGGTTCTCCTGCAGCTCAAGCTTGGTCCAACCTGACGCTAGGCTCAAGCTCTGGCCCAGCCTTCTCCAGTTGGGGCTGATGGTGTCCTGGAAGCCCGCCCTGCTGAGACTTTGCACCGGTGCTCCTAGTGATGCTTCAGCAGCCCCCCTCTCTCTCTGCCAAAGGAAGGCTGTGGTTTCTACTTAAGCAGCCATAGCAGTAGCTTCACTCTGTGGCTGCCGCTGACTGGCCGTGCTAATGCAGAGGCAAAGGGAGCTCTGCCCTTCCCCGGCTGTGTCTGGTTCAAGAGCATCTTTCCAAGTGACTGGCTTTAGCAAGGGATGTTTGTTGATACTATGCCATAGCTGACTTGTGGGGCTTCTGGAAGGATGGTAGCTCTGGTGGCTGCATAAAGGAAGAACCAAGTGGTGGGCACCATCGCAGGAGCTGAGATGATGAATTTAAGAACAGGACATGGAAGGGAGTGGGATGAAGAGAATACTAGTGGCTCTGAACACACACATCCCAAGTCTGTCTTTAACCCTACTTTTGACCCATCTACACATGCATTCACCTAACAGTCTGTCCACACCACCCACAGAGCTGCCCAGATACACACCTACTGCTGCACACACACCTATCCATCTACATACCCACATATTCGTTCACACATCCACCTACCCATCCTCCACCTACCCATCGATCCATCCACTTAGCCACAAAGTCATCTATCCACAAAGCTAGCCCCACCCACAAATCCATATACTCTATCCATCCGCCTACCCACACACCTGCATACTCACACACCTGCATACACACACACCTGCATACACACACACCTGCATACACACATACCTGCATACTCACACACCTGCATACTCACACACCTGCATACACACACACCTGCATACACACACACCTGCATACACACA
>CM052715.1:58290196-58341149 GCA_028551405.1 Uromys caudimaculatus
CTGCATACACACACACCTGCACACTCACACACCTGCATACACACACACCTGCACACTCACACACCTGCATACACACACACCTGCATACTCACACACCTGCATACACACACACCTGCATACACACACACCTGCATACTCACACACCTGCATACACACATACCTGCATATTCACACACCTGCATACACACACACCTGCATACACACACACCTGCGTACACACGCACCTAGCCACACATGCAAATACCTACTCTCCCATCTACCACCCACCCCAGACATCACCTCGTTCACACATCTGTCTACCTGTCCCCCACACTCATCCACACACCCATCCATGCACCCACCCACCCACCTATCTACCCATCAACACACCTACCTACTCATGCACCAACCCACCTACCCATATATACCCACACACCCATCCATGTACCATCGACCAGCCACCCAGCCGTCGATGGATCCATCCCATATCTGCTCACCTGTGTACCACCTAGCCACCTGCGCACACTCGTCTACCCAGCCTCACATCCATCCATTCATCTGTTTATCCAGACCCCTTCTACACTCATGTGCTTTCCCACCCATCCGTCTGTCCATCAAAACTACATGTATCTATGGAGAACGTACAAGCCAGTCTCACCTGACTCTTACATACACAACCTGGCTTATAGGAAGCTGAGTGTTTGCTTAAAATAAGTGGTAGAGAGGCATTTGTTCCCAAGGGAGATCTTCAACCTTGGGGAACAAAAAAATATAAAAACAGAAGCACTCCAAAGGAAGACATCAGGCTGCCAGGAAAAACAAAGACTGTGGACTCTGCTGTGTAACTCCAAGCAGGTAATTAAATCTTTCTGTGTTTGAGTGGCTGCATCTATAAAGTGAGGGCATAGTAATGTCTAACTCAGAGGGCTGCCCACTACTGTCTTACAATGAGCAAAGCCAGAGTTTTAATATTGACACAGATTTCTATTCCATAGCCAATATTCAGTTTCATCGGTCCCTGTGCAGAAGTGTGGTTTTCTCACGGGCTTTATTGAGATGGCGCTTACATGACATAGGCTGCCCGCTTGAAGCGCACAGTGCAATGGCTTTGAGTATATTCAATGGTATTTTGTGAATAGTCATCTCCACTTGGACCTTGTCACTCCTAAAACAATCTTAGGTGCATTAGCTATTGCTCATCTTCCTCTCTCAATCCCTCCCCCAGCCCCCAACCAGGCCCAGGCTACCTCCAGTGCCTGGAGCTCAGGCTGTTAAATTCCCTGGGAAGCTCAGGCTCAGCCTCCAGAGTGCTAGGATTACAGGCATGGGCTTCCTCGGCTGGCTTCTTAGTCACTGTTTCAGTAAAGCCATTCTAGAGGATGAGCCTTGGTGTAGTTTTGATATTCTCATTCTCTCTCTCTCTCTCTCTCTCTCTCTCTCTCTCTCTCTCTCTCTCTCTCTCTCTCTCTCTCTGACAGGGTTTCTCTGTGTGGCTTTGACTGTCCTAGAACTCGCTATGTAGATGAGGCTGGCCTCAAACTCCACAGAGATACATTAACTCTCCCCTCCCCCTGACTTTTTCTTTCTTTGTTTTCTTCTTTCTTTCTTTCTAGAAGATTTTAAATTATACGATTTCATGTGTATGAGTATTTTACATGCATGTATGTGTACCACATGTGTGTATTGTCTATGGAGTCCAGCAAAGGGCTTTGGATCCCCTAGAACTGGAGTTACAGACTGTTGTGAGCCACTAAGTGGTGCTGGGAGCTGAACCTGGGTCCTCTGCAATAGAAGTTAGTGCTCTTAATCTCTGTGCCATCTCTCTAGCCCCAAGACTTTTTTATGTTTGTTTAGAAATTTTCGCATTTATTTAATGTGCGTGTGTGCGTGTGTGTGTGTGTGTGTGTGTGTGTGTGTGTGTGTGTGTGTGTATCCCTGGATATAGAACTCGAGAAGTCAGATGTAACCTTTAGTTTCTCCCTTGATGTTCATTTTTAAAAATTTATTTAATTAACATATGTGAGTACACTGCCGATGTCTTCAGACACGCCAGAAGAGGGCATTGGGTCCCATTATAGATGTTGTGAGCCACCATGCGGTTGCTGGGAATTGAACTCGGGACCTCTGGAAGACCATCCAGCGCTCCTAACCGCTGAGCCAGCTCTCCAGCCCCTTGTTCATTTTTTTGAATGATGTTGCTCAGCCTCTTCCTGTGTTCTCATTGGCCAGGATTATCTTGGAGGAATTTCTATTTGTACTTTTTCTCCTTGTTTTGTTTTGTTTTGATCATGGCAGGGTCTCTCTATGTAGTCCTAGTTGTCCTAGAACTCACTCTCTGTAGACCAGGCTAGCCCGGGAATCACAGAGATCCACTTATCTCTGCCTCCCAAGTGCCTGAATTAAAAGTGTATACCACCATACCTGACCCTTGTCTAAGTTTTAAAGATTCATTTATTTTATTTTATGTACGTGAACATTTTGGCAGCATATCTGTTTGTACACCATATTTGTGCGTGGTGCCCGTGGAGGCCAGAAAGAAGCGTCAGATCCTCTGGAACTGGAATTAAGGATGGTGGACGTGGTGCTAGGAACTGAACCCATGTGTTTTGCAAAGACAAGTATTTCTTCACTGAGCCATCTGTTCAGTCTTCCTTGTCTATTTCTGCTTTGGTTATCTTGTTCTTGAGCTAGGAGTATTTTGTTTTTTAAAAAATATTTATTTGTTTATTTTTAGTTCATGCACACGAGTGTTTGGTGTTCACGTATGTAAGTGCACCAAGGTACGGTGGCCATAGCGACATTGGATCCCCTGGGACTGGAGTTACACAAAGGATTGTGAGCCACCATGTGGGTGCTGGGAACCAAAGCCAGGCTTGCGCAAGAACGCTAAGTGCTATCAATGGCTGAACCATTTCTCCAGTCCTTTTGCCCCTCCCAAGAGTTGTCTAATCATCTTGTCGGCTTCTCCATACAGAAGTCAGCTGGAATTTTGATGGCAAACCTCCTGAAGTGTTAGGTCAGTTTGGGGGGTCAACCTTGAGATGTCAAATCTCCTCCACCCTGAGCAATGGCTGTTTCTCCTTTTTTGTTTTTGTTTTTGTTTTTGTTTTTTGAGTCAGGGTTTCTCTCTGTAGCCTTGGCTATCCTAGAACTCACTATATAGACCACCAGGCTGGCTTTGAACTCACAGAGATCTGCTTCTCTCTGCCTCCTGAGTGCTGGGATGAAAGGCGTGTACCACTACCACTCAGCCATTTTTCCAATTCTTTAGATTTTCCTTCACTTCTTTAAATGTTTTCTAGTTTTCAGAGCACGACTTCTTTTGTTAAATTTTGAAGTTGTTTGTTCTTTCTTATGCTATCATCAGTTTTTAAAACATAATTTCTACTTTTGGATTTGTCTATTTGCACAAGTGCTTACCGTGTTCAGTGTTGTAAGGGCAGATAGCCGTGGACAGCTTTGAGGTTTAGTGAGATTGTGTATGGGACGGAGGCAAGTGGGCTTGGCCTTTGGCTTTTCTGGACTCTTCCCCTTCTTTGAGGCACGGCAGAGGAGGGTGTCCTACTGAGGCAAAAGAGCTCTTCAGAGTTAGAAAGAGGACTGCAGAGTTGGCTGAAGGAACTGACTATTTACATGGGAAATCCACCTGCCCATTCAGGTTGTGCCAGAGGCCACAGCCAAAGCAAGCTGTGCCACTCCAGAGAGGGGGGAGGAAGCTGCTCCCAGGAGGCCTGAGGGCTAGCTGAAGGGCCAAGGGAGAAGGAGGACTCTGTCCTCCCTCCTAAGGACTCCTGCAGGGAGGACCTTGCAGGACTTCCTTCACCTCCCTGGAGGGCCCCCCCCCCCCATGCTAGGAGACAAATAGGGGCAGCAGGACCTTTGGGGACCAGGACTATGCAAGACCTTGTCCATCCGAAGGTGAGGAACACGAGAAGCATTGTGACCCTAAGTCTGGTTCACTTTCTCACTGTACCAACTATCTCTTTCCTGTGACTGCTTCGACCTGGGCCTCTCACCCTAATGAACTGTTTCTCAAGCAGGGCAGTGGCTGTGAGTCTGGCCAATCAGGGACCCAGGGCTCCAGACAATCAGTGCCAGTCTGTGCACTTCTCTCCCTTCTCCGGGGCTTCTTTCGCCACTGCCCCTCCCCCATGCCTGGAAGTCCAGTTCCTCATCTCGACAGTGGCTTCTTCTTCAGCTCAGGTCCTGTGGCACCTGGGAGCAGCCTGCAGACCCTAAAGCTGTCTTCCATCTTCTCTAGTACCAGACTTTCTGAACCTACTGTCCCTGTGTCTCAGGCCAAGTCTCAGAGGGATGGCCTAAGCCAGGATGCACTCAGTGGGCCTTGTGGGATGCAGAAGGAACTCTGTCTCCTTTTGGTTCTCCATACAGGGCCCTGTGTATATGATGCATAGACATCCTGCCTAGGGCTGGAGAAAAGTTCTGATGAGGGAGGCGAGTGTACTCTTAAGTATCAAGACAGTTGCTGTGGCTAATTCTGCCTGGTGGGACACTCTCCTTTGTGACTTGGAGGAGGCTCTAGTGCCATGGGAAGACAGAACAGCTGCCATCAGGAGGTGTCTGTCTGGTGATAGGCAGAGCACGGACCACAGCCCAGACTGATGGGTTGAAAAACCATCTGCCAATCAACCATATGATGTCAGAAAAATGATTTCATTCCTTTGGACCTTGACTTTCCCAATGGTAGATGGGCCAATGGCCAGACCTTAGAGACAGTTGGGAATTTGTAGTTGGGTGACCTTTTCAAGTGAAGGCCGTTCTATGCATTTTTTGACTGTTTATCAGCATCTCTGGTTGCCACACATTAAACCCTAGTAACAACTCTCTACTTCCAGTTGTGACAACATCTCCAGATGTTCCCAATAAGTGTTGCCTGACTGGCAAGCATTGGCTTGGATGTATTCAGTTTGCCTAGAACGACACCTGCTCAGGAACAACTTAGCTCTGATTACCATAGGGACAAAAGCAAAGAGAGCAATGTGCTTCACATTTTTATTTTTTTCCTTCTCGCTCCGGCCCAAGTATTTAATGTAAGTACACTGTAGCTGTCTTCAGACACACCAGAAGAGGGCATCAGATCTCACTACAGATGGTTATGAGCCACCATGTGATTGCTGGGATTTGAACTCAGGACCTCCGGAAGAGCAGTCAGTGCTCTTAACTGCTGAGCCATCTCTCCAGCCCCCTCACATTTTTGAGGACTGGAGTGTGGGATCTGTGGTGAAGAGGACAGACCCAATCTTTTAATTAATTAATTAATTAATTGGTTTGGTTGTTTGGCTTGGTTTTTCAAGACAGAGTTTCTCTGTGTCGTCCTGGAACTTGTTCTGTAGACTAGACTGGCCTCAGACTCAGAGATTCCCCTGCCTCTTCCTCCTGAGTGCTGGGATTAAAAGCATGAGTTTAGCTCACGGCCTGTGTTTGTTTGTTGTATATTTTCTGTGTAGCCCTGGCTGTCTTGGAACTCTCTCTGCAGACCAAGTTGGCCTGAACTCAGAAATTTACCTGTCTCTGCTTCCTGAGTATTGGAACTAAAGGTGTGTGCCACCACTGCCCGGTTAAGGACATCTAGTCTGAAGAAATGTTAGCAGTGTCTTAGTGTAGCATAGAGTACTCTTTCAGAGGACCTGAGCTGGGTTCCCAGCATTAAGGTCTAGGGGTATCTGATATCTCTAGTCTCCAAGGGCCACAGTCGTGTGTATCACCCCCATTATGCACACATTAATTAAAAACAAATAAATTGAATGCCACCAGTGGAGTGGTTCAGCGGTAGAGCTCATATCTAGCACGTTCTAGGTCTTGGATTCGATCCCCATCACAACAAAAGGAAAAACAGTAAATAAGATTTCCTCATTGTCCTGACCAACTCTTCCCGTCTAGGATCTGCTAACCTCAGATGTGCTTTTGAGTCCCCAGTGAGTGTCCTGGGGCACACACATCAAGATGCCTGAAGACATGGGAAGGAGGAGGCCCAGCCCCTCTGGCTGCCAGAGGCTCTGTCTTCACTCAGCAGGAAGCTCCTTCAGTTTAAATTATATCTCAAGGGATCCGAAGAAAGGGCTCACCAGTCTGGCATCTGTGTGCTCAGCTCATGCATTTGTTCATTTGCAAAACACTCACCAAGGGTTTGCTGTGCACCAAACATTGCTTAGGACATCGGAGACAGGCTGCATAGTGGCTTAAAAGCTCCCAACCCTGGCTTGATAGAAGAGGGAGAATTACATTGGCCATGGAGCCAAAGGTTAAGGATCCTGGTCAGGGAGGAGCCCTGAAGAGGTATGGGGTGGTGTAGAGGATGGCTCTGGATCATTTTATAAAGACTTAGTGTCAGCCTTAGACATACTAACAGACCTCCACAGGCTCCACAGGAAGGTGCTCTTGGTAAGGCTCCTTCAAGCAGGGCCCAGCCAAGGTTCCTGCTCCTCCCTCCTGCTCCACCGCATGACAGGAGCAGAGACTTTGAGGGGCTGCTCAGACGGGGCCCTGGCCCTGACTCATACCCCGCCTCCAAGACAAGCTCCACCTGCACATAATTAGATGTTGCCTCCAATCACTTTGAACTGCATGGCAGTCAGACAGCTCAGCTGGGGGAGCAGCAAGGCGGCCTCTCAGTTCTGGAGGGAGAATGGGCCTGCCCTCCAGACACTGGGTAACCAGGAGCCCTTGGGGCAGAGCAGGCAGTAGGGGCAGGCAGGGTCAGGCAGGACCTAGCAGGAACTCAAACCCATGAACCCTTCCTTCTTACCTCCATCTTGGCTCCTAGCCTCCTCTGGGGTTTGCTGGGTGGGGCTGCACTCACGGGGTTGTTAAAAAAAACAAATCACTGAACAGACTTGGTGGAGAGGAATAAGCAGACCAAATTATGGTCCTATGAGAAGCTGGGTTCAGGCAAAATGGGTGTGGCTGGTCCACGGTGATGCTGGGATGCAGATCTGGGCACTCAGAAGCCCAGTCAACACAGTCACACGTCAGTTCCCTAAAGACCAGGAACTTCCTTGTCTCTGAGGGGAGTCGGGACTGTTAAAAACTCTGCCTGCCTTAGGACCTTGGGACCAGGTCCCCATAGAAAGTGTGTGGGGTTGTTGGAAGTTGGTGATGCTGAAGTAGCGTCTAAGATCAAATGTAACATTTGGGAACATCTGGGGAGTCTAACCACAGTGACTTTTGTCATCCAGAACTGTGTCTCCCAAGCAGGACTCCTTCCCTGTGATCCCTATTTTCATGTGAGATCAGGGAGAGTACTGAGGCCTGCCCTGCCTTCCTTCAGCAAGATTATGAGGATCAGATCCGGCTACGACAAAGGAGAACAGAAACGAATGTGAAAACTCAGAATACACTTGCGTGGTTATTAATATCGACTTCCTACCATCCCTGTGGGAGCACAGCCATTGCAGGTGGGCAGGTTCTCAGCCCCCCTTAGAGCCAAGTCTTTGCTATACCCTAAAGCTGTCCTCAGGAGCACTTTGAGTCCAGACTCCCTCACCTCCCCAGCCTTCTGGCACAGTCCCCCTGGGGTTGGTGGGGGAGTGTGCTTACGTAGTATAATTTGTCTGTGAGGGATTCCTTGATGTCATATAAGAGCACATGCACACGGCACATCAAACATACAGACATCAGCACATGTGCGCCCGCACCCATATCTTGCTAGACACAGGTAACTCTTACACATATGCACATACAGGTATACACAGGCAGGTGCCTTCTCTGAAGCTGGTTCCATCACCATCTGAGGCCAGTGGAGCAGGCAAAGATGTTATTATCTGGGTGGTGGTGGTTGCTGTAAACGTCCTTAGGAAAAAAAATCTCAGCTTGGCAAAAAAACAAAAAACAAAAACAAAACAAAAAAAAAACAAAACAAAACAAAAAAAACACCAAAAAAAAAAAAAAAAAAAACATCAAACATCGGCCAGCAGCCACAGATAGCAGAGGCGACGGCCCTTTGGGGCCCTTTCCAGTGCAGACCTGCCTCCTCGTTTGGAAAAACGACTTATTATTAATCTGTGATTGAAACTGTAATTATGCCATCACCCGGTCAACAAGCTGGAACACGGTGCTGGCTGGCAGGACTTCGGGGAAGTGTGTTCTTCCCCTCGACTGGGACCATGCTGGCACTTTCCCCAGCGAGTGTGTGCTGTGTGGATGGGGTGGCACCCTTGCCTGTAATCTCAGACCCACCTCTTTGCTAGGTGCTGGCTCTGGCTGCGCAGATGAGTGTCTCTGTGCTCCTCTCCCCAGAATCTGCCTGGGAGGTGTGGCCAGGGGATGTTCCCAAACAGAGAGCCCTAGCCCCAGGGGAATAGTGGAGCAGGAGTGTAGGACTGAGCCTTCTGGAATGGCAGTGTTCCTAGCATGCCCTCTGCAGTGGGCCCTTCCTCAGCACGCTGCATAGACACAGTCACAGGGCCTGCTAGCCCGTCCCTATCTCTAGGTCCCCTAAGGGTCGGCTGGCTCCAACTTCCTAGCTGTATCCTATATTAACTGGTTATCATACCCCAGATCTAGCATAAAAATACTTCCTGCTCATGACCTTTCTTAATCTTATTTATTTTTTATATGTATGGGTGTTTTGCCTGCATAGATGTCTATGCATCACATGTAAGCAGTACCCAGAGAGGCCAGAAGAAGGCATCAGGTACTAGACTAGAGTTAACAGACGACTGTGAGTCCCCGCTGTGGGAGCTGGGAATCGAACCTGGGTCCTCTGAAAAAACACAGAGCTCTTAACTGCTATTCCAAGTCTCTAGCCCCTTAGTAAATCTTTTTAAACCACTTAGTTCCAACACGAAGTAAAAGACCAGAACTAGCCTCACAAATAAGGCAGCTGTAACCAGTGGAGTCAGGTGCCCTGTCTGGGCCTCAGAGCTGGAGTTGAAGCCAGGTCTGCCATAGTCAGACTGTCTCTACCTACCCTGCAGCAAGCTCTGGTGAAGCTTCTGCATCGTACCTTTGGCCTTGGCCATTTATCTCTGTGCCTGTTTCTTCTCTGTCCCCTTGATTCTGCAGGCTGGGATGATCTGGGTCCTTCTAGTCTCCCATCTTCTACCCTGAATCACAATATGCCAGTCAGGAATCCTAGATCCCACTGATGACGCCCTGGATCTTTCTATACTGAATGGTGAGCGCCTGGATTCTGGTCACACCCACACACCATCCTGTGGGTCAAAGGGAGGCACTGTGGGTATGATTACGTTTGGGACGGTGATGGAAGGAAGGTCTTTGGAACAAGATAAAATTGTCTGAGCCTCGGGCCTTCATTGACGAATGGGTGTGGCAAGGCTTACCCCACAGGGATTCCGGCGGGAGGAACAGATGGGATGTAGCAGGGAAAGCTAACGGTTACGAAGTTCCCTTCGAGGACAAGGGTACCGCCCTGGATTGTTTCATAGTTGACATTCTCTGCAGCCAGCATGGTCTACATGGCCAACTAGGAGATGGTTTTAGGACCAGAAATTGTTGTGTCCCCTCCTCTCAATCCCAGGCTCTTCTTCACTTCATGGCCCACTAATATCTCAATTTCTTTATTCCTGTGTCATTCAGCTCCGGAGAAAGCCCCTTACTCTGTCTAAGGGCTCATTACTGTAATATCTTCCCATTAGGGCCTAGGGTATGGGCCAGGCTAATTTAGTCACATAACAAGCAGGGTCCTATTTCTGTCACCTTTCCTTAATTGAGAGAAGATCTAAACCACGGGGTCTCCAAATCCCACTATACCTGTGTAGAGCCGGGAAGTTTCTTGCCTAAGGTCACACACCAGGGAGTAGACAGAGACTGTGACTGTTTCCTAGGGCCTGACCACCACCAGAAACACATTACTGCCTTCAGAGAGGAGACAAACTCACACACAGCTTGTCAGATTGTGGGACAGTTGCCTGTGGGGTTTGGGGAAGAAGGCATAGTTCATGACCTGAGGTGTCAGTGACCTTTGCCATAGGGCAGAGGTCTTTCTTGAGTGAACAAGTCTGTGGGGTTGTTGGTAGGTTGTGCTTTGATGATTTCATCCCACGGAGCAGTGTTGGGATGAGCCCAGTGGGAAGTTGTGTGTGTGAGCATGGATTGGTGCAAACCAGCCTGAAGGGCATGTGGTGGTGTGCTCCCGTTCCTTCTTGTCTTCAACGCTTCTTCATAGGACAGTTTGGCACGTAAGGCATCATCTCAGAAGCAGAGGGAGCAGCCCTAAGTGCCTGTGCCTAGATCTGGGTTGAGTCCAGTACTCCTCAGAACACTGCTGGTACTGTGCCGTGTCTGTCCTGTGTTCCTGAAGGCACTTGGTTGGGCGGACGCTTGCCCCACATGTGCTTGGTGAGGCTCTCAGGCCTGGGTGTCACATTTGACAGAAAGACAGTTTCCCTCCCAGCACAGGACATAGTATTCAGCTAGAGCTGGGCAGGCTGAGGAGAGAAGGAAGCAGAATCTGGGCAGAGAGTACAGACTTCTGGCTGAGGTCAGAGGCCAGGCTGTTGTTACATCCCACAGAACCCCTCTGAGGTTGGTGCCACCACCTGCTTGCTACAGACAAGATATAGCCCTTAGGGCGCCAAGTGCAGGCCCTGGGCTGTGCAGTCTCTCATTTCACACAGGGCTGTGCAGCCAACCTCTCATAGTGCTCTGATCGCAAGCCCAGGTCTCATCCCCCCCCCCCCCCCCCCATTCTTTGACCTGATGCAGTGCTTGATGAACTGCTTGAAGGCATAATACTAACAGACTTCTGGCTATCCTGGACTTGCTTTGTAGACCAGGCTGGCCCCAGATTAATAGAGATCCTCCTGCCTCTGCCTCCAGAGTGCTGGGCTTAAAGGTGTGCACTACTTTGCCTTGCACAATACTGTATCTTTATAGGGACATTGGGGGATGGTGTCAGCACAGCTGGGAAGTCAGGGCTCTTTCGTTTCCTGTTTGTCCCTAAGACATCTATTAGGTAGAGAGGCACAGAGGTGGCTCAGGGTTTTCCTTGGTGCTCTCTTCAAGTCTTTCCCTCACAAGTTCTGTAAGTTGGGGGCTCTTTAGGACAGTGGTTCTCAACCTGTGAATTGCATGGCCCCTTTAGGGGCTGAACAGCCCTTACACAGGAGTTGCCAAAGATCAAAGGGAAAACAGATATTTCTATTACCACTCACAACAGTAGCAAAATTCCAGTTATAAAGTAGCAGCAAAAGTTATTTTATGGTTGGGGGTCACCATAGCATGAGTAACTGTTTTCTAGGATCCCAGCGTCAGGAAGGTTGAGAACCACTGCTCCAGGAGAACCTGAACTCTGCTTTTATCTAGTCCAGTCTTTAGGACATAAAAAGCTGCAAATATTTCTGGGCAGCCTTGAGACAGCTTCCTCTCTTCCATCTCTGAGAAAGCGCTGTTGGCTACTCCACCCATTTCCCATATGAAGCCTGAGAGGAGCTAGCCGACTCGAGGTCCTGCTTGTCTCCTCTCCCACATCTCGTCATACCTTCAGCTCCTGCTCAGCAATGAGAGGGGACAAGGGAAGATGGAAGCAGGTGAGGAAGGAGAGGTGTCCAGGAACAGGATCCTCCCAGTCTGGCCCCGAGGGAGGGACTGAGGTTGCCATGGCGTCTCAGGCCCGCCTTATCCTCCTTGACCAAACCCTGCCGCTTCTCCCAAAAAATGCTAAATTTAAGAAGTACTGCGCTGCATTAAAGAGCAATGGGTGTGTTGGGAAGGGAGAATGCCATGCCACGAGGGCCGAAGCGTGAGGCCTGGTGCATGCGCGTTGCAGGCGTGAACATAGCCTGCTCTGGGGGCAGTGGTACCCTTCAAGAGGGGAGAAGGCCCCAAGAGCATGGCACCTGCTTGGGAGGGCAGGATACCAGAGTTTCACAGCCTAGGGCAGATCCCTCAAGTTTGCCACAGGTCAAGTCACAAGGGACTGATGCTTCCTGAAGACTCTGCTCTTCCTGGAGGCAGTCTAGTAAGGCTTCTCACAGTCAGCTCAGAACTAGGAGGGGAAGACATGTTTGCCTCCATTGGGTTTCCGGCCATCTTTCCCTCCTCCCTGGGGCGCCTCAGGTATCTGTGAAGCTCTACCCAACTAGGCTGAACTCTCTCTCTCTGCTTCCCCCTTACTTCTGCCTACTGAGTTTCTGACCATTCTCCTCTCTTCCTTGGGATGCAGGCTCTGTCACCAGCATCTCAGGAGCGGCATGAAGAGGGTCATCCTTCAGTCGTAGCTCCTGTTGGTCTTGGCACATGATCCAACACATCTAACAGCATGTTCTGGGTGCTATGTGGAAATCAGCTGTCCCTCAGAATTCATGCCCTCCTCACATGAATTCCTCACAAGACACGCTCTTCTTCCCACTGGTGGGCGGTGATCATGTCTTATACTTTCAGTCTTCAACCAGACAGAGATTGGCGAAACCTTCAAACCTCCATCTGACACTCTCTCTCTCTCTCTCTCTCTCTCTCTCTCTCTCTCTCTCTCTCTCTCTCCTTTTCTCAACATAGAAGTGACCTGTTTTGTTACTTATGGTTACCGTCGAAGCAGCTGGCACAAGGTCGGTGCCAATCAAAGGCCTGCTCACAGCGTACGTGACTGTTGGAAAGAGTTAAGTGTACTGATTACTTTTTGTTGTTTGTTATTGAGACACAATCTGGGTATATAGACCAGGCTGACCTTGGACTCTGGCTCCTCTTGGCTCCTCCTGCCTCCTGTGTGCTGAGTTTACAAAAAGAGCTCCCCAACATCTGGACTTTTGACTAGTATTCATAGGTAAAAAAAATTAATACCATGTATATTTAGTACAAAAGCCTTAGACAACAGACATGCAATCAACCAACCAATCAACCAATCAATCAATCAATACTTTAAGGGCCTGGAGAGATGATTCAGCAGTTAAGAGCACTTGCTGCTCTTTCAGAGAACTTGAGAAAAGTTCCTAGCATTTATATTGTGTAGAAGTTAAGCCCTGGTTCTTCCCCCCAGCCCATGCTCCCAGAAATAAGACTCAGAGTTAGAATCTATTTACAAGGGCTGGAGAGATGGCTCAGAGGTTAAGAGCAAATTATGGACAGTAATTATTAATAAATGGTGATATGGTTAACTGTTGGAAGTTTTTTAGGTTTTTTCAACATCTTTTTAATTTAAAAAATTTTTATGTGTGGATATATGGGTGGTGGGGTGGGGATTATACACATATGATCGCAGGTGCCTGTGCAGGCCAGAGGCACAAGATTCCTAGAGTATGAGTGGTTGTCTGCCTATGGCTTAGACAGAAAATAGAGGTGGGATATCCAGGAGGAGAAAGAATTCTGGGAGAGAGAAGGTGGGAAAGTCACCGAAAAGATGTGACAAGACAGAGGCATGGTACCTGAGCACAGGTAACCAGCCACGTGGCAGAATGTAGACTGGAGTAAATGAGACATTTTAAGTTATGTCTACTCAGAGAAGAACCTAGCTATATGGCCAAGATACTTGTAAATAGATTCTTTTTGTAAAAAAAGATGTATTTATTTTATGTATATGAATACACTGCAGCTGTCTTCAGACACACCAGAAGAGGGCATCAGATCCCATTACAGATGGTTGTGAGCCACCATGTGGTTGCTGGGAATTGAACTTAGGACCTCTGGAAGAGCAGTCAGGGCTCTTAACCACTGAGCCATCTCTCCAGCCCCCAAGTATGCACAGTTTAAAGCCTTGATTTATATTATTAAATCACAAGAAACAACTTGCTTTAGAAACCAAACAAACACAAACACAATTTCCTACTTTGCCAAGGGTAATAAATTCTCCTTTGAGGGTTCTGAGAGGATCCTCTGGTATATATATGAATATCTATCTATCTATCTATCTATCTATCTATCTATCTATCTATCTATCTATCTATCTATCATCTATCTCCTCCTGGCTGGTGCCACCTTTCCTTCAGTGTGTTGTGTGTGTTACTTTAGCAGAGGCATCTTAGGGACCCTCTCCTGCAATACAGTCCTCTTGTTGACCTTCTGTATGTGTCCTGGGGACACTCAGCACCCCTTCTGTACACCTCTTCCCAAATCCACCAGAATGGAGTCCTGGTCTTCCTCAGAGCCTTCGCTGACAGCACAAGAGCTAAGAAAACAGTCTATGAAGGATGCCTGTGTTATTAGTTTCTTTTCCATTGCGGTGTCTAAATTATGTGGCACAGATAACCTAGAGAAGGAAAGATTCATTTGGTTCACAGTTTCAAAGGGTTCGGTACATCCTGGCAGGGGAGGGTGATGTCACTGAGATGGTGGTGGGCGGGGAAATGCTCAGGGATAGCATATCCCCATGACACACCCCTAGAGACCCATTTCCTTCACATGGGTCCTCCTGTCTTCCCAAATTTCCAAAACCTTCAAAAATAGTGCCACCAAGTTAGGACCAAGTCTTCAAAACAGGAGTCTGTGGGAGACATTTCACTTCAATACCATAACGGAGTATCACTACCTCTAGACTCAAATCGACAGAGATGGTGGTATGCAAGACACTGTAGAAGCTACTTTAAGTAGTAGAGGCAAGATACGGGTATTAGATCACACATCCTCTAGCTGCCCCCCCCCCCAGGCCAAGCCCTCCCCTCCACAGTCTCTCAAGGCTAGCTACAGAGAGCCGCTGTGACCTTGCAGTTCTCAGAGTCCCCTCCCTCCCCTTTGCAGCTGTGCACAAAGCCCAGATCCTCTGATGCCCAGGCTTAAGAAAACCTTGAAGTACATCTGGTGTCTTCCTGCCTCGTGACTTCTAGCATGTAGGCTAGATAACATGGAGCCCTCCCCCATCTCCTTCTAGAGACCTGGAAGAACCAGAATCCCACTTTGTCCTACAGAACCAAAGCCATCGCGCATGCTGGGGTCTGCTTGTTTTGTTTTGGTGATGTGGTTTCCTTTGAGCCATACGTGCTCCTTTAAGTAACCCTAATAAAGAAATTAAAAGATCACCAAGTTGGACTTGGGTAGGATCATTTCTTTGGTCTGTTTTCCAGTGGCTTATCTGTAGTGAAAAAGATGTTTTTATCTTCCCAGGAAACATCTCCCAACACCCATAGGAGGAATGGAGGGGAGGTTTTGGCTTAACTAAATCGAAGTGGAGGACCTGAAAGCAGGAACAGAGACACTTCTGTGGTGGGTGGGAGACAAGTAGAGCCTGCTTCTGCTGAGTCTGGCCAGTTGTTCCCTCACTGTCCCTTAGGCAGCGCCTGGTACCCAGTACACACACTTGTCGGATCCTCGTGATGACACTGCACCTTTTCTAAGATGACAAAACAGTTTCAGAGAAACTCATGGTTTAGTGCAGGAGGCAGGTGCAGGGTTCCACCCAATGCTACAGCCTGTTGGCTCCCCTGTCTGATTCCCCAGGGGCCGTAACAGTAGCACGTCTAGTACCTGGGACTCCTGTGCTTTAGCTTTTAGGGAATACAATGCTTTAAGTACATTGTACTCTTTATTATATAGGGGCATTGTTGCTTGTAGTATACATATAGACTACACTCTAAGGGCTGTATAGGGGTAAGTTTAGGGTTTTTCTAATGTGACTTTGATGCTTTTATGTTCATATTTTCCACTGCATTACTGTGCTTCATATTTTTAGTACCCTGCTTTCCAGTTTCCTAATCCTCACTCAACTTCATCTAATTTGCTGAATAATCTGTCTATTACATTATGACTATGTTTTTATTTCTGTAGTTCCATTTGATATCTTTGAAGGTTTCCATGTATTTATTTCCGAGACAACATTTCTCTGCATAACCCTGGCTGTCCTGATATTTGCTCTGTAGACCAGGTTGGCCTCCGACTCAGAAATCCACCTTCCTCTGCTTCCCGAGGGCTGGGATTGAAGGATGCCACCACCTCACCTGGCTGGTTTCCAGTTCTTTTAAAATTCTTTATTTTCTATATCCCTTTAACACATGAATCACAATTATTTTAAAGTCTATCATTTTAAATATCAGTATCTGGACATGTCAAATATCTATATCTGTTGCTACTATTTTTTTCTTCCTGGTTTTACTCCTATGTGCCTGTTGCCTGGTATAGCTGGCACATTTTGCTGACATGGGTAAGCCATAGACACAATTGAGAACCTGGATGACCCAGAGGTTTACTCTTGTAAACCTCTCTTGTTTTGGGAGGGAAAAATGAGTAGAATCAACTCTCTTGAATCCAACTTGCATGATATTTGTGAACTCTATTTCTAATTTGTAATTCTTTTTTCAAGATAGTGTTTCATGTAGCCCAGGCTGGCCTCAAACTTAGCATGTAGCCAAGGATGACCTTAAACATTTAATCCTCTTTCTTTTACTTCCAGCCCCCCAATATGCTCTTTAAAGACAATTAAGAGTATTACACCACCTCCACCTCTACCACCTCTACCACCTCCACCATCAAGCCACAGGCAGGGAGGCAATTCTCAGATTCCTCAGATTTTTCTTTTCTTTTCTTTTCTTTTCTTTTCTTTTCTTTTCTTTTCTTTTCTTTTCTTTTCTTTTCTTTTCTTTTCTTTTCTTTTCTTTTCTTTTCTTTCTTTTTTTTTTGGTACTAGAGAATCTAACCCAGAGCCTTGTGGGAAGTTTCTTAGTTCTTGTTGGGTTTGTTTGTTTGTTTAAAGATGGTCTTGCCATGTAGCCCAGGTTGGCCTCTAGCTCTCTACTCTTCTGCCTATCTGTTTCCTGAGATTACAGGCGCACGTTTCTCCTTGCTTTCAGTAAACTGAGCCCTGGATCATCTGGGATGGGGCGTGGGGACTTGCAGGCAATTTCAGGCTACCTTAGTGCCAGGGGCTCTATTGCATTTCATGGGGGGCCTGGAGACCCACGCTGAACGGAGGAATGGGACTCAGGAAGCTTCTAAGATTAGAGGATCTGCAACTGTGGAGTAATTTTTTTAGAAAAAGGACCCAGGCTGCCTCCAGTTCCTCAGAGAGCTCTGAGACCCCACAAAGGGCCAAGCCTGTGCACGCTGCCTGTTTGTCAGCATTTCCTGCCACACGGCAATTCCACAATTGCTGGGGAATCCGCAGAGAGGACCATCTCGCCTACTCTGAGCGTGGATGGGGCTCGTGCCCAGAGTTCTCCAAGGAATTCTCCACAGAACTTTAATGTTTAGGTGGCTTGTCACATGTCAGAGGGCTTTCTGCCAGCCCTCTCAGTAGCTGCTGACAGGAAAGCCATCCTATCAGCGAGTGGTATATTTGCTGGGTCTCCTGCTTCTGAGAGAGACTACCAAGCCAAGCCTGGTGTCAGGTGAGCATGTGAGAGTTCTTAAGCTCCACTCCACCACGTTGATATGATGGATGACAAAGGAAACACAGTCCCCCCCAAACGGTAGAAGTTATGGGGGACCTTCTCCTTCACGGCCTGCCCGGTCTCTCTCTGTGTCTGGGGGCTGTAGGAGAAGCTCTGACACTCCAGAGCCAGCATGTCCACTCTCTAAAACGGGCCAGCAGCAAGGGACGTTTACTCATGAACATTGCTCTTATGAAGTTATTGTTTCTCTCCCATAAAATTCTCACCATTATCTTTGTTTCTTAAACACACCCACCAACAGCCATTCTTTCTCTTACACAGAATCCTCTCTCACACACAAATTCTTTCACCCAGAGAATTCTCTCACACAGAATCCTCCCTCTCTCTCACACTCACACACAGAGAATTGTCTCTCACACAGAATTGTCTCTCACACATAGAATTGTCTCTCACACAGAGAATTTTCTCACACACAGAATCCTCTTTCTCACACACAAAGACAGAACTGTCTCTCATACAGAGAATTGTCTCACACACAGAATTGTCTCTCACACACAAATTCTCTCACACAGAGAATTATCTCTCACACAGGATTGTCTCTCACACAGAGAACTTTCTCACACACAGAATCCTCTCTCACACACAGAATCCTCTCTCACACACAGAATTCTTTTCCTCTCACAAACAGAATTGTCTCTCTCTCACACACAATTGACTCTCATACAGAATTGTCTCTCACAGATTCTCTTACACACAGAATTCTCTCTCACACATGAAATTCTCTCACGAAGAGAATTCTCTCCCTCACAGACTTCTCTCTAACAGAATTCTTTCTCACACAGAATTCTCTCTCACAAACAAAAGGAGCATCTTGAGAAAGGCAGCCAGAGCAAGGCTTTAAGGAGCAAGTACCTGGGCACACAGCCACGTAGTCACAGAGAACATACATGGAGCTCTTGCTCTTAACCCCCCTGTTATGACCACCAACAGTAAACAGCAAAACCCAAAACAATAAATCCAGATAAAGGGGTGCTAACAATGACGGCTTTACCTAGCTAAGCGGCTGCGGTGGGGGACCTGGCAGTAAATAAGGAGCAAAGACTGTAAATCACACTTGGAGATCAGATCGATATACAGGGAACTTGACCCAACTCTCACCAGAGAGTGTATGTGCCAGTAGTCCTGAGCAATGGTGTGGGGACTCTCCAGGCTCTGCTGATACAGAGAAGAGGATGCCCTGTTTGGAACACAGGGTCACAGCCCAGCCCTGCTGGGAGCTGCGGAGCCACCCCTGGGCTGGTTGCTGGATCTCTCTGAGCTTCCTTCGCTTGTGCTGTGAATCAAATAGGCACCAATATTCTAAGACCCCAGTTCCCTATGCCCTAGTCTTGGGTGAATGACAGTTCTGCCAAGACCCCAGCTGGCCAGTGACAGGAAGACAGCAACACACAGTACAGGGAGCGATTTTACTGGAAAGATGAGAGGAAATTGCATCTTTAATAATTCACCGGCCGGTTTGGAGAGAGGCAGGTTGGCGGGCTGCGGAGCCGCCAGGCGATCCCAGCTTCGGTTCCTGGAAATCCGCTGGCTCCAGAGCCTGCCCAAGAGGCTCGGGGCCTCCATCTCCTTCTGGCTGAGGGACAGCAGGAGCCGACAGAGTCTAGACCAGGGTGAGAGGTTAAAACACAGCCATCCCGGGAACCTGCTAGATTGATATCCCCAGCCAAAAGGAGCCAAAAGAATCGATAAGGCAGCCCAGGCGGGCAGCCAAGCTGGGCCCAGCCTGGTGGAGTCCTGGCAGAGGAGGGTCCAAGGCTTCAGGCAGCAGGCTGGGGTGGGGGCGCTCTCCTCCACAGTCCCAGAAGGAGGAGGCCCCATAGGCAGGTGGGGATCAGTGCTGTGCTCGGTTAGCCAGTCCATCAGGTGAGGTAGAGGATCCTACCTTGGCCCTTTCTTCCCTCCTGGACTCTCTCAGGGGAAAAGCCTTAAGCTGACTGGCACAGGAATGTCAGGATGTAGCTGGAGATACAAAGCAGGTGAGGAAGAGAAGGCAGCAGAAGAGCTATGTGACCATGCCAGAGGGGACACGAGCCAGATTCTGCTCTCCGGAGCCCGTACCATTGATCCTTCCTGGCAGAGTTCTTCACGTATCCTCCTTGCTGTGCCCCTTCCTTCTGAGAGGATCTGCAGGACAAGAGGTACCTGAGGCCCTTTGCTCTGGGAAGAACACAGCTTTTGTAGACTGTCTTTATCAGAAAGCCCTTTCCTGAAGGGCTGGAGACTCTCAGGTAACTAACTTGAAATGTCAAAGCCTTCCTTGGTGGGCCAGTGTTCAGTACTGAGGGGATACTCCAAGGAGATCAGATGGGGTTTGAGAGGATGTCGGGGGTCAAAGTGGTTTGGACAGAACGCTTCTTCTTTAGCACTGCTGCTCCCCCAAAGTTAACAGAGGTGACTAAGGGTTCTCAGGACACAGTTTGAGAAGCAGTGCTCTAACCTGCTTTGACATTTGGGAATCTGGAACTTAAGGGAGCAATTCCCACCCAGTCTGATGATGGCTCAGGCCTGCAATTTCAGGAAGGCATCTGCACCTTACCCTTGCAAGTTTGAGGGCAACTTGGGCTGCATAGCAAGATTGAGTCTCCAAGCAAGCAAGCAAGCAAGCAAGCAAGCAGGCAAGCAAAACCCCAAACCAACCAAAGGAAGCATCATTCTCACAAACAACTACCTGACTGACATGGAGCCAGGGGGCAGATTGCTGTTCTGTTGGCTGCATGCATCCCAGGGACCCTAGGGGACCTTTGCTCACGCTCTGATGAAGCGACAGTTAGTGCGAGCAACCGAGAGGCTGTCACTCGAGTCAGCAGATCCAGCTTGATGCACTGGTTCTTGTCCTTGCCAGGCTTGTGAGTCTCACCTTCGTCCTGGGAACAGGACGATCAGGCCACCCACCCCCTCGTGGCCTTCCAAGTCACGCTATTAGACTCATGCTATGACTCTAATTCTGGGTGAGAAAAACTCTCCTGTCTAGTGGATCCAATATTTTGGGAAGCCATTTGGAATCAGAGGCAGAAATGTTCCTAGCTAGATAGATGAATTAGCTGTTAAAATCATCAGTACACAAAGTAGGGTGTGGTGGCACTGATCTTCAATCCCAGCACCGGGGAAGCTGAGACACAAAAACTTGGCATTTGAGGACCGCATGGGTGAGACCTTATTTCACTTGGCCACCACCATGACGAAAGACGTCCACCTATGCTGCAAAGCTCGTGGTCTTTGCTGATAAGAATGCTCCTGGGGCCCTCAGTGAGGGCCTGCTTGCTCCTAGACAAACAGTTCTGACAAGTGGCTTAGTTTCTCAGGCCACAACAAGGATAGTGATAACAGTAAGAAGAGTTTTAGGATGAGAGAGGAGACAGAAGTGTGGCCCAGGGACACAGGAATTAATTAAACACACAGAGGGCATACCTTGATAATCTCTGGGGCTGGCCCTGGATTACAGTTCACTCTATTAATTCGTGTTTTGGAAATGACCCTGGGCTGTCTTGTGCAGCTTTTTCCCCACCTAAGCTCTGAGAATGGGCCTTACTACCTGCCCCCACCCAGCTTCCCTCAAATCCACGGATAAAAGACACACAGTTGTTCCTTTTCAACTTGTCTTTTGACACGATTGCTGGGCGCTATGATCTCCAGCAAGCCCTTATCAATATTAATATTCTTATTTCCACACCTGCCTGCCCTAAACTTAGTTGCCTAGTTACATCCCCACTCACCCGCCTGTTGGAGCAGCTACAGGCCGCGGCTCCACCAGAGACTGCACATCTGGTCAGCTTTTCTCCATTAGAAGCATGGCAAACACTCTCCTCCCTTGCATCTGTCTCTTTTCCCCCAGGGACCTGGAAGTCCCGCCTACTCTTTCCATCCAGCAATTGGCTCATGGCTTCTTTACGGACAGATCAAGAGCCAGTTGGGGAACAGGACAGCATCAGAACCACCCCTATACCAGCGAAAAGATACACGCAACACTGGGCCATTTCACCCCAAGAAAGGGTGAAATATACAGTGTATGAAATCAGGGTGCAAAACACTCCCATGGAGATATTCCAACCAACCAACCCAGCCAAACCAAACCAACCAACTAACCAATCAAACCAAACAAACAAAAACCCCAAATCAAACCATATCAACTAAACAACCAACCAACCAATCAAACCAAACCAACCAATCAAACAAAAACCCCAACCCAACCCAACCCAACCAACCAACAACCAATCAAAACAAACCAACCAATCAAACAACCCCAACCCAACCCAACCCAACCAACCAACAACCAATCAAACCAAACCAACCAATCAAACCAAACAAACAAAAACCCCAAATCAAACCAAATCAACTAACCAACCAACCAATCAAACCAAACCAACTAAACAATCAAACAAAAACCCCAAACCAAACCAACCAACCAGCAACCAACCAAACCAAACCAACCAATCAAACCAAACAAACAAAAACCCCAAATCAAACCTAAACAACCAAGCCAACTACACAAACCAAACCAAACCCAAACCCAAGGTTGGGGGGTGGTGGTGCAAGCCTTCAATCCTAGTACTTGGGAAGCAGAGGCAGGTGGATCTCTGAGTTCAAGGCCACTCTGAGTTCCAGGACAGGCAGGGCTACAAAGAAAAACCCTGTCTCAAAAAACAACCAAACCAAACCAACCAACCAACCAACCAACCAACCAACCAACCAACCAACCAACTAACCAACCAAACAAACAAACAAAGCTTCATAGTTTAAAGAGGCATGTTAGTCACATGATCAGCTCCCAGTGCACAATGTCAGGGGCCTGGGAGGGAGAGATCTAATTGGTGTGAATATCAGAACCCACAAACTCCTGGGACTGGATCCTCCTTCCTAACCAAACTGCCTCCTACCTGGAGAGTAGTCCCCAGATGCTTCTCACTCCCTCTTTCTCTTTTAGTTGCTCCTGTATGCTGTGTGAAGGTTCATATCCCTGAACTGGGTTTGCTTCTGGGCCAGTATGGGAACAACCAATCCTTCCTATTTGGCCCAGAGGGGATTTATAACCCTGACTTGGAGGGCACTCAGGGCACACTTCCTGAAGGAAGTGACTTCTAAGCAAAACTCTGCTCCACTAGTCACTGTGATTTAAACATGCTGAGCTCTGCCTCTTGTCATCGTGGAGGAGAAGGAGGCTGGCAGCCTAATGTTGCCCAAACTCTACCCAGTCACAGCCCTGGAGCCACAGAAACGTGAGACACGGACCCTGGGATTTTCAGCTTGCTCATTCATCACTTTGAGTGCCATGGCAGAAGTCACCCAGGAAAGACCCAAGTGCCTTTTTTTGTGCCTATAATGTCACCTTTCTGTCCTCCATCAGCCTCATCAGATTGGCACGGATGTCTGTGTTCCTCTAGACTGAGACTGCCCTGGAGTGCATGCCTGGCACTGGGGGCCCCTGAGCCCTTCTGTCACTTATTTAGTTTACCTTGGACTTACCTTGATGGCCCCAAGCAAGTGTTCTATTGGATCACCCAAGAGCCTTGACCAGAGCCCCCGCTGTGCCCTGGGAACTGAGGAGCTGGAATGGGCTGACTGTCTTGTAATGGGAGGAGTAAGGGCTGAATGAAGCTTCTAGAACTCCGAGCATGATGCCTCCGGCTAGTTCTTAGAGACTCTGCTTGAGCACAGTAATTGCCGGCTGGAGACCTCCTTTCAACTCAGCTCAGCGGGATGGTCCTGTGAGGCCCTGTGCACAGACCGTCCTACATTTAGCTAAGAAATGCTGAAGCTAGGCCTGGCAGTGCACATGTGGAACCTTAGCACTCAGGAGGCTGAGGCAGGAAGATTGAATTAGACATTTCCCTGGAGTGGCTCCAAATCACTTTGGTGATTAGTGGAACTGACACCTGTGTGGCCTGTATTGCAAGCGTGCAGGTGTGAGTGTCTGCTGTGGAGCCTACCACTGTGGGCTCATCAAGAAGCAAGTCTGTAGGGAGCACAGACTACTAGGTTTTGTGCACGGGAGTGAGTGAGCATCTTTAGAATGCAGCTGCCAGATGTTTCAGTGACACATGAGAGTGGGGGTGCTCTAGAAGCTTGTCCTCAGTTGTCAGCATGCAGGCTTGGGTTCTGGGGTTCTCCCTAGCTTGTCACCTGATAGGGAGGGGCTACTCCTTCTTCCTAGTCTGGGAATGAAATTGGGCAGGTAGTACTACCTGAGACCCTAAGTCAGGCATTGGCTCTCTATCACGGGCATGCTACTGTCAGAACCTTGCACCAGACACCCAGCAATTGAGCTCTGCTCGTGAGAGGATGGCTGTGGTCTGAGACCCTCTGCTGCCAGGGAGGCTGACACAGCAGGCTGCTGCTAGCTCTCATTTTCTGAACGTATTTCCCTAAAGCCCTCCAGTGCAAGGGAAAGAAATTGGAAAGCACTGGGGGCAGGTGAGGGGTTTCAGAAGCAGGAATTTGGTGCCTGAGATCATCACACACAGAACCCTCTACACATTGGAGCAGCTGTGAGATTCTGGCTGTAGTCATCTGTCCCCAGAGTCAATGATACCCATAGTCTGTATGCTCCTGTGAATTACAGGAGACGGAGGATAGAGGAGTGCTCAGTTAGAGAAACTGATGGGGATGGAGACTCATGTGTGGGGGATATTGGGTTGGTTCCTCATGTGGCTTCTGTGAGCTGCCCTCCTAACCCCCTCCTTGCCCTAAGTCGCCCTGAAACCAAATGGGCAGCCAGGAAAGGCAGGGCTCCTTGCTCAGGGAAGATACCTACACAGGGCTGATGTTCCCTTAGGCTGATTAGCATGCTGCTATGAAGGACTAGCTCCAAATTCAGGTTAGAATTCTAAGCCCTAGTATAGTAGCTTTCGGAGGTGTACCTTTGGGGGTGTGTCACAAAAGTGAGCCCTTATGAATGGAGTTAGTGTCCTTACAAAAGCTGCCCCCCCACCCCAGTTCTTTGTGAACCTCTTTTCTGCCTGCATAGATGCAATGGGAAGTTGGCAGTCTGCAGCCAGAAGGGTCCTCACGGAAGTCTGCTATGCTGGCACCTCTGCCCCAGACTGTCAGTTTAATAAACTGTTGTTCATAAGCCATCTAGCTCTGGGGTGCTCTGTTATAGTAACGTGGATGGATGAAGATGGGCTCACTTGTGGGGTCCACAAAATATGATTTCTTTGAAAATTAGAATGAAAACTTAACATTCAAGTTAAAGAAAATGTTTGATAATTATTGATATATTTATCTCTATACTAATATAGAGAGGCAGGCTTGGGAAAGCAAAAGTGCTTAGGGCCCATGAGTGTCATAGACACCCTTGAATCAGAGTGTGTATTCTGTTGAACTCAAGTGGCTTACTGGACCCTCCCCCACTCTGAATGTGCTGGCCACCGCACGTCAACCACGGTGGCAAAGCCAGCATCACAGCTTGGAGTATGGCTACAAGACCTACTACAGGTGTCAGTTCTACAAGACCATCAGTGTTCTTCATGGTCAACATTATGCTGTGCTCCCGGGTGGCGGATGGTGGCTCTCAACCCGTCCCCTCTGGTACCCCAATCAAGGTATGACATGCCTACTACCCTTAAGTCAGAAAAGGGGTTCTCTAAGGTCAGGGTTCTGGAAGTTACGCTGTGTGGGTGTGTCCTGTATCTGCAGTTAGAAGAAGTTTCTAGCAATTTGTTTATTGGCCTGGCCCTTGAAGTGTCACCCCACAGGGACTCTCTTATCTCCTGCCTTTGGAAACTGGGACCCAGCAGGACACACTGTACAATGAACTCAAACTTTGTAGGCTCCTCCCACACCTGTGCAGAAAGCCCAGATGCCCTGGCCTCTACAGCCTGGTCCCCTCTCAGCAGGCAGCTGGCTGTCCCTTTGTCTGACTGGCCACTGCAGGGGACAGGGCATGGGGCAGAATGATAGCCAGCTTTCAGGGCTAGGGTAAAAGGCACTTGGCTGGATCTGGCCCTTGCATTGTTTGCCCTTGGTTCATCTGTAAAATGGGAGTCAGAACCACTTAACTGGTATGAAATCCAGCTCAGTGCTAAAGCTTCATGAGGCTTTGGGTTCCATATCCAGCACCACAAAAAAGTCAAAGCAGGACTGGCAAAATGGCTGGGGGGTGGGGTGGGGGAAGGAAGATGCTTCTGGTGTAATCCTGGTAACCTGAGTTTAATTCCAAGAACCTTTGTAGAGATAAGAGGAAAGGACAGACTCCACAGAACTATCCTTTGATTTATCTTTAATAAACAAACACTTTTTAAAAGACTTGAGCTGCAGCATAGGGGTTTAGGGGTGACTCACCTGCTCCCCTAGGAAGCTCACCCGTACATGCACTGTAGCAAGCACACACCGACACACAGAGATACACACACAGTCATATGCAACACACAGACACACACACACACACACACACACACACACACACACACACACAGACACAGACACACATACACACAGACACACAGACAAACACCTGCATGCACAGACAACAAGAAACAAGGGGCTGGAGAAATGGCTCAGCAGTTAAGAGTACTTGCTGCTCTTGGCAGAGGACCAGGGTTCAGTTCCCAGTACATACATGGTGGCTCACAACCATTCATAACTCCAGGTCCAGAAGAGCTGATGCCTTCTTTTGACCCCTGCAGGTATCGGGAACACATGTGGTACACATACCACGTGGGCAAAAAACTCATATACACACCATAAAGTTAAAGATCTTACACAGAAAACCAAGCAAGCCCACCCCAAATACCACTTGTCTGCCTACCTCACTGGACCAACTGAGAGCATTAACCAGGAGCAGAACCACTGTCTCCCTGCCCAGCGGTCCCTTCACTTAGCTTCCAATCTGTTCCCAACCTTTGCTTTGGTACTCAAAAGGCCTTTCTCAGTTTTGTGGTGTGTTCTAGATAATCATTTCAAACGAAGCGTTCCTCTCTTGCGTTTCTATAGAGCTAGGACCAATGTAACCCACTCCTTAAAAAGACGGAGGACTCGCTGACAGGCTGCATGGGACTCAGTAATCTATACCCTTCTAAGCGGGACTAAGTCACCCAGAATCATCTCTTTGGTGCAGTTTCAGGTTTGGACTCCTCTTTCTCCCTGGGAGTTATCTTCAAACACTTTCCTTTTGCCCCCTCATCCCTGCTCCTACGCCTTCAAATTTTTGACAAGGATCTCAGTCATTTAATTAAATCATCATTTCCTTCTATCCAAGTTGTGTAGGTTTGATTATCCTGAGGCAGTTTGTGGAGGTATTCAGACTCAGTCCTGAGAAATGAATCTCCACATTCTCTTGAGGCTGCTCTGCGCCCACCTAGGGAGGAGGTGACCGCTACACAGGAGGGTTGTTACTAAGAGGCAGTGTTCCCCTGCTTCTCCACATTAGAAACTGTGGATGAGGGTGCACTATCACATATACCTCATGGGGCTCATTTATGGCTGGATGAAAGACTCATTCGACTGCTCGAGACTGGACCGATACTTGTGACAGAGACTTTGCCAGAGTCTCGGGCTTCTTAGAAGGAGTCATCACCAAATGCTATGGGGATATTTCCCAGGATGCTGTAGGGCTAGGGGCTGGTTAAATTTGTAACAAGCCAAAGCTATCACAAAGGCTATTTTCTTCAGGAAATTCCACCACCCCGACTTGGCCTCAGAGCCCAGCTTTTAGAGACAGAAGTCTCATTCCTTTATCCACATTATCTTGTACGAGCCCTTCCCCAACCTCCTCCGGCCCTGAGAGTTTGCTCTTTCCCCGGACAACAGCCAGGGGAGAGGTGAGGACTCGCAACCAGCACATAGCCTGGGCTGGGCTCTCCTAAGACTCTCAGAAAGCTTCCCATTGCTGAGCTCAAGACAGAGAAGAAAGACTCAGTATGTTTCTGGTTTTGGTATCATTTATTTTTTTTAAACCCACTTGGAGTTTGGGTTCAGCTGGGAAGCAGGATATACGGAGAGACGGATAGACGGAAGGGGTCGGTGCGAGCAGGATTGGCCCATAGCTTTGGCGGCAACCCCCAGCCCCTGCTCCAGGAGGTAGGCCCTGTTGCCAGGCTCCCAGCTGGCTCAGGTGAGGCTCCAGATCGATCTTCTGGGGCAAATGTCCTGAGCAGAGGAGAATTCTATTCTCTCCAACCCACCTCGTCAAAGACCCAGTCAGAGGTTTTCCAACACCGTGCCAGGCAGCTGAGGGACGTCACACTGCGGGCAGGCCTGAGTGTATGGGACAACGAACACTGTCTGGCTTCTGGTTCCAGGTAACAGCCTAGGCTGTGACTATCCAGAGGCTGCCATCGTGAGTGGCCCCAAGGTGCGCCTTCTCTTGCTTCTTGGGCTGCCTGGGCTCCATCCCTACAGTTGCCCTGGTTGCAACCAGTGATATACTTCCCACCCCACCCCCACCCTCAGACAAAATAAAATAAAATACAATAAAAATTAGAATAAATACCAATTGGGTCAACATTTACATTTACACAAATGGACAAGATGATCCCCAAACTGTAAAGGTTACAGACTGAATGAGGAAGGATGCGTGGATAAAGTTGTTTTTGGGGGCGAAAGAGGTTCCCCATGGTCGATGTTGGGGGTCCTGGCCTTGTCCAGGGGAGGTTGAGAGCCCACAGGAGCTGTGGTCCCAGAGCTTAGGCAATATGGCCAGTTCATGAGGAGAACAGTGACCAGCAGGCCACTTGAATGGAAAACAAGGACTAACTCGTCCTGACAGGTACGGGGGCCTAAAAAGGCTCAATATCAGATCATCATGGCCAGACAGGACAACACAAGTCTGAGAGAGGCTTTGCCTCCTGCTCATTCATTCAGATGCAGGCTTTGATAGGTTGTTTCTCTGGCAGCAGGAGATCAGGGTCTGTGGGTGCCTGCAAGTCTCCCACTTCCTGCTTGAGTTGTCCCCCACAAGGAAGGTGCTCAGCCTTTTAGATTTTAGGCTTCACTGTTTTCTCTTTAAAAAATAAAATTTAAAAAAAGGTTTTCTTTCCATGTCTGAAAAAGTAGCAGGGATCTGCATTTAAAACAGACAGACAGACAGACAGCTGGAAGTGTCATATTAGGATGAACCAGGAAGTGGTTTCAAGCAACGGAATACACTAGGCAAACTGCAAGTCTGGAGCCACCGGGACACAACAAGTAATTAAAAATATATTTATATATGTATACATATTTATATCTTGCATCTTCATACTGGTCCTCAAGGCCCTAGGAGGGAAGCTCTTGAGGCAAGACCCCCAAATAGGACATTAAGAAGGAGCTGAATTGGGCCATGGTGCCCATAAAGCCATGGTCTCTGCCTCTTTAAGGGACACTAGCCCCTCTACACAGTGTTTGGGAGCTACTGTGTGGAGCCTACTCTGTGAGCCCAGTGAGGAGTCTAGGAGACCTCTCTACTGTGGCTTGACTCTCCACCATCAGCCATTCTTCCTCACGGTCCTGCTTTACTCTTAGCAGATGCGAATGTACATACATGTGTTTGCACACACACACACACATACACACACACACACACACACACACACACACACACACACACACACACGCTCACACCACCCTAGAGACACCTGGGAATGGGAAGCAGGCCTATGCAAGCACACCTGTGGCTCTCCGAGGCTGCAGGGAGCAGGTGCCTATGGGCCTGGGCTGCCCAACCCTATGTGAGTGTGATTTCCCTGGTGTCTTCTCTGGGCATTCTACCTGCCCTGCTCTTCCCTCAACACCTTCTGTGGGGCTTCTAGTGTCCCTGGGCTCCAGGCTCAGCCTAAAGGCTGGGATGGGAGACAAGGCAGCAAGAAGCAGAGAAAAGAAGGATAGAAAGGAGAGAAAAAGGAGAGAGATCAAAGCTGGGGTGGCCATGACCTCTACACCTTATTCCCAGCAGCCCCCTTCAGAGGCCCCATCTTGGGACCTGAACACTTCAGTTGGAGACAGCCAGAGAGAACTCGGGAACCCTCCCTCCCCTCCCCCAGTCCCTTTCTATTCTAGACTTGGGACAGTTAAGAGAAAGTGTCCTTCCTTTTCACTCTAGCTAGCCTGAATTCAAGTAGGAGGTCTGGAGAGCAGTGGTTCTCGATCCTCCCGACCTGTGACCCTTTACCATTCCTGCTCTTCCCTGTGCTGTGGTGACACCCCAACCATAAAATTATTTTCGTTGCTACTTCATAATTGTAATTTTGCTACAGTTAGGAATCGCAATATAAATATCTGATACGCAGGATATCTGCTATGTGACCCTTGTGAAAGGGTTGAGTCCCCACAGAGGTTGTGACCCACAGGTTGAGAACCACTGGTTAAGAGCCTCCACCATGGCTGAGGCATGACCAGGTCCATGTGGGATCATCAATATGTGGGTTCCAGCTTCCCAGAGATGAGGTGGAGGAGCCACCAGTCATCCCAGCAAGACCAGCCTCTCGGACTGCCTCGTCCTCCTCCCTAGCTATTATACAAGTGGTTGCTCCCTGGGACCAGAGCCTCCCAAGAAACCGGAGCTTTGTTTCTAGCCTGAGGAACTTCATCTGGCCGTCTGCCTGGTCGCCTACCAAACGGTTCCAGTCAGGACCAAGGATTTCCCCTCTCCCCAGCAGCCTTGGAGGTAGGGCGTGTGGGGTCTTGCCTGGGATGAAGCAAGGACTCATGAAGGAGGCTCCAAGACTCCGTGGGGCCAGCAGTGGGCTCTTCCTCCAACAGTTGCCTGGAACAAGACCTGCATTTGGTTTTAATTTGCCAGCCTCGTTTCTGGCCCTGTTTGCCATAACAGGGCCAGGGCAGGTCCTAAGGCAGTCAGTCCAGGGGACAGTATCAGCCCTTTGGAAGCTAGCAGTGGACAGAACAGAGGCACTGCAGGACAGGGGCCCAGGAACACAGGATTCCAGTGGGGACCCCCATTGGGGCAGAAGTTTCCAATTACTAGCTGGCTACTGGCAAGCTGCTAGTGGCTAGATTCTTTCCAGAGGGGGGCAGGGTTTGATCTCCCACTAATCAGGGGATCCTTGAGGGATAACTATGTGATCACAAAATCTAGGGCATTTTCATTGAGGAAAAGAGACTTCAAAGCAACCGACTTTTGAAAAACAAAATAAAAGGGTTCAAGCTGAGCTGTGAGCCCCGGCTCTCCCTTCTCTGCCTGGGGGAGCAGCAGGCCCTGGGGCTGGAGGCTGAGGGTGGAGGGTGGAGCAGGGAGGTTAGAGGAGAAAAAAAAGCCTCTCTCCAGCTCCGCTGGGGCTGACAAAGGCCATCAATTATGGGCGGCTGGTGGGGACCGTGCCTGCCTTTGTCCTCTCAGACATCTGCTACACGTTGCCTGCTGCCAGTTGGCGACTGTGGCTGACAGCACGTGGGAACAATGAACGCTGTCTCGACCCACTTTTTTCAGCCTTCAGCAGCCCTGGCTGACCCAAGCGGTGGCCAGAGGTGTGGGAGGCAGAGAGGCAGCTGTAGACAGTGAGGAGAGGCAGAGATTCCTCCCATAAAGCTCTATGGGGGATGGGCTGGAAGGTAGGGGGCGGGGAGGACTAGAGCCGAGGAGAGCAAGGGCGGGTGACCACCAGGACAAAGAGACATGCTTCCTTCCCTTGGTGTGAGCTGCCACATGCGCAGGCTGGGGGCTGCACGGGGAGCCCTTCTGAGGGATCCAATCCCCTCCTCCGCTGGCTCCAAACTGGCCACCGATGCTACCTGCCTCCCTGCTCAGTTCTCTTTCCCGCCAGGGCCACCCCTGTCCTTTCGCCTGTCCATCTGGCCCTGTGCACCAGGGCCCCAGCTGCCCACGGGCTGCCCGCCAGGCCCCCTTGGCTGTCAGGCTGTCAGTTTCTGGATGGTCCTGTTGTAGTACTGCGTGATGGGGGGCGTCAGAGGGTTCCAGCTGTTGGCGTGGAGTTCAATGACCTCCAGGAGCAGGGACCGAGTTAGCATGGACTCTGAGGGGCACAGCATCTTATCTCTCGCGCTGGCTAGGAGCTCCGTCATCATCTCTGGCAGCTGCTCCTCTAGCAGCCGGCCTGTGCTCTGTAGCTGTGGGTGAAAAGTGTGGTCAGGGTGGGGACTTGGACCCCGTAATATGCACTCCCCTTCCCGTCCCCGGGCTCCCCCCCTCCCCCAAATCCTTGGCTAGGTAGGCTGGAGGAAAGGACCAAAAAAAAAAAAAAAAAAAAAAAAAAAAAAAAAAAAAAAAAAAAAAAAAAAAAAAAAAATCTATATTGTCCTAGGAGTATGCAGATCCAGGCAGGAAAAGCCAACGGTGAGATTTAACAACCATCTGCCAGCAGATATGCCCCATACCAGGATATCGCCTGCTGCCCAGGCCTGACAGGTGTTTTCTACCCCAGAGCCTCCCCTCCTGCAGAAAGCTTTCTCTGACCCCATGTTCTGCTCCCTTGGGCTCTCAAGCATCTTTGTGGTAATTCCCAGGTATTTCTCTGGAAACAGATTAGTGATCAGTACCTGTGATGGTTTGTATGTGCTTAGCCCAGGGAGTGGCACTATTTGGAAGTGTGGCCTTGTTGGAGTAGGTGTGTCACTGTGGGTGTGGGCTTTAAGACCCTCACCCTAGCTGCCTGGAAGTTAGTCTTCCACTAGCAGCCTTCAGATGAAGATGTAGAGCTCTCAGCTCCTCCTGCACCATGCCTGTCTGGATGCTGCCATGCTCCCATCTTTATGATAATGGACTGAACCTCTGAACCTGTAAGCCAGTCCCAATAGAATATTGTCGTTATAAGAGTTGCCTTGGTCATGGTGTCTTCACAGCAGCAAACTCCTAACTAAGACAGTACCTATGTGTGTCTATTTGGAACATGAGGCTTGATGGGTCCCCTTTCTAAGCGCAAACATACCTCTAGCCCCAGAACTGACCTCTGTCCACATTTGTGATGATAACTAACAGAGAAATACAAACTGAAGTGGAAATCCAGTCAGGCAATTAATTGGGAGACCCATCAATCTTCGAGGGTAAAAAAAAAAAAAAAAAAAAAAAAACCCAAAAAACCACTGGTCAGGGGAAACCCTAATCTTTCTGGGCTTCTGGCTAACAACCCCTGCAGGACCCTTCTTCCTATATAATCTGAATGTTTCTTGCCACTGCACCCTGGATTGTCCTACCTGCGTTTCTAGCCTCCACCTTTCCCACAATGCCCCTCCCTGACATCTGCGAACCACTCTGACCTCCCTCCCCTGATTTCCAGGGGTATATGCACATTTCCCCATACATTCCCCAAACCCTGAGCATATGCCAGCCTTGGAGCCATCCGAAGGAACTGACCCTGACCTGCCTTTCCCTCTAATCTCTGCAAGCACTATGCAGGTGCCCAGCTGAACTCCAACAAACAAACTTCATGACCATCTTATCCAACCAAGGTAGTGCCAGGCTCTTGGGATGTAAAGCTCCTAGGACGTGGTCTTTGCCCCCTGAGCGTATAGTAAGCTCATTTGCATGGACAGGCTGGGTCCCCATGCCAGAAGGTCTTCTCTCTGTGTGCCATCCTGAGTGACTCTGGTCTATCTGTAGAGGGCAAGGATCTGTCCCAAGAACCCAGTTACACTCGGAAGGAAGAGTCCAGAAGAAGTCTTAGTGCTCAGTGGCTACATCTTGAGATCAGGAGTAGGGCCTCCCAGAAGCCAATGTAGGAGATTCAATCAAGCATTTGGCACCTTCTCCTAATTGCATATCAGGGAAGTGAAGGGAGCTCTTTGGGGGCAGCAGGTCACTTACAACCTCTTAAGACATTCGTATGGCACGCCTGATCTAAACAGCAGGAGGCCTTTGGACTGAGAAGTGGACAGTGCCAGCCTGTAAAGATTCCCCTAGAAAACAATCCTCTACGTGCCTGGCTCCACAGAAATCCTGGGACCAGTGACTTTGGTTTCCCTCAGCTGTGAGGCCTGAGGGCACGTGAATCTGGAATTAGACCATTTGAGCCCGCTGCTCACCTCCATGGAGCAGCAGAGGACAGCGTCTTCCTTCACATCCTGAGACTGCAAGAGCTGTGGAAGAGATGGCAGAGAAGAAAATGGTCAGACCGTACACAGCTGCTAGCTCCTGCAGGTGGGCCACTGTTCCGCTCATTCCTGTCCCAGCTGTGATGTTATTGGTGACCAACATCTTCACTGGGTCAGGAGTCAAGACCTGGCTGTGGGAGAGAGCTGAGCTATCAAACACGGTTCTCCATTGGTGCAACGCTGCAAACCCAAAGCCAACTGTGACTCCTCTGCATTGAGTGCTTATTAACCAAGGCATGACCAGGCTGCCTTGACCACATCCCACCAAGGTTTCCTCTGCCCATCCACCCTGTCTTCTCAACCTCTCTCTTCAGAAATTAAGACATAACTCATCTAACGTAAGATTCACTTTTTTTCTGTCTGAGACAGCCCTCACGTAGCCCAAGCTGGCCTTGACTTCTCTGTGTAACTGAAGATGATCTTGAATTCCTGGTGCCCCTGTCTCTATTACGTTTTGGGATTAGATATATGCACCACCATGTTTTGCTTGACTTTTCCCCCCCATTTAAAGCATGGTTTCATACAAGGTGCAGGCTGGTCTCGAACTAGCAATCCTCTTACCCCAGCTTTCCCAGTGCTGAGATTACTGATGCTACATTTGGCTCACAGTTAGCATTTTCAGTATGTAATGGCATGTCTCATATGTCTTACAGGTCTAGTTCCTATCTTTGTATTTTTGTCCCTGGAGACTCTAGGCCACCCCATAACCACAGATCTTACCATCTCACCTACTGAGGCCCTGCACACACATGACTCTTCAGATAGGCCTCCCCCTAGCAGCTGGTGTGTCACTGAAGCGCCTATCTATGCCCCACTAACATCTCTCTATGGCCCCTGACATCTGTCTCTTCTTGTGTGTCTGTTGTCTTCTCCCTCCATCACAAATGAAGGTTTATAAGACCAGGGCCTAATTTGTCCTCCTTTGTCCCCGGCCCTTGGCACAAGTGCTTAGTAAAAAAAGAAATTATTTGCTAGTAAGAGAATTTGGGAGGTAGGAAGATAGCCTGCTTGGCAGAGTCTACAGCAGGTAAGTGAAGGGTCAATCTGAGAGGCCACTGCCTTCAGAGCAGAGCGACACATACGGCCTTGGGAAGGTAACCGAGGATGAGAGCAGCCCCATCTCACACACCTCCCTTGCCAGAAAGGACATGGCGCAGATTTATAACTGGTGTTTATGCAAACACACAGCTCACGTGCCAGTGCCATCTAGGGCAACAGGTTCTCCACCTGTGGACCTCGATAACCGACCCTTTCACAGAGGTCACATATCAGATACATTACAATTCACAAACGTAGCCAAATGACAGTTACGAAGTAGCAATGAAAATAATGTTATGGTTGGGGGTCACCACTGTGTTAAAGGGCTGCAGCACTAGGAAGGTTGAGATCCACTGCTCTAGGGTAACATGGTGATAATTACCAGCTTCAAAGCCTCTGACCCAGCCAGTGTTACTTGCAGGACTTTCTTCTGAGCATGTGCCTATACACTTTATACAATATATTCATTATCTACTTCATTCTATTAGAGCAAACAAATGCTAGCAGTGTGGACACCTCCCGCTATGTCTGCACAGCAGACTGTGTAGCACACAGCTGTCTCTTCCCTCCACAATGGTGTCTGTCTGCTTCTGGTATTCTCTTGACTCTTATCCCAGGGTTATCAATCCTTAAGAAGAGCCCAGGAGGCTTCCTCTAAGAGCCACACACGGGTCTCTCATCTGGATACTCAGGAAACCAGGTTAAAGATTAGGAAACACATTCTGGAAAATGTTGGGGGGTATCTCACCCTGCAGTAGCATTCCACCCAGCCGACTCTGGGAGCTGATTCCAAGGCCTGGAAGGGTTTAGTGACCTGGTGGGAGAAGCTGGAGGGAAAGGTATGTCTGCTTCTGCTTACTTCCCAGGGAAGATGGAGACTAGGCTAGCATAAGGTGAGCTCTGCACAGCTCTGGGACTCCTGCTGTGACCTTCCCTCATGTGCCCCCAACCCCTCTCCTTGGGGTTGGGGGGCAGCTAGCAGGAGAAAATCCTTAAGCCAAAAATGGCTGGCTGGGAGTGGTAGAACACACCTGTAATATCAGGACTGCCTGTGGCAGGAGAATGTTGAGTTTAAGGCTAGTTTAGGCTCCATAGTGAGAGTCTACCTCAAAACAAACAAAAACCACAAGTCAAATCGCTGTAGACATTCCCATAGTTAAATAACATGCTACAGAAATTACATGGAAGGCAGAGGTTGAGAGGAGGGTATGGGAGACTGAAGGCCGCTTTCTCATAGTGCGTGTTGGCATGTGCTGGTCACGTTGGTCCGGAAATCAGTCTTTGGGTCTGTAGTATCTCCCCACAAGTGTCCGGTTTAGTGACAAGTGAGGAAAATATTACGGGAAATTCCTCAAAGATCCAGGGCCTGAGAAGCAATGGCAGCTATGGATGTGCTTTCCCGCTTCTGGTAATGAGCAGCTCAGAGGCCTGTCGGCAGAGTGCTTTGACCCCCGCCGAACCAACAATTCCTCCCTGCTTCTACCTACCATCCAAGGCCTGCTCATCTTCCTTTGGCCTTCCGTGACAGGATGAGGGTCTGCTGTCTGTCCATGTTCCTTCCTTTAGTCCTCTATTCTTTCCCCATGCCCCTATGCTATCCCAGGCTCCCCACAGATGAGTACCACTGCTCCTACCCGGCAGGGCCTTGTGCCCCTCACTTGGGACAGGGAAGACTGCTCAGGACTCCCAAGTAGAGCTGAGGGAGGGTTCCCTCTTCCAACCTTATCTTTTACTTGGCTGTTGGGAAAGCCTGGGCTAAGCCAAAAATCACACTGTGCGATAGGCCCTGTTGCACAGGCCTGCCAGGCTTTCTCAAGGAAGCTACTGAGGGCTGTGCCTTTCATTCTCCTGTCTTCAACGGTGCTGCGTACAGACAGGACATGAAGGAAAGGCTGGGGAGATGGCTCAGTTGGTAAAGTGCTTGTCTGGCAAGCAGGCAGACCTGAGATGGATCTCCAGAACCTGTGTAAAAATCTCAAGTGTCAGGGAACACACTTGTAATCTCAGCCTTGGGAAGGCAGAGACAGGAGGATCCCTGGGCTTCAAGAGCCTACTGGTCTAGCCTAATTACTGAGTCCCAGGTTCACGTGAAGAACTTGCCTCAAACACCAAGGAAGAAGACACCCGGCATTGGACTCAGATCTGCTCACCGTGCGCATGCAGCCTCACCTCTGTCTGTGGAACATGGATCCCTGAGACCCTTTAGCACTGACTGTAGGATAGTTCCTTCAACCTCCTCCTCTGACCTCTGTGTGCCCTGCCCTGTGGAGAGTCAGGAAGTCTCCACCTCTGCTTTTTGTGCTAACAAGAGGCTGGTGTGCCTCCTTCATGGAGGGCTCCCTCCTTGGAACCCCTCTGCATGCTGCCCAGAGCCATCAGTGGTTCCCTGGTATCTGCTACTGGACTTTGCCTCTGTGGATATCCTAGACACCCTTCCAAGCACAGAACCTTCTTGACCCAGATTTCCTGTTCTGTGTTCCACTTCTTCAAGTCTAGGTTCCCAAAAGGACAGCTGGGTTTTTTTTTTTTTCGATAAGAGAGCCCTGTTTGTATGTTGAGGGGCCAAACCATTCTCTCATTTATGTACGTTCTACTTGGGATTTTTCAGGAGAGACAGTTGCTTGAACTCAAAGATTGGTCTCAGAATGGAGTGGCCACTTGAACAGATATAACACTTGCATACTTCCTCATGGCTATTTGATTGGCAGTAGTCAAAGGCAAAGCAACCCAAGTGTCCATCATTGGGGAAAGGATGAATGAATGATCCATCTTCTGGGGCCGAATAATATTCAGGAGTTATGATGTGTTTTCACGTTAATGAACTTTCAAGACCCTGCTGAGAGGAGCCAGGCACAAAAGAACACATATAGCCTGGGTCTATTTACTTGAGTTCTGAGGACAGACACATTCATAGAGACAGAAAGCAGACGGTAGCTGATGGGAACTGGGGGTGGGATGGGAATTAGTCAACACAGACAGGTTTTCAATTGGGGAAATACAGAAAGTCTCTGTAGCAGTACGGTTGATGATAAAGCAACGTGAATGGGCTTAATACTGTAAAAGTATATTTAAAATGGTAAATATTATGGTATGTATATTTTACCACAACAAAAATAACTAGCTAGATATAAAAAAAACCAAAAACAACAACAACAACAACAATAACAACAACAACAACAACAACAACAAAAACCCAAAAAACCCACAGTGACCAGAGCAAAACCCTCTGGAAGAATAGACTGTCCTTCTGAGCCTCTTTGCTTAGGCTGCACCAACGGAGGACCAGCGTGGCCCATGTTCTCATGAAGGTCTGGGCGGGGAAGAGGCCACCCCTCATCCAAGTCTTTGGCATAGAGAGGGGTGTGGCGGGCCGGGCCAGGCAAGCCACCCGCACCCTTGCACCGTGAAATGTGTTTCTTGGACGAGAATCCAAGGCAATTGTGCGAGCCCACACACTGTTTGTTAGGAAGCGAGTGCATTCCTGGGCTATTGTCTCTGCCGGAGCCTTGTTGTGGGCACACCCATCACATCCTCCCTCAGGGAGAAGAAGCTGAGGTGCTCCATCCAGGCTGTGGGAGGCCTGACAGCAACCAGAGAAAGAGCATCCCCTTTCAGTCCCCCTTGGGAAGGGCTACGGACCATGGGCCTGGGCTGCCCAAGGCGTGCCCAAGATGGAACCAGGCTGGCTTTTGGGATGCCACCCAGCAGGGAGAGAAAGAAGGTGCGGATGGAAGGAGATGAGGGGCTGCCTTGATGTGCTGGCAGGGATGACCAAGGAGACCACCACAGCTTTGTGTCTCACTAGTGAGGGTGTCAACCTGAGGCATGCTGGCCAGCCCCTCCTGACCACCTCAGCTCTCCACAGGTACATTCTGCAGTCTTGGAGAACAGACCCAGCTGCCTTACACATGGTTATCAGTAGCATAGGTTCTGGGTGGGCTGGTGGAAGCAAGGCAGGTAGAGGGTAAAGAAGTCTATATCGTACGACCCTTGCTACCTTGCTGGAGACCAGAGCCCATCCTGATTGACTCTGTTTGTCCTGATTGGCTGGCTGTATATATGGAAGGACCAAGACCTGTAAGGGTAAAATCAAAGTGTGGAAGAAGTTGAAGGCCAGAAAGATCAAAAAGGGGTGGATACCTCAGAGATGGACGCAGACACTGACAGTGGAAAGAAAGGAGAAAAGATAGCACACAGCCCCAGCACATGGTACTGGGACCACAGGTTGTTGGGTTGGGGACTCCACAGTCGTCAGAACCTGTCTATCCTATGCCTCTGCTGGCTGTGGGCCTGCATCACAGCCAAGTCTAAAAGACAACATAGGAACTGAGACTCACAGTAATGACCTTGAGTCATCCAGAAGAGGGTCAATTATGCCTGCTTCTCTCTGTTCAGGGAGGCAGATAATCTATCCAAGAAAAGGCTATCATCAAAACTGTGCAGCAGGCTGACAATCAAGATCTGCCACTGACCAAGAGTCACCCAGGGCATGCCACTTAATCACGCTGCACCTCAGTTTCCTCATCTGAGAATGGGGATAATATCTGCCTCCCTGTTTTGAGAGTCAACTGAGATAATATATAGGCAAGAACTTTGAAAAGCACAAAGCCTGATCCAAGCGTGCACAAGGTGTTATTATTATGATTACACTTATATCTTTATAAACATATATCTTCTCTGCAGATCCCAACACACTTTGTACCCTCGTGACACTCTTGTGGAGACAGGCAAAGGCCACAGGCATTATTATCTCTACTTAATAGACAGAGAAACTGAACCTCAGTAGTTAAATGGCTTGCATAAGGCAGACAGAGAGTCTGAGCAGAGTTAGACGGAGCTCAGAGTCCTGGGTCAGCATCCTCTGCTTAGAGTACACTATTCTTTCTCCCAGACTAGCTAATTTTTAGTTTGATAACTGGAACTCATAATTCTTAATTCTGCTGACTGGTGGCTGTAAAAGCCAACCTGGGGCTTTTACACATGGCATAGATTTTGCCTGTTCTTTGATTGCACTGGTGACAACAGTATTCATCCATTTGCTGTCATCCATCTGCTTATCCATTCATCCACTTACCCACTTACCCTGACCTAACCATTCGCTCACCCTTCTATCTACACCTTGACCTACCTACCCACTCACCCATCCACCCACCCATCCATCCATCCACCCACCCATCCACCCATCCATCCATCCACCCACCCACCCACCCACCCACCCATCCACCCACCCATCCATCCATCCATCCATCCATCCATCCATCCATCCATCCATCCATCCATCCATCCATCCATGCAATCACATATCCACAGACACCAATGTTTAAGGAGCTTCCTATATGGTAAGCACAGTATAAACACAGACTAATGATAAGACTTCTAACTTAGGGAAGACTAGAGAGACTTTTGCCAGGCATAGGGGGTTACAGTATGGGGGGAACAGTGGAGGTAGTGGAGAATCTTCCAGGCATTTTGCAAAGAAGAATGTCCACAAGCTAAGACTATGAGAGCAAGCAGAGTTCACCAATGCACCGACCAGTATGTCAACAGCGTGTCAAGATACCTAAAGCCCAGAGGCTGGGAACAGGGGAACGGAGCCTAACAAACAAGGCCAGGGTCAAATACTAACTGGATTTAGATGTTGCACTGCTCAACAATGGTTTTTGTTTTTTGTTTTGTTTCATTTTGTGTTTAATCTCAAGGTTCTGGAGAGCCCCTGAAAGATTTTAGATGGGAGAGTAGCAGATGATATTTACATTTAAGAACGATCCTTTCTTTCACAGAGTGGAGAATAAACTAGACCAAGGAAGCCTGGGAACGTCAAGCCCAGTAAGAGGCTGTCATGTGAGACTGTGGTGGCTTGGACTGAGGCAGGTCTAAAGGGAGGGTCACGTCAAAGAGGGAATAGATTTACGGTGAGTACGGGGTCGGGGACATAGAAGTGGGGCTGTTGTTCCCAGGCTTGAAGCTTAATCAGATGCCTGCACAGCAATGTCACCAACAGTATGGGAGGCAGGAACGAGCGAGTTCAATGGGAGACTGGCTCTCTGGCTCAGTACCCAGGAGCAGTCAAGGCCATCAGCACGAATGAGGTGACCTGGAGAATGCACGGAATGAGAAGAGAAGGTGAGGGGTCTGATCTTGGATAGGAGAGGATGAACCCTTGGGGGGGAAGGGGAAGACAGTCAGAGATCTAAGTGGAGCTAGAGGAAGTAGCGTCATGGAAGGTAAGATTTCCAGGAAGTAGAAGGTCAGCAGGTCAAATGCTTGGAGAGGTTGAGTAAGATGAACAATGACCACAGTGGATTTAGTGATTAGGAAAGATGGTGACCTTTGCCATGATGACATCAGTGCGTGATAGAGTCAGGCAGAAGCTAGAGACCTGGCCTGGAGAATATGAAGGAAGCCCACAGTAGGCAGAGAAAGAATATACTCCTGCTTTCTTCCACTTGGGGGCCTGATACTTGCCTCTTCCTCCTTCCCTCCCCTAGTGTCTCTTGATTTTCTTCAGACCTCACCTATGGGAGAGAAGACATCAAGAGAAAAGAAGGGCACTGGTTTGACAGGAATGTGTGTGTGGAGGCCAGGGGATCTGTAACCTGTTTAAAAGTTTCAGCTTGAACTAGATTGGGCAGAGTCAGGAGAGTGGGGGATTGGGTACACAGATCAGTCTTGGAGAAGAGAAGGGCTCTCTCCCTCTGAGCTGGAGGCAGGGGCTGTGAAGGTTCTTAGGTGCTCATGGTGTCCACTGCAGGTAAACTACTAGGTTCAGAGCGTTCACATGTTAATGTCTTAGCATTATCTAAGATAATGTCTGTGCTGCTTGCATTTCAGATACCCCAAAGAAGGGAATTTCCCTTCATGTCACTTGTCTATTAGCCCAAAGAGGAGTCTTGGTAGGTTGGCCAGGATCAGACGTCAAGGAAGTGCATGCTTCAGCCCTAGCATTCAGTCCAAGCCTGTGTCCAAGGTCTGGCTGCCAGCCCTCTAATGGAGGCGAGCAGATTACCCTAGCTGTGGACCAGGCGCCCGGTGGGGATAATTAGTTTCCTTCTTGCCGAATCTGCAAACCTCCCCTACAAAGTGACCACACTAAATGTCACATGGGGGTAGTGCTTCATCCACAGCTGGCCCTGGGGAATGGAAATATCATCTGGGGCCCTCAGCAGACACTGAATCCTTCTGTAGACACCAGAGCCAGGGGCCACAGCTCCAGTGACTCCTCTAGGGAGCCAAACTCTGGTCGGTGGCCTGGATAAGAGGGAGTTCTGCTCACAATCCCTGCAGCTGTGAATTCCCAGGACCTTGGGGTCAGCCATGTCTGCAGTCACAGCCTCGCAGCTTTGCCTGTAGAGCCTCTCCCAGTTCTTACTAGAAGCTGCTTGTCTTTTCTGTTTTGAGTTACCCAACTTGCTTTAAGGGTGGACAGGAGAGACGGGAGATAGCTCCCTCTTCCCCCCCAGGAGGATCCTGAATGCCGGACAGCACCTTTGGGCTTCTCACCTGTTCCCGGCTTTACAGTTTCAGTGCTTGTTTCAGGTATGCTCTGTGTACACTTTTAAATGTCCTTCCCCAACCCCCGTTAGACACGATAATGATTTCTCATGCTGGGGGGGGGGGGCAGAACAGAAACAGGCGAGAAACAAAATAACTTCCCCGAGAGAACTCAATCGTGGGGATATGGGATTTGAACCTAGATCCAGTCTGGCTTCAAAGTCAGTGCGGTTTAGCTACTGACTCCCAATGAGTTGTGCAGAGTCAGGCCTGGGAAGGGTGGGTGGCTCCTTACCTGGTGTGCTTGGGATACTCTCAGGTTTTACCTGTCATTTGGAAACTATTAATAACAGTACTTCTTCCAACTGTTCTGCTTTGGATAGTTTACAGGGCCTCTTCTGCCCTGGGTTCAGCGTCTCCACTAATAAAGCAGGCGCAGGCTCCTGCCTCGCTCGCTCGGAGCTTCTGCCTCTCTCTGAGGGTGAGTATATAGATGGGGAGGAAGGCCTGGGCTGCCAATGCTCCGGTCCTCTCAGGGTGCTTCTCATGGAAGGGAGGAGGATGTCACCTCAACCGAGTCTGCCTGCCAACCTCCCCAACCCCACCCCGTCCCCACCCAAGAGAGAGAGTGTGAAATTGGGATGGGGTTATGGCAGCTGGCATATGACATACTGCTCTCTGCCGCAGCAAATGAAAGAAAGATAACAAGGCAGACATTCTCCCAGCTGCCTGTGGGGCAGCTTAGCTTAGGGAGCCAGGCACAGGGGCCATTCCTCATGATCACCCCTCACATTACCCTCTGAAGGAATGGAATAATTGTGGCCTGTGTCTGACTCAGCACCAAATAGTTCTCTGAGTCAGGGAGGGTTAAGGCTGGCTAGGGGCCAGGCCTGGGGCTCTGGGTGGGTGGCCAGGCTCCCTAGCTAGGGCCAGAGTGGTAACTCCTAGGTCTGTCTCACCATGCTGGTGCCCTGGGAAGAACAAGGAGAAAAGCGGGGCAGTAGAGGGGGTCAGGTTGCCTTCTGCCCCTGGCTGGGCCTCCTCCCTGCCCTGGCCCCCGCCAACCCCCCCTCCCCAAGTCCCTCCACCCACCCAAGGCCTGGACTTGACCTTGCTGGGTTTGCAGGGAGGGTGTGACAGCCTCTGGGTAAAGGGACCTAACTGCTGCAAAGGCATTTTCCGCTCTCTAAAGTAAACAATCAAACAGGAAATTAATAGAAAAACCCACTTCAACGGAAGGTTCAGGTTGTGATTTTCACAGCCCCAGAGCCAGGAAATTCAAGGTTATAGTTCCCATAGCAACTTGCTTGTAGAACGAGGGAGTGCTCCGTTGGAATAAGACCTTGAGGAGTCAAACAGGCCAGTCCTCTGCCTCCTAGAAACATCCTGAGCAGCAAGTCTGAATGACTTGGGTAGACTGCTGCTCCCAAGTGGGCCGTGGTGCAGGAGAATGCTGCAAACCTGGGTGTGTTCTCGGTGTTGTTCACAGTGTGAGCCCCGAGAGTTCACTCCTCTGTGAGCTGGTGACCATGCATCTTCAGGGGCTTTACTCTGTTCTGTGTTGGCTGTGTTCCCACAGCCTACGAAATGGGAAAGATCCTCAGAAAGCTCTGCCTACCTCACAGGCTTCATCCCCAAGTGAGCAGGGGCTGTACTGTGCCCGGCCTCCTTCACAACTTCTTGTCCCACCTACTGTCCTTTCTAGCACACCATTTGGACCTAGACTCTCTTCATTATTGACCTTGGACCCATTCCTATGGCTGTGTCTCTGCTAAGAGACATCTTGTTTGACTGAGCAGCTCCCAAGATAGCAAACACCCTCTTTCCTGCCCCAGACCCCTTTGCTGGTTTAAATATTCAATATTAAAATATTAGCTCTGAGTACCTTCACGGCTCTAGAGATGATAGCAAGCTAGTTACAGAGCCAGAGGCAGGCCTTCCCCTTCAAGTCGGGGTGAGAGGGAACTGGGCATCTTGGGTGGGGTTTTCTTTTGTGCGTATAGAGGAATCCCTACTTGACAGGAAAGGACAAGAGGGCGTTGGCACTCAATCTCTGGAGGAAACAGTCTGGAATTCTTCGTAACTAGTACGCTGCTGCTGACCTCCTGCTCATATGCCCCCCCCCCCACAGCCCCCTGGCCTTACCATGGGACCCAAAAGAGGGACACTTTCCAAGTTGTATCTGTAGCTTCCTGGGCACCAGGCCTGTGGCAAGAGGGCACCCAGCCACCTGCCCAGCTGCCAGCCTGACTCTGGAGCCAGCGCCTGAAGTGAGCATGGCTGGGGCAAGTGAGAAGCGGCGCCTGCCCGGGAGACACAATGTCTCCCTGATTTCCTAACAGGCCCAGGGCTGTGCCAGGGTCCGATGGGCAGCTCCCCAGGTCCAGCCTCACTTGCGAAACTGTCCTTTCCTCTTATGGAGCGAGCTTCCTGGGGGTGGCTATGCTGCTGTCTAGAGTTGCAAGAGTGCTAGCCAAAGCACACCTTCTGTGAGCCCCCTCCTCCCTTCCTGCATCCCCCCCCCCACCATGCAGTAGCTCTGAGGCTACTCCTCAGGAGTGTGTTGATCCCTTTCACAACACCAGATAGACTTAATCACTACAGATGGCAGGGATGTCAATAGAGCGATGACTTCTTGTATCTCTGAGGAGCCTCACCCATTTGTTACAGAAGAAGTGGCTCCCTACACCTCAAGGCTCTCACTTAAAGATAGGGCCCGAAGATAATCTGGGGGGGGCCAATCCATCCACCTTTCCCTGTACCTAGCAGGAAGATGCTCCTTAGAGATTTGTTGTAATAGACCTACATCAACACTTGCAAGTCTGTTCTCCCAATGGCAGGAAACACAATCCATCTTAGACTTCATGGGAGGACAGTGCAAAAGTGACCAGCAAGAATCTTGAGGGACAGGTCACATGCTGAGCCATTTGTCTGCCGCTGAGCATGCCATTAAAAAAAAAAAAAAAAAAGCAAAACCAAAACACTCTGCTTAAATTATTCTCTCCCATGTATCAATATTCTCTGGCTGCATTTAAGAATGAACATAAGGGGCTGGAAAGATGGCTCGGCAGTTAAGAGAACTGAGTGCTCTTCCAGAGGTCCTGAGTTCAATTCTGAGCAACCACATGGTGGCTCACAACCATCTGTAATGGGATCTGACGCCCTCTTCTGGTGTGTCTGAAGACAGCTACAGTATACACATATACATTAAATAAACAAATAATTCTTAAAAACAAAAAACCAAGAAAAGAATGAACATAAAATGCCAGGCAGTGGTGCGTGCCTTTAGTCCTAGCACTCAGGAGACGGAAGCAGGCGAATTTCTGAGTTCAAGGCCAGCCTAGACAACAGAGTAAGTTCCGAGAGAGCCAGGACTACACAGAGAAACCCTGTCTCAAAAAACCAACAAGACAAAACAAAAAGCCATAAAGCTGGACATGGTGGGGCATGCCTTTAATTCCAGCACTCAGGGGGCAGAGGCAGGTGAGTTTCAGGCCAGTCTGGTCTACACTTCAATTTCCAGGACAGCCAGGGCTACATAGAGAGACCCTGTTTAAAAAAAAAAAAAAAGAGCCCATAGATATCTGGATCCTAGTCAGGGGTGTGGCCTTCCTGTGATGGAGAAGATGTGGTGGCAGAAACCACACTGTAGAAGCTGGACTAAGGGCTCTCCCTGAGGTGACAAAACCCAGCCTGCTCCTTAATGGGTTAGCCATAACCAAGGACAAACAGATCAGGACAGCTGGGTCTGGGACTAGTATGCTCTACTAGTTTAGAGAATAATAGGGCATAATTAGTATTGTACGCAAGAGTGTCAGGCACCCAGTAGGAGGGCAGACAGGCCTGGGCTGAGAAAAGGGCCTGGGGCCACTTGGGGGCCTCAGAAGGGATTTGGGGAGGACTCTGCCAAGACTCAGAGATAAGAGACTTTAATTGGCACCTCGAAATGTGTTTGACTTTAGAGCCTAACCCTTAGCAGAGTTGACATGTAAGAATGGGGCAGTGCTACCACAGCCGGGGGCATCTTTTCAGATGAATAATTCCCAGCCAGTATTCTTGTTCTCCATGCCGTCCTTCTGTGTTCAACTGACTGTGTCTCACGGAGATACAGGGCTTAGTTTGGCATTTCTGCTCCTGGCCCACTTCCCCCAGGGCCTACCTTGTCCTCTCTCCTCTTCCAGACCTTCTGGCCAAGCTTATCTGTTTGCAGGCCTATGGAGCTGTCCTTCCTGTCCTCACCAGCCTTCTGTTTCTGATCACCACTTCTGCTGCTGAACACACCTCCTGGGTCCACTTCTCAGATAACTCTAGACAACCTCACAACCTCCTCCGTCCCCCTCCTCCCTAGCCCTCTTCTGTCCTCCTCTTTTCCCCCTTCCCTCCTCCCTTAAGTCTGCCCAAGTGCTCCCATAGTGTCCTTGGCAAGAAGCTCACTATTCGTGGTCTGGAGGCAACTATTTGGTTTCTCCCAGACTCTGGTATCTGTGAAGGCTGGATTTCTTCACATTGCTCATGCTGGGTTTGTGCCTAGCTGACCCCCATAGAAGACTGGAAAATTGGATCTGAAAGAAGCTTGTACTGTCTAGGGCAAAGCTACCCCAAAGGGCCTCTTAGTTGACCAAGAGGCTTAAGGTAGGAGCAGGTCTTACTTTCAACTCCTCCACAGGTAGAAAAATGTATCCATCCATCATCCATCCATCCACCCACCCGCCCACTCACTCATCCATCTACCTGCCTAAACATTCACTCATCCATATACCCACCCACCCACCTACCCACTCATTCACCTATCCATCTGTGGGGCAGTGATCTGTGACAGGCAATCTAGCACCCGGTGGAGCACAGGCGTAAACTCTAGGCGACCCAGCGGAATCCGCAAGGGACCAGAAAACGTTATGCCAACGCTCCTGGGAGGCTTTTGGCTCCGGTCAAGTACTACCCCTCCTCAGGTAGAGGCGTGGCCACAGAGCCCCAAGCCATCCCCATGTTAATGAGACACCTAGAGACTTAGCCATGCTCCTTCCTTGTTACTATATCTGCCTCGCCTCTCCCAGAGGGGCAGGGGTACAATTCCATCCACGCCACTCTCCACAATGAAAATAAACGTCTTAGAATTATGGACTGTCTCTTCATCTGGACCCACCGTGGGAAGTGAGGGATCAGGCCCTTGATTAGGGAGCCACATCTAATCTCTCGCTGAGAGCTTCCCAGCGCTCCCAGGTGGTACCCATTCACCCAAGCCTAAGCACCTAGCTCGGATCCCAAGCCGCCGAAAATTGGTCTCGGCGGAAACCCCAGCTCCGCTCTGGCTAGCCCGCCTGCAACACCTTGTGGCGACTGTGGTGCCCTTGGCTAGAGAACCCATGGAGACGGCTGCCGAGAGTTCCCTGAGAATGGCCCCCTTCCCCACCCATGGGCAGGGCCTGCAAAGGCTTCCCACAGTCCCCACCTGCCCGTCGGACTGTGTGGGAAGCCTCGAGGCCACTTCCTGAGTGTCTCCTGTCCCACCCAGAGCCCTAGCGCTAGGGTCAGACACGTAGGGCTTCTTTCCACCACGCCAGGTTTGTTCCCACATCCATCTACCTACCCACTCATCCATCCATCTACCCATCCATCCATCCATCCATCCATCCATCCATCCATCCACCCAATAAAGTGGCCCTGAGCCCAGCAGATAGATCTCTGGAACGCAAGGTATAGGATACTAATCCTAACTCTGCTACTCACTTAGGCTGCACAACTTAGTGGCCACCTCTCTATGTCTCATCTTTCTGATTGGCAGTGTGGGCAGAGCAATGGTCTCTTCCTCTGTGGATTGCTGCTGCAGGTATGAAGACAGACACCACTTGGAATAGCCAGTGTACAGCAAGCTCAGCTCCGCCAGTGAGACTGTGGTGCCCTTGGCTAGAGAACCCATGGAGACGGCTGCCGAGAGTTCCCTGAGAATGGCCCCCTTCCCCACCCATGGGCAGGGCCTGCAAAGGCTTCCCACAGTCCCCACCTGCCCGTCGGACTGTGTGGCCCGCATGGGGCACAGGATGAGGGTGGGATGACAGGCAGAGCTCTTCTCACCCATTTGTCACCTGTATAGAGGGGGAGGCTCGAGAAGTCTTCCCGGGGAGAGACATTTCCCAGGGAGAGATCAGGGAAAGAATGGGAAAGACCAGTGGTCTACAGTGTTAGCAGAAGGGACGAAAACGGGCAGGGAACAGGAGGAGGGAAGCATGGTTAGAACACTGGTTGGTGACTCAGGCAGCAGGTACAGTGGCCTAGCTGAGCCTCAGAGAGAGAACAAAGTGACCAGCTCTAAGGGAGTTGCAGAAGTTGTCCACAGCCCTGGGATCTGGTGGTTCAGGATGGATACGGTAAGACTTGGAAACAGCTTTGGGCTTAGCGCAGCCAGAAGTGGGTGGACCTGCAAAGAGGTGTCATTGGGGAGCAGGAGGTGGGTCCATAAGGCATTAGAAGTCTGAGGGGTCTATGGTCAGGCCAGGGTGAGGTGTTAAAGAGAGAGATGAGCACAGGTTGGGCTGCACAGATCCGGGGTTTGTGTAGTCAGAGTCTGGGAGAGGTATTGATCCTGCATAGCTCTTGAGATGGTACCTCTGGAGCCAGGGTTGCCCATGCCTTGGCTAATCCCACTTCTATTGGCCTATAGTCAAGTCTCCCGTACTGCACTGTGTGCCATTGGCTCTGAGAAGGTGATCTGTACACCTTGAACCCATCTAAGGCTGAATCCATGAGTGTGTACATACACTTCTTGCCTACACTGGTGCTTTAGAGGTCACCAGGAGGGAGACTAGTTTCAGGAAGACACAACGACCAACTTGATTTCTTTTCATTTACATGGGGGACAGGCAGCTGGGAAGTGAATCATCTGGAGACCAGGATGGAAACCCACCTGGGTTTCGAGCCTGAGCAAACCTCTATGGGCAGAGGCTCCATGGACCACCACTGAAGCTGTCCGGAGAGAGGATCTGGTGGAGCCTGGAGCTCAGGAGTGGTCCTGGCTGGAGAAGCAAAGGGAAGTCCTCAGCACAGAGAAACCTCTAGGGCACTAGAGGTCCTCAGCAGATGATGTCATTTAGACCAGGACACTCAGCTGTAGGTGATTGCCATTTGGATTACATAACTCTGCTATGCAGAACGGAATACTCTACGCCATCTCAACTTCTACCCACCAGCCACCACCAGAAACCCTCAGTAGTGACAACTCCAAAATATATCCAGGCCTTGCCAAATACCCATAGCTGAGAACTAGAGCTGCACATGGTGCCCCAGTCCACCAGTGCCCTTCTGTGCACTGGTTTTCAGATGGCCATTTGCTCTACAGAGCTAAGAACGGCTTTCACACTTTTAAATGGCCGAGGAAAATGTATTTGGCTACAATGCAAAAATTATACAAAACTCAAATTTCAGAGTCCATAAAAAAGTGTGCTGGAATAGTCATGCTCATTCATTGACGCTTAATCCACAAGGAAGCACGGTGGCACATGCCTGCAGTCTTAAGGAAGGTAGAGCAGGAGGGTTGCTGGTTCAAGGTCAGCCTAGGCTATGAAGTGAGTCTCAAAATAGCAATAATGACAATGGCAAGGATGATGGCCCAAATCTAAAATGTGTCATCCATAGCTGCCTTTGAGCCAATGACAGTTGAGGTGAAGCCAGAACAGTCCCGTGGCATTGGTAAATACAAGTAAGTACCCCTTAATCAAAGTGCTTGGGATTGAATGTATTTTGGATATCTGATTTTTTTCTCTCAATTTTTGAATATTTCATATTACTGAGTTATCTTGGGGATAGGACCCAAGTCTAAACATGAGATTCATTTATGTTTTATATATACTATATAGATGCACAGCCTGAAGATAATTCTATATAGCATTCAAAATAATTTAGTGCATGAGATAAAGTCTCACAGTGTGGAATTTTCCATCTGTTGTTTCATGTAGGTATATGAAAAGTCTAGGAATTTGGAATACTGTGGATTTTCAGATAATGGATGCTGAACACATGTTAGCCTTGACAGGTTCTATGCTGTTGGCTTGATGGGGCAGAAGCTGCTCAGGGAGACAGCATGTAAGGAGATTGCTCTTTTGCAAGTCCTGGCTCTACAGAGTTGTGTAGTAAAGGGGTTCCTGGAGGCCAGTGTGGGGTCAAGGGCAGGCTTCTCCCCTTGAACTGACCGATGTAAACTTCTACCACAGCAGGGGATGGAAGGTAAGAGATAAGAGATCAGAGAGGACCCTGGGAAGGCAGGAGGGGACTGGCTACACTGGAGTTGGGGCCATTGCCCTGGTAGACAGACCATCACAACTAGGTGGGGACCCAGGCAAGTCCACTGTAGCTGTCAGGCAGCCTGGTCAGTCTGTGGGCTCGTGAGAGAATTAAAGCCAGCCAAGGTTATGCAAGCAGACTTAGATAGCAGCTTGGGTTGGAAAGAGAGACACTTAAATCTGGCTTTAGGAATATTTTAACATCTTACACTATTATTTGCGTTTATGTATAAATGACTTTCTTCAGCTCTGTGCTAACTTTGTAGAGAAATTACATAGAGAGTCTGCAAGGGGGTGATTTTGTAACATCTTTTTAACTTTTCTCAGTTGGACATCTCCGAGAAAACTTTTTATTTAAATGTAACACATGCAAAAATGTGCCCAAATTCCAAGTGTTTGGATGTATTTTCATAAAAGGAATGCCAGGTCAAGAAATAGACCAGAACTGCTCCGAGAGTCAATGAGCCGTTCCGTTAGGCCTCAGCTGCCTGCTGAGGCTGCAGCCTGGCCCTGCATTTGGAAACCCCAGCTCTGTATTGACTCTGTTGCTATGGGATGTGGCGGCTAGTCCCTCACCTGGCAGCACGTTTTCCAACCCCACCTGTTCCCAGCTACTCTGTTCTGGAGTTTTCTTCCAGGAGGCATCTCATCCTCAGATTTTAGAAATTGGTTGGGCAAGGTAGGAGTTTTAGTCCTAGTATTTCTGGCTGATGACAGAAATTCAGATCTAAATGAGACATCTCTAATGTGCCCAAGGACACTGGCTGGAGGGCAGGAAGCTAGTTCCTCTCAACTCACTATGGTTTTCTTTTTTGCTGTTGTTGTTGTGTTTGGTGCTTGGCATCCGGGAATAGAAGCCAGGTGTTGTACATGTGAGACACAGGCATTGCACATGTGAGACACGGG
>CM052715.1:58341249-58449730 GCA_028551405.1 Uromys caudimaculatus
GATGCACATGTGAGACACGGGCGATGCACATGTGAGACACAGGCGTTGCACATGTGAGACACAGGCGTTGCACATGTGAGACACGGGCGATGCACATGTGAGACACGGGCGATGCACATGTGAGACACGGGCGTTGCACATGTGAGACACGGATGATGCACATGTGAGACACAGGTGTTGCACATGTGAGACATGGGCAGTGCACATGTGAGACAAGGGCGTTGCACATGTGTGACAAGGGCGTTGCACATGTGAGACACGGGCGATGCACATGTGAGACACAGGCGGTGCACATGTGAGACAAGGGCGTTGCACATGTGAGACACGGGCGTTGCACATGTGTGACATGGGCGTTGCACATGTGAGACACGGGCGTTGCACATGTGAGACACGGGTGTTGCACATGTGAGACACGGGTGATGCACATGTGAGACACGGGCGTTGCACATGTGAGACATGGGTGATGCACATATGAGACATGGGCATTGCACATGTAAGACAAAGGTGGTGCACATGTGAGACACAGGCGGTGCACATGTGAGACACAGGCAGTGCACATGTGAGACACGGGCGTTGCACATGTGAGACACGGGCGATGCACATGTGAGACACGGGCGGTGCACATGTGAGACACAGGCGTTGCACATGTGAGACACAGGCGATGCACATGTGAGACACAGGCGTTACACATGTGAGACACAGGCATTGTACATGTGAGACAAGGGCGGTGCACATGTGAGACACAGGCGGTGCACATGTGAGACACAGGCGTTGCACATGTGAGACACGGGCGTTGCACATGTGAGACACGGGCGTTGCACATGTGAGACACGGGCGATGCACATGTGAGACACGGGCGGTGCACATGTGAGACACGGGCGTTGCACATGTGAGACAGGTGCTCTACCTTACTAAGTCCATGGCTCAGCCCCATGTTTGACTTTCTTGGCAACATCAAAGCCTTTGATGGATTAATGGAACCTAGCTGCCTCTCCCAGAAAAAGTTACACACACAGGTTCCCAGATGTTTATATCCAATTCAGTGGGTTCCCAGAATCTGAGGGTCACACAAGCGTACCAAATATGTGGATTCAACACTTCTCCCACTAAGTCATCAGTGGAAACGCTTCAGGAACGTGGAGAGTGACTGCCCCATAAGGCCATCAACACAGCTATGGTCTCCTGTGTCACTAGGAAGATCATGTGCCTTCTCAGTTGAATGGTTAAGGGATAAGCCAGGATGACCGATAAAGACATAATATTGTGCCAGATACTTGACAAGTTTGATTTCTCATTTCCTAGCACAGAGAGAGAGAGGGGGGGGGGTTGGGGGAGGAAAGAGAGCGAGCTCTATGTGCTGCCCTACAGATCCCCAGAGCTGGCTGGTAGTTTCTCATGAAGATAGTACAGTGTGCCCAGCTTCCCTTGTGGGAAATGACTCACCAGAGTCCTGCCATGCTGGGACTCCAGGGGACACAAATACACTTCCTGTGTCTCAGATAGAACTCTGGGCAGTGTGAGCTGGCAGGGTAGATCTCCGAGAGTGGCTAGAAACAGATCAGAACTCCTCTAACTCTGCATCCTGGGAAGAAAGAGCCATTGCCTGGGTTCACAGGACAGTTCCACCATGAGGACCTTAGTTCTGTCGTCTACAAAACGGGTGTGGGGGCTGAACTAGAGTATGCACTAGGCAGGGTCCTTCTTGCTACGGCATCTGCGTGCCTGGGAACCTATAAATTCTCCCTTATGACAGCAATTCTCACTCGAATGTGTAGCAAAAACTCCTGAATGGGGATTTCCCAGTTGAGAAGCACAGATCTAGGTCAGGGTCGGTTAAACGACAGTCACCAGGCAGCTCTGGACAAGGCTTGTTTTTCACAGTTCACGAGCGGGGAACAGGTTTTATATTTTTAAGTCATAGGGAATACATTTAATGTCCCCCTCCTTCAAAAGACTGTGCTGTGCTACATACAAGTTATGATTCAGATTTCAGTGTCCATAAACTTGGTCCTACTGAAACATAGTCATTGTTTAAGCTTCTCTTGAGCCACAAGGATAGTTGCTTGTACTTCAAGGCATAGGATGCGGTTGGACTGGGTTTTGCCACAAAGCCTAAAAAGTACTTACTATATGGCTCTGTGGAGGGAAGCCTTAGGGAGGCGTCAGGAGGGAAGAGGAGCCATCAGAAGCTTTTTGGAAACAAGGGACCCTGCTCTGGGCTGATCAGCCCTTAGCCTTCTGCATGTGGCTGTCCCGAAGGCTTCTATTAAGCAATCAAGAGCTCTCAACGCCTATATGCACACCTGAGACTTCACTTCTAGAGTACGGGCCTTGGGTGGAAGTCTGCTTCCTTGCGCAGGGGACAGGATTCAGGCAAGCTTTAATGCTTTGTGGGGGTTTTCTGGGCAGCAGGTTCTTAGCAGGGCTAATGACCTTCCCCACACCTTTCAAACAGCTGGTCACCCCTCCTTTCCTTCTGGGCACCCACTTTTCTCACCTCTCCTTCCCCAATGTGAGTGTCCCTGGAAGGGTCACTTCATACCACACCTCTCGAGACCATATGGCTATGACAAGAAAATCCACAGGTTTGGGCAGGAATGTGAGCAGGTATTTAGCAATGGTCATCAAGGGGAAAGCCTCTTTCTCTGAGTGCTGCAAGCTCCCCTGACCCTGACATTATAACCCACTGCTGCCCATCAGCAAGAGGCCACACTTACTCTCCCAACCCCCCAAGGTCTCCTGCCTTCAGGGTTAGCCAAGCATGTCTTGACTCCAGCCCTGGGATTTCAGGTATTTCCCCAGCCCCACCTCCTCCAATTGCTCTCCAGTCAGCTAATCCTTGGCCACTCCCTCAGCTCCAGCCAGGCAGGGCACTTGAGTGTGGCCGGCAGAGCTTCTGAGACTTCCCATGGCACCGGGCCAAGCCCAGGGAAGCCTCTGGACTCCCCTTGCCCAAACCACATCCTCCCTGCCCTTCCCCACACCTCAAACTCTCCTCTGACTAACATTTCCAAACCAAGCGGAACGCAGGCCAGCCCAGACTCAGAAGCAGCAGACCAATTCATTCCCTTCCTGTCCCCAGTCCCGCGGACTGGTCATACACCCCTATGGGTGAAGTACAGTGAGCCAAACAACCAAACAACGGGGAGTTGTACCTAAGGCTCTAGTCTCAGGAGTAATTGTTTTAAGCAGGGCTTCGTCCTTGATTCAAAGAGAATTCAGTGAATTCTCTTTGAATCAAGTGTGTTTGCATTTCCAAAGTGTGTTTGCACTTCCTAAGTCTAGCTAGCTTTCAACTCTGGGAAACCAGATGTAGCAAATATTTCTATGTTTTAATACCTCTGAGTGAGGGAGAAGCTCTTAATTACAGAAATGGTCACCCTAAGTAGTCAAGAGGGCAGTGAAAGAATGGGCTGATTGTGCCTTCTCCATGCGGGGTGCTGTAGGGAGCCACTGGCACTGACCCCACCGTGGGTTCTCCTCTGAGCCCTCTCAGCCAGGGACCTTCTCCCTATCCTCACACTGCCCCGCTTGTCCATCAGGGATTGAAGAACTGCTTTTCACAGACCCCACCAGGAGCTGGCTGTGAGCCTTGGGGTTCAGCTCTTACTGCTCCCCATTTCTGCTGGGTGTTCAGAGAGTGGGAAGCTGTAAATAGTACTTTTGTGACTTCCGGCATCCAAAAACCTGATGATTCCTAGCTAGGCTCCCTACCATAGCCAGCATGCGGTCTGAGAACTTACAAGGTGTGTGGCCCAAACTGAGCGGTGCCGGCACGGTAAAATGTACATCAAGTTTCAAAGGCTGACTTAGTTCACACACACACAAATAATATAAAAAATAAGAATTGCTGCAGTGATTTTAGCTCTCAGGCCGAGGCAGGAGCACAGAGTTTGAGACCAGCCTGGGCTACAGAGCCAGACTAGCCTGGGCTACAGAGCCAGGCTCTGTCTAGGGGTGGGGGAAACCCAATGGCAACAAACATTTTTCATTGGTAACTTTTTACTATTCGTTACATGATGTCAAAATTATAATTATTTAGATACCATTGATAACAAAATATTTTACACACACACACACACCCTCCACCTTGGGTGTGGCTTTAAATGCGGCTACTAGAAGACTGAAAATTGCAAGCTGAGAGTTCGTGGTGTACACCCAGCCTTCAGGAGGCAGAGGCAGGCTGATCTCTGTGAGTTTGAGGCCAGCCTGGACTACAGAATGAGTTCTAGGACAGACAGGACTAAGAGAAACCCTGTCTCGGAAACAAACGAACAAACAACAAAAACAACAAACAAAAATTGAAAATTGCAGATTATGGTGACGCTGGACATGGCTCCATGGTTGAGATTCTGCTGAATTGGTAAGTGCTGTGGTGCTCCTCAGACTGACCACAGCTGCCACTATGGTGATCTCTCCCAGCCAGTCCACCTTTCCACTTTCCTGCTTTGCCCTCCTTTATCCTTGACCCCCAGGGGCCCTCCTGAGCCTGGGGTACCCTCTCATTCCTCTTTATGGTAGTGACAGGGGTGGTGGCTGAAGCTCCCTTTGGATTTTCATGTGCAGCTGACAGCAGCAGGTGGCTACTTAATGCCCTGGGGGGTGGGGCTGGGGGTGTCCTCCCTGAAGGCTCCTGGAAGCTTTGCTGGAGCCCCTCTGATCTCACCTGACCATCCTGGCTTATGGGATCCTAACTCTGAATTAAATCTGCTGTCTCCCAGGAAGCGCAGCGGACAGATGCTGAGGAAAGACCAGCCCGCTGTGCTTCTAGCTTTGCCTCCTTGAGGATCCTGCGTTCTGAGAAGCTCCCCCAGATTCCTTTGTGAAAGGCTGACTGACTGACTGACCATTGTCCTCTGTTCGCTTAGTCTAGACAAGTTATTTTGTTGAGTTTCTTCAATGAGTATTTATCGAGTACCTACTGTATGTCAGACACCACTGGGGACAGAGCTATGAATAGAAACATTTCCTGTCTCTAGAGTTCCCACGGTAGAAAAAACAGATTAACAAAGAAGACCTGAGGTGACAGCAAGTATTGTTGTGAAGAGAGAGGAGGCAGGCTGAGGACAGTGACAGGTCGCCCCAGAACTCAGATCTTTCTCGTACTACTTTTTATTTTGAGACAGGGTCTTACTGAGTTGTCTAACCTGGCCTTGAACCCTCTGTAACCCAGGGTTGAAGTTCTGGTATTCCTGCCTCAGCCTCCTGAGTAGCTATTCTCTGTGTTTTCCTTCTCCTTCAGAGTGTTTTGCTTGCCTGCCTGATGCCCATGGAGGCCAGAAGTGGGCACTGGATCCCCTGGGACTGGAGTTAAAGTTGTGAGCCACTGGGAGTGCTGAGAATCGAACCCAGGTCCTCTGGAAGAGCAGACAATGCTCTCCAGCCCTCCTCTTGGTCCTTCTTAATATATTTTTTTTTAACATGGTTTGCTTGCTTGTATGTCCTCCTCCCTTCTCCCTCAGATAATTTCTCTGTGAACTGCTCTCAGAAAGTGGCCCTGTCTAGTATTCTGGTGTTTCAAATTTGTTGAGCTGAAGGGACCCTGCCATCGGCCTGCTGGGAAATGGCCAAGATGAGGGTGGGGCTGTGGCAAGGGCGACTCATGTGTGGTTTTAACCATCCCCTAAAACTTACAAGTCCATCTAAGATAAGGGACCATCTCGGGAAAACCCACGCCTCCTTTTAGCTTCTCCGAATTTACATCTTGGCCCGCCTTCAGCTAGCTCTGCAGAAGCAGGATGGGGGTGCTCTCGAAGTTCAGACATTAATTACCAAGTTAGAATATTTTTCAAATTACAAGGCATGGCCCTGGGAGACAAAAGGCTGGGCGGAACCGGAGAGGGAGGGCCGGGGAGGCTGTTACTGAGGGGGGAGGCGGGGTTCAGGCTAGAGGCTGGGTGAGCACATAGCCAGGCCCCGCTTCATCTCAAGGCTAATACCTCCTACGGAGAACACTGAGACTAGGAACAGAGACTGCCCAGAACTGGGTAGGAGATGCAGGGCTTTTCCTGATTGTAAGCGGAAAAGTTTTAACCACGCCATGCCTCCCTCCCTATGGCAGTCCTTAGTGATTTTCACAAAAGAAGACAGACCAAGTCATTGTACCCCACCCCCAGGTGATATGGAGCTGAGCACTCTCCAGAAGGGACCCAGAAGGATAGGGTCACAAGGCTTTGCCCCTCACCCTGACTTAAAAATGCCAAAGAGTTGGTACAATTAGGAAAGTGGCCTCACCAATGGGCCCTTGATGGGACCAGTTCATTGTTCCCTGAACCACAGGCATCCTGTGCTTCAGAGAAAGGACCCAGAGCTGCCTCAACTCCGGCATCCACGCTGCTCTGGGAGTGCGCTGGTCATCTCTTGAAGCTGAAAGACTGTTTAAAAATGGTTCTGGTGTGGGGACTGGTTTCCCTTTGGAAACCAGTGTCTGGTGGAAGCTGGTATTTTTATAACTGCAGGCTCTCTATCAGATCCTGCGTTACCATGGTTGCTAAGGGGAACACTGGCTTCAAATTTCACATTTCAGTGTGCTCAGCCTGGCTAAGGAAGCAGAACAGTTATGGGTGGGGGTGGGGAAAGGGTGGGAAGGCTGGTGGGCTGGGTGGGAACTCCTGCTGCATGTGGCTGTGGATGGTTGGTGGCAGCGATGGTGGGGTGTTCTGCACACGTCGGTATCATACCACGAGCGACTTGACTATGTGTGCCAAGCAGCAGAGAGGAACACACAGGTGGGTGGGGGACTAAACACGTGTGGGTTACTTTAGCAGGGTTCCAGGAAGGGTTAAGCCTGGGTTTCCATAACCTGAGCCTTGGTTTTTTTGTTTTGTTTTTGTTTTGTTTTTTTTCTCGAGACAGGGTTTCTCTGTGTAGCCCTGGCTGTCCTGGAACTCACTCTGTAGACCAGGCTGGCCTCGAACTCAGAATTCCACCTGCCTCTGCCTCCCAAGTGCTGGGATTAAAGGTGTGCGCCACCACTGGAACTGGTAGGGACTCTCTGATACTAAACCAAGAGTTCAGGGCTTGGGTACCTGGCCTGGGGAGGCTGCTTGCTCGGAGAACATTCTGCCAGGACTCTGGACCTAAGATTAGAGGTGAAAGAAACTGTTCCCGGAGAAAGAGCCTCCTGGTTTTACAGGCTTCATTTCCTCCCTTCATGTTCCGTCTGACCTGACTGTTACACTACAAACACTTTGTACAACAGTGAGGGGCTAGGACCTACTCTCTGCTCAGATGGCCCTAGGGCTCCACCATTCCCTCCCAGGTCATGTCCCCCACCCTGAATTTGCAGCACTACATTTCCCACAGTGCTTGAGTTTCCTGGGGTCCTTGACTTCGTTGTCTCAGAGCATTTTAGTCCGATAAGGAAGAAGCATTTTTCTGGTTGTTAGTTGAATGAATCCGCCACTCTCTGGTACTGCTTTCAGGCTTAAGGCTTTTAGACACTCTTGGCTGTCATCTTGCGTACACCAGAGTGTGTCTGGTGAGAGCCTCCTCTTTGTCCCCAGCAGATCCCTACTCCCCCTCTGCCCTCTTTTCCCCATAGTCTTCCAGCTTCCAATCCACCATGCATGTTCTGGGCTATGTGATTTCTGCAGATGAGTTGCCACGTTGAAAGGGGTGGGGATCGCAGCAAAGTTTCTTCCTGGGGCTAATGGGAAAACTCTGCAGTAAGACCAATTCACTGCTGAGCATGAACATAGCCTGGGGTGGGGGTGGGGGCAAGCCTGTAATCCTAGCACTTGAGAGAGATGGAAACAGGAGGATCTATGGGTCATTCTTAGCTACGTACGAGATTTGGAGGCCAGCCTGGACCACACGAGAGCCTGCCATAAACAACAACAACAACAACAACAACAAATAACACCAAAAATCAAGAAAGAGCACGGAATCCTATGATTCTTTGATAGGTGAGACTTAGACTTTAAGTACCAATGGAAGAACAAAATGATTTGAAGTAGCTGGGAAGGGGTCACAAGCCTTTGCTATGACAACATGCCAGAGGACAGAGGGTGGATGCTGACAGCCTTGGGCAGAAATTAGCTCTTCAGTACACTATAAGAATAGCTGGGTGGTGGTGGCGGCGGCGGCGGCGGCGCACGCCTTTAATCCCACAACTTGGGAGGCAGAGGCAGGTGGATTTCTGAGTTCCAGGAGAGTCAGAGCTACATAGAGAAACCCTGTCTCAAAAAAAAAAAAAACCAAAAAAAAAAAAAAAAAAAAAGAATTGCAAACTGCCAGGCTCGGTGGCACATGCCTCTAATCCCAGCACCCTGGAGACTATGGCAAGGGATCATGAATTTGAGCCCCCCTCCTCCAAAGTCCCTAATTATGGAGGGAGGGTGTGAGCAAGAACTAAGACAGGAAGAATACAAGTTTACCCATATATACCTGGGGCAGGGTGCCTGGCAGGGGCATTAAGTCTGACTCTGGGGGTCCGGATGCCCAGTTAGGAACATGGTCTTCCTTAGTGGCCTTCTGAGGTAAGAATTTTCTCGACTCACGCCTGAGACACAAGCTGCACCACTGAAATACATTATGATGGGCCACGGTAGGGTTGCTACACGTCACTTGCTTTTCATGAATGCCTGGCTTACTTGAAGCCCTAAAGCCAACCCAGAACATGACTGTGCTACAAAAAAAGAAACCTGAGGGTCTGACAGCTGATACATTAGGTTAGAACTCTACAGTCAGGAAGTTCAGCTGCTGAGATTCGAACTTGGGTCTCAGTGCCTACGGCCAGGGGCTCCCGAAATGCTTTTGCCTGGTCAGTAGTTGCCCACTAAATGCACCTGGGATGTGGCTGCTCCTGTTACTTAACCATGGCCACAAACCAGAGTCAACCTGGAAAGCTTCCATCCCAACAGCCCAGGCCCATCCCCAGGAAGTTGGGTTTTACTGGATGAGGGAGAGGGGTAAGGGCTGATTTGGGAATTAGCAATTTTGTAAGATTTCCAGAGGTGCAGGGTGAAGATCATTTCCCATGGATCTAGCCAATAAATCTCCCCTCCCTGAGGGGAGCCCAAAGCACAGCCTACCTGGGGCTTCTTTTGGTCCCAGCTAGGCTGCCAGGCAGTCCTGTCCCCCTGCTCTGGGAAGTCAGGAGTGGTCCTCCTGGCAAGGTGCCCTTGAAGAATACCCTGCATTACTCTCCACGCCCACTTCATCTCGGCCTTTTCCGAGGTCAGATTTCCCCAGAGCCAAAACAATGCAAGCAATTGAATGCACGCTCACGCACAAAGTTCAGAGAGTGTCTCCCTCATTGTTGCACAGAGCAGTTTCATTTCCTGACTAGCTGGCCTCTGCTCTCCCACTGTGCTTGTCTGTCTCCTCAGGCACCCCAGCCTGCTGCTTGCTGGGTCTATGAGGGTCTCTCTTCACAGGCAGAGCCCTTCAGAGCCACCCTCCACAGGAGAAGCATGGAGGGGCGGGTGGAGGGGACAAACTGGGAAGTGGTGCAGGTATGAAGGATTACTGACAGCCTCCCCTCCCCCCACCTCCAACTCCTCTGCTCCACTCCTGACCTGCGTCTGTGACTGCAGGATTCTGAGAAGGGCAGGAGGTGAGTTACCAATAGAGCTGGGCCAGGGACCAGTAGATGAGAGAGGGAAGGTGGGATGTCTGGGGGAGGGAGAAAGGATGAAAGGAAGTGAGGAGATTGAAGCTTTGCTGAAAAATTCCCCTGCCACAGGAATTTCCAACCAAGTCCTTCAAGTAAGGGGCCCAGAGGGAGGCATTTAATAATCACCCAAGGGAGTCTAGAAAAAAAACACGCTCCCAAGGTTAGAGGTGATGGTGGAACGGAGAGGCAGAACAGTGAGTCTCCGGTCATAGATGGAGGGTGCAGGACCAACCAGACCCAGCATCTGCCAGGCTGGCCCAGAGATGCCAGCTGCCATGGGGGATACCCATACTCCAGCTAGGTCAGTCACTGGAAGTTCCTGAGTGTGGAGTCCTCCCTGTCAGTTTGCCTGAGGACCTGGGTTAGGTGACTGTACACCGAGAGTTCTGTTACGGCTCACGGGGTGTCTTGCAAGTTGTGACTTCTGGAATCTCTTTACAATGTTTTATAGTTCTCGGTGTGTAAATCTTTTACTTTATTAGTTAAGTTTAGTCAAAGCATTTTATTCTTTTGGATGGGATGGTAAATGGGATTGTGGTCTTAATTTTCTTCCTGCAGAGTTCATTATCAGTATGTAGAAATGCAAGTTGATTTTGCATCATGTGACTTTATTGAATTTGTTTATTTTATTTATTTAGAGATGAAGTTTCTGCCACGCAGCCTTGGCTGGTCTGGAATTTATTATGTAGATCAGGCTGGCCTCAAACTCACAGACTAATGGCGTGTGCCACCACCCCTGGCTTGTGACAATTTCTGGAAGGATATCTTCAGAATTTTTTGATTCAGTCTTGCTGTATGGTCTGAGCTGTCCTTGAACTCATGATTCTACCTTAGCTCGTCCAGATCTAAGATCACCAGCAAGAGCCACCATGCCCAACTGTAAACAGGGACAGTTTCCCATCTTCCTTTTGGACGTGGGAGCCTTTTGTTTATTTTTCCTATCTGATTCTTCTGGTAACTTCTAGGGCTATGCTTAATATGAGTAGATAGCGAGCATCCTTGTATTGTTTCTGATCTTGGATTGGGAGGGTCAGTATTGTGCAAATGTCTAAACCACAGCGCTGCAAAGACTCAATGCAATCTATATAAGAATCACAGTCACTCAATTTTACAGAAATAACTTAAAAATTCTAAAATTCAAATGGAATCACAAAAAGCCCCAAATAACTAAAGCACTCTTGACCAGAGAACAAAATTAAAAGTGCCACAGTCCCTGACTTCAGAATATATTACAAAGCCACAGTAACCAAACAGCATAGTCCTGGCATAAAAACAGACTTCTAGATTTATGAAACAAAACAGAGAGGCTAGGAATAAAGCTACATTCCAACTGACCCTCAACAAAGGGGAAAGACAGTCTCTTCAGTAAGAGGTGTTGGGAAAACCTACATGCAGAAGAATGAAACTGGACCCTGCCTTGCTCTATATGAATAATAACGTTGATTAAACACAGGCAAGACTCTGAAACCATTAAACCATTGGAAAACATGGTAAACAGATGCTTGACATTGACCAGGCAGTGGGTTTGGTTGTAACTACAAGTACAGGCAGTGAAGTAAAACCAGCCACGTAGACTTACATCAATCCAAAACCCTGCTGCACTGGAAAGGAAACGGTCCACAGAGGGAGAGACAGCCCACGGAATGGGAGGGGCTATTATAAACCAGTCATCGGGTGAGGCAGCAATGCCCCAAACATCTAAGGTAGTGGCTCTCAACCTTCCTGATGCTGAGACCCTTCAGTACAGTTCCTCAGGCTCTACTGACCCCCAACCATAAAACTATTTTCATTGCTACTTCATAACTGTTAATTTTGCTGTTATGAATCGTAATGCAAATATCTGTTTTCTGGTGGTCTTAGGCAACCCCTGTGAAAGGTCATTCAACCACCAAAAGGGTCAGGTTGAGAACCACTGGTCTATGGCATTTCTAGGACTCAATGGCAGAAAACTTAGGAACAGAGCCAGAAAGGAGATAAAGGGTTTGAACAGACATTTCACCCAAGAAGTCATGCAGATGGCTGGCAGGTATATGAAGTGATGCTCGACGTCAGTCATCAGGGAAATGCCAATTCAAACAGTGAGCTATTCAGTTAATACCTATTATCATAAAACAGAGACAGCAACTCCTGGTGAGCCTGCAGCAAACTGGGAACCCCTGTATGAAGTTTGTGGAATGTAAAGTAAGGCTGTAGAGAACTGTGCCCAGGCTCCCGAGCAGATTCTAAACAGAAATACATTCCTAGATTTATTCAGATGAGCCAAAATCATGGTCTCTAAGCATTTCTGCACTCACGTGGATGTTCACCGCAGCCGTGGTCACAAGAACCACTGTGTGAAAAACAACTGAACCAGCCATCTATATGTCTGAGTATAGAAGACATGGTGTGCATGCAGACTTGAGCATTCATCCAGTGTTAAAAAGGATAAATCCCTCAATACCAGCAATGTGGATGAGCCCAAAGGACATGATGCTAATTCAGACAAGCCAGCCAAAGAGAGTAATTACCACATGGTTCCACTCGTATTAGGTGCTATGGGTTAGAGCGGTTTGCCTTCTGAGAGTTTATGTGTTAGAAGCTTCGCCTCCAGTGTGGCAGTGTTGGGAATTGGCACAGAATCTTCCAGAAAGGGAGGCATAATGAGAAGAAATCAGATCACTGGGGGGAGGGTGGGAGGGGCACTATCCCCTAAAGGGGTGAATGCTGTGGAGTGAGTTCTCCAGTTACTATATATATATATATTAAAAAAAAAAAAAAAAGCAGGCCTGACCTCTGACCTCTGACCTCTGCATCACTCTCTGGCTTCTTGTCATCATTCTCTTTCTCATGTGCTTTGCCATGATGCCACCCACTACGATGTGACAGAGTTATAGGAGCTGGTACCATGGAGTTTGGACTTGTAGTTTCCCACACTGTAAGCTAAATAAATCTTCCTCTTTTTTTTTTTTTTTTAGACAAAACATTCAACATCTGGTATGATAGGAACAGAAACCATGCTAATTCATCAGGTATCTAAGATAGTCAAATTGACTGAGTCAGAGAACGGAGTGATGGTTTCCGAAGGCTGGGGGAATGTGAAATGAGAGCTTCTCAGTGGGCACAAATGCTGCAGTTAAGTAGATGAATGAGCTCTAGAGATCTGCTCTATGTTCTATATATAGAAAACACCACCATATTTACATTTAAGAAAGCTGTTAAGAGAAGGGCTGGAGAGATGGCTCAGCGGTTAAGAGCACTGACTGTTCTTCCAGAGGTCCTGAGTTCAATTCCCAGCAACCACATGGTGGCTCACGACCATCTGTAATGGGATCCGATGCCCTCTTCTGGTGTGTCTGAAGACAGCTACAGTGTACTCATATAAATAAAGCTGCTGGCCCCAGGGATCCCATCTTTGCCTCCCTGGCACTGGGTGACAGTTGTGCCACATCAGCTTTGAAATGGGTATGAGGAATCTGAACTCCAGTCCTTGAATTTGCATGGCAAGTGCTTTTCCCACAGAGCCATCTCCCATCCAAAGAAAGCAAATTGAAAAGAACATGTTTAGCAAACACAGGACGTGAGCAGGAAGAAGGCACACACGAATACACACACATGAATATCTCGGTCTTGGCCCCTTCCTGTTTCTTACTCTCTTTGCTTCCTGGCTGCCACAAGGTGAGCGGCTTTCCTTGTGCACGTCCTTCCTCCACGATGTGTCTTGCTCACCACAGAGATGAAAACGACAGAGCCAGATAACCACGGACTGAACCTTCTAAAACCGCGGGCCAAAAGTACCGTGAGAAGTTTTTTGCAATTAAGAAAAGCCCAAAGCTGCCTATCTCTTCCCCCAGAGGGTACAGCTAAGACCTGGGCAAATCTGAATGTAGGGTGATGGGTAGCTTGACCCCAGTGGTGGCTCTCTGATTTCTTGTTCAAACTGCCAAAGGTTTACCACTCAAGTTGACCGTGAGCACAATGTGGGTCTGGGTTTGTCCAATGTCCCTCCTGCAAAGCTTAACTCATTCAACAAGTGTGTGTGAGGAAGTCCTCACTGCTCCCCGCCTGTGCAGACCTCTTGGCACCTCCCGAATCTCACACCACAAAGTTTGCACTACCTTAGGTGGTGTGAAAACTCTCCCAGCAGCCAGGGCCATCACCCCTTACAGCCCTGCTTCCTGCTGGAGGAGCAGGTGATAACACCAGGAGGAGGGGCCCAGATCATGCAGAAGGAATTGTGAAATTCAGGTCACAGCCCCAGGCCACTGTCCCTTATATTGAGGTGGCTCATAGGGGCACATGACCTCTCAGAGGAGTGGGCCTCTGAGAGGGACGCCTTCTGCTCACTCTGAAGGGACACAAAAGGCCAAGCTGCTGGTGGTCCTCTTGGCACTGCACATTGAACTGAGGCCCCAAGGAGGAAAATCAAATCAGGAGAGGCCATGCATTGAATAAGTGAGGCATCTCTAAAGTCAAGCATAATCATAAAGAGACAGAGACCACCGGCATAGGATGGCTCAGTGCTGTGGGTTCAAAAGTGACCAGCGGGGGTTGTGTGCTCTGCTTTAGACTGGGATGAGCACACCACAGTCCTATAAAGGAATGCCCCCCAGACACAAGCACACACCCATTTTCCTCACATTGCTTATTATAGTCTATTAAAGAGCAAGCATGCCTCTTGACTCTGCTCTCTTCCTTTCAGTCTATTTTCTCTGTAGCTTTTTCCAGAGAGGCCCATCATGCTGGCCTCTCTGCCAGAGCCCCAGGATCCCCCTTCTTGCCACTTCTCTGTCCAGGACCTTTGGTTCTCCATCCATTCCCTATGTCTTGGTGGCAGCAAAGGACTGCCAGGGAAGGAGAGGACAGGGATGGGTGGAGTCAAGGCTAGTTCCAGCTCCTACTGAAGGATGCTGGGATGCTTTTCACTTGCTCACCCGGAGCTTTCTGGAGGCATCAAATCCCAATTTGCCTCCTCCCTCCTGGTTCCTCCTCCTCTCTCCTCCATATTCGACTGTACCATCTCCCCGTGTGTTCCCTCTTGCTGGGTGATACCGCCTGGGTCTAGCCTTGAGCCTCAGGTGTCCACAGACACCTGACAGAAGTAGTTTCCTTACTCCCTTTGGGACCCCTTGTGGCACTTTAGCTCCTTGTGCCAACCATCCTTAGGGCAGCCTTTGAGGAGAGTCAACAAGTGACCCAAATATATGTCCAGAGACCTATTTTCTGGCTCTCATTTCCTCAGTGATTCTCTTCCTGAGACTCACATCCCGGCCATGTGGCTGGTAAACAGGATCACATCCTTCTCCCTCCCACCCCCATCAGCCAGCCTTGATGGCTGCTGCTCTTAAGGATGCTAGAGACCTGCTCTCAGCTTGCTCCCTCCTAGCGGGAGCTGGGATGTTTCTCTGCCACCTGGCTTCCAGCAGCCTCCCAGTGTCTACTTCTATCCCCCAGCCAGACACCGGTGACCTTACAGAGTGAGCCTTTAGATCTGAAAGAGCAAGCACCCCAAACTTCCTTCTCCAAAATCTCTTGGCTTCTTTTATTTATTATTTTAAAAACTTTTATCCTTATATGTGTGAGGAGTTTATGCACACTGCCTGTGGCAGTGCCCAGAGAGGCCACAAGAGGGCACAGGAGCTACAAGTGGTCATGCACTGCCCGAGTGGGTGCTTGGAACTGAACCTGTATCTTCTAGAGCAGTAAGTGCTCTTATTGGCTGAGCCATCACACCAGCCCCTATTTATTACATTTTAAGATAATCTTTAGAAGTAAAACATTAAAAAAAAAAAATCAGTGGTAAACCAACTAAGTCCAAAGATCCATTCAGTGATATAGCACCCTAAACCTCTTCTTCCAAATTCCAGATTAGGAATTACTGAAGTCTGAGTCAAAGCTCATTTCTTAATGCACGGTGTAGAAGCATGGGGAGATCATCTGTCCCCTTTACAAAGAATCCATTCTTCTATCTGTAACCCGACTCCATTGCTCTCTTATGTTTTCCCCCAGTGTACATGGGCACGGCTTCCACTAGTATTGACAGGTGGGCAGGGCAGTGCCTCGGCCTCGACCTTTGCTCTTACCTCCCTGAGGCACGTGTAGATGGGGCACACCAGCACTCGGAAGGGCTCGCCAGTGCTGCTCCTCATGGTGCCGAACACCTCACACAGGAAGGTGATGAAGCCCAGCCAGCGCTCCACATCCTGTTGCTGCAGCTCCTCACGCACGGTGAAGTCCTTCTGTAGAGGCACAAGAGAGTGTGTCAACCTCACTGGGGCTGGCAGGGGCCTAGGCGACACCAGCTGGACCACAGCACAGTCCAAGGGCTGACCTGGGTTTTAAATGAGGATAGGAACCACCACTTCCGGTTACCCTGGATTAGGGGAAAAGCTTTTCCTCCTCTGTGAGTTGCTCAGACTTGGCCATCTTCTTCCTTCACAGGTGTCCCTCAGCCTGGGCTGGAAGTTCCCAAGACTATGGACTGGGGAAGTATATGGTGGTAGTCAAGGTGAGTGAGTGAGTGTGTGTGCGTGCACGCACGCGTGTGTGTGTGCACGCGTGTGTGTGTGTGTGTGTGTGTGTGTGTGTGTGTGTGTGTGTGTGTGTGTGTGTGTTGGGAAGGGGTGGGAATGGCACCTTTCTCAGATCCATTATCTCCAGGTTCAGTTCAGTTCATCTCCTTTGTCTGACTTTCAAATCACCATCCTATCAGGGAGTCAGGGAGAACACCGCTTGCCCACACAGATCTGCAGTCTACAACTAAGGCCCACTTTAGGCCCTGGGCTAGGTTTGAAGCAGAAGTATAACTCCTGCCTACTACTGTCTAGCAGATAATAGAAAAAATTAATTTATTAGTATTTTGTGTGTGTGCATGTGTGTGGGGGAGTGTACGTGCCATGGTGTGGAGGTCAGGGGATGACTCTGGAGTTTTCTCCTTCTGCCTATACATGGTTTGGAGGGGTCAAACTCAGGTCACCAGGCTTTCATGGCAAATATTGAGCTAGCATGTCCACCCAGTAGAAGAATCTTAAGGTCTTCATTAACTCACTCATTTATCTATCCATCTGTCTGTCCGTCCATCCATCCATCCACCTGTCCATCTGTCTGTCCATCCATCCATCCATCCGTCCGTCCGTCCGTCCATCCATCCATCCATCCATCCATGTGTTCATCCATCTGTTCATCTGTCTGTCCATTCATTCATTCAGTAATCTATCCATCCATCCATCCATTCATTCATGCATGCATCCACCCATCTGTTCATTAATTCTTCTCTTAAGAATATCATTGTGTTAATCCCAGCACTTGGGAGGCAGAGGCAGGTGGATTTCTGAGTTCGAGGCCAGCCTGGCCTATAGAGTGAGTTCCAGGACAGCCAGGGCTACACAGAGAAACCCTGTCTCGAAAAACCAAAAAAGAATATCATTGTGCTATGGGTCAGGCAGTACACAAGGGGCCATGGCAAAGCATGTTGACCCTGAACTACTGACACAAGAGAGATAGGTTCACTGCCGTCAGCTGATTCTGGTAGGGTGATTATGGCAGCTCAAAAGCAGGAGTGTTCCTAACTGTAAATCAGAGTCTTGATGAAGGCTAGGATTCCAAGATGTAGACAAGGGCCTTGAGCAGTCAGGGGGCAGCGAAGGAAGCAGAACAGAAATTGCCAAGTGTTGAGGAAGGAGGCATGGGGTCAATGGGGTCTCAGCTTTGTAAGAAGAGGTTTTGGGGGTCTTGCCAATGGTTTCCATCGGCAAGTGCTGCATTTAGGGTGGTTGAAATGGCGAAGTTTATATTATCTTATTAAAAGAAAAAAATTAAAACTTTCTTGAATGAATGTTCCAGCCAACAAAATATATGCCTCACTTCTGAGGAGATCATGGCGTGGAAGAACAGGGGAGGAAACTGAGATTGAAACTAGGCAGACTTAACAAAGCTAAGTTGAAATAAGCCAATTAAAGGTTGTTTTCAAAACAGTTAATCAAAAGCCAGGAAAATTTTTTAGAAGAGAAGATATTCAATTTTTATTTTAAAAAATCATTTTAGCTTTTGTTTTGTTTGTTTTTGAGATAGGGTTTCTCTGTGTAGCCCTAGCTGTCCTGGAACTTGCTCTGTAGACCAGGCTGGCCTTGGACTTAGAGAACTGACTGCCTCTGCCTCCTGAGTGCTGGAATTAAAGGCACCAATGCTCGGCTCAATTCCAATTTTTAAATGCAACCTAAATGATAATTTCATAGTAGTAGTTAGTTAATAATGCAAAATTCAATTAATAAAGACTGGCTAAGACCATGAGAAGGGGTCAGAAGACTGAAAGACAAACTTCACTTCCTAACTTATATCATAAAGATTTTTATGTCAATCCATTTCTCCTTAACTTGCTAATCAGAGAAATACAAGTAAAACCATGCCTTGAAGGATACTAAAACTGGGTCGGCAAGATGACTCAGTGGGTTAAAGACATTTACAACCAGCCGGGCGGTGGTGGCGCATGCCTTTAATCCCAGCACTTGGGAGGCAGAGGCAGGCGGATTTCTGAGTTCAAGGCCAGCCTGGTCTACAGAGTGAGTTCCAGGACAGCCAGGGCTACACAGAGAAACTCCGTCTCGAAAAAACAAAACAAAACAAAACAAAGACATTTACAACCAAGTTCAATCCCTGGGACCTGCAGGACAGAAGGACAGAACGGAGCCTGGCAAGAGAGCTTCTGACTTCCACATGCACACTGTGGTGTGTGTGTGCCTTGTTCCCACAATAAATAAATGTAGAAAATGTGCGTTAAAAAAAAAAAACATTGGGAACCAGTAGCAGACTGAAAACAGGCTACATTAAATAATGAACGAGTCAAAATAACTGTGGACATACAAGAAGAGAACTAAATTAGTAGTAAAAATCAGTGTTTTTCAAAAACAAAGCTATAATTCCCTATAAAGATAAAATACTGTTTAAAATAAATAGATAACAGGACAGACTCAAAATGTAGCAAAACTATTGAGACAGAGAGGAACCAGAAAGCATTACACTGGGATGTTAAGTCAACGACATCTTATGTCGGAGTACGTGGCCAAGAATGAATTACTTTAGTGATTTGATTTAGTGATTTAGTGATTTAGTATAGTATAATTAATACATCTAAATTAGGACAATTCTCAAAGAGAATTGATTCTACTATAATTTCCCAAACATAATATTGTCACCTGATGTAGTATCAGAAGCAGGTAGATCTCTGTGAATTCAAGGCCAGCCTAGTCTACACAGAAAGTTCCAGGACAGCCAGGGAGGGTTACTTAAAGAGATCCAGTCTCAAAAAACAAAACAAAAAACAAAACAACCCTCCCCACAAAACCCAAAACAACAACAACAATGACAACAACAACAACAAAAAACAAAAGCCAAAAACCAAACCCCCACCAATAAAACACTTGTGGGATGTGGTTGAGGCTGAAGTGAGAGGTCAACGTGTCTACTGACTATTCAACTGTTGGCTATTAAACAAAAGAAGAGAACACAGCATGCTAACCTACGTTCTCCAATGCAATAGCTACTACTCACACGTGAATACTGAGTGCTTAAAAGGGCTCACTGAACAGTGTGTTTACTTATGAAATAGACAGTGGTTTTGAGGACACAGTATGGAAAAAAGAATGTAAAAGGTGTCATTTTAAAAAGATCAAGTAGGGCTGGAGAGATAGCTCAGTAGTTAAGAACTCTTGCAGAGGACCAGAGTTCAGCCCCAGCACCCACATTTGGTGTCTCACAACTGCCTGTAGCCCCAGCTCCATGGGGATCTGACGCCCCTCTCCGTCACAGGCACCTTCACCCACATGTGTGCATCCACACTTATCCACTTGCACATAAAACACATATTTTTAAAAAGTTGAGTATATGCTGAAATTTTGGATATGCTAGATTAAGTAGAACCTCTAATGACATTTAAAATTGTGTGAGTAGGTTGTGTTGTATTTCTAGCAGACAATGTTATCCAAAACTCTACCCAAAAAACTAGAAAACAATCATTAAGAAGATAGAGGAAAGAACACAATATAGACAAAACTGGAAATGAATTAGAAAATAAAAAAGAAAATTGCATACAAAAGCTGGAAGGAAGAATTAGAAAAGATTTAATAGGAAAACAAATATGGAAGAGGTAAGGCAGAATCAGATTTGACTATGTTAAGTCGAAAGACACAATGCAGTGAATAATGTTTCAGCAAAATAAATATCATCAATCTTACTAAAAAATCGATCAATCAATCAATCAATCAATCAATCAATCAATCAATCAATCAATCAAGGCCAGGAGAGATGAAAAGACACGAACTAAGATGAAATTATACAAGAATTACCTTTATAGGGAGGTCTCTAAAGTTATGACTCTTTCGTAGGGAAATCCATCCAAGCTTATTTGAAAATTTAGATAATTGTTGTCATTTGGAAACAAACCCAAAAACTCAGGATAAAGGGGCTTGCCAGCCGGTCATCAGCAGGCGACATCTCGCAGTAAGTCATAAACAAGGAAGCGCACTGGCTGACCTCTCTAATGTGAACGCATGGGGCAGCCCTGAGTAAGATGCCAGCAAGTAGATCCATAACCAAGCATCCCAGGAAGGCTGTAATGATTTAGCATCAGGAAATCTATAAATGCAATCTATTACATCAAGGGGTCTGATTGAAAAACAGTGGCAATGCCCATGGGTGGAAGGGGAGAGAAAATTATTAGATTATATGTATGAAAAACCCAAGAGAACCCTCCAATAAAGATTAATCTGGGTTTAGTAACTAATTAATATGAGTATTTAGATATTAAATTAATATATAAAAGTCAACAGCTTGCTTTCCTGACACAATTTACCAGTGAGATGTTTTAATGATCAGAAACTAATTTATAAAAGCCTAACAGGAGCGTGTGTGTGTGTGTGTGTGTGTGTGTGTGTGTGTGTGTGTAGTGGCGAGGGCAATGAATAGAGAGACTTGAAGAAAAATGACCTCAAAAGTAATCTGAAGGAATAATAGGGAAAATCCCTAGTCAAGACACAGCAAAACTGGAAAGAGCTGTGTTACTTTTAATTTATTCCAAAGCTTTAATAATTAAAAGGCCATGGGATTGACCAAGCCTGGACAGCTAGATCAGGCAGCCCAGAAGCAAATTTGGCATCCACCAGGGTTTATCATAGGATCCCCAGAGGGCCACAAATCAGAGGTAGAGGAGACGCAGTATCAGAGCCACAGCTGTCGGGTATCAGGGAGGAAAGAATCCACAGTCTCAATTCATCCCCGACCCTACGATGAACTCTAGGTGGAGTAAAAAGTCAACTGAGAAAAATAAAAACGTGAAGACGGTGAAATCACATTTGTGGGTGGAGAAAGGTGGGCTTTACAGGGAAGTAGCAGAGGCTGCCCAAAACAGCTAAGAGGCTCCTGATGGGGGTGGGGGGTGGGTATTGGGCCTCCAGGAAACAGGACGGAGGGTAATTGCTTAATCTATAGCAGCAGTTCTCAACCTTGGGGTCAAATGACCCTTTCAGAGGGGTCACATATCAGATATCCTGCATATCGGATATTTACATAACAATTCATAACGGTAACAAGATTGCACAGTTATGAGGTAGCAAGGAAAATAATTTTATGGTTGGGGGTCACCACAATATGAGGAAGTGTATTGAAGGGTCATGGCGTTAGGAAGGTTGAGAATCACTGATATATAGGGTGTTCAAATTTGTGACAGCAGCGCCAAGCCTATCATAGATGAACATGGAGGACATTAAGAGGTGGGTTACTGGTCAAAACAAAAATTGCCAATAAATGTGTAGAAATGGCTGTGCATAGTGCCTCTGAGGCAGAGGCAAAGAGGATTTACTGCAAGTTATCAGCCTGGGCTACATAGGGAGATCCTACCTCAAGAAAATCCCCAAAGAGCACAAACTTAATCCTGGTAGTCGTTGAATGAATGAAAATACATTTTCAGCCGGGCAGTGGTGGCGCACGCCTTTAATCCCAGCACTTGGGAGGCAGAGACAGGCGGATTTCTGAGTTCGAGGCCAGCCTGGTCTACAGAGTGAGTTCCAGGACAGCCAGGGTTACACAGAGAAACCCTGTCTTGAAAAACCAAAAAAAAAAAAAAAAAAAAAAAAAAAAAAAAAAAAAAAAAAAAAAAAAAAAAAAAAAAAAAAAAAAAAAAAGAAAATACATTTTCATCTGTCTGCTATATTAGCAAAATTATTAAGCATCAGTGCTGGTGAGGATTCAAGAGACAGGCAATCTTATATGTGGTCAGTGTACATTTTTCCGGAGAAACCTTAATTAATCTTAACATAAAAATAAAAATTAACATTAAAATAAAAATAAGGACAGAAAAATTTACTCTTAATGGGCCAGTAAGAGGGTTCATTGAGCAAAGGAGCTTTCCTCCAAGTCTGACTGAGTTTGACCCCACATGGTGCAAGGAAAGCAATGTTCCCTACAAGCTGTCCTCTGACCTTCACATACAAGCTGTGGCATGCACATGTATGTGCACGCACACAAATTGAACATAAATGATATCTTGAAACAAGCTTAAAAATCCAAGAGTCTAAGCAACCAATAAGGCAATGGTTAAGTCAGTGATGACCCATGCATTCATTGGAACTTGCTTGTCGGCTGGTCTGGTCTATATCTTTGATCCCAGAACTTGGGATCAGAGGCAGGCTGATAGCTACGAGTTCAAGGCCAGCCTAGTCTATAGAGTAAGTTCTAGGACAGCCACTGTTACAGAGACCCTGTCTCAAAAAAGAAAGAAATTTATAAAAAAACGTGAGACAATGTTTATATAATGCTGAAAGAAAACAGGGATAGTATATAACATTATCCCCAGATACAATGTTCAAAAGAACTGTTTAAGGTGTTTAATATGGTTGCTTCCAAATACTGGAACTGTGAGTGGCCTTTAGTCTTCCTTTAGTTTATGGCTTTTTCTAAATTTCTATAACCATTTCTTTTCATAACCAGAAAACCAGGTACTGACTGTAATGGTTTCTTTCCTTGCTTCCCCCTTTTTCCTTTTTATTTATTTTATGTATATGAGTACACTGTAGCTGTACAGATGGTTGTGAGCCATCCTGTGGTTGCTGGGAGTTGAACTCAGGACCCCTGCTGCCCTGCTGGCTCCAGCCCAAAGATTTATTTGTTATTATATATAAGTACACTGTAGCTGTCTTCAGACACACCAGAAGAGGGCGTCAGATCTCATTAAGGATGGTTGTGAGCCACCATGTGGTTGCTGGGATTTGAACTCAGGACCTTTGGAAGAGCAGTCAGTGCTCTTAACCTCTGAGCCATCTCTGCAGCCCCAACCCTTTTTCCTTTTTTAAGTAGGACAGTGGAAGTCTTGGGGTGATTGGTAGCTGGCACTGATTCCCACCAGATGGGGTGTGAATATGCCTCACCTAGAGGCTGGAGCCTAGCCTGTGTGTCTCCTCCTGACACCTCACCTACAGCCTGTGTGTCTCTTCCTGACAAGTGTTAGAGGTTGCCAGCTTCCCTTTCTACACAAAGAGCCCCTTTCTGCCAGCTGAGACTGGCCTGTCCTTGGGTCTTGACTCTGCCCCCAACCTCAGCCTCTTACATCCAAGAACAGCAAGGGGCCTCAGCTCTGGGGCAGTTATTTCAAAGTCTGCTATTTGGCTCTAGGTTCTCATCTGACAGGCAGGCTCCCTCCCAGCAACCCCTGGTGTCTTTCCCCAAACTCCAAGGCTACCATTTAAGCCCGGTTTCCTGCCTAAAACTATTTATTGACGTACTGCTATTTCCTGCGCCAGCCACATCAATAAGCCCTGAAAGCCATTCAGTGTCTCAGGTTTCTCAAGGCATTCTGGGAAATTCTTCCCACTCTGGATAACCACATGAACTCTGGTGTGGTAGAATTCTGTGGCCAAGCCAAAAACAGCTGTGTACAGGCAGAGGGGGGGAAAACACAGCTCCCCTATCCACTCGACCCCTGTGGGCAGGCCAGCCACAGCAAGGAGATGCTGCTGCAAGGAGGAGGGGGGGAGGGACCTGGCACGAGGACCACAGTATATTTTTGCACTTCCTGAGGCTGACAGACAGCCCGGCACCCTGCATACTAGTCTCACTTTTTAAAAAACAATTGACCAAGGGAGAGCTGCCCATCCAAACTGGACTTCCCCCGTGGTCAACACGCTTCTGTTCAGAGGTATACTGTAGTATCGTGGCCACACCCCCACCTCTGGGAGGGCTGGGGGAAAAAGTGCCCTTTTAGTAACTGCTGGCAGGAAGTTTTTTTTCCCCACCTTGTAAAGTTGGGATGGATGTGGGAGAGGTAGGTAATGGGGAGTGTGTGTGTCCGGGATGGGGGATGTGGGCAACTCGGGACTGTCCAGCCTCAGCAGCCCCGACATTTTCCCATGTAACTGGTAGGAGCTAAAAGGAGTTATTGGATACAATTTTTTATATGGGAAAGAGGAAAGAAATGGTCAACTAAAATTCACTCTCCTTTTTTTTGTTGTTGTTGTTGTTTTTCTGGCTCTGACTTTCTCTTCCTCCAGGGTTCTCTTCCCAACTCTCCTTAGTCGGGTCCCTCTGACTACCTGCCTACAAAAGCACTCTCTTTACCCCCCACCTCCCCATCTCTACTCCCCTTCTGGCTCATCATCTGACATGAATGTGTTGCTGATCTACTGACCCTTAGCCAGGAACTCATGGGACAGGGGTCGGTGCCATGCCTCTAGGATGGTACCTGGCTCATGGGAGGTGTCCAGCTGTTGAGTGGTGACTGGACAGATAACTGCTCTATGACAAGTGACCGGGCATCTCTTCTGTGAGACCCTCACGTTTTTTCACTCAAGATTTGAGAGTAGAAAGGAGGACGTTTGCCCAGGTCACCTGTCCTTTTCTTTGTGTGTCTGCTAGTTCCTGTCTCTCAGTTCTAACCACGATCTCTCCATGCCAGCATGTGCCAGGAACGACTCACGTGATTCACGGTACGTTTCACTTCAGTGGGCTATACTGTTGACATTCGCTGTTCCTCTGCTCATTCTTAGACTGTCTCCTTTCTCTATGTCGCTGCATGAAAGGTCACACCAGTGTGCCATGCTGTGTGTGTGTGTGTGTGTGTGTGTGTGTGTGTGTGTGTGTGTGTGTGTGTGAGTGTGTGTGTGTGTGTGTGTGTGTGTGGGGTCACCTGTGATTCTGGCCCAGCTCCTCCCAACTGGAGTTTCTCCTTTGGACTGCTTGTCAAGTCTGTGTTCCTCACTTGCTCACACAAACTCAGTGTCTCCTCATTGCTCTGACTCTACATCAGCCCAGGGCTTGCTGCCTGTACCCAGGAGAAAGCTGCTGTCTCAACCAAGTCATTATCACTGAGAAGTCCAGGGAAGGAGACTCCTCCTCAAAATCCCCGTGTGAAGGCTTTCCTTATGCTAGAGGCATCAACTAAGGAGGGGATCCCCGAGCTTAGGTCTTCTCAGAAGCCGGGGATGCTATCACAAACCAGGTCATTTCTGGCCCCAGAAGAACCCACTGATCCACTTCCCATTTCTCTTGGGACTTAATGCCTCAGAATCCTTAAGACTTGGGGATGCTAAGCTACCTGAAGTTGGTTTCTGTGACTGGTGACCAAAAAGAACTGATTCATGTAACAACAGGCCCCTTTGACATAATAGGCTCCTAACCTCAGGGGAGAACCAGTACAACCCAGTATGAACGAGCAGAGTTGGAGAGAGTTGGGTAGCACTGGCTGCTTTCCCTAGGGTATGGTGTCAGGAGGGGAAAGGGGACCTAGCTTGCATCTCAGGCAGACCTCTGTGTTTTCTCATATCTACTCACGGAAGCCTGCATGGAGTGGGACTCCCCAGGGCTTAGTGCCAGTCTGACCAACTCAGCCTGTTCTCTTTGGTATCAAGAGTGTCATGTGCCATGTATCTGGCACCCAGTAGGCATTTAATAAGAGGCAGGGCTTCCTGGGAGTAGTCTCCTGCGCCATCCTTTTTACCAAAGTCTGCCCTAGACTTTGAGATTTCCTCTTTCTGGAAGGTTCAAGTCAAGGGACACACCTGCTGGACTGTAAGCTGGCCACCTCGGCCACCTCCTAGATCTGGATGGCAGCTTTGGCTTAGTCCTTGGGAGCATGGATGTCACATCTGGCCAGGATGTTACAGTATGCAGCTTGGACTCTGGCAGTTATCTACTGTGTTCTTTATTGTGTCTGTGGGAGAAGGTGTCCCAGAAGACGGTGTGAACAAAGGATTATGGCCTCTGCCAAAGACTGGTTGCTTACCTTGGGTTTCTTATATCTGTTAGCCCCAGGCCACTGGCCAGGTTTCCAGATATCATTTCTTACCATAAAACCTGGCTCTTTCCCCACTACCTTTGACCCACACCACCACCCAATAACACCTCCTGGTGACTTCAGGGCTTCACTCTGCTCTGAACCATGACATTTAGGGGTTTCACTTGCCAATGGCAAAAATCTTTCCAAATGAAATTGGGCACACAGGGCTTCAGTGGGCTTCCATGAGAGAGGTCTAAGGACATAGTCACAGGAAGCACAGGGCACGGATACAGTGTCAGAACTGGTCTGACAAAGAACCCTCTGCCTAGCTTCTTTGACTTCTATGCCTACTGCCTACTCTACCATAAAAAGGGCCTCTGGCGGACACGGCAAAGGTGGCTTCTAGCAGTTCCTACTGTCTTTTATAATGATGTGGGTCCAAAAGAAGACAGAGAGCCCCACTCTCCTAACTGCCAATCCCAAAATCTTGGAGTGGGGCTGTGACTGGCTTTGCTTCACACACAGCCGTCCTTCAGACTAATCCTGTAGTTATGAAGGCATCGATTGGCCAATCCTAGGTCCCACAGCCTTTTTGTGTAGGTCTGCAGGGTATCTGTAGACCCTGGACAAAATACAGAGACAGTAAAGCAAACACAGACACCATCAGGTGGCTGACACATATGCCTCAAACTCTCCTGAACATCACAGGAAGACCTCTATGTGCTGTTGTGACTGTGGTCCAATGTCACAAACAAAGAGGACTGCCATAAGAACGATCTTGAATCTGTTCTAATCAACAGGCACAAAAATATGCTCAGATGCCCCTTTAACGACTGGAAACGTTCTCTGAGACTGGCAGCTCTTGGTACTAAGGTTGTGAATGCTTTCTCCCTAGGACTTCCCTCCAGGGTAAGGACACACACTGTGGCTGGGAAATGCCATCAGCCCCTTCCAGATGAATCTAGATCATTCTAGAGACATTTCCAATTGTCCTGGGCTGTGAGCACCCAGACTATTTCAGTTGGTGAAATCAGGTCAGGTAGGCTGGGCCCTGCTGATGGCAGCAGGGCGGGGGAGTGGTGCTGGGGTGTGACAGCGGGAGAAGCCGAGAAGCTGGGCTGATTCAGTGGGAATTCTGTCTCACACTTACGCAGGCGTGAAGCCTCATTCTCAGGCAAGGGGAGCCAGCACCTGCTGTGGCTATGGCCTTGAGAAGCCCTCCACAGGGCTGGAAGTTTTCCTTTCAGCTGAACCAGAAGACAGAACTAAGCTGTCTGAATAGACTATGGTGGCACCTGCCTCGGCTTCAGGGAAGACATAGATAGGCACAGGTTACCAGCCCAGGGCATAGAGGGCTAAGGTCCACAGAGCAGGGGGCACCTGTCTCACTGCCAGTCCAAAGTGGCTGTGACTGTCCTACTGTGTGTATTTTTACAGTACTCTTTCCATGTTTAGATGGCTCTACCACTTGGCATTTCACTGGGGTGGGAGTGGCCAAGCTACCTGGGTCTGACCACTGTCTGAGGTTGGCAGGAACAAAAGCCTGGCTCTGCTTTTTACTCCTTGAGGTAAACTTTAAAACAGGCCTTCTCATGAACATGATGGCAGGCTACCTCTATCCTGTTCTTCTTTTCAGGTTCCCTTGAAGAAAGGGCTGGGTTGCGGTGTCTAGAACCAGGATTCCCTCCTGCTGGAATCTCATCTTGCTAGGAGAGTGGCCAACGGCCTAGAGACAGGTGTTTATCAGGGTCTAGGCCAAATAGGTGAGAGTTAGCCTTCCTGCCAAATTCTCTGTGGGATGGGGATATGCTGTGTGTGTGTGTGTGTGGTCAGTCTGAGGAGCAAGCCAATTGCAAAATAAAGACAAAGCTACCCAATCGCTGTCTGTGCCTCTGCCTTTTCATTTGTATGATGGGGAGCTTGTATCCAAAGACACAGAGGCAATGGAGTGATGCGAGTCTGAAATGCCCCCTCTGAGTACGTAATAACAATGATACCCATGCTTTAATGTGAAGAACTGAGTCAGGCAGCACCCAAATATGAACAGAGTGTTCGGTATGAGGAATCTTGAGTTGGGTTCAGGAAGCTGGCCCCTTAGACCTTCCTAGAGCGTTCTCTCAGAGTTCCACCAGCACCAGGTTTTACTCAAGGGCCAGATTTCCAACCCCAGGTAGGGATGCTACCTGGAAATCTGCTGTTGCACTAGCTACGGGCCATGCCCCAGGAGTCACTGATAACTGAAGGACTTCAGAAATCCTTTTGGTACAGCTCAATTACTGATGAAACTGTCCCGAAGGCTAGTGGTAAAAATAGATGATTATACAGGCGTTATTAAACTATTTATAGAGTTTGAGAAAACCCCTCGTAATGCTCATGAAAAGATCTGGCGTATACTGGGGATTCCAGAATGACTCAGTCCTTAGTCCAAACCCACCCGTGACGTTAAACTCCACCGCAAATGAAGTCTTCAAAAGTCACACTAACGGTTAAAGGCATTATCCCTTGATGAAGTTCCAGAGGAAGTGTACACATCTTTGTAGCAAGCCATATCCCAGAATGTTTCCCCGTGACAGTTAAGCAATAGGCCTGGGTGAGGAAAAAGAAGGGTACAAAGTTTGTTAGGCTTGGGGAGAGCCAATATCTGCATCTGCGAGCTGGGGATGTTGGTTTGTGTGGACCCCATCTTTGAAGACACAGATGGTCATGTTTGTGTGGGTCTATCTGAGCAGACCTCTAATAAAATGTATATGTTTGCACCTACTCAACTGGACTTGGTGATGTTTTGCTCTGTGCAGCCTGGCAGGATTGGGGCGGATTTAAGGGAGTGCTCAAGCCGCCTGGAGGGGCGATGGGTTCTAATCTGGAAATCAGATGCGCGAGGGGCAGTGAGTGAGCAGAATCCTAATTCCCAGTTTCCAGTTCCCAGGACTCCAGAGGCTGGAGCATCTGTTTCACCTGGCTGAGCATACACCCCAGGCTGAATTCGAAAAATAAATACTACTGAGGAAGAGAAATGTAGGCAAACCACTGTGTGTCAAAATACATACCAGGACTTGAAAGCCAAGGAGGCCTGGAATAGGCTCCTCACTTGATTCCCAGGGACTCTTTGAACCTAGTCTCCTTGTGTGGAAAAGAAGATGTTGTGTAAGTTTCCTTGTAGATTGAAGCAGCCCACCCTTCAGGGAAACTCCTTAAACAGGAAAGCAAACTCAAAGGAGCTTCAGGAAGTCCTTGAAATTGACCAGATTTAGTCGCACTAGGCCCTTCTTTGTCAGAGTAAGCAACAAAAGTCAAGAGTTCCTCTGAGACTGAAGAAAGAGAGCTGTGAAGAAGACTCTGAGACCAGGCCAGTTGCCTGGAAGAAGCAGAAACCAGCCAAGCTGTTTGGAAGAGGTTAGACCAACTAAGGCACCTGGAGTAGAACACTCTCCAACCTGCTAAGCTGCCTGTAGGCTGTGCAGTGTGCTCCAGGTTCTCAGCTTTGTGAGCTGTCACCCATGTTAGGGTGGGCTTTGGAGATATAGCTGTCTTCGAGTCATATCTGCCCCTGTAAGTAACTCCTCACCCACATTCCTTTAATTAACCCCAATAAAACAGATTGCTTCACAAAGCTGGACATTGGTGGAGTTCATACTATGGTCTATGGTGGACTCCCTATCTAGAGTGACTAGATGTGCATGTCCCCAGAAAAGTTGTCACACAACAGAGCCAGATGTGGATAGAGTGCAAATCTCTTGGCCAGGCATGGCGGGAATTGATGTGAGATTGGCTGAGAGGCATTAGAACCACACACAGTTGCTAATACGGGGACTTAGGGTACAGGGCCAGCTAGAGTGAGGGCTATGGTTAGCACTAGTTTTTGCATGCATATGCTATCTCTTTGGCTAAAGTGTAAGCCTTTTGGATGTCTTCTTCTTCATCTCTTCCCCTCTCACATGTCTAGCAGATCAGAGGCAGGAGAGTGGTGGCCTTCAAGATGATTCTGATGATGGCTGCGCCAAGTAAAATACTGGCCAAGTGGGCTGGTCTCTATGCGTTCTAAGGTGCCGGAACCTTCCTCCTTTGGCTCCTAAGCAACTGGCTCCATGTTATCTTTAGCCACTTTCTTTCTCTCTCACAGTCTCCATCTCTAAGCAGGGCCTTCACTCTTGTTACTGCCTGCTCTTGCACTGCACAGGGCATGGTATAAAGCCACATGTGTGCTTCTCTATAGGTTCAGTGCCTCCTTCATGGGACCTGCAGGAATTGATCACTGTTTTATGTGCCAACATCCATCCAATGTGTGGGTGAGCACAGGTCCTCAGCCAGCACTGGAGCATTAACTGGAGGAGTGAATGTTGGATGCAGGGAGAATGGCAGGCCCAAAGGAAAAGACATTTCTGTACAAGAGGGAGGTAGTTTCCCAGTTCTATGGGATAGGTTTCTTGCTTAGCACTGGTAAAACACCAGAGAAGGCAGGAAAAAACTAGTTGATACTGGCTTTGAGCTATCAAAGATTTGGTTTGTATGTGCATTGGTGTTTTGCCTGTACCTATATCTATATCATCTATCCATGTCTATATGTATAGATACAGATATAATCTGTGTGAGGTACCAGATCCCCTGAAACTGGAGTTACAGACAGTTTTGAGCTGCCATGTGGTTGCTGGGAATTGAACCCAGGTCCTCTAGGAAGAGTAGTCAGTGCTCTTAACCACTGGGCCATCTCTCTAGCCCCTCAAAATGTCTTTCTTTCTTTCTTTTCTCTCTCTCTCCCTCCCTCCCTCCCTCCCCCCCCCCTCTCTCTCTCCAGGCTGGCCTCGAACTCAGAAATCTGCCTGCCTCTGCCTCCTGAGTGCTGGGATTAAAGGTGTGCACCACCACTGCCTGGCCCAAAAAAATTTCTTAAGGTAAAGGTAGCTGCTGGGATGGGAAATTTATTCCACACGTCTTCAGACTTCCACTTGCAATAGTACACATTTGAGAGAGACCCACTGGGTGCCCATCTGAAGACCCAAGAAAGCAGGAGGGGCTCAGAGATCAGAAAGGGAGTGCTGTCCTCATTAAGAGATGCTTCAGCCGAGAGATCAGGAAACATCATCGTGGGACATTGTAACTTTTGGCACATTATTCCCCTCATTTGGCCTTAGTTTGGTTATCCAATAGGATGAATTCCATTTGGCCCATAATTTGTTGTAAAGATTGAATGGGGCCACAGATACCCAATCATACTGGGAGAAGAGAGAACACCCAGTGAAGCTGGGTGTTCACGTTTATGGCCAGAGATCACACCTTGCTTATTAGGTTACTAGGTCCCAGCTTGGCTTGGCCTTTCATGATGTACATAGCTGACAGATGCAGTGACCAGTCATGTAGTATGTGACCCAATGCTGCCTACTGGTATCCTTTATTCTCCCTGCTTCTCCAACCAGGATGCCTCCTGCCAGGACACACGCTGAGTGGTGAGAGAGGCTCCATCTGTCTTGAGACTGTGCAGCTTCGCCTCACAGTGGCACTCTTGGCACTTAAGGCCAGGTTCACAGTTTTCTGAGGGGAGCTACACAGTGCTTTGGAGGCCTCTATCAATTTGGTGTCAGTCAAAGCTCTGTTCTCATTCCCTCTAGCACTGAGTCCGCTGGAGACACAATGACCCCAGATGAAAACCACTGTCCAGAGACAGACAGCCTTGCAACAGACTATGTCTGTCCCCTTTAAGACCCCGGATGAAATCTGACTGCAAAATTTGATGTTGGGAGTAGGGTCTTTGAGTGTTGGTGATTATGGGACTGATGCCTTTCTCACAGAGGTGATATGATGGTTTGGATAAAAATGGCCCCCATAGCTCCATAGGGAGTGGCATTATTAGGTGGGGTGGCCTTGTTGGAATAGGTGTGATCTTGTTGGAGGAAGTGTGTCACAGGGGGTGGGCTTTAGGGTCTCAGAGGCTCAAACCTGGCTGGTGGGTCTCTGTCTCTTCCTGCTGCCTGCTGATCCAGATGTAGAACTGTTAGCTATCTCTCCAGCACCATGTCTGCTGTGTGCCACCGTGCTTCCTGCCATGACGATAGTGGACTAAACCTCTGAATGGTGAGCCAGCCCCAATTAAATGCTTTCTTTTATAAGAGTTGCCATGGTCATGGTGTCTCTTCACAGCAATAGAATAAGACAGGTGGTTAGGCGTTGTGAGATCTGCCTGTTACAGAGAGTCCACCCAATACTTTCCTTCCTCATGAGCTCATGTGCCCTGAAGTCTTCTGCCATCTAACAAGGTGGCATAAAGTCCTCACTAGATGCCACTGCCTCCTCCTGGCCTTCCAGCTTCAGAATTGTGAGCTAAATAAAGATCTCCATAAATTAGTTTGCTTCATTTTGTTATAGCCACAGAAAACAGTCAAGGATATACACTCCCACACTCCCAGTGAGGCCGCGTCTTGGAACGCGGTAAGACTTAGAAGTTCTTGAGAAATGTTAGGTATCACACCCAATGAGGGAACTTTAATGTAAGGTCTTCCACAGCGACACACCGAAACTGTCCTTAGAAACTGGGGGGTGGAGGGTGCTGCATGTAGCATGTACTGCACTGTCTGATCCAGCACCCCAGAACTGGGTGGAGATGACCTTCTCTACAGGCAATCCAGAGACTGCGACCATTTTCCCTCTTACATGGGTGGCAGACACGGAATCATGGCTTTCTGAAAGCCTGGGCTCAGGATCCGATCGTCTGCGTTTAGGTTGTGATGTCAGCACTGTGAACACATCAGCTGTCATCGGTCCAACTGTATTTTTAAATGTGAACAGCCTAGCATGCTTAGCACCACTCTTTTGGGGCTGCTTTGGACATCAGACAATTCAACTGCCTTTACCAGATGATGCTGACAAATACCTCCCACACCAGTGTCCTCAGATAAAAATAACCGCAACTCCCTCATAGGCCTGCAGATGAGGGGGACAGGAAGCTGGAGGGATGGGTAGTGTCTGGCACCTCCTGGCCCTGCATGCCCCTGGGGGTGCTGGCTCGGCTGCCTGCAGAGGAAGTGCTGTCCCTCCATGTCATGCTGTGCTGTGACTGTGGGCAGAGGTCTGGTTACTCCTTCCATGTGTCACCAGCCCTGCCCAACAGAGGACTGACTTCCTTGGTAAGTACCTGAGGACAGTGCAGAGCCAGGTGAGCTTGGGCAGGTCACCCGGTCTTTCCGAGGCCCCTGCCCAGCAGTGCATAAGAAGTACCCGCCACTTCTCACACGAACTCTAAACAACCAATTCCTACCTTAGAGGGAGAGAGGGCAGCTTCAGGTCCACAAGGGCAGGCCTCACTGGAGGGATGCTTCAATGGGGCCCCTCTTGGGGCATCTCTCACCTGGGGATGCCCTAGCACCTAAAGCCACCCTGTCAGTCCTGCACTGTTAGAAAGGTTGTCTCTCCATGAAGTTACCAGTCAAACTACAGGATACATGTCCACGACAAGTCAGGCTGGCCCAGCTCAGTGGATCAGAAACTTGACTTTCTGTGAGACAAGCAGGACTCTAGACAGCAGGCTCTGCAGGCAAGAATCCAGAGGCTTTTGACTCCCCTTGGGTAAACCATTATAGGAAATCTTGGTGGCTCTGGGGACACTTTGATAAGGACACAGTAATTTTCCTCAGAATGAGCACATCTGATGCAAGCTGTCCCACAAGACCCTAAGCCACACTTCTCAGTAAGATAAAGGCACTAACTCCCAAGTCCCCTTATATCCACAACCTTGGGGATTTCAGGAATACTAATGCATTTTCCAGAAACCGAGCATGTAAACAGGCACCTGTTCTGAGTTTTCTCCAGGGATGGCTTGGGTGGCTATGTCTGGGCTATAGATATTAGGTGCCATCAGAGGGTCAGGTGGCCTTTGCCTTCTATTCACAAAGATTAGCTCTCTGCTGTAATGGCTCCCAGCCAGCCTCCTCTTCCACAGACTCCTGCTGATCTAAAATCATATAGCATGGTGAAATACTTTGCCATTTTTGACACTAGGCTGTCATGGGTTGTTTTCCTGACAATCTACAGTACCAATTACTTATAGCATGGGCACCACGATACCTGACCGAGGGCTGTGGACACCAGATGGCTTGGCCTTTCTAAGATGGGGCTACAGCTCATGATTGGGGGGTAGATTTCCATTTCCCACAAATATTCAACTCTTATACAAAAAAGGGTTTCTCTTAAGAGTCTGAAATACTGCCTCACATGGAGTTCTTCATTGTCAAAAAGGAAGGTACCTGTACTCAAGTGCAGAACCTGATTTGGGGGATCCCGAAGCGTAACAAGAATTTGTTACACTTTCCAAGTCAGCCCATGTCTCAAAAAAACACAAGTTATCATAACCCCTGGAAACTTGGAGGAATCAGGTTGGGTAGAAGGTAAGACAAGTGGAGTAGAGGGGACTCTCAGCGGGTCTTGGCACCAGAGAATATCAGTCATGTGTCCCAATGAGCTTCCCATGAAGAACCATGTCATGGTCCCTTCTGGAAAAACTAACTTTGCCACTGGGGACCAAAACAGTGGGCCAGAACCAGCTTCCAGACCATGGTGCACTCTTAAAGTGACAATAACATCCATTGACACAGGAAGTAAAGGCAAGACTAACCACTTAGGATTTCCACATTGTTTGGTATGAATGCCCACCCAGAACCAGAGCCAGCTAATTTAAAGAACAAGCATTGTCTGCCCACTCACCCACACATCCACCATCCCTCGTCCCCCATGAGGCTCTCCTGTGGATGCTGCTGGGTCTGTCTGGTGCTCCTCTGTCAGATGCTGATTCTAATGTAGAATGTACAAGGAGCCCAGGGGGAAGGAATGTCCTAAGCTGTGTCCTGAGGTCTGCCGAACAATCAGGAAAACCTACCGAGTTTTGACATACTTGGGTCTGACAGGCATCTCCAGAAGGCATCGGCTTCAATCCCACCTGCTTTCAATCATCTTAGGTGCTCTGTAAGGCTGTCCTAGTTTTAAAGCTATTCTGGGATGTGCATCCCCAAACTTCCCTCTGCATTCCTAATGTCCCTATATGCACCATGTCAAGAGGTTGACATCAGCGTGCGTATCCAGAACCGCCTGTCAACGCACATCTCCTCCTGGTCTCACGGTCCCTCCTCTACCCTGGGAAGGCCACTGGCGGCCTGGCTGGTAGGTGGGGACTTAGCTGAGGGTCTTAGCATTTCATTTGTGTTGTGCTCCTTAGCTCTGGTATAGAAGCCTTTGTCCTTCCATCTTGACTGTGCCAGACATACACTGTCCTTGTCCAGTGTGACTCAACCTCATTCAGAACTCATCTCTGTCTCAGCTCTGTCCCTGGTTTGGAGGGAACAGATCTGCTATGGGAGGAGCCGGAAGTAGAAATGGGAAAAATGAGGTAGGAGGGCCCTATTGCACTCTCTTGGGGCTGGGAAGACATCCCTTGGTCCATGAATCAGTAGGACCAAAGGATCCCAAGGCAGTCCAGGTTTCCCTTCTCTTCCAGAGAGGCAGTGATACAGCACAAAATCTGCTGTAGAGCAGGGGAGACGGTGACAGGTGTAGGAGGGACCCCAATTCAATTGTACTCAAGTTTTGATCTCTCACTGCCTGTACTGTATGCTCTTGGGTGGCTGGGAGATCCTCTCGGGATCCCGTCTATAAGTTGAACTAAGCAGTACAGAAGTCAGGCATTTTCCATATACTTAACCATCTCTCTAAAAACATATGGAAGGGTGGATAGATTAATTAAACCAGGAATTTGGGCCATTTTGATCAACTCCATTTTTCTTAACTTTCGTATTTGTGCAGTGACCTCAAAGAAATATTTGCAAGCCATTTTGGGGGGAAAGTAAATGAAGGCGAAGTACACTGGAACCCAGGCCGCCCAGCCTGGCACACTATCTCCTGCCCGGGCACATTCGTTACTCAGTGTTCCCATGGCTGCCCAAACCTTGAGATATTCAAGTCCTTTATATAAAGTGGCATCACATTCATGACTAACCGTTACATTCTTCTGAATATACTTTAAGTCATCTCTAGATAACTTATAATGTCAAATCTAATGCCTACACATCACTTCGCTACAGCATGGCACTCAGTATGTGGAAAATTTAAGTTTTGTGCTTTGGAACATTCTAGAATCTTTAAAAAAAAAAAAAAGGAGTTTCTTCTTGCAGTTGATTGAACTGCAGAGGTAGAACCCAAGGATGGAGAGGGTCAACTGTGTTCTTGTTTACTGAGATACTGCCGTGGAGGCAGGAGGCATCTTGTCACAAATACAGAGAAGAAAACATAGTGGGAGTTAAATACTTAATCTTATTGGCACCACAGGACAGAAGCCAGGGTTGTAAATGGCTGTGCGAAAAGGCCCGAGTTATATAAAGCCACAGGGGGCAAAGATAGTCTCGGCGCCTGTCCTGTGCTCTAGGTCACTTTTCTGGAAGCTGAAATTTAAGCCTCACAGAGGGATGGACGGATAAAACGATACCATTTTCTTATGAAATGTCAAGAGGTTTGGGGTAACCGGGACTGTAGCTTTGCCCCCCTTGTGTCTCCATCGGAGAAGCCTCAGTTTGGAAGTGTTGTGAGCTGGCCCCCATGTGCCCTCTGCTGGGCCAGTGTGGAAGAGGGTTCTGGGGGAGCTGGAGCTCCTTGCCTCTCATCTCTGCCGTGCAAACAACAAGCTCATCACTCACTCATTCCTAACTCCAGGGTACAGAGGCAGCTCCAGGGACAAATCGAGTGAACTTCTCACTGGCTACTGCCCCGCTAGACTTTTGGCTTTAAGTGCCACCTGATGGCTCCCGGGTCTATTCCTACCAGATTAGCCCTCTGACCACCAGCATGGCTTAGATACTTGCACCTGACCCTTCAGTGCCTCCTTTCAGCTCCCCTTCCATCCTTTCCTTGGACCCCTTCTTGAAGCCTGCAAGCTGGGTTTCCCCCACACCCACCTCAGATCACTTCAACCCCAGCATCCAGGGTTGACCCCGAGCCAGATCTCGGTCACAATCTCTATACATTCCGTTCCTCCAGTACTGACACAAATCCTCGTGGCAGCCTGCAGATCCTCACCCTGATGACCTAAGTCCTTCCAGTTCTGGCTGCTGGCCTTGCTCCATGGGGCAGGCAGATCCTGCCTCAGGGCTTTTGCACTCTGGGTTGGTTCTCTCAGAATTACAAATTCCCTGCACACTTAACTGCAGTAGTAATAAGAAGTAATCTGTTTAGTTACTGATCCCTTGCCTCTATGTGCCTTGCTTCTTTCAGGACACGTTGTTTGGTCTATTCTGCTTACTATAAACACCCCTCCTCTAGTCCAGGCTTGGCACACAGTAGGCCGTTCATAGGTATTCATGGACCGTTCCACGAGTAAAGCCCCCTGAAATGTAGTTAGTGAGATAGGAATGGACCCTTGAAAGGAGGCCAGAAACAACAGGCAGCAAAGAGCTAAATGCCCAGTGAGGGAGCAGACAGACATCAGGAGCCTGGGTGAACAGGAAGGGCTACGGAGTGTGGAATCCTAGGAATCAGAAAATGGAGGGGCACAGCAGGCTAAGCTGAGCTGGCTCTGGGGGGTAGGAGGGGACAGCATATTAAAACTTGGGGCCTCAGGCTCTCTGGGCAAGCCACAAGTACATTCCTGTGCCTGTAAACTATTTGTTGTCACTAAGAGGAGGAACCCCAGGGTGACTGGGTGGGCAGAGGGATAGCGTCCAACCAGTTGGGGTAGGGGTCGGAGCAGAGAAATGGTGGAAGACAGCCAGCCCCCTGAAAACAGCCCTTCCTCTTTTTTTTTCTGGGTCTCTGATAGTTCAGCCTAGGAGCCTGACAGTCTGTCCGGAGCTTGCCGACAGAAGGAAGAAGAAAATGGAGTAAATTCACAAGCATGTCTGTGGCAGGACATCCGGGTAGATCTCCTCCCCTCTTCAATCTTGTTCCTCAACTGTCCAGCAAGTGACTCTCACAACTGGGCAAGCCAGCCGTGCAGGAGCCTTGTGGAGCTACCTGGGCCGGTGGAGCCTTTCAGCTGGTGTCCCTCCCTCTAGACTACAGCTATAGTGTATGGGTGGGTGGTGCAATCTCTCTTTCCCCCAAGGTGTACTCATGACCTTGATGACAGAGATGTGACATTCCTAGAAGCACAGATGTTTCTAGGAGCTGCTGTTTCTGGTAGAGATGGCTGAAGGTGGCCAGGTACGCGGACTGAGAGAAGGAACCTAAGTCAGTGTGGTTCCCCTGGCTCTGCAGAACCAGAAGGCATATTCAGGAACTGGGGGGGGGGGTGGGGGGGGTGAGTCTGCTCACAGAACTATGGGCAGGACGTGTTCCCCTCCACAGCACTGCTTGTGACACATCCCTCTGATTTCTAAGGTGGCCCAGGCAGGCGCCCTAGGCTCCAGCCGGGCGGGGTCTGAAGTAGGAACTTGAGAGGCCAAGTTGGCCGCATTCCTCTGAAATCCCGGGCCTCAGAGAATGAAGGCTGCAGGTCACGTCCTCTGCCCCTCCCCTCGCCTTCCCTCCCCTCCCCTCTGCATGTCTGTTTCTCTGTGAGGGACCTGGCCCTCAGCCCTAGGCAGGCACTCTCTCAGCCTCCCCAGACCCGGGACTTTCTTAGACTTTCTGGAAATATCCCCGGGCCTGGTGAGCTACGTGTGTCCAGGGGGTGGGGAGGGAACTGCTGAGCTGGGTTTGAGCCAGAGGGTTCTGTTTAGCGTCCTGTAGGACTTGGCAGGCTGCCCTTTGGTGACTAACGCTGGTGGTGTCCCCTAGTCAAATGACCCCTGGAATGTGTCTTTCCAGCAGGTCTCCTTAGGCCCCAGGCAACACCTTGCAGGATCCCTGCTATCAGATCTTTGCTCACTCCAGGTCTGCAGGAGACCATCTCTGAGTTTAACCTTCAGCCTAGTGACATTGAGCTGAGACTGGGTCTCAGACAAGGAGGTTGGATCTAGGATGCCCTAGCATCTCATTTCCAGACTTCCTTCTCCATGGGACGTGAGTCAAAGGGCAGGAGTTCTGTCCTTCTCTTCCCATCCCCAGCCCAGCCTTGAGCACCAGGGCATCTGGGCAGATCTGCATGCAACTTGTAGCCCCCTCCCTTTTTGTGCACGTCCCCTGCCAACCAAGTTCAAAGCTCCCGGGCCTCTGAACCCCTCTGAGCATTACTGAGTGTTCTAACCACGTGGTCTCTCTCAAATATCACGGTGCTTACAGAAGACTCATGCTTACGTGAGGAGCTCTGGTCAGTCTAAGCAGTACCACCGAGTTTGGGGTTCTGTTCAGAGAGTGTACCCCACCAGTAGATTAACTTACTACAGCCCTTTGACAATGGTATGACAATTATCCCATTGTACATCAGAGGCACCTGGTGTACTTAGAGGTGACGATCGTGAACTGGCAGATGGCAGAGCTGCCACTCAAGGCCAGGGGTCAGGATCTAACGTCTTCATTCTTGACCTACAGTCCTGGGGAACTAAGCGGTGTTTACTGTAACATCTAATCTTCCCTAGAGAACCTTAAGCTTCCTGACACCCCAAACTGTTCTTAGCTATGCTTAACAGACTTCCCCTTTTCAAGACTTTTGGACATTGTTTCAGGCCCTCTGAGTTTCCATATACAGTTTAGAATGTTTGCCTTTTTTTTTTTTTCTGCCAGAAACTCTGTTGGTATTTTGGTTGGGAGTGTTGGATCTAGAGATCATCTTAAGGATGCCCATTTGCAATCCTGCCACTTGGGACACTAAGACAGGATAACTAAGCAGAACGCCAGCTTAGGCTACACACAGATAAAAGGAACTAATGTCTTAACATCATAAGCCTCCAGTCCACGGATGTGGTATTATGTCCCTCATTTATACATGATTGTGTATCTCATGACAAACTAAAATGCAAATTCTCATCACAGTTACCTCTACCGGCTTCCAGTTGAATCACTGAGGGCTTCCTGAGGGGCTTTTCATACATTATATAATTTAATTCCTATAGTTAGCCCATAGAGTATTCTTATTAATGACCCCCCTATCACTAAGGAAACTGAGGCTTGGAAAGATTAAGAAACTTACCAAAGTTCACATGGTTAGTACACTACAGATCAGGAATTTGAGCCAAGGTCTACTATTGTCTACCATATTGTAGGAAACTAAAAATCAGCCATCATATCCCCAAAGACAATGACTAAAGGCTTCTCTGGTTCAGCCCTTCCTGCTAAGGAAGGACATCGTGGTCTACAAGGACTGGGTTAAAGGAACTATACATGCCTGACAGGTGTCAGATGGTGCCAGTTAAACCTTCATGCTAAGCATGGCACTGCTATGTCTGCCCAGGGACCCTGGTGCCTTAAGGATTTCTTGTTGGGAAGTAAGTCTGGAACAGTTTTGGCCACTATCAACCAACTCCATGTCATAATTGTGCCATCTTCAGAGTCCTCCAGTGGCCTGCATCTCCAAGGGGGATGTCAGCTTCACCCCAACTGTGCACAAAAGTCCAAGGGCTTCTTTTGGCTTCCACTTCTGCGTATGGTCACTGTGTCTCAGTCATAGCCTTGTGTTTTGTCCCTACTGAAGACCCCCCCCCACACACACACCTCTACCCTTTCCATATGCATGAAAGAAGGCTGCCCTTCACCTTCTGGCTGGCTGTTCACTTGGCTCCCCAAACCTTCGTTTCTGAGATCTCCTTGGCAATGTAGCTACCGCAGGGCAGGTGTGTAGCCAGAGGGTGTGTATGGGGTGTCAAATGCTCCTGGTGGGGGTCCCTGGGCTGTGGAGATAGGAGGAGTACTGTCTCATGATTCACTGAGGTGCCTAACGCCTCCACTCTAAAGAGCAAGGCTCAGAGGAGAACCCAAACACCCCCAACCCTGTCCTGAAATACTGGTTGCTCCCCTGTTCAGGCTCTGGCAGCCATGCTTGAGAGGCAAGGTCCTTAGAATGGGGCTCTGTCCAAAAAGATGGCTGCCCTGGTTCCTGAACAGCATCTTAACTCAAATTATATTGGATCCTTTCCTATTTCCCACCTCTGCCCTGGGAGAAGGGCACAACTCAAAACTGCCCCCTCCCAAAGGCTGGAGGGTGAGCCTCTGCAAATGTTCCCCGTGGGAGTTTTCACTCAGAAACCTGAAGCAGGGGCTCTTAGCTCTGTTCTTTTTTAACTGACAGAGGGAGTTCGTACGCCCAGGACTCTGAAGCCTGGCATTCCTCGGCACTGTGCACCCAGGACCATCAGCTTTTCCCAGTCTCCTGTGTTACCAAGGCCACTCCAGGGCATAGGCAGTTGGGTGGGGGAGTAGGGTACTGTGGTGGTTAGGGCAGGGCAGAGCGAATACTGTCCCCAGCTGAGAGCTACCAGTCTGAACTGCAAATGAACCTCTGGGAGACAGGCAGACAGTGTGCAACCGGCCAGATGCACACCTGAGGGGAGGAGGAACATGTGACTAGACCACAGTCACACACATCTCCCTTCCAGGATGTAGGAGGGAGACCTGGAGGTCAGGGCCAGGGCTAGGGCTTGCCGTTCCTGGTTTGGGAGTAGCAGGATTTAAGGGCCTAGGAGCAGCTGAGGTGGGACGGCTGTACAGCCTGGGAGTGAATGTGTCTGCTGAGGCAGAAAAGCCAGAGGGAAGGCCTTCTAGGAGATATGGGGCCCCTCCCTTTCCCTTCCCCCATTTTCTTTCTTTCTTCCTCTCCCTCCCATTTTTTTTTTTTTTTTTAACCTTCCCCAAGTTTTCTGTTTTCAAACAGAACATAGAACAGATGAGGGCCACAGTTGTGCATGGATGGGCCTTTCTCTGCCCTATTTTACAAATACTGAGGACAGAGCGGACCTTGGTCATCTGTCTCCTGCCTGTGTCCCTCACAGCTGCTCTAAGAGAGCCAGCGAAAGGTACGGGCTGTTGTCAGGACATGGGCCCCGCCCCTGCCTCAATGGTGTGGAAGCCTCAAACAAAGAGCCAGTCCCAGGACCCTCATCCAGTCAGCTAGGTGAACCATATGGCTGTGGTCCCCTGCGGGGGCCAGGCTGAGTGACAGGGTAAAGGAAGAGGATTTTACTGCTACACTGCGCCCAAGAGACTCAGAGGTCATTTATTCTAATCCCTAACCCCTGCCCCAGGCAGAAGGATTTTTCTAGAGTCAGTTTGACAGGAACATGGGTAGCAATAGCCACTGCAGGAAAGGAAGGCCCAGAGCTATGCTAGGGTGAGGCCAAGGAGGGATGATAGCTGGCCCCATCTTTCTTTTACCTTCAGAGTTCTAGGCATGGATTCTGTAGGCCAGGAATTCTGGCATAAGGAAAACCAGCCAATGACTAATTAGACTGTTCACCTGTCCCTGACTGAGGCATGCCTTATCTGATGTCTGCTCAGCACTGAGGGACTACGGCACTGTGACAACCGGCATTTCCCCGAACCCTCGGTATTTATTGAGTGTTTACAATGTGTCAGGCATCGCTTTAATTCCTGACAGCTTTATCACCATGTGAGAAAGCAGGTGAAGGGTACAGACAGAGCGGACACTATAGCAGCAGAGTTAGGACCTGAACCTATGCAGGAATGTGGCTACAGGCCAGACCCTTCGCATCGTTCCCTGCTGGACTCAAAAAGTCCACAGGCTATCTGAAGCTGAGGCAAACAGCCCTCTCTTGTCCAGGGTGGGAATCAGTTTTGCCCTGGGAGGAAAGCTGCAGGCTGCAGGGGAGGCCTTTCTGCCAGGACTGTCCTTTGCCCTGGTTGGTTCTTTGTCCTATCTGGCTCCTTCCTGGTTCAATTGCTCTGGTGGTGATATAATGGTGGGAAGTGTATGCCCAGGAGCACCCAGTCCTGCAGAGTGACATGTTCCTGGGACAAGCATAAGGAACTCTGGAGGACTTCATACAAGTGATTCCAAATCTCCAGGCTCAGCATCCTCATCCTCAAATCCTAGACTGCTTGTCATTGGGACTGACCTGTATAGAAGTCTCAGGAGGAATGTGCTCTTCTTGGGGCCAGGAGACATGCACAGGTGTACATGACCACTCTGTCCAAGAGTCCTGCCACTCAGAATGCTGTCTGGGCACATTCAAGGAAGAGGTCCCACAGATACCCGAGCTGGAAACCTCCAAACCCCCTTCTGTGGCTTCCCACCTAAAACCAGTTACTCACTTGAGAGTGCCACTCCTGGGTGGATCCCTGACCTTGGTTCCCTGACTAGGTGACTTTGGCCTGGTGTCCTGTTCTTTCTGTGTTACGGTCCTTCACCTGGTTTCTCAGATAGTGATGGAGCCGTTGGGGACGGTTTCACTGTCACTGTTCAATTGGAGGCTGCTTATGCCTATCCTGGTTCTTGCAGGTTCCCTCCAGTAACATCTTACATGTAGAGGAGGCAGTGGCCCTCATCCAGCCCCCCATCCTGCTGCAGAGGGAGACTGGTCAATGTCAGTCAGGAAACACCAGCTTCCTCCTTACAATCTTTTTGCCAGTGGCCCAGGGACCCAAAGGTCTGGTTCCTGCTTCTTGGTAGGGCAAATGGTCCTCCCACCCTGGCTCTGGCCCCTCAGCCTGGCCACCTCTGCCCACACACACTGTGCTCAGTTGATGGGCCTGCACATAGGTTCTTTGCACCTTCCATTTGGTGCTGACCACCAGCTACCCTTTCTCCAAGAACCCACCTCAGATGAGTCTATCTTCTGTCTCCATGAGATCCTCAGAGTAGTTCACACATTCTGTAACACCACTCAGTGGCTTTGTCTTCCTGTATCCCTATCCAGTACAATTACAAGGCCTCAGGGGTGGAAGGGGATCTTTTTGCTTGTTACTAGGATGTTACTTGCCATCAGTCCATCAATATGTTAGCCAGGCAAGGAGAGACTGGCAGAGTCTTTGTGTGGAGCCAGCTGGCCCAGGTGGGTGACAGAACACAGGGACATGGATATGAAGGTTATGGGAGTGAGATGTGATGCCACTTCTGAGGTCATCATGTCATGTGCCACTAGGAGCAGCCCGGATAGCATCTCTGCACTCCCCAGGGACTGTATGCATAGTGGCAGCATGCAGGATGCAGCATGCAGTGGTTATGCTGATTTCCAAGCCACATGGTGAGAGAACAAGAGGTGGGGGTGGGTGGAGATTCTAGCTCTGAAGCTCAAATTACCACTGGGCTGGGGCACGCAGCCTTCCTTGGGTTTGTGGGCCTAGACACTACCACCCCAGGCTGCATCCTGCCCTGGATAGCTGAGTGTTGGCTCCATGATTTCTTGGGCTGATAAATTGAGAGTTGCCAACACTCTACTTTGTTAAGAATGTCTTTTAAAATCCATCACTCCATAGAAGACAGGCAGTTTAGTGCCAAGAAGTAGGCGGCCTATAGTCTCAGAGCAAGGGTCAGCCCTTCCCAGAAAGTGCGGTGGGTGAGCCTCTGTACTATTCTCCTAAGAACAGCGTTGGTCCATATGCTGATTTGTGGAAAGCCCTCTGCTAAGGTACTTTCAGCGGGTCCTGCTTGTATGGCCTGAGTGATACTTTGTCTCTGACAAGGCTAGAGAAAAAAATATTGACTAAGGGCTTAGAACTCCAGACAGGTAGGTGGCCATTGAACATACATACATATATACATACATACATACACACACATGTGTGTGCATGTGTGTGTGTGATATTATATTAACCTAGAGTGTGCTAAGAAGTCAGACCCAGAAATGGGAAGTAGCAACCAGGCAAAGCTTCTGGTTCTGCCCCTGCCCCACTGCCCCTCTACATCTGGGGCTGCAGGCTTATAATCCTCTTCAGGAATATAAGTATCAGCCTTATTTATAAGACACAGGGGACCAAGGCGCCGATGTGGCTGGGTCAGCTCAGCCTGGAGGATCAGAAGAAAGGACCCAAGCCCCTAGGCCAGGCTGAGCTGCCCTTTTATGCAATATCAACTGCACCTTCTCAGAGCCGGGACATCTGACCCATGGTCCTGTGGATGCCCTGTGGTACAGGATCTGGGCCAGGGAAGGTCAAGCTATTGCAAGGCCCCTGGGGTAGGTGGCATTCAGCCCCCGTCCCCACCCCCGCCCCACACTGCATGCTTTAAATAGCTCAGCTTCTCTCAGACTCCCAGACTCACAGTCTTGCCACTCTTGCCAGTCCCTTCTGAGTTTCCAGATCATCTGGCTGGTTTCCAGGTCTGGGATATGGGGGAGCGAGAAGGTGACCTGGCAGTTGAGGCTTAAGGGAGCAAAGTGAGGTGCTTCCCTACATTTCTGAGCAATTATAATTTATCTCCCAGGCAATGGCAGACCCCTGGCTACCATGGGTGAGGGTCTTCATTCAGCTTTCTTGTCTCCCTGGAGAAGTCCATGCCTGACCCAGGCCACCTGCTCCTTGTGAGGGCAAGTTAGGGATGAACCTCCCACCCAGGGAGAACTCCCATCCTGCCTGTTTACTGAAGGAGTCACCTTTTTGGGAGCCTCAGGGTCCTTATCCTGAGCTCCCTCCTTTGCCTCCCATGGCAAGGTCTCTAAGTCTCCCTAAGCAGACTAGGGGAGATATCTGTGCCCATCATTTTGAATCTTTGTTTGTGGTACTCTACAGTTTACAAACTTTTTTCACACCATTATTTCATAAGAACTTTCCAACCACCCAGTGGACTACGCAGGGGAAGATATAAATAATCCCCATTTTATAGTCAAGGAGACTGAGACAGCCAGAAATATTAGGGGAAGTATTCAAGTTCATATGTCAAATGAGTGGCTCAATCAAGCTGAAAGCTGGGCCTTTGTACCATTTCCTCTGTATTAAGGATGCTGGTCCCCCCCACCCCCCTGCCTTCTACTCTTTGACCAAGGGAGGGAGGGGAGACCAGCACAAGACGTGGGGAGGAGGCCAGGGACACGTGTTCTCTCTCCCAGGCCCTGAACCCTGCTGCTGGCTCCATGGGTCACTTTCACAACCCAGAACAAAAATCTCACTAGATACGGCCTCAGACCGCCTGGCTCCAGTCGCCCTCACCGGCAGACGCAGACGCACACAGACACACAGAGAACACGCTGTTATCTCTCCACTCCAGCCGGTTTCCTCCACTTCTGAAACAGCAGATTTCTTCCAGTCTGGCTGCCTCCCCTGGTCACCACCCACAGCCACTGGCCCTGGGGACCAGCCAAGGCCCCCGCACCCTCTCTGCCTTAGACTGTGACGCCGAATCCCTGCTAATCAGACGGTCGCCTCTGCCCTCCCAGCCACTGCCCCCAGAGTTCCCTGGAAATGTCCTTTCTGCCTGGCCCAGCCCCCGCAGAGTTGCAAGCTTTGTCTGCACACACAGCTGACTTGTGTTTGCAGGAACAGACAGGGGCTGGCACTGGGGTCTGAGCCAGCAGGAGCTAGGATGGTAGAGCAGATGGGGGAAAACACAAAGTCCAGAGAACAAACTTTTGCAAGTGAGCCCTTTGGGGTCACTGGGGAGACTGACAGTGAGAAAGAGAAGAGGAACTTTGTAACTTTGTGACAGGATGGGTTTGCCTTTAGTGACTTCCCCTAGGGAGCATTTTTTGGCTCCTTGGCTTTCTGAGATCTAAGTGGAGGAAAACCGTGCCAGACAGTGGAGGGGTGGGATGGCAGAGGGAACAGGGTCATGGAAGGAACGGTCCAACGTCCCTCCTTCCTTGGGCCCTACTCTAGCACTCTGTCCCTAGCCATACACAGGGAGCTCAATAGGTTCTTGTTAAGCTGAACTGGCCCCTGGCCAGTTTGCCCCTCTGGGACTTTCCTGTCAACTAGCTCCCACTGCCCCCTTCTGTCTGGACAGGGAGAGGAAGCATAGGGAGCCGGCAGCAAGCCCCACACCCCATATCAGTGTATGCTCAAGTGCCCGGCACGAAAACTTCTCCTTATCAGGCAGAGGAGCCAAGGTGTCTGTGGTGGGCGGCCAAGTTTGCAGGGAGAAGATATATGCTAACAAGTGAAGAGTCCTGAGGTGTGTGTGTGTGTAATGTGTAGTATTGAGCGTTCTTCACCCTCTAGTGAAACACTTTCTGATCTTTCCAGTTTCGAGTCCTGAGCCACTTAACTTTCTGAAACGCAGCCACAGCCACTGCGACGGACGAGGTCATGACAAATCACATAGCAATAGAGGCTGTTTAAAAATAAAAGGCGCGGCACAGTGGCTGAGAAAGCGGACGAGGCAGCTCTTTGTCTGCATAACTCAGGCTGCTTATATGGACACCCCATCGCCCCCGATCATTAAAGAGCACACAGTTTTTGGTGGGTGTCTGTCTGTCTGTCTGTCTGTCTCTAGCTCTTCTTACAGTATAGGCCTAGCCTTGGGGGCTTGGGAAGAGAGAAGTGAAAGGTGTGTACAAATGGGTAACAAAAGGAACAAGGTCATCTGGGAAATGATCTGCTTCCTCGGGCTTTCTGGAGACTTGATGCGCCCTGGCTATGCAGGCTGTTCAAAGACATCACAGCTACCTGCAGACCCTCTCTGCCATCCAGAGCTTCAGCCTCCAGTGTCCCCCTTCCTGTAGCCCCTCACACCCCCGCCAGGAAAGGGACAGCCAAACAAACCCACCATTTCTTTTTCTTGCCTTCATGAATCACAGGGAAAGGTGAGGCCCAGCCAGGTCAGCTTGCTGCCTGTTCACAGATAGAGAGGGACCCTTCACACTTTCCAGGAAGATAGAGAGTGAAGTCTCAGACCCCCAACTCCACACTGAGCTTTGGTCAAGAATAGTCCTCACAGTCTTAGGTCTCGGGATGACAGAGAGAGAACACACGGCCACTGTTTAGTTTGTGGGTTCTGAATCATTCTGTCATCGCTGTACCTGCCTCTTGTCTCCGTTCTTGACCACCTGCCTTCTGCCCATACCTGGCCTCACCAGACCTCACTGAACCTCACTGACCCCTAAATGTGTTTCTGGCCATGGGTACTCAGCTGACAGTGCATTCTAAGACGGCAGGATGTGAATGGGCCTCCCGTTCCTACTAGCTGTACGGCTTTGTTTCTTGGCCTTGCTGGGTCTTCCTTTCTACCTCTGTAATGCAGGCACTTAGGACATGGCTCTGTGTTGTCATGCCGACACACCTACGGTTCGAACTTCCTCTACCCAAGTGAGGTCCAGAGAGGAAGGAGAAGTTTTCCCTGGGCCACATAGCTAAGTATCAGTATGAGCTCCTGCCTACAGCGATGGCTGATGGGTCCTGTAAACAGCAGACACTTGTATCTGAATAACTAAGGGTAAAGCAGCTGCATCCATCCTCTTGCTGGGCTCCTCCAGTTCTTTTTTTAAAAGATTTATTTATCTTATGTATATGAGCACACTCACTGTCACTCTCTACAGACACCCCAGAAAAGGGCATCAGATCCCATTACAGATGGTTGTGAGCCACCATGTGGATGCTGGGAATTGAACTCAGGACCTCTGGAAGAGCCATCTCTCCATAGGCTTTGAGTCACTGTACCGATTGGCTGCTGTGAAACTCACAATACTTTTTCTAGAACATTGGGATTCCAAGTCTTCTACTTTAGGACTATCCTAACAAGGTCGGCAGCTGAATAAGTTCAGGAAGTGTCCCACACCACACAGTAATCAAAGACAGACCCTGGCATAACCTGGTGGCATTCAAGTGCAGGGGCCTCACAGCTGCCTGGCACTGGGAACCTAAGGCCTGTCAGTTCTGTTGTAGTAGAGGAGGAGGGCAGTGCTGGCTAGGGCTACCCAAGGTCTGAAGAGAGTGGAGCCTAAGGCAAGGAGCTCTCAATCTAGAAGAAGCCCTCCCCCACCCTCTTTCCTTAACTGCCCCTTCTCAAGGTAGGGAGGCCCTGGGGGCTGCAGTCTGTCTTATCCCAAGGCCTCATGCCTGTTCTTCATCTCTGAGATTCCTGTCCACTCCTGTCACCATGTGGGAGGACTGCTGACAGTCAGGCCTGTCCTCACACCTCCTCCTGCTGTCTGGGAAGAACAAGGAGTGCTAGACAGACTGACCTGCCTGTGCTAGAAATATACAGCCTCCAGGGATTGAGCTCATTAGTGCTCTGGTCCCTGAGGGCAACTGGGTTCTCTAGGTACAGTGATATCTCTGGGCAAATACTGTCCCTGGGGAATCAGACCCTGTTTCTCCCTCTGCCTAGGCTGCCTGTGGCTTCCCGGAACCTACAACTAAATGAGATGCTAGCTTGCCCTGGAGATCCCCATGGCCCTCGCTGGAGGGTCTGATCCACCCCCAGTCTAAAATTTTGTGATGGAGCCTGGGGTGCCAGAGTCATCTTCACATGGTTTAAACCCATGTGGCCCAAGCCCAGGGTGCTAAGTGCAGGGTGTGTGTGTGTATGTGTGTGTGTGTGACTGTAGGCAGTTGAGGCCCGCCTTGCGTGCTGGTGCCCCCTGCAGGCTGTTCTGTTCACCCAGGGCTGCCTCCAAAGGAGGTGTGGCCAGACAGGTCAGACAAGATGGGTATGTGAGAAAATGAATAGTAAGGGAGCCAGCCAAGGCTGCAGACCTGCCCAGCTGGGGCTGTTAGGGACAGAGTCTTGTCTTCACCGGCCTGGTAGTATGAAGGCTTTGGAATAAGCTTGAAGGGACTTTTGAAACCATCTCTAACCTCTTTATATGGGTGAAGAAACCCCTGGAAGTGTGCAAAGACTGGCTGAGATGATTCTACTTCAGCAAGGTGAGCCTTGCTCAGAATCTCAGCCTCTGCAGTTCAGGGTGCTTCCTCCAGTGCTGACCCCTAAACCCTGCTCCTGGTAGTCTGTCAAGTGCACCTTGAGGAAGTTCATCTTACCTGCCATCCCTAGTGTGTCTGAGCTATTCCCACCCCTGACCTCCAGTTGACTTTCCCAAGTTCCAGGCACTAGCAGTTGGTAAGTGGCAGTCCGAGGTCCTGGTACCCATGCACAGAGCTCACCCAGGCTTTTATTTTTGTCCTAGGTACACAGGCTGGCAGGGGTGGCTAGGCAAAGGACTGGCTCCAGACTTCCAGTCTCCTCAGGATTCCTCTAGGGAGCTCAGAAACTACCATCTGGGGGTGGGGAGGGGCTTTTCCACAGGAGGCAAGGCCAGCTTAGTGGACATAGGCAGATGCCAGGCTCCCGATGCCACCTGATAGGTGAAACCCTGGGGTTTGGACCCCTCCTCTGAGTCTGGCCTGGGTTTTCGATGAGTAGCCTGCCCTGCCTACCCTCTGATACTGCTTGAGGCCTGAGGCTGGCAGGAAGCTCACAACTTCTGAGGTTGAAGCTTGATTTTGGATTAAAATGCAGCCTTGGCCTGAAATTGTGGGAAGCTGGCGCCAGCAGGGTCATGGCCTGGCTGGGCAGGGTCCCCCTTCCCAGGCTGGACACACCTCCCCACTGGCCCTCCCCCTCCCCAACAGACTTCTCTAGCATGCCAGTCTTAGCTTTGACTCTAGCCTCCTATGGCGCTTTGGGACCACCTCCTCCAGGAAGCCCCCCCACCCCCCAGATCTGTTTTTCCTCTGATGCTTCTACACTGAGTGCTATACTGAGTGTTCAGCCCAGCTGGTAGAGAATAGTCAGCTCCTCCTTCCCCTCAATGCAGTTTAACAGTGTAGAGCTCAGGACTCCAGCCGGGCCTCTGCATTTAGCCCTTCTAAGATATGTCTTTGTGGCTGCATCAACCCCAAATCTCAGTGTGCATGTGGCCCTGGGCTTGTGTGTGGGCATCAGGTTTTTCCTTATTCAGGGCTGTGAAAGGATGGGTCCTTCCTCCAGGAAGACAGGAAGATGTGTTAGAGAATTTTCAGAAATCCCTTCTGGAGGGGTGAGTCTTCAGAGAACACAGAAAGAGCCACGGAAGCTGAGTGGATTTTCCCTGCAGTGGTTGGCACAGAGAGAAGGTTGTGAGATAGGCATTAAGATTTCAGCTGATTGAAGAGTTAAGTGGACCTGGGACTGCAGGTTCTGATGGAGCCACACTGGGGTCAGGGGAAGGTGGCTGGCATCAGGCTGCTCTGGCCAATTCTACAGGTTGTAAGTAGGTCATTGGGAGGGAAGTGTCTATGTCTCAGAAGACTGGATTCAAAGGACTCTGCTTCTAAGCCCACTTTAGAGATACTATTCCAGTCAGACTGGTTTTGTTTTGAGGCAAGGTCTCACTATGTAGCCCAGGCTAGCCTCACATCCATCATTCTCCCTGTCTCAGCCTCCTAAATTCTGGGAGGACATGTACCACCATACCTGGCCTGATTTTTTTTGAACACCTAGAGTAACATGGTAACTGATGTCTAGCAGAACCCACAGTGGTAAGAATTCTGTATGCACAGTGCCAACCAGCCTGGAATTATTCAATATACATATTCTATGAGTGTCTGGGAACCTGGAGCAGGGTCATCTCCAAATACTACCCAAGCTGTGCTAGCCTTGCTTAGCTGATGAGAGTGTGGCATTGTGGTATGGTGGCCTGTAGGCCCTTTCTTCACAGGTCTGGGTATGTGCACAGACCCTCTAAAATATGCCTGGTCCCTGGAGGGACCTGTCAAGATAGTGGTCATTTGGGGGACATGAGTGGCCATCCCGGAGGGCACTGCTTTCCATGAGCATGTCTGTCCCAATGCTTCAAACTGGCTTGAAGCGTCACTCTCTCTTATTTGGGACTTGTCTGGGGACTCAGAGGGCACACAGAGGGTCAAAGGGCCCTCACTCCTGTAGGTGGCTCCCTGTCTAATGGGACACTTGTCCTTTTCCTGGAGACTAGCTAGAATCAGGGTGGGGAAGGGGCTAGCAAATCACTGGCCTGTTTCTCTCTAATGGCTCTGAACTCCTACCCCAGTTCTGGTCTACTGAGAAGGATTTTAAAGCTGAGGGCTAGGGACTAGGCAGCAAGGGATGGCGACCCAGAGTTGTGCAAGAGCCTGTATCTTGATCTTGGTTTTCTAGGGCTTGGTTGGCACAACAGGTTCCTGTGCCTGTTGACCTGCTTCTTGGTGGGCTTATTACCTTCTCCCCAGGACAGAGGTGAGTCCATGCCAGAGGAAACATAGGATTGCTCACCTAGCGCTATCTAGGTGTGAGTCACAGAGGCAGAGATGATACATGCGGTGCTCTTGGTGCCCACTATGCCTTTGACCTCTTGGTAGGCTTCTTTAGGGAGCTGGGCTGGCTTTTGTTTATGTAAAGGGGCCCCCATTTATCTAGGGTACAGACCTGGTTGCCTGCAAACAGTGAGCACAGATACTCTGGTAGCATCGAGTTGGAGACCCACGTGGCATTCCCTCTTGTGTGGCATCCCTGTTCCCTATGCAAAAAGGTTATCTTGTCTGTCTCTCCTTCTGATTCCCCTCTCTTCTCCATCCACTCTTGTCTACTCACTTCCTGATTAGGGCTGTAGCTGGAGGTGGAGAGTCTTCCTGGTCACCTCTCACAGGTGGCCAGAGGGCTGTATGCTTGGGGTCTACTCTAGAACACAGGTTATCTGCCCTTGGCTGGGGAAGTCTGCTTATAGGAAGCTTCATAGATTTTCAGATGACTAGTTTATTCTTTTAGACGCTCGAAGGGTCCACTGGGGCTCTTGCTGAGGGGCAGGAAACAGATTTACATTTCCTGCACTGGCCAGCTGTCTACACAGCTTCTAGCTTCTGGGAATGAAACTACATGCCAGGGCCAAGCAGTGTACCCCCGAGGGGCCGTGGGAGTAAAGTCTACATGAAGTTTAGATTTTGGCAGGATGAGTGGCAACATTTGCATGCTTCCTTCACAGTCAGTTCTGTAGCTCCTCAGAACTCTTGGATTGGGGCTGGCACAGTGGATAAAGGTGATTGCTGCCAAACCTGATAACCTGAGATCAATCCCCAGGACCCTCACAGGAGAAGGAGAGACCTAACTACTGAAAGTTATTCTCTGACCTTCACAATAATACTACAGCATGCACAGATAACACACACACACACACACACACACACACACACACACACACACACACACATTCTCTCTCTTTCTCTCTAAATGTAACACAAGTTATTTTTATCAAACAAACACAATCAACAAGATCATTAATGTAAGCAGCCTAAAAGTACAGTACCCTATAACCACCACACCTCCATTAATTCTCTGGGCTGCTGGTCTCTCACCTCTATGAGTGAGTTGAACTGGGGAAGCTTCAGGTCTCTACTGGTCTGTGGTTTTAAAATGAATTCTGAAACTCTACAGTTGCTCCTAATTTAAGCCCCTTTGCCTCTCCATTCTCTATCTGGATCACCCTGCAGACTCCTTTCGGTTCTCAGCTTAATTCCAGGGGAGGTGGCAGCCCCTCTCTCCCTCACGTAATTTTGTTGCATCCCGATTCACTACATTTCCTCCATTAAAAATGTCCAGAAAACCGTAAACATAAAATCTCCATATGATCCAATGTCTCTACCTCTAGATAGATAGATATCTGCAAGATTCAAATCAGGAATTCTGGTCCTTTATACAACCATGCCTATAGCAATATTGATCGTAAAAGCCGAAAGGTAGAAACACCCCAAGTGCCCACTGATGGAGGAACAAAACAGCAGCATTCTAGTCAGTCTTTAAAGAGACTCATGCTATCATCACATGGGTGAAGTTTAAAGCCATTGTGCTACGTGAAGTAAAGTAGATTCAGAAGAGAAATGTGGTATGCATAACTCCGTGTGTGTGTGTGTGTGTGTGTGTGTGTGTGTGTGTGTGTGTGTGTGTGTGTGTGTGTGATATAGAGCAGGGAACCCTTGGAGGGATTGGGCTGGTGGCCAGGGGGCTGGGGAGCTAGTTTAATGAGAACAGTGCTTAGGTTTGGGGTAACAGGGAGGTTGCTTGGCATTGTGGGTATCCTCGCTGCTGCTGAGCACCTGGTGCCTTACACATGGCTCAAGTGGTTGATGTTGTCTGTGACCATAACTTTTAAAAAATGTTGAAAAAAAACCAAACAATACAGGGGTCTCTTTTTCTCTCCTCTCCAAAACCATGATCTCCTGTTGGCTTTGGGCTGCTTGGTTCCTTGACCAGGGTTGTTGCTTGGGGCTCAGCTGGACCCTTAACTTTTCAAGTTCTTTCGGTCTCTAAGGACCTGGTGGGACTCCGAGGAGGGTCTCACAATAACAGAACTATTTGCTTCCTCTTTTGAAAGAGAGACCCTTCCCTTCAGGATATGGCTCCCCTTCTGTGATGGCTGGTTAAGGGTGTCCAGAAGTCTTGGTGGGTAGCCAGGGCCAGGCTGGGGAGCAGTTACATAACCTGCAGGGAGATTTTTTCCACTGGGCAGCTGGTGCCAGCTTTCCAGTGGTGGCGCAGCAGGTAGAGGCGCCCTGTCTGGGGCGGCGGTGCCCTGAGATGCGCTGATCTGGAGTTGCTTAGCATAGCTCAGATTCCCAGCGGCTGCCTGGGGCAGGTGGTGGGAGGCGATCTGCTGTCTCCTGCCTGCCTGGCTGCGTGAGGGAGGGGCAGCAGGAGGAGGTGCTGGGGGTGAACTGTCAGCCAGCCAGGGGTGACCCTCTGGGGCCTGGGACACCTGAGCCACCTTCTCCGATAACCTACTTATCTGCAGGACCTGCCTGGCAGCCTCAGACAGGGATGCTTCTGGCCAAGTTCTCTCAGGGGATTTAGCAGGGAAAACAGAGCCGGGGTGGGAGGTGAGGATGCAAAAGGAGATGGGCCGGCCAGGAACATGGGTATTGATGAAATAGTGTCTGATCAGGGAAAGCTCCCTGGGCCCAGTGACTCGGAAAACAGAACACCGTGTGCTTGCTCCTCTTCAGCTGCAGGCACCTGCCCACCATCTATTTTGTCTACCCAAGGCTGCTTTGTCCTACTGTAACAGCAGACTAACTACTACACTGATTGGTGGTAGGACATTCGTAACTCTTTGTCTCAAAGACACAAGCCTCAGATAGGAAAAGCTTAAACAAATCTAATCATTGAAGGGGGGATTCCCAGATCAAGGCTAGATGGTGTTACACAGTGAAACCCGGGGGGCCAAACACAAACAAAACAGAACAGAAAGGGTTTGACCCAGGTGATGTTTGGGGGCGGGCTCTCTGACCTGGAGATGGGGCGGTTGGAAAGGAAAAGACATCAAGTCCTCCGGTCTCTCCTAAGATCATTGTTTAATGTGCTCCTACCACCTCTCTTATGCCAAACTGAATCTGCATGGAAGTGAGAGATGAGTCGAAAGCCTGGTGGCCTTTGCTTGAAGAGTCAGGTCTCCTGCTTCCCCAGTCCTCTTTACCCAATGGGGCAGCCACCTCTGTCGGCCTAGATTTGAGCTGAGGGCTGTGGGTACATTCACTCATTCAGTCTCTACCACAGCCCAGAGGGATTTTCCAGGGCAGAAACCAGGTACCAAGATGGGGTTGAACACTCAGGTTCAGCAAAGGAGGCAGCAGGTGTCCGTACCCAGGGTCTTAGCTCCAGCTCCACAGTAGAAGTCCTGCCTAGAGACCTGGGATTCAAAGGGTAGCTATTTGTTCCAGGTGGCCTAGTTTTGCTTGGTTTGAGACAGTGTGCTGCCCTGTTGTCCAGGCTGGCCTGGACTTTATTATGTAACCCAGGCTGTTCTCAGCCTCACAGTCCTCCTTCCATCTCCCAAGCGCTGGGACTATAAGCACATGTCAGCAAGCTTAGTGGCCAACGAATGGTTTAATGCTCAGATCATCAGTTGCTCTGCCCCACTGAGCATCGAAGAGGTCCACAGCTTCAGACTCATGGCTTCAAGAAGTCATCTTGTTCATATTCCTGAACCCCACAACTGAACAGCCAGAGAGATCTGGCCTAAATACTGACCTCTCTCCTGAGATCTGAGACCTGGCTGGGACCTATGGCTGGTTTCAACAGTGATAAGGAGACTAGAGAGTCTGTAATGAACTGACACATACGCCTGGCCTACCAGAGGATGTGGTATACAGCAGGTGCTCAATAAGGTTGGGAGGAGACATATACGATTAGAAAAAAGCAAAGAAAATTGACTCACTCCCTTGAAAGGGCAGACAAGGCACTTGTATCAAGGTACTTGGTTATGACCTACTCTGGCTCCAGCATGGCTAAGGGCTGGGTACATAGACAGCCATCAGCTCTCCCAGGCAGGGACTCAGCCTGCCACAGACTCTGCAGAGGTCCACGCTCCTGTGACCACCGGTCTCTTGGGATACATGAGGCAAGCTTGCTGTGGGCTGCCAGTGAGTGTGTACCAGCTCTTCATGCCCTTCCTTATGCTTGGCTTTCAGCATGGATGCAAATTCCTCCTGAGGGTTCTCAGAGGCCAGACTTTTGAGAAAATGAGACCCTTTGAGGGCCTGGGGAATCACCCTCTGTGGCCTGCCTGTGGGGAAGGGCTGGCACTGCCTGCTAGCCCTGTGTTCCTGTGTTCCTGTCCCTGCTGGCTCCAGCAGCCTTGGAGGTGAATGTGTGTGTGTGTGTGTGTGTGTGTGTGTGTGTGTGTGTGTGTGTGTGTGTGTGTGTGTGGTGACGGTCCAAGGCTCCTGCTCTAGCTCTGAAGTATTCAGAACAATGCACTTCTCTCCTGGGCATGCCCAGCCAAGCCAGCATTAATATTAGTTTACATGCTTGCAGTGCACATGGGCTCAGTTGTGGGTGTGGCAGTGAGCAGGGAAGGAGGCAGAGGGACAGAGTCTAAGCAGGTGACACGGACTGGGGTACAAAGGAGTGTTCTCTTGGGCAACCTTGCCCTACCAAAGTCTGAGGAGCAGAGGCAATCATGCCCTTCCCTGGAATGGGCTTCACAGTCCCCATAGATGGCTTCACGGAGTGGACATTTCCAAGCTCTCAATCCTTTTCCTACTTGGGTAATAGGATGGGAGCTAGGAGCCCAGACAGCTAGAGATGTGGCTTTGCTAAACTACTTTCTCTCTCTCTCTCTCTCTCTCTCTCTCTCTCTCTCTCTCTGTGTGTGTGTGTATAGGGGGAACCCACTTGAGAATCACACACAGGAACTGGGCTTCTGCCCCGAAAGCACTGGGGCCCCAAACTCAATGCTCTCTCACTTTCCAGGGCAGTGAAGCATTTACTAAGCGTCTGCCGTGTACCAGTCCTGATGCCAGGAGCCTGAGAAGGGAGGCAGCCAGAGCTCTTGCCCTTGAGAAGTCTACAGATCAGGACTGCTCCACTCCAGAGCCATGGTCAGCCCTGCCCTTTCTTCTTCTGTAGAATACGAGGCTTGTGAACATTGGACTTAAGATATAGGGAATGGTTTTAGATTTTTCAGAAACCAAGAGGGCCAGAGGCAGGAGAGCTTTCTCTTATAAGCAGTTAAAGGAACAGCCTGGTTCTTTCACCTAAGCCTGTGACTTGGGCTCAGGGCAGAGGTGTGATTGAAAGTAAGCAGGCTAGGGGTAAAGTCCAGATGTGCTTTTAAGGGATGTGATAGGCAATATATAATCTTTGGGGCTTAAGGCAGGATTTTGATTTTCTGATAAGGGCAGCCAGATCAGAGGATCTGACCAATCCTTATAGAGCTAAAGGCATTCTCACAGACCCCACTGAATTACCATCCAATTGAGTCTGTCTGTATCAAAGGCCCAAACACAATGCTGAACAGTGATCTGGCCATAAACTCCGAGTGCCCACTCTCGAGGCTGAGATCAGACTTTTGGGAGGTTATATTCTAGAAGGTACCAGTGGACGGCGATTTATTTTGAAATCTGGCCAAGTGCCAAACTCTGATTTCCAGTTGCCTTTACACAACTGCCCTGCTGTGTTTATGACTTGGTCCAGATGAAGAGATTCCCCCCCTTAAAAAAAAAAGGTATCACATCCTTCTGTTAGATGTGTTGTTAGCAACAGTTGCTAGGGAGAGCTGGGTTCAGTTACAGGCACACTGATGCCTGCTCTAATAATACTTCTCTCTGCATAGCTCAGATGCAGACACCTCTTGGCTAAACAGGGCACACACATTTCAACAGACAGGGCTTGAACTTGCACTACCCAAGCAGATCTGGGCAAAAGAGCCCTCTCTAAGCTCAAGGGTAAGGCAGAGGGCGGTGACCAGGCAGTTCTGGGTGGAGGGGGCTCAAGTCTTTGATTCCTGTCATTCCTAAGGTCCCATAAAAAGAGGCACACTCATTCTTCCTTCCCCATGAAACCGGAGCCCTCACTCTCCCCAGGATCGCACCGCAATCAAGGGAGCTTTTCTGGTTGCTTGGGCCTGGGGGAGCCTGCAGCCTCTAGGAAGTGGAAAACAGTCAATGTGCAGAGGCTGGCTAGGTAGGCACATGAAGGATCTGGGCGCTTCACGGGCAGGGTAGATCCAGAGGTGGTTGCCGCCAGCTCTATGGGGTGGCCTGGTCAGCACTGAGGGTGCAAGTGAGGCCCTTCTCTTAAAGCACATAATGACCACGCCAACAAATGGCAGAGGCCAAGAAGAAGAAAACAGGAAGGTGTGAGCGGGACAGAGGAACCCTATGGGAGAAGAGTAGAGGGTCTCTCCTCTTTTCAGGGTGGGGGAGTCTCAGGATGGCAAGGAACACTGTAAGAAAGGGCCTGGGATGGCAGAGCCCAGCTCCTCACAGGGAAAACGAATTTGGAGTGAAGGCATTCCATCAACAGCTAAGGTTTTCCTCTCTTCTTTCCCCACCAGCCGGGTGTGAGTACTCCACATCGATTAGCAAAGAGCCTAGCACCTGAGAAGTGAGTTTTAGCTTGTTCCTTGTGCGAGGGCCCGGTTGGTAAGGGACAGGGTGAGAAGCTCCTGATCTCTCTGGGCCTCCTTCCCAGTAGTGATGTTCACTTCACATGGCCCAAATGAGTTCTTTACAACACGACGTCCAGGTCTGTGCCTGGCGCTCAGGAGGACCCCAGGACAAAGCCATAGCTCTCCATGTGATTCCCCAAAGACAATGGCCGAGGGTCTCTGTTCTACAGAACAGAGACCTGAAGTATAGCATTCTCAGGCTGGAGAGCCATGTTGCTAAGAGTCTATTGCCTTGCTTGCCCAGCCATTAAAGTGACCTTTTCCTTATAAATTATCCAAAGCCTCCGAAAAGTGTGGCTCAGACTAACCTGGCAGCACGGCTGTAAGTTTGGTAAGAATACAGGGTGATAGTGAAGACTGTAGGCATACAGTAGACATTTAAGAAATAGTCACTTAAATAGAATTTTGAGCACGTATGAGCACACTACTAAGAAGGGACCCATATCTAAGGTAAAGACTGGAGCCAGTTCAGATGTAAAAACTGACTAATTTTGAACTGTGGAATTGGTGATGGAGGTCCATTGAGGCCTATGGGACTCAGGAAGGAAATTGGTTTTTCCAAGTTTCTTGACATGGTGACAGAAAGAGTCTATACAGCCTATGACTATCTTCCGCACCCCATTTTCCACTTTGTGGGTGCTGAAGCCCAACCTGGCAGGAGTCTTGGACTTCTGCTGCAGAGTATTCACCACGTTAAAGGTTGTTCTTCTCCCTGCCATGTTGCTGACTCCTCATGCCAAAGCCCATGTTGCAAGAGCACTCAGCCAGGGAGGACCACATCCAGAGATAGCTGGCGGGAGGGGTGTGCACAGGGTACTTCACACCTGGTCCCTTTGCAGTCCACGTCACTAAGCTGGGCCTCAGAGCCTATATGGCAGCCATATCAGACACTAGGACGATTGGCTCAGAGCCTGCCAGGCTGAACGTGGGCCTGGCTGGGGATCCAGAGTCAAGTGGGACTGAGCCGGCAGAGATCAGGCACATCAGGGAGAAAGAAGGGAGGAGAGTCTCTGTGGGTGGTGAAGACAGACTTCCTTAGAGGTCTGAAGAGGAAACATGGGTCCCCAGGTCTGTTGCTCCTCCATTTAGACTTCCTGGTTGGGTGGCAAGTGGCCATGAAAGGCTACTTTCTCAGAAAGGCCGGCTTCTCCTTGGTTGCCGGGAGAAATGGCAGGGCCTGAAGAGGCTCAAGCAGATAAGCGTGCTTCCTCTCAGCCGTGTAATCAGGGAGCCATAGGTACTCAGGCACCTCCCCAGCACACTAAGATATTCCTCTATGAGCCCAAAGGGCTTTAGACAATCTTACCAGAGGCTCAAGTGTCAAGACGAAGCCTCTGGTTCTCCCCTTCGGAGGACTCCCACACTGGCTCATAGGGAGCTGGTGACAGGGATGGCCCCAGAGGAACCACAGATCCTCCAGTCAGGCACATGCCTTTTCCCACTAATATGAGTCACCAGGAGGGTGCACCTTTGGAGCTTACCACCTGAGTCTTGTTTGCCATCTGGGGCTCCATTCTTGTCTGGGAGAAGAGAGAGGGAAGTTTCTGGTTCCTTCCTCTTGCCATTGCTCCATGACTGTGACCTGTCAGCACTGGTACTGAGCAGACAACCAGACATAGGGTTGTACACAGCAGAAGTGGTACCTGCCTGTCAGAGCCCAGGGAAGTAGGATGATGGTAACATACACTGCTTTGTCACTGTGGGTTCTTGTGGTTACTAGATGAAGTTCCTGTCTTGGCTGTATATGTTTAAATCCTGGGTTGCTTGGTGTTCTTGGACACCCAGTCAGTGCTAGTCATGTGATAGAACAGGGAGACAGGTCCTGAGGCAGAGGATGGAGTGCTGCAGAAACAGAGTGAGAGGCTCTGGCAACTTTCCCAGGGGGAGTGGTGTCTGAGTTAGAGTGGCCCTGGCAATGGGCTGAGTGTTAGGGAGAAGTGACTTCTAAACAAGACGAAGGGGTCTGGCCACTAGAGTGCAGCCAGAGGCTCAGCGGGGCTGTAGGGTGGTGGTGGGGGGAGCAGGGGGTGGGAATTGAGTATCCCTGGGACAAGCTGGCCTCTGGGGCTGGTCATAAAGTCGCTTCATTCAGGGTCAGGCCTTGGAGCAGTAAGAAAAGGAGCATCCCACGGGGGTCACTAGAGCCCATTCACAAAACCCTGACTGCTGATACCTGGACCAGGTCTAGCCTCTGCTTCTCCAGCATTCAATTCAGTGTTTGCTCACCGCAGTGCCTACCCAACTGTGTCCCAGCACACTCACTTCACATGGGCATGTTAGCTAGGGCACCCAGTAGGACTTCACTGACTTAAATTGCTGTTGGGTTCTTGAAGAAATAACCCATCTTGGGGTAGTCTCTGCAGACAGTTCTTATTTCCTGGGTACCACAGGCCTGTGTGCCTGTCTGCTGTGGGTTGAATGGATTGCTGGCAGCTCACAGCCATGATCTAGAATTTGTACTCCATTTCTGGCCCTTCTCTGAAAAAAAAAAAAAAATCCCCAAACCAAGTCTGAGGCCAGTCCTGCCCTTGACTCCCCTGTGCCTGGTGATGCATGGTAGACAGGCCTCTCCTGCCTGTTTGTCACCCTCTCCACTCTCCCAGGACATTCCGGCCCGCGAGGGACATGCCGATGTGCAAATCCCTCAGGTAATGCGGGAATTCATCACCAGGGGAGCATGGGCGATCCAGGAATGGCAACCTGATCAGAGCTTGGAGCTGGCGAGAAGCTTGAGGCTGGCCAGGGAGGCTCAGGTTGCAGACAGCGAGAAACACACAGAAGAGGACAGGAGGCAGGCATGGGGCCCAGTGCACCACAGGCAGGTGGGCCGGCAGGGATCTCCCCTCTGCTTTTAGGGACAATGCTGCAAACCATGAATCAGGTGGCCAGGTGCCCTGAGTACATCTGTCATCCAAGTGTAACTACGAGGGGACTCTCAGAAGAGGCACTGGGAGGACAATCTGGCATATGGTCACCCTGTTCACCATGACTGCTGGTGGTCCCTTTAGCTCATTCTCTGCTTCCCTCACCTCCAAGGAACTGCTTTACCAGGTAGGCCTGACGACACAATTTGTATCTAAACTGGGCTCCGTTGTGTAACATAACAGAAAAGATATTTTCCCATCCAGAGTCTCCAAAGATGGCCTTCTGGCCTGATATAGTCACCATGTCATCCTCCACCATCATTTCTGCCCTGATGTCACCAGATCTGGGGTTCCCATACACAACAGGTACTTAAATAATGGACTCAGTGAGAATGCACACACTAATTACACACTCATCACACACTCACCTATGGGACTGTGGTTAGACACTGGTCTCTGGCAGACAGCAATGAGAGGATTAGGGGAAATTCTCTGGAGGGAAAAGGGAGATTGGGTGGGAAGGTACCAGACAGCAAGAAAATCTTGGATTACCACTCTTTCTCTCTACTTTGGGCTTCAGTGCATCAACAGACAGACTGTCCTCATCCTGTCCCACAAGGCTTTGCTATCCCTACTCTACCAAGGGTATAGACATCAAGCTTTCGAGGGCTGTCCTGAGGGAGGAGGAGAAGAAAAAGGAGAAGGGGGAAGGCCAGGGAGAAGGAGGGGTAAGAGCCAGGTCCACAGCAAGTTCATGACCCCGCAGACACGTAGAGGTCAAAGCATAGGGCCAATAGCCAGCCTCTTATCATGAAAATAGAAAGAGAGAGAGGGCGGTTGAACAAAAAGCACCTATAAAATTATATTGGTCCTCCGTAACCATGGAGCGCTCACACAAACACACCCAAATCCAGCCGCGCATCTCTCACCCCTCGATGCCTGCTTATTTTCTATAATTAATCAGGCAAGGGAGGAAGGGACTTGGGACAAGTTCAACTGCCATCAGGACTTGCAGACCTCTCTCTAGCAATAACCCTTGTCGTCAGAGGGGCAGGGGAGTGAAGCGGCAGCTGTCGGTGTCCGGTTACCTGGAGCATGTTGAGGAGCAGGCTCCGGAACTTGGTCCCCTCGACCATGAAGAGGGCCATCTTGTCGCAGAGCTTGGCGGCCGTGAAGGCAAAGCTGCGGTCTGACACCGCCTTCTGGTAGATGGTCCGAACGATCTCTCCCAGCATCTCCTCAGAGTTGGTGGCGTTCTGGGCCTCCTCCATGAAGGAGGTGAGCTTGGTGTCGACGTCGCTGCTGTTGTTCCTCATGCTGTTCAGGATCTCCATCAACCTGTCCATCTTGCTTGGCTGAGGGCTGCTTGTCTCTACTGCCACTTCGTCCTGGGGGGTTTGGGGGACACATAAAACACACCTCAGTGGAGTTGAAGTCTCGGTGGGATTCGGGATGGCCTGAAGGGAGAAGGGAGAGCCAGAAAGAAGGGTGTGAGGAAGTGCAACTCCCACCAGAGACCTTTCTACCACACTGCGCTTTGCAGACCATTTCTGTAGCTGCTCTGATACCCAGGATTGACATTGTGAGTTCCAGCCCCTACCTGGGATTCTCATATACACCCCCCCTCCCCATTTATCCAGCAGATCCCTTAATCTAGAAATGACTTAGTGGGAATTATCAAAGATGAAGTAAGATGATAAAGAGAAAACTGGGTCAAAGAGGAAATGAGATGAGAGATGAGGGAGCTCAAGCTGGGGTAGAGTAGGATCCAGAACGCCTTAGTGGTGCTGGGCGTGGCCTGCATGTAGCTGCCAGGTGTCTGCTCTAAATGCAAGGACTGCCATGTTCTTAGGTGAACGGCTCATGCGGACTTGGCCCTGGCTAGCATCCCATGCTGCCTGTGCTGGCTGTCCCTAGGCACACAGATACTGTACATGAAGATCTTTCAAGGCGCTATCCAAATGGCTGGTGCTTCTTGAGGAAAATTAACATACACCCATAACCCCCCAAAACCCAACTTGTTTATGCCCTTGGGAGAGTGGCCAGTAACTGGGGTAAGACCATAGAATGGAGAGGCAGAAAATGGCATGAGGTCATCTCAAACTGTATGCATCTAAACAGACAGACCCATGGCCCAACCTTGCTGGCCCTCTGTTCTCAACTTGGAAGCTCCGTATGGAGGTAAGGCTCCATCTCCGTCTCTCTGTGGCCATGCACACTGGGGAGGTGGATCCTTCTCTGAGCCACCTTTCCCTTGGGGTGACACAGGGTCACTGCAAGAGCACTGGAGCCTCTTCTTACCATGTAGGGTCAAGGTGCACAAACAGCTGCTCTCCCACTGGAGAACTGGGTGGCACGTGAGGGTGGGGTCAGAAGTGACCCATTTTTCCTTTTCTAGTTCCTTTTAGACCATCTTTTCAGAGAAAGTTAGACTCCCTGAGCAGGGCCAATAGAACCCAGCTCCGTGCCCCACTGCATCTAGTAATTTCCCTGTCTCCAACACGTCTTGTGGGGCAGAAGATGAGGAACAGTATGCATGGGAGAGGTTCACGTACTGCTGCTATAGGCTTGCCCTGAGGTGCTACCCATGGCAGCAACAACCTGGCGTGGTGTGTCCACCCAGCCACAGAAGCCTTCCTTTAGAGAGGAGCTTCTGTCCCAACCCATGAGGCTCCACCCAGAGGTCACCCATCCAAGTGCCTACCTCTCAGCTGTCCTCAGCAAGAGAACAAGGAAAATTCAATTACCGGTACCTTTTCTTTCAGCCTTCGCCTCAGTCTGTCTTTGGAGGACTGCAGCAGGGTGATTTTGGGTCGCTCCCCGAGACGCTCGGGAAGAACAGTGTCTTTATGCTTTGTCTCAGCCTCTGGGCCCCCTGGCAGCTGAGGGGTTGGCCTCTCGGAAGCTGTTGGGGTCAGAGTGTCAGGGCTGCAGGGGGGCTCAATGCCACTGTGTCCGGTGTTCCCTGGGCCGTCTTCAAGTTTGGGGTTCTCAACGGTCACGGTCTCTTTGGCATTGCGGTGGCTGCCCGCTTCTCCCTTGTCTCCTGGTGGATGTTTCATGTTACCGTGATGCCAGCGTCGGTTCTGGCTGTAGCCGTGGTGCGTGGGCCTCCCTGAGGGGTGGGGCCCTGAACCCCCCTGGTAAGATTTCTGGTGGTCCCTGTTGTGTTTGGCACTGCCTGGCTGATGGTCACCATGCTGTTGGGGCTTGTTCCCTCCTGGAGGTCTTTGCTGCCGTCTACAGAGAAGAGTAGAGAGGTAGAGAAGAGGGTTACATAGTGAACTGGTAGGGCCTCTTTGTCCAAATGCTGGAGCAGGAGATCAGAGCCTGGATCATTAGTCATTTCAACACTTATCCCGACCCTCCCAGGAGCCATCAGAGGGAATGGAAGCCAAGCTTTCTCTAAAAAGCATATTTCGGCCGTGTCACGTCGTGTGCCAGTGTATGTAATAAGAAACAAACACTAAAAGGACCAACAGAAGATGTGGTGAGCCCTCCATCCTCTGCCCCCCTCCTCCAGCTATGTCCCCTGAAAGCAGCATTATCTGATAATATATTCCTGTGGTGAAGCCCTCACTCCATTCTTCGGAATGTGTCTCTCTGGAGCCAACCGGGATTTTAAAGATATGAGGTTGCCAGGGTGCGCCCCTTAATCCAAGCTAACTTGGGTCCTTATAACGAGAGGCAGTTTGCACACACACAAAGATGCCACACGTGCAGAGGCATCCATTGTCATCTGCAAACCAAGAAGTGAGGTCTCAGGAGAACCCCACTGTGCTGACCCCTCTGCACAGTGAGGGAAAAGACGTTTTCAACCCCCAGTGGCAACTCTGTTTCAGCAGCTCTGGAATAAGGATGTGGATGGATATTTAACACACAGCTAGGCACAGAGCTGCTCCTTAACTGTAGGACAGTGCTTTGTGAGCAGAGAAGAGCCAGTGGCAGAGCTGAGCTCTGTTCTGGAAACAAGATGGGAAGGTTTGGCTGCATGGTCAGAAGGCAGGGCAGGGCGGGGACGGGGACGGGGGGGGGCAGGGGCAGGGGACACTGCCTGTGGTACGAGGCACACACACTCACAGCCAGTCTAAGGCCAGGCTCTGTCACTCCCAGGCTGCCTTTTCTCAGGCTGCCTCCTGAACCCTGAGGTCACTGGAGGAGCAGCTGAGAATAGCTACGTGTCCCTTCATATCCACATGGTGGTGCGGAAGCCAAGAGAAAGCCATTACTGTTTCAAGAATGGACCCACACCTTGGAATCTACCCCAGCTCTCACAACCTTAACTGCAATTACCCTTTATAAACAAGCCAGATTGATTTACGTCAAGCATTTGCTTCTTTGTTATAGGCGCAATTTCAATCCTCACTTGACAATTGTTTTTTCTTCTGAAAATGTGAAGGTATGTAGGTCTATGTCAGAGGCGTTATTTCTTTCTCATTAAAGTTAATCAGACCAGGCATGGTGGCGCATGCCCGTAACCTCAGTACTCTGGAGGCGGAGGCAGGAGCCCAAGGCCAGCCTGGATGACACAGTGAGTTCCAGACTATCCTGGGACTGCAGACAAAGACCTTTGTTTCCAAAGGCCAAACAAGGATGTATTGTATGCATGTTAAAAACTGTCAAATAATAAATGCAAATATTACATCAACATCAAAAACAAAACTAAAACCACCCCAGGAGCTGGTGAGATGGTTTAGTGGACGAAAGTACTTGCCATGCAGCCCTGGCAATATGAATTCAATCCATGGGATCCATGGTGAAGGGAGAGAAGCAGCTCTCAAAAGTTATCCTCTGACCTACGCACAGGCTCACACACACACACACACACACACACACACACACACACACACACACACACAAATACGTTAAATTTTTTTCTTTAAGAAAAAAAGTCAAATGAGAAAAGATGATTAGGAGTATAGCTCAGTGGTAAGTGCTTGCCTAGCGTGTGGGAGGCCCTGGAGGCGGGGCTACAGCTCCACAGCAAAGCTCTTACCTAGCCCGTACAAGGTCTTGATCGGCACTGGGTCAAAGGCTAGAAGACCCAAAACACTAGGGTCACAGAGAGAGGCCCAGGCCTGTGGTATTTTGTGATGTTTCTGCTTTTCTTTTCATTTTTCAGTAACTTTCAATTCACTGTCCCAACATCTTTCCATTTTCCTTGTTCTTTGAATGTGGGCTATGTATGTATGTATGTATGTATGTATGTATGTATGTATGTATGTATGTATGTATAGCCCAGAGGGGAACCTTGACAATTTCCCAGCAGATAATGCCTGACCCTTACACTCTTGTTATCCTTATTTAAAATTTTGAGGTGCCTCATAGCCATGACCTAAGAAAGGTCCCTGAAGGACAAGCTCTTCCCAGCTTGTCTTGAAGAGAATCTCACCTCCCATTCACCATCTCTTTCTGCCCAGCAGCTACCCCTCTGAGTAGGAAAAGAAAAAAGGCAAACAGCTTTGGTCCTCTTGAAGGAGGATGTCATTTCTACCTGGATGGCCATTGAGGGCTTTAGAAAGAAATCGCTCAGGTCTCACTGTTGTTCACCTGGAGATGTGGGTTGACTTGAGATGGCCAATCTGACTTGCCCCCTCATCCTCCAGCCCTGAGAAAATGGTACTGGCTAAGAGTGTGTAGATTGTAATAGTTGTCCCCAGACTCATATTTGCTAGGTGATGGTGTCTCATATGAGTAAAGAGGGCCATCTACAGGCGAGAGGAGGTGCTAAGTAGCCCTACTGTGTGCTGCCTAGTTAGTTATTCACTTTACATCCCAATTACTGCCACCTGCACTCTGCTCCTTCCAGTCCCACCCATACAAATCCCCCTTCGCTTCTCTGAGGAAGGGGAAAGCCTCCCTTGGGTACCACCCCACCTTGGGACATCCAGTCACAGTAGGCCTTCTCCTACTGAGGCCCTGGTCTTCATGTGGGTTCCCTAACAACTGGAGCAGAGACTGTCTGCCATTGGATCCCTTTCCCCTAACTGTGCTCGATAGTTTTATGTCAACTTGATACAAGTTAGAGTCATCTGAAAGGAGGGAGGCTTGGTTGAGAAAATGCTTCCATAAGATCTGGCTGTAAAGCATTTTCTTAATTAGTGATTGATGAGCAAGGGTCCACCCCATTGGGGTGGTGCCATCCCTGGGCTGGTGGTCCTGAGTTCTACAAGAAAACAGGCTGAGCAAGCCATGGGGGGGGGGGGGGGACAAGTCAGTAAGCAGCACCTCTCCATGGCCTCTGCATCAGCGCCTGCCTCCAGCCCTTCCCTGTTTGAGTTCCTGTCCTGACTTACTTCAATGATGAATAGTGATACAGAAATGTAAGTCAAATTAACCCCTTCCTCCCCAAGCTGCTTTGTTGTTTAATTGCAGCAATAGTTACCCAACTAAGACAAGGAGGACTAGGTACGGAGCTTTGGGGGTGACTCAGCTTTGCCTTGGGAAGCTGAGCAGGAGCACAGGCAGCACTGGAGGGTGTGGCATGAAGCCTTTCTTTAGTTTGCCTTCTTCTCAGGACAAGTGACTGCTGGGCCTGTCTTCTATGTGTGCAGGTGGACTATGAACCTTTCCTCGTGTGTGTATGTGTATGTGTGTGTGTTTGTGTGTGTGTGCATGTGTGTGTGTCTCTGTATGTTTGTGTGTGTGTGTGTGTGTGATGTTGGGGATGAAACCCAAATCCTCATACATGCTAGGCAAGTGCTCAACCATTGAGCTGAGCCCTCAGCCTTTCTTCTTATTTTATAGATAAGCCCATTGAGGCTTTCAAAAATGCCAGAACTATCTGTTTATTCACCATGGGACTAGGAAGGCCACCTTCAGTCTATCCTTCATTTAGTCTTAGGTCCAGTTTCCCAGGAGCACAGGGCTGAATTCCCAGAGACTTTTGTGGGAACAACCGCAGTAGGCCCATGTTCTTTGCCTGGCAAGGAGCCCAGAGCGCCACTGGAAGCATGGACAGACATAGGCTTGGGCCTTGTTGCCCAACCATGGTGGCCCAGGCTTCCCTGCTCTGGCCAGTCACAAATATTTATTAGTGGTAGCTGAGTGAGCTGGCCAAAGCCAGCGTGCTCTCTTCAGTGTTTGCTGGTGCTGGGTTTCATTGATACCTTTGTCAGGGGCCAACTGGCTGCTCCCCACGAGACCTGTGGGTTTGGGTTTGGCTGGGTCAGGGTGAGCTGCTTCTACTAAAAGTGGGTGAGCAAGAAGGCTACATTGTTGTGAGATGAGTGTACACGTGGTCCAGTTTGGGGGCCCGGTGCATGCACCCAATTTGGCAGCACAGTCACCAGAAAGGGCAAGTGTCAAAGGGTGAGTGTCAACTGCTTTGTCTTTTCATTGGGTGATCTGACTCTCATTCCCAGGTGAGGAGATGGCTTGGGGGTACACGAGCAAGATTCCATGTAAGCCCCTGGGGGTACCTGCTGCTGGGGGTACCTCCAAAGTCCTGGGATGGAAATGGTCAGTGTGTGCTTTTTCCCCACAATTCATTTGGCTGATTCTTCTTTCAGTTCTGAAATCACAAATTTTGGTTTATTCTAAAACTTCTTCTAAGGGGAAAAAATGTTCCCAGAACACACCGCAGCTGCATTTTGGGAGGTGGGTGTACAGAGAGGAACTTTGAATTTTTTTTTTTTTTTTTCGAGACAGGGTTTCTCTGTGTAGCCCTGGCTGTCCTGGAACTCACTCTGTAGATCAGGCTGGCCTCGAACTCAGAAATCCGCCTGTCTCTGCCTCCCAAGTGCTGGGATTAAAGGCATGTGCCACCGCTGCCCAGCGAATTTTGTTTTTTAAAAAATGGTTTTAACACCGGGCCAAATGGAAACAAATGTTTCTCTGTTCTCTCTCTCTCTCTCTCTCTCTCTCTCTCTCTCTCTCTCTCTCTCTCTCCTCTCTCCCTTCCTTCTTTCCTTTCTTTCTTTCTTTTCTCTCTCTTTCTTCCCCTTCCTTTCTTTCTTTTCCTTTAATTTCATAATAGTTCCCAACCAGATAGGCCAAGGCCCATTGGCTTATTATAGTTCTCTCCCTGTGGGACCCTTTACCACATAATTTGTAGGTCTGCTTAAAAATTCTGAAAGTGAAATTCCTGGGTGAGTGACTTGGAAGCCACACAGGAGCTTGTGTTTCTTGTCTTCAGGAAAAGTGATGATAGCACAGGCCCCTTTACCCCTGCCTACCTCTACAGGACCTGTCCTCGCACTAGCTTCTGTGTGCCCTGTCCAAGACTGTGATGAAATTCAGGGGCTCAGGGTCCAGCCATTTCCCTGCAGGACGGGGCTGCTTTGCTTAGCGTTGGTACACAAGGCTCAGAAACAAAGAGCCAACAGATACTCCAGCTTCCACCTACAGGGAAACAGCCAGGAAATCGCAGGATACTTTGTTCCCCCATGAGGGCTAATGGGCGCTGGATCCTTCCTGTTCGCCTGATACCATGCTGAAGAGTCTCCCATACTTTTTGCCTTTCTTTTTTACCTTTACTCAGGGTTGGAAAGAAATAGTTCAGACCTGAGGTAGCTGCGAGTCAGGGAAGATGACACTTAGAAGTGTGACATGTCACTGTGGGGATTGAACACTTGAACACCAGAGGGTTACCTGGCCAGCAGATGTTCCTGTTCTGTGGAGGGTCTTACTGGCCCTGAGCACCATGTAGCCAGAGAAAACACCTGTCCCCAACTGTGGTTGGTTTGCCCTTATTTAAATTGGCTCCACTTGGAGGTTAATCCAAGCTGTTACTGGGCTTACTGAAGCATCCTCTGAGGGCCGTGTGTGAGTGGCAGGTGTCCAGTGTCCCTGTGCCACCTCTTAGCATTGCCCTATGCCCATCCAAGTTAAGTCAGCCCAGAGTCCTGCCCCCGACCCTCTTGATGTCTACCATGGTCACAGTCTGTGCCTACCCATCTTACCCTGTTGCCCACAGAAACAGCAGCTCTGGATGTCCTGGGGTTTCATGAATCACAGGGGGCTACTTCAATGCCTATACCAGGGCTTCAGTGCCTATACATTAGTCTACCAGTTACAGAAGCTAGAACTAGCTATGACCAGAGACAGGAGACAAAGGCAAGCAAGCAGAGAGAAGGGCTCAGTCTACTCTCAGGACTGAAGGCAGACCTATGTCACATATGGAGTCTAGAGTAAAGAATTTTGGAGATCATGACAGTCACAGCCTAGCATTCAGTTACCCACAGGCCCTTGTAAGCACACTGTCGTGTACAGTGTGCAGGCTGAACACTCTGTAGCCAGACCTGCTCAGAAGGCTTCCAAGGGTCACAGCCGACTTGATACTTCAGGGGAGCGGAGTCACAGTAGCAAAAGCAGCCAACATACGTGATGTATGCACAGCTCACAGGCATAGCTTCCACTTACCCTCGGGGAGAGGTGCCATTTCGCACTCCACTTTGCAGTGAGGTCAGCCGGGCACAGGGAGGGCATCTTGTCCTAGTTTGCAAGTGGTCAGCAGAGCTTGGCTTAGAACATGGTAGTCTGGGCCCTGCATATACAGTCTTGACCACCATGTTTCCTGGCCCAAGTTTCAAGTTTGTTCCAGGCTCTTGAGGCCCAGAGCAGCTGGCAAGCTGCGGCAGAGACACTAAAACCACTATTCCAGAGGACTTTGGCCAAAATCACAGGGAGAGGGGCTGAGGGTCATCCTGAGATAATACAGGGTACAGAAAGGCTAGACACACAGAAGAAAAGGCTTAGGCGTCAAGGGGAGGGGCAGGAGGCTAGGGCCTGTGGGAAGGAGAGCTTGTGTGGAAAACAGCCTTCCAGCCTGGGCTCCACTGTGTCTGGGGCAAACCACAGGAGCCATGCATGGCCTTGGGTTCCAATTGCACTGGGGACAATCTTTTGCCCATCTCATCTGCGGTGCTTGTGGCTGGAGCCTGGGGGATATGGCTGGGGCCAAGTTTCAGGGTGGCCCTTTGGCTTTATTGTTGCCCCTTGGGGGAGGAGGGGCAGAACTGCGGGCTCTATCTCTGGCAGGGAAGGAGCTAAAGGAAGTGGCTTTCCAGGGGAAACTCGGTGGCTCATGAGCCTCTGTTCGTCATCTTGCTCTTGTTGGAAACCAGAGTCCTTGGGCACCTTATTCCTTACTGATTTGCTAAGTAACTTTGGCAAGCCACGCAGTGCCTGCGCCTTGGTAGTCCTGGCTGAGGCATGGGGGTATGGGACCTCTGCTCAGTGCTGCTCAGGGTGGCTTCCCACCTCTCTGATTCCTGTGTAGTCACAAGGCTAGCCTGAGCTTTCAATGAAATGAAGCCCAGGAAAGCCGTTGGGATACAAAGGCACGTTATAAATACGCAGCATTATTTTTGTTCCAGGATGAATCAAGCATTCCAAGAATCCTTGGCCTCCAAGTTCCGAGGCAGTATGATGTCATGGGAAGAGCACGCGGCTGCCCTTGGGAGCTGCCGGGCTCCACGTGAACCTGGTGGCGGGGTTCCAGGGGAAGGCCCTCGCCCTTCCACTTGGCCCAGTCAGACTTTGCCGTCTCCAGGCCCAGCCTGTGGTCCCCTCATTGCAGGCTGCTGGCAAGGCCTATGCACCTTTGAGCTATATAGTTATTCTTCTTGAGCTATGTAGTTATTCAAAATCGGGACTTTGGAGGCAAGCTCCCAAAGTTCAAATCTTGATGCGTCAACTCTAGCTGTGAAACCCTGAGCAAATTCCTTAACCTCTCTCAGTCCTCACTGTATCTGTGGATGTAAACAAATAGAAAATGTATTTCCAGTGGTGACTCCTTGTTTTATTCTTCCAACAGTTAACAGCCCTCATAGGGGACCAGGTGGGCTGGTATTCAGGAGATGTCCAGCATGCCCTCCATGCTAAGCCTTTCTCTCTGCTGTTCAGTGCATGCCCCAACCCCTGGAGGATCTGCTCCATCCCATACTCAGGGCTGGAGGAAAAGTGGTACTGACAGAGGCATGTGGCCAGCACAGGTGACCTACGAACTGGAGTGAGCATGTTGAATTTCTCTTCATCCCTTACACCTGCTCACTTATACCTAGGTCTCCAGGATGCAAGAGTGCCACCTCACCTGCAGGGTGGCTTTCCACAGTTTAAGTGACACACCTTAAGCAGAACATAAAATGAAAAAACCCCCAGAGTTTACAACCCACGGGGTTTCAGTCACGTGCTATTTTCTTGTTCTATCCCACCTGGGATATGAATAGGCCCTGTGATGTATCCACACCGTATAGGCTACCTGCCCGTTAGATACCAAGTCTTGGTCAGAAGAATGGGTGTTGGGAGACTGTACTATTTATTTATGATCAAGAAGTTTTTTTTAGTGATTATCTCATAGCTTGAGAGCATGTACACAGGGAACACAATTATGCATGGAGAAGCTATAAGTACTTCAAGCAAAAAAGGTAGTTTTTTTTTTTTTAATTTTTTTTTTTACTTAATAAGGAAAGAGAATAAAACCTTTTGTGACAGCTAAGAACTTGAGCAAGCATGGACCGCCTATCTGTGAAACTGAAGAACAATGAACTCTCAATGAAATCTGTGCTAGCTTTGCAGTGGCACTGCAAACTGCAAAAGCCAGGCTCCCTTCAGCTCATCATCAGAATCTGCACACAAGCAGGGAGACCACAGCACAATAAGACACACAGAGCTGTTATCGGAATCCATTTTAATAATGGTTCTAACCTATTAACTGCTATTAATATCTTTGCTCTTAGATTACAAATTAAATTGTAGTGCAGAGAAAATGCAGTAGAGCTACAGGAGCCCACTAGGGGTCTGGGGACCTGTCTTCTGTGAATAAAGGGGAGATGTATATAGAATGTTTACTCCCTGTGGTGGCACACATATGCCTGTTTAATCCACAGTGGCAGTTATGAACTGTCCCATGTGGGTGCTAGGAACCAAACTCAAGTCTTCTGCAAGAGCTGTTGATATTTTAACTGCTGAAAGAAATGAGTAAGGCTTGTCTGAGTTCATAAATTGCATCTAGAGCCTTCCTTTCCAACTTCTGACTCAGGTTATCAGTGTCCGGTGTATCTCACGTAGCTCCAAGACAATATCCCTGACTTCATAATCTTAAAAAACACAGGCGGCACTGTTAGGTCATTGGATGTCTACCAACAATGCTTGACATCTGGTGAGTTTGAGGATGCAGGCAGAGAAGGGGGAGGGATTGGGAAGACACCCAGAACAGGAAAAGCGTTGTAAGAGGAGAGATGCAGAGATGCTGTGTGCGTGCGTGCGTGCGTGCGTGCGTGCGTGCGTTGCAGAGATACCAGTGGTTGGTGTGGAGATGGGGAAAAGAGTTTGAAGAATCACCCCAAGTTCAACAGAGAAACTGTAGCTCTGCTCTGGGTCAGGGTTCTGGGATAGGTGTGGATGTACTAACTCTCTGTGGGTGAAGAGACCACACTCAAATCCCTCTTCCTTGCTCTGTGGTTGTCATTTTACTGTACAGGGGCCCACCATTGTCACAAAGCACTGCCTTCCCGTCCCATCTATCCATTAACAAGAGACAGAGAGAGAGGCCATATAAAGACATGTGAGTCTGCCTGCAACTGAGCCGGAGACTCCCTCATAAATGGAGCCTGAAGGCATCCTCTCCAATGTTGATGGATGTGCGCATTCTTAGAGAGGGAAGGCAGCTTTGCAGCTAGCTCCCAGATTAACCCAGAGGATTTTATCTGGTAAGCAGGTTGTGGCCCTGAGATCTCAAACACAGTGCCCGAGAGACTGAGGCACAGGCAGGCACCTTCCAGAGGGCCAATCTGTACCCATGGCCTCTGAGGAGAGGCAGGTGCAGAGCTGTGCCTGGCAGCCTCCGAACACCCATGGAGAACATCCCAGGCTATGGGTAGGCCTGGAGAGCTCCGGGCTTTCCCCAGGTGAAGCAAATGCCCCGGAGGTATGGGATGTCAAGGTGCTCCAACTGGCTCAGGGGCTGGTTGGGCTTCATGGGCTAAGGAGAGCCGGGAGTTCCCAGGCTCTGCCGGCCACCACATTAATCCATTAGCCACCTCCCGGCAGGCTCCCTCTTGGGACAGTCTCCTCCTCTCACAGTTTCATTACTGACAGGTTCACTGTCCCTGAAGGGCCATTTGTTTCATCCCGGGAAGGAGAGGAAATGCAAAATGGCGGTTGACTGAGGCAGCGCCTCCCTGGGGTCACATTTTTCAGTTGGGGCTGATGGAAGAATGGATCTGTGGTGAGACATGACCCCAAAGGACCTTCAACAGGCTCACACATGGCCTCATCATCTCTCCAGCCAGGCCACCTGGGGACATGCTTCCCAGCAGACACTTTCTTAGGCTAGAGCCTTCCAGAACACTAGGGACTTGTACCAGACCCAAAGCTATAACCTTCACTTGGCACACCTATCCAGCCAAGCAGCAGTGTTCAAGGGCACTCAGATGGGTAACAAGGACTTCCCTTTCTAGTGCCCAAATGCTGGGGCTGAGGCTTGGCTTTGAAGCACTTGCTTGGTACTCATGAGACTCTTGGTTTCACCCCCAGTATGACAGTCAATAAGAAAAATACAACCAAAGAGGAGTCAGGCACAGTTATGTACTCTAGTAATCCCATCACTTGAGAGGCAGAGACAGGAGGATCACAAGGTCAGGACCAGCTTGGGCTGTCCAGAGAGAGACCTTATCTCAAACAAATAAAACAACAACAAACAACAAAAGCTCTGGTGGGATGGCTCAGTGGGCTAAGAGCACTTGCTGCTCCTGCAGGGAATAGAGGTTTGGTTCCTACTACCCATATGGCCTCCGAGGGCACCAGGCGCATTCATGATTCACATATAGACACGCATGTAAAACACACACACACATACATGCACACACACACACACACACACACAATCAGCTTAAAGTTATTCTTTATGGTATAAAGTCAAGTAGTACATTTAGAAGGAATGAAGAAATTTGGAAATGATTTTGTAACCTTGATATTAACAACTGTTTCAGGCATGAAGCATCAATAGAGGCTGTGGGATAAAAGGCCAAACACTGGTGGTTTCCTGTGACCTCACACAGAATAGGGAGACCCTTGACAGTGGAGAACAGGCAACCTCCCCTTTAACCAGGTAACCATGATCAACACAGGCGCCAAGGACAGCACCACCTCCTGATAGGATGACCAGAACGTGAACACATGGCTTGAGCCTGACCTCGGGTACAAGCCAGAGGAGCTGACTACAAAAAGATAGGTTCTCCCAAAGCACAGTCAAGGCCATGATGCTCTGAGGCCATAACCTGTCCTAGGTTAGCAGACAGACAGGATCCCTGTGTCTAGGAAGGCTGTAGGACCGCAGACAGAGTTTAGATGGCTTACAGAACATATTTAGTGTACCTTAGTGGACAGGACTCAGAGTTCCGATCCTGACCATCATATTGCGGTCATGAAAAGGACTTTGTCTTAAAGAACCAGCCTGTGAAGAATCTGGCAGAAAAGGATATTGTTTTGGCAACTCAGTTCACCAACAGAAGAGTAAAGAACACAGATGAAGGGGAGGAGGCAGTATTAATGGCCAGCAGTCTGAGCGAAGGCGAGATGGGAATGCTTGTAAGTGTCTCCAAACTTTTCTGGAATTTTGTTTGTTTATTTTGCTTTTTGAGACAGAGTCTGATAAAGCCCAGGCCTCACATTTGTTATGTGACTGAGGATGACCTAATATTTGATCATGTTTCCGATAACTTCCAAGTGCTGCCATTACAGGCGTGTGCCACCGTGCCTGAATTCACACAGTGCATAAACCCCAGAGGTTCATGCATGCTAGGCAAAAACTCTATCCATTGAGTAACACCCCCAAGCCCAACTTTTCCGAGATTCTGGAACAGTTGCTATCAAAAATTTTTGGTTAAAATGGAGATGTGGAGAGAACATTCTGGAAGAAATGGTCGAGTTAGCAAACGCTCGGCAAGAATTCTGCTTGAGTTAGTTTCTCAGGTAAAATACAGTGGAATCAGCCAATAAGTGACCCCTTCCATCTTCCAGACAGGTGCTCACCTCAGAGATGCAGTCCAGGAAAGGACTCTGTCTCCAGACACTGCTCTCTGGGGCTCTGTGGTCTGTTGACCACAGTGACATAGGGGTATGTATTGGGTACCATCTGAAGTGACCAGGGAGGACCCTGAACAGTAGCACTCACCACTGCACACTAGGAAAACCCTGCATCCCAGTGTGGGCTTGAGAGATACTCATCTGGAGACCTGCTACTGGGTGGGTGGGAAAAGGGCTTTTCATTATTTGTCTTTACCCTTGTGGAACCTGAGCCAGTTTAGAAGTGATCTCTGTCTGCCCTTGTTCTGGCCTTTTAGACTGGAAAAGTCAATTTACCGCTATATATTATCTTGTGAACACTCTTTGGAATTAAAAATCTATTAGGATAATGAGTCATTTGGTATCAAATACAGCCTTTAGGTTGATATGCAAGTAGAAGGGAATTATAATACACATATTTAACATCATCTTTGGTTTTCTTTTTTTCTTTTGCGTTTTGGAGAAATTGTCCTGGTTTGTAGCTCAGGTTAGCCTCCTCCTACTTAGCCTCTAGAGTGCCAGGGTTATTGACATACACCAACATGCATGGTAATGCACTCTTTCATAACATTTGTAAATAGAGATAAAATTAAGCCTTCCCCTATTTAGCCAGAGATGTATGATCCTCCATTTATTATAAATGAGTTATGAAGTAAAAAAATCACTGTTTTCTACAGAGAAGTTTCAAAACAACATATCATTACCATATGGGCAGAGTACCTCACGGCAAACGAGCAGAATTATCCCCACCTCAGTCCTGCGAACAGCCTTGTCATATCTGTGCTCTTCAGGGCTTCCTCCCCTTAACCAAAGAGCATAATGGGTAAAAATTAAATATTTGACTACTAATAGAATAATTTAAAACTCTTAAGCTTCAAACCACCAGAGTAGCTCCTGGGGCTACAGCGCAATCCACTGGCTGATGGCCGTCCGTGTGGATTATACTGTCCCCACAAGAGAGATGGGGAAGGACAGGGCTGTCTTGGAGGAAGCCCTCTCTGGAAGCCAGACACTGCTGGACTGCTATGCTGACCAGGGTGGGGGGTCAGCAGGCCAGGGAACAGTTGTGTCCTGGATGCTGCATAGGAAGAAGGGACTTGGTCTCAGCCAGACCTCTGCTTCACTGTGTCTCATGGAGCAAGTTCTGTAGCACTGTTTGCCTTAGTTCCCCTGTGTGTGAACTGCATATCAGAGCGCACGTTGTGTATTTGTAAGAGTTTCTCCAACACTTATGTGCTCTCTGGGGATTGATTAACCTCAGCAAGCAGGCCTGGAAAACCTCAGCCAGAGGCATCCAGGAGCCAGCTGGCATCTAAAGATTAATGGATGGTGTCTACAACTTGGACACCATCTCATCACAGAGCTGTGCCTCCCATCAGCCTGTTGGCTTCCTGTGGGCTCTTCAAGGCCTGCCTACTGCCAGGCTAATAGTTGGAGGCATCACCCATACTGGGGATTCTGTATCTACAGCATAGCTTCACGGCCCTCACTGCTGAACCATGGGTGACAGTGATACTTTGTCTCTTTAAGGCGAAGCCACTGCAGAGGGCTTAGAAGTTAGCTCTCAAGCCAGATCAGAAGGGCTGGGTGGGGCCACAGCAGAGCTGTCTGTGGTCTGTACCTCTTTATCCATGTTACAGAGTATGAAGCCTTCCAGATCAACTGAATACTTTCCTAGAAGCATGAAAAAGGGACTCTGTCCTTCACAGAGCTGTCAAGGGCCACACCACTAGAGGATGACTTTACCTGGCATTCAGCTCAGGTGTTTGGCTTGTCCCTCAAATACAATCCCAAGCTGTTTTTTGCCTAGGCTCAGTGCCCACAGTCCCTGTGCTGGATAGAGAGGCGATGAGGCCAGGAGGAGCCAAGTCTATCCTTTGGCTGCTGAGACGTGAAAACCATTGGATATCAGAGCTATGGAGTGAGCCCAGGGAGGAGGAGGAACCTAAGGGACCAGTGACCTCCACCTAGACAAAGGTGATAGACTGCTTCCTCTTCATAGTTGGGAAGATGCAAGAGGGACAATTTAGACTAGTGGTTTTCAACTATCCTAAGGCTGCGACCCTTAATACATTTCTTCATGTTGTGGTGACCCCAATCATAAAATTATTTTCATTGCTTCTTCATAACTGTCATTCTGCTACTGTTATGAAATGTAATGCAGATCTCTGTTTTCTGATGGTCTTAGGTGAAGCCTGTGAAAGGGTCCATCAACCCTGAAAAGGGTCATGACCCACAGGTTGAGAACCACTGGTCTCCGTTGGCAGTAGGACCACGGGGAGCTAAAAGGCCCTGAGGGAAGGGGAGGTGATTTGGGCAGGCTGGTCAAGTTCTTGCTCAGGCATTCATTTGCCTAACAAAGGCTCCTTGTGCGTTCACTAGGAACCAGCCTGCTGAAAGGGGGAGACAATCCCGCAATGGCTGTGCTGCAGACAAGCCACTTGGTAGGAAGCTGTTTTTCTGTAGAGAACAAACTCCTGAGTTGAACCACATGAAGCTCTTTGAGGCTAGGAAGGCAAGAAGAGGGATCAGGGAGTTAATGCACATTGCTGGGGACCGTCTCGTTAGGGGTGCACTTTCGGGTAGACGGGTTAGGATGGGTCTCACTGAGAAGGTGACATTGAGGAAGTAGAGTACAGCCATGGATCCAGGATGGAGAGGCACAGTACATGTAGATGTGTTAGCAAGTACAAAGGTTCAGGGGTAGGAGCTCACTCATGTGTGCGAGATCTCCATGAAGGTCAGTGTGACCAGAGCACAGAGTGAGGGAGAGGGTGCAAGACCGGAGGTCAGAGAAGTGATAAAAGCCACATCATCTTTAAATTGTTGGAAGGACTTTGTCATTTATCCTATACGAAATGGGGAACTACTGAAAGTCTCTGAATGACATTTAATTTAAAAGACAGTCACAAAGAGACCAAGGCGACACAGGGACATGATAGTCAGCAGAGCTCTGGGGTGGTCTTACAGAGGACAGAACCTGGGGGGTTGTTTTCAAGGTGAAGCTGGACCAATCACTGATGAGCGGGATGTGGGTGGAGAGAAGGGGCGGAGCCAAGGAATCCATAAGGCTTTGAAGAAGGGTCAGACATTCCCAGAATTCTGTGCAGCAGTTTATAATAGAAAAGGTAGCCTTTTTCTTTTCTTTTTCTTATTTACTTGTATGAATTGTTCACAATTCATCATCATGGCTGTCATGTACAAAACGACCTTTTCACACATGTATGCTATGAGAATGGGTGATTTTGGTTTCTTCTTGCTTGGAAGGTGAAGACCTTGATCTTAAGATGAGTGGAGGAGGGGCTTGTCAGACACTGGCAGAAGTGTCAAGTTGTAGCACACGGCTGCCAAGGGCAAGTGTCTGGCACCGGGTAAGGTGATCTCCATGTGCTTACATTGGTTAACAGGGACTACCTGCAGAGGACAACTCCAACCTACTCCTGGCCAAGCCTCAGGGAGCAGAGCAAGGAGGCAAGGACAGCAGCTTTCATGGGTGGCTGCCTCAGGACCCATCTAACATCTGTGCATGGAGGGGAGGCATGGGTCTGCTGGGTGACAACCTCATAGTGGCTCATGAAGACAGCACAATGACAATCAGCAACCAGCAGGAAGACCAGTGTGACTCTAGGGAGACACAGTTGCCTAAATATTGTGGGGCACCATGCCCCCATGTCAGATGGCAGAGGACTGAAGGCTCTATCCCCTGGGTTGAGGAGGCCAAGACCTCGATGCCTGGCCTACCCACAGGGCACTCCCTACATCCCTTCCTGCTCCCGGGGGCCCACCAACCAAGGGGTACAGGTCTAGAAAGTTCCTGACTCAGACCTGCTTTTACTTTTTCCTCCATCATGAAAACTTTCCAGATAGTTCCACCCTCCCTCCATGCCTTCCGTTGCAACCCACACGTGTAACGGGCAAGCGTCCAGGAAATGAATTTGCCCCATAGGAAAAATCATGGGGAAAAAAGCTTCGGAGAGCAAAGCTGAGCCATCCCCAAGTGGACGCAGCATGTGCAGCTGCCCCTAAGGCACACATCACAGCTTCCTGCCCAGAGGCTGCTCTCAGGACCAGGCCACAGCTCTGAGTTCCACTCAGTGCCAAGGTAGAGAATGCCCCCAGATTCCAGCGATGTCACGGAACTGCTGACAGCCCCAGAGCATGCTGTGTCCAGAATGGCTGCCTTTGCCAGGTGGGAGAACTAGTGGCATCCAGCCAGTTCCCTTCACCTTCCCAGTCCCTACGGTCCTAACCACGGCCCCATGGGAACTGTGGAGAGGGCCCCACTTTCTGCACTGACCCTGTCTTGACTCACTGTACGCTGGAAGAAGAGGAGATCTGGGTACTTCCCCCCAGAGGCGGCTGGGTAACTGCAGGTTTTCATAACACTCTGGGAAGCAACAGCCGCTGCCGTGGAGAAGCCAGGGGAAATGCGTCGTGGCAACGACTCCTAGGAACATGGCCATCCCAACCACCAGACCACCCTGGTACGCCCTTCCCACCTCCTCCACTTCCCACGACATCCGGGATGGCAGGCGGCCCTGCCCTCTGCTGCTCTTCCCTCTGTAAACAGTTCTGGACCGTTTGCTAGCTCTGCCCTCCATCCAAAGCCAGGCTCACTGAAGGTTCTCAGAAGGCGAGGAGCACCTGCCTTCCCACCAGACTTCAGTGCCTGGATGTCTCAAATTCCGCTCTCGATCTATTTTGATTGGAAGGACTACATCATCAGCGAGTATTCCAAAGTCTGTAGCCTAACTAGAGTTAGGGGAAGTGTGTGTGCGTGTTTGTGTGTGTGCGCATGCATGTGCACGTGTGTAACTCAAGATTTGAAGCTCCCAGAAAGTGGCAGAAACATGGTCTGAATGGTGTCCTCTCCCTACTAGCTAGTGCCCATGGCAGCTAGCAGCCTCATCTTCTCTCTTTCCTCCCCAGGTCACAAGCTTCTGGCCTTTCTACCTGTTGCCCAGGCCAGAGACAAGTTCCCATGAACATGCTGCCTGCACACCTGAGTTGGGGGCATTGAGGGGAGTGTGGCAGATTGGTGCCCAGCTCTGACTCTCTCAGGTATTTGTGGTCACATTCACCTTCCTGACCTGCTTGCCCTCTGAAGCCCCTCAAAGGGTTCTCTGAACAAGGGCAGCCTGCTTACTATCCCTAAACTGCACCAAGCAGTAAGTCCTGCCTGGATCTTTGCTTCTGTCTTGTCAATTATTGGGAGTGATCACCCCGTCTTCTGCCCAGCTTACTGTAAGGACAGATCAGGAATGCTGCTTGACCCCCAGGTAACCTCAGAAAGCCTTCTCTCTCTTAAACCCAGGTCCCTGCATTGTGCTATTAATGTCTCTCTCTCTCTCTCTCTCTTTCTCTCTCTCTCTCTCACACACACACACACACACACACACACATATGCACAAACACTACACGCACATGTACAATACAATAAGCACATATAGATGTGGAGACATACATATATAGAACATACATTTAAATATACAGCATGTATAGATATATAACATGCATATTACATACATAACTGTATGCATGCACACCCATGTTTATTCACAAGCATGTATACACGAGTACACACATAGCTATATTGTTACTATACAGGCTTTTCAGTATGCCTTATTTTCTGTTTTGTAAATAGATCAGACGTTCTTTGAATGCGTGGCCCATGTCTAAGCCTGCAAGAAGCACTGTGCTTCCTTTCCTGACCACTTCCTGGGACCCTCATATACTTCCAAAGGGACTGGTGCAGAGTCTCTGTCACCCTGAGGACCATGGAGGTGGGATCTGTGGTCTGTTTTCCAGTGGGCTTAATGTGGGTCCTGTTGGCCGCTCCCACTTTGGGTATGAGCCAGGTTCATAGGGCAGGGTAATATGGACTCAATCCCATGTGGCCTTGCTGAATAGCATCACTTGGCAACATCTACCTGTACGGGACCTCAGCTTGCTATTTACCCCCATAAGAAAGACCCCAGTAAATGGACAGAGGACTCTAAGGATAAGAGGAGGCCTTAAAGGAAGGGTGGACTGGTCACAACTTCCTGGAGGAATTATAAGGGAGTTGGCTTAGCCTAGAAGGGTCACTACTGGTCTGGCCTAGAAGAGACCAGGTAAAGTAACTTTTCTCACACTGTTGCTGAATTCTGCTCTGGCCACATGAAAAGCCAGGCAGACTCATCATTTCCCTTCTCCTCAAAGGACCACACTCCTCTATGGTAGAACACATCACCTCTGCCCTTGGACACCAATCCCTGACTCAGGACCAACCCTGCTCTCCTGCAACACCAAGAGTCCTCCTGATTCCTTCTAGGACATTCCCTGAGCTTGGGCTCCATCTATGGCCCCACAGTCAACAGGTTATTCAGGGAGCTGCAGCCATCAGAGACAGCCTGGTCTGCTCCAGCTACAGAGGCTGTGGTTGGATCTGAGGGCTTAATGGATGTCTCCCCAGACAGGAGGGCAGGGGCTCTGTGGCTCATGATGGGACTGCCACTCACACCTGGGACCAGCCCTCACAGTTCCTGTATGGCTCTCATAATCACTTCTTTATCTACAATCCACTTGGCTTGATAAAGCAAATCACAGGCATATTTCCATGCTCAGGGATGCCACCTCCACGAGGTAGTTCCATTTTGGAGGGAATTATAGGGATTGTGAATTTATTTATTTATTTACTTATTTATGTATTTATTTAATATGAGTACACTGTAGCTGTCTTCAGATACACCAGAAGAGGGCATCGGATCCCGTTAGACATGGTTGTGAGCCACCATATGGTTGCTGGGAATTGAACTCAGGACCTCTGTGTGGGGAAGAGCAGTCAGTGTTCTAACTGCTGAGTCATCTCTAAAGCCCAGGGATTGTGACTTTTTAACCTAAACAGTGTGCACCATCAACGGAGGCTCAATACAAAATAACTTTGGTACCTTTCAAATGATACTGCTGTCTCTTCTTCTTTCTCTTCTGATATAGATCAATGTCTGATGAGATACACGTGGCCTATGCTAAGGGCAGAGGAACGAGCCTCTGATAGACCTGCCCACAACAGCCAGGCGCCTTCCCTACCACACACAAGACAGAGACCTGGGTTGGAGACTGTGTGACAGGTCTTCTTGCACAGCCAGAATGGGACGGAGGGCACATAGGCAGAGAGTCATACTGGTTTTAGGCTGTTTCTCTGGAGGAGAGGCAGAGCTTCTGTGGATCCCTAAGGCTTGAAGGTGAAGGAGAGTTCTCAGATCCAGCAGGGCTGAGGAAGGCCAGGCAGCCAAGCGAAAGTATTTTACCACTTTCTGGCTGAGCTCTGAACTGAGGAGCTGTCAACATTCTCACTGAGGCTGAAACTGAGAAGAATGGAGGCTGAAGCCTCCATGGTGAGGTCTGGAAGCAGCACAGATATGTACAGGAAGTAGTGGTCAGCCAGACCCTGAGGCAACCTGTGCCTCTTGCCTGCCTGCCTGCCTTCCTGTCTGTCTGTCTGTCTTCCTATCACCTTCCCCTACTCTGTTCAAACCGTCTTAACCACAGAGTAAACGAGACAAGGAGACTTCCTCAAGCCTTGCAGGTTCAGTTGCTTCCTCTTGGTTACCCCTCCTGGTTACCCTTAGGGACTTGAAGTTTTAAGACTCCCATGGCTGCCTCAGGCAAGGCCTTCTGAAACCTCTAGATTAAAAGGTGACCCTAGGAAATAGCTTTCTGGTCAGATGGGAGGCCCAAGTCTGTCTCAAAACATGCCTCTGGGATGGCTCTTAGGTCAGAAGAACCGAACGAAGACTGTCTCAAGAAGTGGGATAGGCATGAAGGAATCGCTGCCTCCTGACACCTGGTCTCCTCAGCTCTAGGGTGGGGCAGATGCTGTACTGAGCTGTGATGATCTAAATCAGGGACTGGTCAACTGTGGCGTGTGGGCCAAATCCAGCCATCATTTGTTTTGCAAATGAAAGCATACAATTCTGTATCATTGAGGCTGCCTTGGCACAGCAGTGGCAGAATAGAGCATCTGTGACAGAAGCTGATGCCTCACAAAGAGACCTTTGTAGATAGTGTGCTGGTTCTTGGTCCAGCTAAGGTGCCTGGCACAGAAGGTATCCTGTGAGATCACCAGTAATTATTGTTATAAATGGAGCAGAAGCCGGTGGTATCAGTGTTTCTGTCCCTAACCTAACTGAAGCCAGGGAAGTCCTCTTGGTTTATGTGGCCAGTTTCCAGATAGTTGAGAGAAACCATCCATCTACACACCCCTTTACCTACCAACACCAAACCTAGCTGTTTTTGAGTTTCTGAGCTAGAGATGTGTGTTGAGCAGTATTTATTCTCTGAGAAGGAGAGGGCTAGGGAAACCTACTTTACTGTAGAGCAGTAATGCTACGACCCTTTAATATGGTACCTCACATTGTTCCCCCAACCATAAAGTTATTTCATTTATAATTTGTAACTGTGATTTTACCATTGTTAATAATTGCAATGTAAGACTCCGCTAGGCAGGTATACGATACGTGACCCTTGAGGGGTTGTTCAACCTCCAAAGGGGTCTCAACCCATATAATAAAAACCAATGATGTAGAGACAGGGGCCACATCAGGAGAACCCAATGGCAGTGTGCGTGTGCGCGTGCGTGCATGTGCGCATGTATGTGTGCTCTCTAGACTTCAGAATGTCCCTGGTGCTTCTCCCATGCTGAAAGGTCTACTGGTCTCATCCATGAGCAAAGCTTTATACTCCATTCTCACGGCACCCCACACCTGGTCTCAGGGTCCTGCCACCTGGCTCACGGCTTCAGAGACAGAGGAGTGCAGCCCTTGTGGGCTTTGGATGCGCAGAAGGGTCGCTGGCCCGCAGTTTCAGCCTCATCTTAGTAATACTTCCCGATCGCCCAAGTGGCCTCCCCTTGTTTCTCTCTCAGCTGTCATCTTCTCTGTCAAGGCCTTGTTTCTTACAGGACTCAAGACCCTGCTGGATCTCTGGGAGAGTTTCTGCGGGGAGAGGCTGCTGCACAGAGCTTATGTGAAGACAATGGTGCTCTAAATCTGTGCCGTCCACTGCAGCAGTCCTTGGCTACATGTCCAATGTGGCCTGTGACTGCAGGGAAATGTGGTGACAGGTGACTTGGTGCCTGCATGAGGCACGAAAGGCAGATGATCACTTCACTCCAGTTTGGGGACAGAGTTTCTGGAAGTGCTTTTAGCAGGGGTACCTCAAAAGTGCGTGGAAGGAAGGAGTCAGAGAGTCCTCTTTATCTCCAGCAGCACCTAGCGCTGTGTGGTAGCTCACCATCTTTTATCACACCTGTAAGAGCTTATAGCTCTGACAGCCTTCTCTGCTGTGCTCCAAAATCAACCACAGAAGAGCTGGCCTTTCTCAGGTGGGACCCCTTATCTGGGCCAGTATACAACTTCAGGTCACTTACACTGAAGGAGTAAAGAGAATGTCCGCTCCACAGGACTGACCTTCCAGGGACTCTGGGAGGAAGTGTGTACATTCAGAGATCTTGAGACACTCAGCTCTGCAGGTCTCTAGTTAGCTGCCCAGCCTTTCTGAGTCTTACACACCTCCCTTGTACTCAAGGACACATGTCCTTACTGTATTTTCTTCCTGGACCCACTTCAGGGTGCGCTGAGATAGACTGGGCAGGACATCATTATTTGTACTGTGAATGTTTTTATATTTTCCCATCTACTCAGGGAAGCCTTCCCTACCAGTTTCTGGCAGATTCCAGTGTTTTGGTATGCTTCCAATTAAAAGTGCAGCCTGTTGTAATCATTGAGATTCTAGAGTTTATGTGTTGAGTGTGTGCATTTGTGTGTGTGTGTGTGTGTGTGTGTGTGTGTGTGAGAGAGAGAGAGAGAGAGAGAGAGAGAGAGAGAGAGTATTGTGGCATATGTATGAGTGTATGAGTGTGTGTGCGTGTGTGTGTGTGCATGCCTGTGTATGTGTGTATGTGGTATAAGTAGGTGTGTGCCTGTGTGCATGCACATGCTCACAGCTTGGAAAGTTCCCTTTCCCTGGACTTCCCTCCCCCCCCCCACTGGCTCCCCTGGGGAACAAGTTTGTTCCAAAGCTCAGGGAATAGCATCTTCCAGCTCCAAGCCTTCTCCAGGGAAGGAGACACTTAACTCATGCTGCACTGCTCCACTGCAGGTGTGTAGAGGGGAGCCATAATGGGAAGGAGATGGTACAGAGCAGGCAGCAGGCTAGGGAGGGGATTCTTAGAAAGCTCGGAAGTTGAACTAGAAGGCAGTAAATACAAAAATGTCAACCCACTCCAAGCTTTTAGTGAAGTTTCATATTTAACGTGGAGGGGGGCAGGGCACAATCAGGAAATTTAAGTAGATAATAATGTCTCTTCACTCCTGCATCGACACTATTGATTTTAAGAAGACTTTTTAAAATTATTTTTCAGTGTGTGTGTGTGTGTGTGTGTGTGTGTGTGTGTATGTGTGTGTGTGTGTCCGTGCTCAAAAGAGACTGTTGGCGTTCCTGGAGCCGGAGTCACAGGCAGTTGTGAGCCACTTGACTTGGCTGGTGGCTGACTCAGCAACGCATGCTCTAAACCACTGATCCATTTCTTCAGTCCGAACACCGTAAAATATTGAAACAGGGTCTATTGTTTCCCAGGCTGCCAAGCATGTGACGCTCTCCTGTCACTGCTTCTTTCTCTGTGTTGTGTCTCAGTGAGGATTCCATTGCTGGGGAGGGACCCCATGACCATGACAACTCGTATAAAAGAAAACATTTAATCAGAGCTGGCTTACAGGTTCAGAGGTTCAGTCCATTCTCATCATGGCGGGAAGCATGGCAGCATGCAGGCAGACATGGTGCTGGAGGAGGTAAGAGCTCTCCATCTTGATCCATAGGCAGCAGTTGGAGACTGTGCCACCATGGGCATAGCTGGGCGCACAGGAGACCTCAAAGCCCACCTCCACAGTGACACACTTCTTCCAACAAGTCCACACCTCCTAAGAGTGCCACTCCCCATGGGCCAAGCATTCAGACACGTGAATCTATGTGGACCATTCCTATTCAAACCACTGCAGTGGAGCACCGCTCCGTATCGCCATGCCTGGCCACACACTTGTTTGGTCTCTTCCTCCACTGTATAGGTTAGTTCTGTGTGGCTGACACAATACGACAGAAGGGGTGATAGGTTGCTTTCCACAGCAGAAGAGTGGCTTGCAAGAGACCAGGCAATTTCTACTTCCTCCGTTCCTTTATCTTATCTCGGCCACACTGTCTCTGTCTCTTCCTCCTTCCCTCTCTCCCTCCTTCTATTCCTTCCCTCCCTTTATTTCTCCTTTCCTCTTTCCCTCCTTTTCCCTCTCCTTCTCCCCTGAGCATGAATGTCCTGTAGAGTGGCCCAATTGTGAAGAAATGAAGCCCGAAGCCTAAAGCCAGTGGGGAACAGGCTTGCCAACACATCAGAGAGCTTGCAAGTAGGAGGTCTGGCTGACAGCTTGCCTGTAGTGTCACAAGAGACCTTGAGCCAAAGGAACTCAGCTATGGCGTTCTGGATCCCTGACCCCCGAAGCTGTGGGGTAACAATGCTAATTCTTGAGCTAATTTATTTATTACACGGTGTGAGATAACCGATGTAGCGCATGCGCCTAGGGATTCTGCTGCAGCAAAATCTCAAACATGGGCATGTCTCAGGCCTGGGTAGTAGGCAGCAATTAGGGTTTCAAGGTGCATGCTTGTGAAGAGCTAAGGCTCTGTGGAGAAACATGACTTTAGGATAAACCACTGTGAGGATTCACAGGCAGTGACAGGCTTACAGAGACCACAGGAAGGGACCTTATGGGCAGCATCTGAGATGCTAGGCTGAGGGAAAAATGTATAAATATCCACAGTGGGTGCGGTGACCTTGCCTCAGGGTTTCCAGCCGGAGTGTTAAGGCTGTTTCCTGGTTCCTTCTTGCTGAGTAGCATAAGCTGGGAGAGGAGCTAGACAAGTTAAAAGAAGGACACACACACACACACACACACACACACACACACACACACACAGAACCAGAACTTGCTAGTTCTGAAGAGTCCTAGACTTAACCAGATGGCAGATGATGCTAAAATTAGGTAGTGACTTCTGGGTAAAGATCAGAAGCCAGCACACTCAGGAAAGCACAGCCCAAAGACTGGGGGCTGGGACTTCACCAAGATCTAGGGAGGACTGAAGGTGGCATGGCCCAGCACAGCTCAGTGAAACAGAGGTGCCTCTAACTATCCTCGAGGGTCCCTCTCAGATCCTCCAAACCACACTTCAGAGCCTCAAGAAGCTACAGGGCATTCTCTCTGCAGAAGATCAAAGAGAAGGAGAGAAAATCTTGGAGTGACTTGAAGATGAGCTTTCCCAGTGATATGGAAAACAGCGGGCTTCACAGAAGGGCTACCTTGTAGTGTGGGACCAGAAGGGCCAGAGACTACAGCATGACAGAAGCCATTGGACCCCTTCACAGAAGGGCTATCTTGTAGTGTGGGACCACAGGGCCAGAGACTACAGCGTGAACAGAAACCATTGGACCCCAATGTTCTACACTCAGAAAGCCAGCTGAGAAAATAACTCAAAATTGCAAATACGTGCCATCCTTCAGAGACGGGGGTAGGGTGGGGTGGGGTGGCTTGGGAGGTGGATCTGAGAGCCTAGCATGCTCACTGATCAAGGACTGCCATCACTTGAGAGATCTCCATCTTATAATACTGATCCTGAACGCAATAACATGAGAGATCTCCATGTGAGACCTCCATGGCAGAGGGTGGAGCCAGAGCCATGTAGAGCAACTCTTGATAGGGACAGGGCAGGACTCTACCTGAGGGAGGAACCTCCGGCTCCAGCATTGGCCTAGCTGAATTTCAGAAGAGCTATAGACAAATGACTTATATGCTCCCCCCCTTTTAAAATAATTATTTATTTTAGTTATATGAGTACACTGTCACTGTCTTCAGACACACCAGAAGAGTCATCAGATCCTATTACAGATGGCTGTGAGCCACCATGTGGTTGCTGGGAATTGAACTCAGGACCTCTGGAAGAGTGCTCAGTGCTCTTAACTTCTGAGCCATCTCTCCAGCTTATGCTCCCCCTTCTTGAATGGATGTTTATGGCAGTGACCCTATGTCTGTCCCAGTGACCATGTATCTGTCCTGGAGTTATATACTGGGTATGTAAATATGTAAGAGCACAGCTAACTCATCCTTTTAGACCAGAGGCCCACAGATCTAGAAAGAACCAGATGCAAAGAACTACACCCAGAGAGTCTTGTGTGTATGTTGCACATGACCTCTACAGCTGGGAGGCTGAACTCTGAGCTGATGATGTCACCAACTAGTAACAGTGGGAGGTGCAAGTTTATTCTGTATGGAGGAGGGGTGAGTCACTGGGGGAGGCAGGTGGGCTGCAGTAGTCAGCCTTCTGGATGGCTCTCACCTTCTGGACAGCCACACCCTTGCAACTTCCCCTTTGGCTACAGAAGATTTGTCTGGTCAGTGGAGGATGGCAGAAGAGATGACATGCCATCTCTAAAATGAGTCTTAAAGAACAGAACACTGCAGCTTCCATGTTAATGTCTGATTGCCTGTCTGTCCGTCTGCTCCTCTCTTGGGTCATTCTCTGGGAGTTAATTGAGGCTATGAGCATGTCAGGAACATGTGTGTGAAGAGGCCTGCCTTCTAACCAGTGTTATGGAGGAAGTGATGTGTGTCAATCAAGGATGACTACATCCCTGGTTGACAGCTGGACTCCAATATCAAGAGAGTCTCTGAGTCAGAGCATACTTGGTGAGATACTCCTGGGTTGGTGGCCCTCTGAAATTGTGTGAGATTATAAACACTTGGGGCCTTAAGTCCTACATTTTGGGAATTATTTTGATATGCAGCAATAGATATCCAACATAAATATTCATTCTGGTCCTTTTTTAAAAAATAAATTTTATGTATATGAGTACACTGTCACTGTCTTCTGACACACCAGAAGAGGGCATCAGATCCCATTACAGATGGTTGTGAGCCACTATATGGTTGCTGGGAATTGAACTCAGGACCTCTGGAAGAGCAGTCAATGATCTTAACCACTGAGCCATTTCTCCAGCCCCTGGCTCTTTATTTTATTTTCAGCAAACTATTATTGGCAATGCTGATTAGCAGGGTCCCTAAAGCAGTCACAGACAGATAGACACACAGACACAGACACACACACAGACATACACAGACACAGACACACAGAGATACAGACAGGAGAAATAGACAGACACAAACACACACACACACACACACACACACACACACACACACACACACAGAGAGAGAGAGAGAGAGAGAGAGAGAGAGAGAGAGAGAGAGAACACGAGAGCACACAAATGCATACCTACAAATACAGACATAGGAACAATAATAACACAGACACAAGGTTCTCAAGCTCCTGTTGCCCTTGGAATTGTTAGCTGCTTTCCAGGTGTGGTTTGATTTGCACTGCAAAGTCTGCCTACAAGGAGATGGGCGATTTGATAGAAGACACATTGTTTCTAAGAGGCAAAGTTTTGCCTTGAGGCTACTCATCTAGGGACAGGGCTCAAACGGAGTCTAGACAGCTCTGCACACTCATGAGGCCACCTAAGGATGCATGCGGCTGGAATGCTGGCCCTGCAGAAGCTCACTCTGTGTGCCTTCCAGACAATGGAGGTACAGGCGAAATGTGTGTTTGCTTCAAGTTGGATGGTTTTCAGTATTAAAAACCAAAACTCCTTCTTTCAACAAATGTCTCCTCTCACCCCCAGCACCAGAGAACCCCCACTCATGCGATGGTCTCATCAATGTGTTGCAACTAGATCAGTCTCTTAACTCTGGGTGGTCACTGAAGGTGTTAGTGAAAAGACAGATCTGCCTGGGTGATCTATTAAGGCCACATTAACCAATGATACCCACTTCCCAAGACAGGAAGCATGGGCAGTAAGTCGGGGGCTCTGGGGACCTGCTGCAGTAGAAGGGGGTTGTCATGCTCCCCTTCACATCACAAGGTGACAGGATGACTGTCCTCAATTGCTTACAGTCAGGTCACAAAGCTGAAATATGCCAGGATTGTCCAGGAGAGAGGGCCTGAGATTTCCCTGATGCTTTAAGGAAGGACAGTGGGGTGAGGGATTTGAGAAGGTGCTGGCCCATGTGGTTCTAACAGAGGGGACCTAATGACTTGACTCCACCCCTGCCTGAGCATTTCCAACATCAGCAACACCAGGCAAGTCTGTTCTCTGCCTATCCCCCAGGGTCCCCGCCCTTCCTCTCTGTGCCTTGGTTGTAACTCAGGTTCAAAGGCACCAGGTTTCCTGCTCAGCGTCTAGACGCTCAGCCATCCATTCCTCAACACGCTGAACCACCAATGCGTGTATGGTGACCACCGGCCCCATCTCATCTGTTTTGTTTCTAAAACTATCTTTGTTTCCAGTCTTTACACATTTCCTTTTCTGAGTTCAGTGCCACACTGACAAACAGAACTGGACATTGAATCCTTTGTCCTCTTGAAGGACTGGTGTCCCCAAGAGAGGTGAATGAGAAGCAGGGGACACAACTGGTAAGAGTCCTGAATGCTCTCAGGCTTCCTGCCCATTACTGTGTCCTCAGGCCTGATTCACCTGGGAACTGGACTGGTGCAAAGGGACGAGGAGAAGCTGAAGAGTGGGGCCATGGATGGTCCAGCAGGGGAAGCCTGGTGTGGTGTTTGAATGCGCTTGGCCCAGGGAGTGGCACTATTTGGAGGTGTGGCTTTGTTGGAGGAGGTGTGTCACTGTGGATGTGGGCTTTAAGACCCCCCTCCTAGCTGCTTGGAAGCCAGTCTTCTAGTGACCTTCAGATGAAGATGCAGAACTCATCTGCACCATGCCTGCCTGGATGCTGCCATGTTCCCGCCTTGATGATAATGGACTGAACCTCTGAACCTGTAAGCCAGCCCCAATTAAATGTTGTCCTTAAAAAGTTGCCTTGGTCATGGTGTCTGTTCACAGCAGTAAAACCCTAACTAAGACACTTGGGGAGAGGAGTCCCAGGAAGGGTCTAGCCAGCACAGGGACAGAATCAAACCAGGCCTACTCTAGGAACTAAGAAGACTGGGGCCTGGTGAGTAAAGACAGGAGGTGAGAAGCCAGGCAAGGAGAGCCAAGGATAGGCAGGGAGAAATGCAGCAGGTAGATGGAGCAGGCCCTGGAGTTCTTGTAAGAGGCACCGAGAGGACTTCTGAAGGCCTAGTCAAAAGCTTATGAATAAGCCAGGCCTATATTTCCACTATTTAAAAAAAAACCAAAAACCTTCTGAGGATGTTCACAACTCAAGGCCTGCTTGGAGTGCAGAGTGAACAAGCCCAGGAAACGTGGTGAGACCCTGCCTAGTGAGAAGAGGGCTGAGCATGCGCTCAGTGTCGAAGCACTTGCCTAGCACGTGGGAAGCCTTAGGTTTGGTCCCTAGCACTGGAGGGGAAAGTGATGAACTCTTCAGTGATTCGTCCAAAGACATCTCATTACTAATATTCTGACAGTGAGGATGCTTACACTTCCCACGGATGGCTGGTGATCTCGGATGTCTGAGGGTCTAAGGTGGGTCTACGGAGCCTACCATTGGCTTGGGTTTGACTACTCTGGTGCTGGACCATTTCGTGTCCATCCGGGTCTGCCTGGAAAACCTGGATAGGTTTATTCTGCTCGGAGGAGGATCTCTGTAGGTGCACAGAGTCGAGAGAGGCCGAGCAGCCACTTGTGGCACCCTGATGACCTTTTCCCGTGGCTTCTCCCACACACGCTCCATAGAGGCGTCACCTCCAGGGACCTGAGTTACTTTATTTCTGATTGCTGGTGTCTTGCCTAATTGAGCCCCTGCATCACTTCTGGAAACCAGGCCCTCCCAAAATACTGCAAACCATAACAGAGGCTACCTTGGCATCCCTAAAACACATGCATTGGAATAAGTAGCTAAAATTAAGTTACTGGGAAGATTCAGAAATAACTCCCAGAGCTCAGGGTAAATGCTGACCCAGGCAGGAAGGCTCCTTGGTATTTTTAAAACCCGTGCCCTGGTCACTGCTATGGAACCTTGGGGGGTGGAATGCACCCTTGGTCTGGGCCTCCTGGTTAGGGGCAGAGGGCCGTTAGAGGAAGGCCTCTCTTCAGGGATGCCCATTTCCCTGTAATTCATGTTACCTTCTCTTGGGCCTCTTACTGGGTTGGGCTATAACCTGGAAAATTCTGTGGTCCACCACAGGAACTTCCAACATACATTCACTCATGGATTTTCTCAGTGGAGGGAGGACAAGGCCGGTCTAGTGCTGTGGCCGAGTACACAGTCTGGTGGGTTTGGCTGAGGTCTTTTCATTCATCTCTTCTTTGGCATGAGGCAGAGTAGCCCTTCTCTCTGTCCATTTGAAAAGTGGAAGCCCCAATCCTTACAAGACCACGGAGTCTTGAATGGCCGGTGGCTCCGAGTTAATTGGGTCTATGTCTCAGGACAGGGAGGAGGGACTAAAGGGAAGATTCAGATCAGAGCTCTGGTTAGAAGCACAGATTCTGAAGCCAGGCCTCCTAGATGCTTTATTTCCCTCTACATGTTATTTTCTTCATTTGCAAAAATGGAAATAAAAATAGCATGCCCTTCTTTGGGACATTGAGGCGAGTATATGAACTAATATTTGTTTAAGGCTCAAAACAGTGCTCTTAATATAGCAAGCCTTGGAACTGCTCACGGAGTTGCCGAGCGACTTCTGGCCTGGGCTGAGGGTGGGTCAGGTCTATCTCAGGATCCAGCAGAAAGACCCTTAGAATGAACAGATGAATAGCCTGCTACTCCCCTAGTAGACTGGTACAGCTTCACAATCTTGTACAGCTTCAGAACTAGTAAATCTACAGCCTGCCACCCCTTTAGAACCTGTGAACCCACAGCCTGCCACCCCTTTAGATCCAGTGGATCTGCAGTCTGCCACCCCCTTAGAACCTGCAGATGTGCAGCCTGGCACCTCTGTAAATAGGACGCTCCTCTGCAGTGTCTGAACTTAGAAACCAGATGCAAAGAACATGGCAGCATAGCTCAGGTTGGCTGGGTGCCAGCATACAGATCTGGACTAGATACAGACAGGGAAGACGTACACAGGAGCAGAGACATGTCCTGCTTGTCTAGAAATTTCTGGAAACATTTTTCCTGAGAGCCTGGGTCAGCTTCCGTGATGTTCTCAGTTCTGTCTTTTCCACCCTACAGTGAATGGATAGAGTAGATCTGTTTTTATCTGTAGCAGGAACTCTGCAATACCTTTGAGAGCTAGAATCACAGTCATACTTCACAGCAGATGAACTGGGCCCCTAAAGCATAAGACAAGGGCCCTGGACCAGACTCCAGGGCTCCTGGTCCAGCATCCTTTCCCTCCACACTCACAGTGGAAGGGTTCTCAGAGCAAATGGTAGGAGGAAGAGGAACTCATGTTTTCTGAGGGCCCAGTTATTCCTTGGTCTTCCTGAGCAACTGCCCAACATATAATCTAATGGCATCTCTGACCTTGGGAACAAGGAGAATAAATTCACTGAGTGTCTTCCCCTCTGACCCCTGAAGACCCCTGTTTGGTGAAGGATGAGCTGTACTTAAAAATCAAGTGAGCCAGGCCAAGGCCTTGGCTATGGCAGGCACACTGTCCCCCATGGGAGACTCAGATGATTTGGTTGACCAAAGTTGGGTTATTTGAGCCTTGCCTGGGAGGAAACTCTGGAGCTAGTGCTTGTGAGCCACTCCTTCAGAGAACAAATGGCTAAGACATCTGAGGTGGAGTAGTTAAGGCAACTTGGTGGCTGGTTTCTGGGTTCCTCTGTATCCTGTCTCAGTCACAGACACTGGAGCAGCATCAGTCTATGGCTAGTTTCCTGGTCAATAGCTTTCCTATCCCTGGGCCACAAGGCATGCCTGCTACTCCCTCCTTAGTTGCCTTTCTTGATCCTGGGTATCCCTGCTTTGTTCTTTAGAACTTGCAGAGTCTGAACGAACTTAGACAGCTGGACAAAGGGGGTAAGAACGATGGACAAAAGGAACGCCCAGTTACTCAGCTGGGGACGCAGTCCTGGGCGATGGGCACTGCCCTTTTGCCCAGGGAGCCTGTCAAATGTATGGCAGGCCACCTCTTACACCTGTTTGGCCCCTATGCATTGTGAGTTCTGAGCTAGGGGCACACTGGTCCCTCTAGAGGAGAGGGTGCCCAGAGGTCTGTATTCTTATAAAGCATGAAGCTGGGGAGTGGGGCCTGAGCTTGGAGCGTACACCAGAGGAGAGTAGTAGAAAAGGGATCCAGGGAGGTATATCACTCACAGGAGGGTTGTGCCCAGCCTTCGTGGGGACCAGGAGCACGAGTGAAGCATCAGCACTTTACAGAGGATGGTGTGACTGTCATGGCTTGCTCACAGCCTGGGGGCTCTGTTTCTATCTAACAAGGACCGTGAGGACCTGGACATGTGGCTCGAAGCAGCGAGCTGCTCTTCTTTCCAAGAGAGCCCGCCTGGGGGTGGGCGTGCGGGAGGAGGAGACATCCTAAAAATAATTCCTATTTGACTCATTTTGCTCCCAATCTGACAGGGCTGCCTGCCAGACGGGGGTCTGCCTGGCCCATTTTCTTATCTATCTTTAGCAGGGACTTAATGAGGGCAATTTCCTTGCTAAGAGAGAAAGAGAAACCGTGGGCAATGTGAACATGGATCTGTCTCACAGTCCCCCAGCTCCTGACAAGACGATGGCAATGACAATCACTATGGGGCTGAGCTGTCTACGAGGGCTTTGGTGACGGCGGCGTCATCCCAGGACGGCACACATGAAGCAGCGGAAACCAAGCCAGTGACAGCCAGCAGGGGTAGGAAGTGCCCACTCCCTTCCTCCCAAACCTAACACTTACCAACGTATGAACAACATGTGTAAAGTCCTATGGCTCCCCCCACACCCCTTCACCTTCGGCATCTCTCTACCCTGTTTTAAAGAGCAAGCATAGCTCATGCGTGCTGTTCAGGAGGCTACTCTCCAGAATGTCACTGGAACACAGAATTAGTAAACCCGAGTTACTGCTCCTCTGTTCACATTTCCACCGACTCATCAATGTACAATCTCTTTTTATATGTGCGCTTCTGTTTATAGACTGCTTATTTATTTTTATATTCTATTATTTATTTCCGTGTGTATAGGCGCTTTGCCTGCATATCTGTCTGTGCACCTCATGTATGCTCTGCCTGAGGAAGCCAGAAGCGGGACTCAGATCCCCAGGGATTGGAGCTACAGGGTGGTTGTAAGCCACCATGTGGGTATTGGGAATTGAATCCATATCTCTGGAAGAGCTGGCAGTACTCTGAACCATCTCTTCAGTCTATAGACTGTTTACTTAATATATGTCATTGACCAGCTAAAGCTGAACTCATTGTAGGCTAAGGCCTGCCTGCATGAAGATTATTAAATGCTTGGACTCTCTGTAAGGCATATCACAGTTTTCTTGAACTTGGGATGCTGGGGATGATGAAACAGATCTGTGCTCATGCTGCCCACAATTTCCTTTTCTATCCCAGCAAGGACCGTGAACTTAGAGTCACTGCACAAAGCCTCTGCACTTTACTCAGGAGCCACGCAAACAGCAAAATCACTAGCAAAAGCACACAAGTGTCAAAAACATGGCCCTAAACAAACCATGATCAGGATAAGAGATGAAATACGGATGGTGGGACGGTATGTTGGGTGACATTGGCTGGGATCCTGTGTAGCACGCAAGTATCTACTATGCTATGTCAGCCAATGACAGAGTGTCAAAACATCCCAGGTATTTATGTACAGTAAGTTTTAGCAAGTAGGCAACCTGCACTATGGAATCCATGTCTAAGAGAATTAACTGAGCAACTTATGTGAATGAGTTGGTAGAAAGACACAGGGCTGGACTAGTCAATTCCTGATCAGTTCCTGGAAGACAAGCCCCTTTGTAGAATAAAGAGTCCCATGGTGGACTCATGGGAGAGGCAAGCTCCAGGAAGATGCTGAGACTTGCAGACAGGAGACCAGCTGATCCTAGAGAGATTACACTTGGATCACTGTGCTCAGTAAAGAAGCTCCACCCTCATCAGTGCACATGGGTGTCATTCACCCATCAGGGGAGGGCATGGTACAAAAGGCAGCAGAAAGCTGAACTGGCCTGCTGACTTCTTAAGACAGACATTCATGTTCTGGCCTCAGGCGGCAACGCACTTGGTTCTTGCCTTTTGAACTTGAGACTGAACTACACCGCTGGCTTCCAACAGCAGTGCTCATAGCATGCAGCGGCCTGTGACATGTTTTCCTCCATGATCACAGAAGCTAGTTCTGAGAGAAAATGGAGAAAGGTTGAAGCTACAAGCATACAGTTCTAAATTTCAAAAATTAAAAAGTATAGATATCACTTTTTCTCAAGGAGACTTGCAAATATAGAAGATTTAGAAGAAAACAGGTGATTATTAATTCCTAGCCTCGCTTTATAGGTTAAATCACAGCCAGACCACATCTGTTTTGAAAGGGTCACTTTCCTGGCACAATCAGAGAACACTACAGACATCAAGATCCAAAGAGAGCTGCAAGGGGCCTTTCCCATCACTTCATCCTTGGGCTTCTCCAATCATAAAACCAAACTGAAACCCTGAGATGACTCAAGAAACAAAAAACAAAATCCTACTACTTTTTTCCCCCCAAAGATGAGTCTGGTAGTGCATATCTATAATTCTGGTACTAGAAAAACTGGGGCAGAGAATTACAGTTTAAAGAGTCTACACAATGAGATCCTGTCTCAAAATTAAAAAGAAAAAGAAATTGACATATAACTCATTTGTCAAAAAATGCAACCCCTGTGAAGCACAGAATCAGTGCTTTTAGTGTATTTATTTGTAAGTACACTATACTAATGGCCTCCAATTCAACATGTCCTCTTTATTTTTATCAGTGACACACAGTGTTTACAAGAGCCTTGCAAAGCCAAAGCCAACGGCTGATGCTTGGGATCTGAGTTTGTGCAGGTAGAGGAAGCGGGGAAGAGATTAGATCCTTAACTGGCTCCACAGTTTGAGTACACCAAGTCACAGTCACAGTTAGCTGTAGGATAGACACCATGGCCATCCTGCAGCGGCCAGCAGGTAGCCCAACTCTGCACCCCAGGGGGATAGCTCGCTTGTGGCTTCTCGTGCAGTGGAGCTGTCTGACGCTAGCCAGGATGGCCATCTTCCTTTCCATCTGCTTTGCACATGGAGTACATTTACCATTCCAGGACCTCACTTAATGAAGCAAATTAATTTGAAGGGCTCTCCTCACTCCTGGCAGCACAGGTGGTTATCACGCAAAAGACCATTACTGTGTCTATTAGTCTCCCTACTTTAAATGATGACAGGCCATGCTTTGGAGTCTGTGGGGTCTTCTGAGACTCCTGACAACCTAGGCAGGGGCTCTTCGGAGCAAGCAGACAGCAGCTTCTCCCTCCTATTAATCATAGTGGGGCTTCTGAGCCCCATGTTTGCCTCTGCTTCTAGGGAGTTGTGGGTGACTTCTGGAGATCCCTGGTGCATCATCTGCCCTAGCTGTGGCTTGTCTTCTCCCTCACACTCCATCTCCCTTTCAAAGTCTTCTGGAGTTTCACTAGTAGTTGAATCATTACTTCAAAAGGAAAGCATTCTAGAATCTCCCCTCACTCCAGTACCCCCACGATGCCCTCTTCTCTGAATCATAACTTGGATGCTACACACACACACACACACACACACTACTCTAGTTAATTCTGCAGCCAGAATGCCACTGAGGCAGCTCCACCTTAGGCCCTTGAACACAAGGGCCTTTTTGGTATTCTCCAGATCACAGAACATACCATGGCGAATAATTTTAATTGGGGGTGTGGTAGTTTGAATGAGAAAGGTCCCCAGAGGTCCATATATTTGAATACTTGGAAATGTTTGAGAAAGATTAGGAGCTGTGTCACCAGAAGCAGGTTTTGAGGTTTCCAAATGGCTTTCTCTCTGCCTTGTGCTTGTGGATCCAGATATACGATCTCAGCTCTTGCTCTAGCACCATGTATGCCTGCCTGTCACCACGCTCCACACCATGATGGTTATGGATTCACCCTCTCAAACTGTAAGGTTCTTGTATTAGTCAGGGTTCTCTAGAGTCACAGAACTTATGGGTAGTCTCTATATAGTATGGGAATTTGTTATGATGACTTACAGTCTGTAGTCCAACTCCCCAACAATGGTCAGAGGTTGTCATAGGAATACCCCACTCCTGGTACCAATTTGTCCTAGTCAGGGTTTGTATTCCTGCACAAGACATCATGACCAAGAAGCAAGTTGGTGAGGAAAGGGTTTATTCAGCTTACACTTCCCCATTGCTGTTCATCACCAAAGGAAGTTAAGATAGGAACTCACACAGGGCAGGAACCTGGAGGCAAGAACTGGTGCAGAGGCCATGGAGGGATGCTGCTTACTGGCTTGCTTCCTCTGGCTTGCTCAGCTTGCTTTCTTATAGAAGCCAGGACTACCAGCCCAGGGAGAGCACCATCCACAATGGGCTAGGGCCTCCTGCCCTTGATCACTAATTGAGAAAATGCCTTACTGCTGGATCTCATGAAGGCATTTTCTTAACTGAGGATCCTTTCTCTGTGATAACTCCAGCTTGTGTCAAGTTGACACACAAAACCAGCCAGCACAGTCCTAATATACTCTTTTTATAAGTTGTGTTGGTCATGGTGTTTTGTCACAGCAATAGAAAGGTAAATAAGACAAAAGGTTTCACAGTGATTAATTGTGGAGAGCTAAATGTAATGCCTTTCTCCCTTTTAGAAACAGTTCTCACTCCTCTGGCTGCTCTTATGGAAATGGCCCTGGTCATGCTCAGCCTCAGACCACACCCCTTTCTGATCATCAAGGGACATGGTACATAAAGTTCTGCATAGTCACTGCATCTTAGGTCAACTCTCAGAAGTTCCTCAAACTTCAGAACTCCCTGTAGGGTCAGAACATGCTACCAAGTCTGCCCTGATGAAGGCTGGGAAGCTGTGGAGCTTTGGGGAGCAGTAGAGACATGGGGAGCATGCCTGGAGCAAAAGTGGTGTCAAGACATGTCCAACCCTGGAAATCTCATCATGAGTTCAGCAGGAGTAGGCTCACTGTCCCCCACTGCTCCCCAACATGCTGGGCCTGCATGTTGTCCCACCAGAGGAGATCACATAGCCTGGTAGCCAGGTTAAACTTCCTTTCTCCTTAAAAGGTCATTCCCAGCAGCACCTGGAATGTCTCTTAGGCAAATGAGGCATCCCCAGCAGGCTGGCTCCATTTTCCTCAAAGACCCCTACTGACTCCCTAAAGTTTAAATAACCTTTGTTCCCCCCAATGAAACGAGCTGTCTCACTGACGCCTGTCTCCAGAGAATGTTCCGACCTTAGGGATGGACGGATGGACGGGAATGATATCCTTGCGCTCAGCTTCTCTGTCTGAGCCTGCTGCCTCTCGCCCCTTCCCAGCATGCCTTCCTTCCAAAGCTCGCCTTCACCCTGGAGTCTGTTCCCAGGCTGTGGATACTGTGGCATGCAGTGTGGCATGCGATACATTCATGTCTTAAAATAGAGCAGGGGCAAGGGGAGTGAGGGTGGGGGGTGGGAAGAGGGTTACAGAACTCCTCCTCCTCCCACAGAGATGAGGAGACCAGATGAGTTAAACAGACACTAAGAGCTTAGACCTCAGCTCCTTAGTGAATTTCTTCCTCCTGGATGCTGGGGTTAAGCAGACAGTTTCAGGAGGACCTTCTCAACTGTCCATTTCCTTCCTGACAGAGATGGAGCATGCAAAACCAGGTCGCTCCTAGGGAACGCACAGAATATTCATGTGATCATTTTTTATCCCCAAATGCATGACTTTGTCTGACATCTGTTGTATTTTATCAGCCCCTCCTTCCCCCAAAATAAGCAGGTGGTTATCAGCGGTCCAAATTTTGAGAAAATTCTTCAGGAGAAAATCTTTAATCTACTCTTGTGGTTAATTCCTTTTGCAAAATAAGGGAAAGCCAGCCACAACTTTGTTTTAATCAGAGCGCCTGAAAACAGCCTGTGGAGAGGGGAGCTGAGCCTTACTTAGGTTGCTTCTTTACAGGGGCTCTACCTACCTCCTGTCCTGGGTTGGAGGACACCATGATTACGTTTAGACTGCTAAGACAGTAATGAGAAATGCTTTTTGTGCCCTTTACAGCTCCCCTGATAAAGTTACAAGTGCTTTATAGGAATGAGCCTGTGCAAACCTCTCAAGTACTGGACACATCTTATGAAAGAAAACAGTTTTCAAGAAATGAAGTACATTGGGGGCCCGGGGGCTAGAGAGATGGCTCAGCAGGTAAGAGCACTGACTGCTCTTACAGAAGACCTGAGTTCAGTTCCCAGCACCTATGGTGGAAAGCTCACCATTGTCTGTAATTTTGGCTCCAGGGGGAGCTGATGACTCTGGCCTTTATGGGCACACATGTGTACACATGCACACACACACACACATGGGCATACACACACGTGAACACACATGCACAGACCTTTAAAAATGAAGCAACTCACCCTATCCAGCCCCTATTTCCAGGGCATATGTCTACACTGCTACATGATTTAGCTACCTAATGCCTTCAAATTGAACCAGGGGAGTGAAGCACAGCAAAGCACCCAGAGATACCTAGAGAGCTATACAGGATTAGGACAAGTGGCAGACTTCTGTACAGATGAGGATGCTAGGTCCCGGTTTTGAGAAAGCCTGTTCTGGCTGGAAGGGACCACTCGGTTCTAGGCACAGCAATTTGTCATGGTGCCTGTAGCTATCAGACACAACTCCAGTCACTGTGCAGGGAGACAGAAGACCAAAGACTCCTGCAGGAATTCCAAGGTGAGTCACAGGGACCCCAGCAGGATGTGGCTTGCTATTTCCCTTCTCATGACAAATGGTAAGATCTGAGGTATTACATGGATGCTGTGTTCCTAGGTTACCACCGTTGATTCTGGTCATCTCCCTGTGACAGCTTCTCAGTGTGGTTTATGCTTTAAATGCTAGCAAAGGCTAGTGTCAGGTATACAGGTTTGGTACCTAACGAGGCCACTATGGAGGGTCATCTGCTGGGAGAGCTGGGTTGACTTGGTAATTCAGATAGCCTATCTGTGAATGCCTGAATCACCACGGTTCCCAAGAAAGACTCAGGAATTCCCCAGCTTTTATATAATAAAGTCTTTCAGCTACATTGTTACCTGCTTTCTCCTGAAAATCTCTACCATATGGGTGCTCTATAGCAAGACACCTCCCTTCCCCCAAGTGATAAACGGGCTGTGTTATATTTCTGACTGGTTCCTTGTCTAGTGCATACTTCAGCTGTGTGTGTCTGCTACCCTGAGCTGCAGTCTGACTCCAGTGGCCAAGATGTTCCCTCCGTGTAAACACAGGCAGCTGCCATTGGTGCTCCCACGTAAATCTTTCATGGGTTCCACCATGTGAACGCTCTTTTCTCTACCCTGCCCCCAGCCTTCCAGCCCTCCTCACAGGATATACTTTCTGTCCCTTTCATCAACTTTATTGCTTCTCTTTGGACGCTGGCCCGGTCCACATCCTTTGTGAGGTGCATTGACCAGCACAGAGCACTCACTACCATGAGTATGGATAAGTGAAGGTCCAGCTTCCTGGTCCTCCCCATGCCATGCACACTCCCTCCCGACATTCCTGGGCCATGTCATTTCCGGAGGCCTGCCCTGTCTAGGAGACTCCTGTGGAGCATGGTGACCTGGCTCAAACAGTGACATGTGGGCTGACCTGGATGCCAGTGCCTTGGCCCAGAGAAGCTTTCTCATTAGTAAGCTTGGAGAGTCTTGGCATCTCTGGGACACACACTGGGGAGGAAGGACGGAAAGCCTTCTGCTCTCTCTGACACCTTCCTGGCCCTTGTAAACAACATTTCTCCCTTGAGGGGTGCTCCTCATTTCTTTCCTTTACTCAGAACCCAGAGCCCAAGAATTGTTCTGTGTAACGCTACACAGAAGAGAGGAGGCACAGAGCAGGCAATCAACTGTGCCCTGGTCAGGGGAGGGGCAGAGGTTGGCCCAGCTTTCTGGCTCAGTGTCCCCTCTTCTGATGCCTGTTGATTCCCAGTCCTCACTCAGGACAGACTGCCTCCCAGTTAGCTGCACGCTCATTTCCCCTGCGAACATTTTCAGAAATAGAAAATCTACTCCTGGATGACAGGCATTCTGGGTATCCATCTCCCGCCCAGCTACTAGTTCCCGGTTCAGGATTTCCATGCAGAGTGAGGGCCCAGGTTGGCCGCCAGCTATGGCCATGCAGCACCCAGGGTAGGTGCTCTTAGGGTTCTGAGCACAGGATGGCAGCTGGCTGTTTCTTGTCTCTTAAAGAATATACTCTGTTTACTAAAGATAAAGCCACAAGCCATCGCCTTTGTCTAAGAATAAATTCCCTATAGGGAAACACCTCATTTTAATTCCTCAGGAATAAGCCTTCTTACTCTTTCTTTTTAAAGATTTCCATCCTGAAATTTTTTGCACATTCAAACAAACAACAACAACAAAAAAAATCCCACTCCCCTTTAGCACCGATGGCTGTGCACAGTATGATTCCGCACCTGGAATTTTTCATTTGAACTATATCAAGAAGACCCTTCCACATAAGAAAGCCTTGTAGACCACACACATGCATTTCTTGGATGCTCGATCTTGCTCCAATACAAGCCACCACATCATGCTTTTCCTGTCCCTGGTTACTACTCTGGACAGTGAGGGTCACTGCAAAGTGTGGCGAATACACAGGACAATTCCTAATGATGGAAAAACAGAAAGAGGAATGCCTTTGAATTTGTGAGCCTGGGGAGCCTCCTGGAGGCCATGCTTCTAAACATACAGCCCGAGGGTTCTGGTCCTTGAACATGCTGCAGCTTTGGTTTACGGAAAGAGAGTCTGTAAATCCTGAGCAACGCCTACTCCCAGGAAGGAGTGGAGACAGTGGCCCTCTGCTGGTCTTCCCAAGGGACCTGGTCCCTGGGCCAAGCACAGACATGCAGATCCCACATAACCAAGCCCATTGCACTCTCAATGTCACCTCAAAGGTGAGCATCTCATTTGCAGGTGTAAGTCCCATCCCAGCATAGACCAGAGCTAAGATACCCAGCAGCCGGCCCAGGAAAACGGAAGAGCAGTCACAAGTCCTTCTTACCTTCGGTCATTTCTCCTCCTTCGGAACAACTTCTTGGTATGTGCAATCTCTACTTCATGGGGCGTCGGGTGGTAGCCCTGTGACATGGAGAAAGGGAGGACATGAATCACTTTTGCTAAAGAGCAGAGTGTGTCCAACACCACATTTTATCATGGTAACACCCAATAAAGGACATGAGAGGCCAGACTCTGACCATCAAATCACACCAGAAAAATGGAAATTAAAACAAATGAATCCCTACCAGGGGAGGGTGCTTAAGAGTCCAGACTCAAAGAATATGGGAACTAGAGAGAGAGATCAGAATTCATCATGTCCTAGCTCTGAAATATGTTGCTGTTCATTCAGGCCAAGGTTGAATGTGTAGTCCAAGGTTTTGCGGAGAAGAGCAGCAGAGCCAAGGCCACCAGCACATTCCCATCCTCCTCTTTAGGGACTCCTTAAGGACTGATTCCGTGAAAGCGGACCAGGGGAGTCCTGTGGAGTTCTAAGCCAGAGAGCTGAGTGCTTCCCGGTTACCTATAAGGGTCAGGTACATAACCAATGGCTGTAGGGAGGGACAGTTCTTTTTCCAATCTCCAGTTAGGCATGACATCACCTTTTACCACAGGCCATTGAGAAGACTGGCGATGAGTGTGCCACGCCCAGGCCTTGAGCACAAGCTGACTCCTAATCCTAGGGCCAAATCCCCCAAGCAATTCCCTTACCTTGGAAGTAGGGAAAACATGCAGAGAGCTAATTGTCTTCTAGACTTCAAAGGAGGGCCCTGGGGAAAATTCTAAGGGTGGTTTTGCACACTGTTTTTAGGATTATAAGGATTATGGACTGACATCAAGGTTGGGGAGAGATCTTATATGCAATGCCAATCTTATCAAATGCTTAGGCAGGATTATTCACAGAAGCTGGCCTGCACACTGGACATGCAAATGTGTCCCTGTGGGGGACATGATCAGGAGCACTGCCATTCCATCCTGGGCAGCTGAAGTGTGGTAGTGGGATCCTGGATGCCTAGGGGCGGGTTCCAGCCTGGGGCCTGGGAGACCTGGGAAACCTACAGTTTCTCATACAGCCTAGGCATGAACAAGGTGAGAAGGGAGCCTTGGATGCAGGAATACTGGAGCCTGGCAAGAGGGAACCATCTGGTCCCAAGCCCCACGTGGTAGACAGGGAGATCAATGCCCAGAGACTCCGAGCAGTGAGAGAGAGATGTCGGTTCTATGGGCTGCAACTCCCTTCACTGGGACTCTCTAGGAGGGTCTCCTTTAGTCTCCCTTCCCCAGGCAAGGTGGCAGACATTGGTGCCCCTGGCTACACTCAGACTGGCCAGTTTGGTGGAGCGTCCCAGAGAGGTGATGGGAGGACACTGAACCAGGCAGACATGGGATCTTGGAGTTATGGTTATTTGGCACAGACTTCTATTGAGTCCAGGGAGCAAAAGCCATTTTAAACTATTTTAATGATGGCCCTTCCCTCCCTCTCCGGTCTTTCTAGCCTCCAACAATCTAGCCAAAAATGTGTGAATGGATTCCAGGCTCCAGGCAGCCACAATGGGCCTCTGGGACCTTCAGGATATGCTTTGTTTAATGAGCTTTTTCAAAGGATATTATTTGTTTTCTTTAATATAAAACACAAATAAGGAAAAACACCAAGTCTTCCTCTCTCACTTCCTGTCTCCCACCCTGACCAGGTTCTGGCCGGGCTCCTTCCCCTTCTCCCTCCCTCCCTCCCTCCCTCCCTCCCTCCCTCCCTCCCTCCTGTCTCACTCTAGGCCTCTCCAGGTCACTGTAGGAACACACTGGGTGTGCTCCCAATAGACAATGGCCAGGAAGCTAAGACTCCCTCCCAAGCTGGTCCTGAGCTGGCATCAGACCAGGATCTCAGCTCTGGGTTGACAGATGGAGCTGCATATGGCATAACATGAGTCAGGAGGTGCCAGTCTCTTCAGCCCAGAGTTCTGGAATCTAATGCTTACCCAGGTCTCCCCCCATACAGGCAGCAGCAGTGGGAAGTTGCCCTTTTTCTCATATCCAGGACTATAGGAGGCGACCACCCATCCCCCATGAAAAGTCTCCCTCTGCCATTTCATCTCTGGGAACAGCTGTTCTGAACTTCAACCACTGAGATAAGTCTGGGGGAGTGGCATGTCTTAGATAGAGTGCCCAAGGACAGAAGTGACCAGTAAGAAGCCTGGAAGAAGCATTGGTTGCTGTTCCGATGGCTTGCTCAGGGCAGGGGCCCAGGGGGATGGTTCTGGCTTCAGACCCAGAGATGCACCTGGGATCAGAAAAGATCTCTTGGTGGAGAATGTGCCCCACCAGGCTGTCAGAGCATCCTTGAGAGCACCTATGGGCTTGGTCCTAACAGCTTGCACGGCACATCTCCAGCAAGGGAATCATCCTTCAGGTCTCACAGGTGACTCTTTATGCATATGGCCAGATTGCCATGAATGTGCCTCTGAGGTATCACCCTGGACCTAGACTACCAATAAATGCTTACTCTTCCTCAATTCCTCTTCGGGAGACCATTCTCCCTTTGGCTTTGAGACCTGGATACAGTTCCCTAATGTCTAACCCATGGCCTTGTGGATCTTGACCTGTGTGGGGCCTTGGAGACAAGTAGTTCACAGAAATAGAGCTTCCTGGGGAGGGAGGAAGGGAGGGAGGACAGAGAATCCCTGTATACCCAGTGCTGGCCGAGCGTGTGTGAGACATGCACATACATTACTATAAACATGCATGTCCTCGTGCTGGGGGTCAGTATAAGTCTAAGCGACAGCTCATCATTGTGGTCGCAAAAGAAGTTCTATAAAATCAGACCATTCTGGTATAGGCTGGGGGGGGGGGGGGGGATCACATACCTAGGATGCTGGTTGGGTTTTACTGTCAAGTCTTCACAACCTATTCACCTGGGAAGTGGTAACCTCAATAAAGAACAGCCTCCACAAGAACGACCTGAGAAATTGTCTTGGCTGATGACTGGTGTGGGAAGGCCCAGGCCACTATGGGCAGCGCCATCTCTCGACAGGTGGGTTTGGGCAGAGATAGCAGAGAACGCTCTGGAGAGCAAAGCAGTGAGCAGTGTTCTACCATGGTCTCTGCTTCAGTTTCTGTCCTGACTTCCCTCAAAGAGGGATTATTCTATAGAAATATAAGCCGAAATGCTTTCCTCTGTGAGTCATGGTGTTTATTACAGCAACAGAAATCAAACTAGAGCACCTACTATGGTGGGTGTCTCTGCGGGATTGAAGACAGACCCAGTACTTTCGCCTCAGAGGGTGAACAAGCCCAGGCTGGAGTGCAAGCACCGTGCTCTGAACCAGTGGCTATGAAGAAATCAATCAGTATCTGTAGGTGAGGAGTTAAGGGGCAGAGCAGACACCCAGAGCCAAAAGCAGATCTGCTGGAAGCTCTAAGAGCAGCTGCCACGGTGATGAGATGACAGATCTCAGGCCACAGCTTCCTCCTGCCACCTCTCCTAGCATCTGTCCACAAAGCCCAATGTGCCTGCCCTTCCATTCATTCATCTACCCGTCTTATAGCTGCGCTTTAGAAATCAAGGCTGTGGTACTGAAAAAAAAACAAAACAAAACAGACCATTCAAACGGCACATTCTTACGGAGCACACATTCTAGTCAAAGCAGAAAGCCTCAAGTAAACAAGAATTGTGATGAATGACACACATACTTGAGAGGAGGAGATGAGTAAGGGCTGGGAGGGGAACATCAAGGGAGAGATCTCTGCTAACTCTATCTACCTATCCATCCATCCACCACTCACCCACCCATCCATCCACCCACCTATCCATCCATCCATCCACTACCCATCCATTCGTCTATCCATCCACCACCCACCCATCCATCCATCCACCCACCCACCCATCTACCCATCACCCACCCATCCACCCACCCACCCATCTACCTACCTACCCATCACCCACCCATCTATCCAC
>CM052715.1:58449830-58485646 GCA_028551405.1 Uromys caudimaculatus
CCACTACCCATCCATTCGTCTATCCATCCACCACCCACCCATCCATCCATCCACCCACCCACCCATCTACCCATCACCCACCCATCTCCCATCCACCCATCACCCACCCATCTACCATCCACCCATCACCCTATCCATCCATCCACCCACCCACCTACCTATCCATCCATTCATCCATCTACCCACCCACCCATCTGTAGTGGTTTGAATGTGCTTGGCCTAGGGAGTGGCACTACTAGGAAGCGTGGCCTTGTTGGAGTAGATGTGGTTTTGTTAGAAAAAGTGTGACACAGTGGGGGTGGGGTTTGAGACCCTCCTCCTAGCTTCCTGGAAGTCAGTTTTCTCCTATTTGCCTTTGGATCAAGATATAGAACTCTCAGTTTCTCCAGCACCACGACTAGAATACTGCCATGCTTTCTACCATGCTGATAATGGACTGGACCTCAGAACTAGTAAGCCAGCCTCAATTAAATGTCCTTTATGAGTTGCCTTGGTCATGTTGTCTATTCACAGCAATGGAAACCCTAACTAAGACACCATCTATCCATCCATCCTTCCATTCTTGGTCTTCATTCAACAACATTGAAGGCCTATACATCAGTGTATCAGGTGGAGAAGAGCAGGATGAATAAAAGCAATTCCTGGTCTTAGATGGGCTAAGTGAACACCGATAAGGATGCATGCTGAGTGCTGAATAGTCCAGAGGACGGATGCCACCAAGGGGTGAACCTGAACTTGAGGGTATCTGTACAGTCTTCAACTCACACTGGGCAGAACGGTGTCCCTCAAAACATTTATTGGAATCTTTATCCCGAGTATCCACAGATGTGACCTTATTTGGAAACAGTCTTTGTAGATGGTCAGATGAGGCCACAGAAGATTAGGTTAGGCCCATAACCCAAAACTAGTGTCCTTAAAGGAAAAGACTTTGGACAGAGGGAAGATGAAGGCAGTGTCTTCAGAGAGGCAGCTACAAACCAAGGCAGGCCAGGGACTCCAGGGCCCAAAGAGTTGGGAAGTGGTGAGAAAAGAATCTCCCCTAGAGCTCAGACATCTTGATGGTTCTGTGAGACCACACTTCTTGGCTTTGGTCACTTGTCCTGGCAGCTCTAAAAAATTCACATACACCCCTAAACTCCCATGCATATCCCACAATGAAGCCCCCAGCACTTCTCCATGACCCTGGGCCTGTCTGACTGCTTCTCCACATCTGTTCCTCCAACATCACCAGCTAGCTCTTCCTGGGTGATCCTGAGTCCATCTGGTACCAGCCCCACACAAGGACTCTAGCAGGGGTAATGCCAGGCTTGTGCCCAGGCCTACAGTCTGTAGTGACTTTTCAGCCTTATTGGGTCTCCACTCTCACCTGCTGCTGTCATTTGAGACTATCATTGTCCAAATCTCTGGGAAAACATGAAAGAACACGTGCTTCACTTGGCTGGAGGGATGGGGAGCCGGCTGGGAGGAAGAGGGGTCCTGAGCTCAGCAGACCTCAGCTGGACTACTGAGATGGGAGCCTGTCAGCCCAGAGCCCTTGTGCACATGACACATCTCAACTCCAATTTTCTTAGAAAGTATCATCAGACATGAATCACAAGAGGACAGTGGAAAATCACCTTGATGACTGTGGCACTGTGGCATGGAATGCTACCTGACACATGGTGGATGACGTTGAAATATTTGTTGAGAAAAAAAAAAAAAAAGGCAAGAGGGAACGAGGGAGCAGGAGCTGGCGCCAATTGAGACTGCTCTATCAAACAGGGGAGGTGGTAGAAATCCTCACCATGAGAGGAGCTGCTGGGCCTCAGCTAGGGCCACGCATCCCTGTTCTTGACCTTGCCGAGCGCAAGGCAGGGCCTATGGGGCTCGGTGGACCCTAGTCCCTAGTCAGTTAGCTGATAAAGGTGGAACCTCTGAGTTCATATTACTCCATCATTGCCTGCCCTTTCACCTTAGACGTGTGTGTGTGTGTGTGTGTGTGTGTGTGTGTGTGTGTGTGTGTGTGTGTGGTGTCTGTGTCTGTGTCTAGTGTATACACGTGTGTCGAGTGCACACATGTGTCGGGTGTGCATGTGTACACACCTGCTGCTGTTTCCAATTGCTCCCCATCTGCCCCAGGGAAGTTTAGAAGCGTGTCACTCATAGAGCTCAAGGCAAGAGCTGGTTGTTTCACAGATCGAAGTGCTCCCTCAAGGGAGATTTATTTTCTAAGCATTCCCATGAGCTTTTAAAGTTAATTAACTAATTAATTAATTTTTAGTACTGGGTAGTGATCCCAGGGCAAGGGCTCTACCACTGGGGTTCATCCTAATCCCTTTTTATTTTGAGATAGGGTCTCAATAAGTTACCCAGGTTGGCCTTGTTATTTAGCCCAGGCTGGACGAAAACAGGAATCCCTCCTTTTTCAGCTGCAGTTACTGGCTCCTGGATCTTTGACTTCTGGCTGTTGACCATGGATGTAGATCCAGGGGAGTTACCCCATCAGGACTCCCTCAAGGCTGACTATTACTTTCTCTCACTGCATATCAGCTTTTAAGGAAGAAAGCATTACGCATATACAAGGACGTCTTGTTCCTGGTGTGTTATATTCTTCCCAGACAATTCAGGACCGGGTCCTAAGCAAATGCATTCATTATCCCTAGCCAGCAGAGAGGTCATGAAGATGATGGGCCTAAAAAATGAAGACTGGATATCCCAGGGTAGACAGAGGAAATGACGGAGGTGCTGAGCTGGAAGGTACCCAAGCCTGACTCCTGACCAGGTAAGCCCTTCTCTGCCCACGTGGATACATCTATCTTCTGATTGTGCTTGATAGTCAGAAAACCACAGTCTCTCTACTTGTTCATGACTTTGTATATTGCCCCCATATCCCTGCTCCTCCCACGAACGTCTATAACAGGCATGAGAATAGCTTCCTTCTCTTCAGCACACCCGAGAGGCATGTCGGAAGGGCTTATGAGTGCTCGGCATACAAGAGCCAACTAGACTTTAGCTCTCCCAAGCCTTCTGAGCAAATGAGGGAGTATGAGCCTCAGGGAGCCAGGGCACATCCTGTGGAGGTTGGGAGTGGGGGGAACCGACCAGCTCCAGGCTTCTCAGAAGGGCTCCATTCCCAGCTCTAGGCAGAGATGTTACAAAGGTTAGCACTCCAAAGGGACCTTAAAGCGTTTGGGAACTCAAAGGGCCAGAGAGACCTCAGCACTGCTCCTCTGAGGACAGAGGCTTTCTCCTGCTGGGAGCTATGTTTTTCCATAGCTTCTAAGAAGTTACCCTATCAAGGTCTGCCTCCACATGGGCAGGATGTGTGGGTCACGTCCAAACAGAAATAAACAGGTAATGTTTCTAAAATTCCTGGAATCTCTAGACTGTGCAGCTATTTAGAGAAACCGGCATGCTTCAGAGGGAAGGCTGGAGGGAAGGCCTGTGCGTGCTGTTTAAATTGGCAGTTTTCTCATAATTTATTTTTTTTAATCAGTGGAAACCCTTTAAAACAACAATACCTTAGCTGGAGTTTCAATAGAAAAACACAGATAAAAGCAGGAGGGATGAGACCTAGAGGCTGCTCAGAACTCTGTAGCCGCTCCTGCCATCGCGTCCCACCCATGTACCCTGAAGCATGAACGTGCTCCACCCACCACCGATAGGCACTCAGTGCAGGGCAGCTCCTCGTAAGCGTGGAACACTTTTCTAGATGATGTGCGTAACTGACAGATTCTGGTCAGGCTGCCGTGGAGCCTGGGATCTTCCTGAAATTGCATGTGATTATTTTGTTCCTGGCAGTACCTTGGTAAGAACCCACAGCATAACTGGTCCCCAAGCAGTCTGGGCCTGCTTCTAGAGCTGGGTCTTTATGCAAAGGCATCTTTAGACACTGCCATCATCTAGATCTGGAATGTTCCTTGAAGGGGCATTGAAGTTTTTGGTCAACTGGAAGGTGGTGGAACCTTTTAAGAGGAAGGGGCCTAGGAGGAGGTCATAGGTCATTGAGGGCAAGGCTCTGAAGGGGACAGTGGGACCCTATGCTTTCTCTCTTCTATGCTTGGTTATTAGGTAAATGTCCACTGAGCATGGATATGGATTCACTGGAGTCACTACAGCCGAATTTTTCCACAGTCTTTCTCCCTCCCTGTGTCCGATCTGTAAGTAGGAAGAATGCACTCCACACATATAAGAAAGTCCGGCTATCAATGTTATATCGCCTCACCATAACCAGAAGCCACGAGTGCAGTCCAATCATAGACCAAAACAACAAAAACCTTTTCTCTTCATAAGCTGGTTGCTTTTGAGTATTTGTTATAGTCCCAGAAAGCTGACTTATACAGATCTTCTAAGGCGAGAATCCCCTCCTATTTTGCCATGAACTTTCATTCCTTAAGGACACAGTTAACAGAATCCAAGATACTGCGCACACCGTTTAGGTGGCCAGGGTTCTGGCAATTGCTAAGCCTGGACATCACAGAACAGTGATCGCATGCAGCTCTTGTCTGTCTGTTGTATAAAATAAGGATGAAAATCTTACCTTTCCCCTCTCCTTGGCTGTGACTATGAAGCTTTCCTTTGAGTCAAGGGCTGGAAGATTCTTCTATCTTTAAAATATCTTGAACTGGTTTTCTCTTACTCGCATGCAACCAAAAAAGTTCTAACTAATTCAACATGGCACTTTAGGTGTAGTGGCCAACCTCATTGTGTCTATGATGTTAACAAATCATGAGCACCTCCTTCCTTTCTGTCCCCCAAGGGCAGTCATGCCAGCAGAATTCATTGGGTAATTTCAGATACAAATGACCTCTTTTATGTATTAATTTCTAAATAAAGTAAACACTAGGCAGAGACATCCTTGCAAAGGACAGGAGCCAAGAACTATCTGGTTAATGGCGGAAGGTTGGTTCTGTGTTATGTAGCATGGGAAGTCAAAGAAGCAATTAGTAAGTATGACTGCCAGGGTCTACCTGCAACTGGGGAGTGTGGAGAAGGTGTCTGTGTGAGACAGGGCCCTGGAAGGAGGCCTATGACTCTGGCTCAAAGACCAAATCAGACCAAGAGGCCTCAAACTTCCTTTAGGAGATGAGCCCAAGACTAGGAGTCCTGTGTCTTCCAGGATGCAGCCCATTTGGTTTCAGGATGGTTTTGGTGGCTCTCAGACATGGGAAGGGACCCAGATAGGTGCCCCTACTTTCAGGACATGCAGCATCCACAAGGGTCCTGGAAGCATGTCTTGAGTGAAAGGGACAGCAATGACACAGCAAAGCAGAAAGAGCCCAAGAACTGTAGGGCTGCAGGCGGCCATGGTTCTGTTCAGCAGCCTAAGAGTAGTCTTTGGGTGGAGCTGGTGCACAGGTGTCCTGAAGTTTGGTCCTGAACTGGATGGGATGTCTGTGGCAGAGAGAAAACCTCAGATCTGGGAAAGAACATAAGGCAAACTCAGGAGAGGACAAGAGTACAGACTCTGGCTGCCAGAGGGAAATATCAGTCTCTGAGAGGCAGGGGCCGTTATGAATAATGGGATGACCCTGAGGAAGGTTCAGAGCCCACCTGAGGAACAGAAGTAGCAGCAGCTACAGAAGAGAGGGGACAAGTCCATAGATGCTTGAGATGTCTTCCATGCCCTCTGAGGCCACTGCATTCTGGAGATACAGAAGAGCCTACCTTTCTCAAAGAAATCCACAGACCCCAGGAGGCCAGACATCATTGTTCACAGCCACAGATGGGACTGGGGCAAGGGCTGGGCTGGGGCTGGGGCTGGGGCTGGGGGAAGCAACAAAAGAGGTCATGGTGTTCCCAGCTTGGCTCCTTCTGAGCATAGCCTGCTGCGTAGCTTATCACACAAACTAGCAGTCACCAGAGGTACTGAGGTAACCCACAAAAGGAAGCACCTGCCTGAGCTATGTACTCACCAGACATGCTGAGTATAAGGTGTTCTCCATTATGGAAGGATTCACCGCTAACGCTCATCATGAAGGAACTTGAGGATGGCTATCATGTTTCTGCCCTGGTAAGTCAAAGCTAGCCAGAGGCCACCAGAGAAAGGTCTGAATAATGGGATGAGACGCATGGCACCGGGGCACCCAAGGGGGCCCCCAAACCAGCATGTACTCAGTTGACCTTGAACATGTTCATGAGTAGTGGAGCAAGAGTCTTCCTCAGTGCAGATCTGGGGATAACTTGAATGGGGATCTGGAGTCAAAAGTCTAGTTTAAACGTCATCTGTGCCTCTTACCATGGGTACCTGAGTGGAAACACACTTCATTCATCCGTCTGTTACCCTCAGCTAGCGAGGGGGAAATACTGAAGGCCTACCTCAGAGAATTATGGAGATTAGGACAAAGGACTGGACTATAAGGTACTTTGATTTCCTGACCCAAGGACACCCCAACTGTCCACAGAACACCTGGGTCAGGAAAACCTTCAGCCTAAGGTATGTATGTCTGCACATATATACGTGCTTACTTATTTATAGTATTTCCACCCACAATCTTCCTGAGCCTACTGGGAAGCAGCAGAATCCCCACAAATCTAGAATGTGGCTACCCCATGTCAAGCAGAAAACCACTTTCTCGGGGGCCTAGGCTGTGTCTAGAACATTCTCAAGGGACCAAAGAACCACTCAACCTCCTCCATCCAAATGTTTCATTCTGTGTTTTATTCTGAGGCTGCCACCTGTTTCCTGCTGTCCTCTCACACAGGACCCCTTGTGCAGCAGAATATAAGACAAGCAGTCTGGAAGGATGTTCAGAAGGTCCAGTGAGAGAGCCGTTTTAGATGGGCAGGTCTTTGCACAGCTCCGTCCAGTGATGACCCGACACCCACGGCAAGTGCAGCACCCTTGACAGCCAGCTGCTTCTGATGCTTCTGATGCTGAAGATCATAGAGGGGACAGCTTTTTACTAGGCTTGGCTGAGAACCCACAGGGACAAGCTCAGTGTGGGCACTGGTGGGGAGTAGTAGGGGTATGAGCGGGCGGAAAGCAGTGTTCTGATCTACTTGGGCAACAAGTGTCTGAGGCTCATAGGGCACCAAAATCCTCACGAGATGCACCAGTGAGTTGGGCTAAGAATGTCTACTCTCTGGTAGGGGATGAGCGTCAACAGCTCAGACATCATTTAAACAGTAAGGACACTGAGGAGCAAAGATGAAGGCATGAAGCTTTAGACCAGAGGCAGGGCTGAAGGAAGTTACTTAAGACCAGAATGACGAGATCCAGAAAGAGTCGAGGAAGAGACCAAAATATCAGCAGGGGCCTGGCAAGATGGCTTATCACGCAAGCCTGATGATATGAGATCCGTCCTGGAACCCATGGTGGAAGGAGGAGCCAACTCTGACTGCTATACACGTTCTGTGATATATGTGCATACCCACACCAAGGCACACAATGACAACACACTAAAACTTAGAAAAGCTTAAAACTTCACATGGACCATTCTCGCTCTTCTTACTCTTCACTATATGTAAAGCTGTTTCTCTAATAAAAATTTTTCCAATTTATACTGGATTTGTAGACCCCAACATTTAAAATCTTGTATTCCAGAAAACTTTGAAAACTAGGGAACGGGTGGTTTCAGCTTTGCCCACGGAATGAAGATGGTCTTTCCAAGGGCTAATACTGGCTCTGCAGGAAGAACGTTCTCGACAACATCTTGGTCAAGTGTGTGTCTAACTCACTCAAATTCATCTACAGAGAGCTGGAAGAAAAAGCACTCAGGTCTTTCATGGACTTACACACTTTTGCAGCAGGGTGCACACTTACACACATTAGCATTGTGCTGTGAAGCATCAGAGGGCTTTCAAAAGCCATTTTGACTATCAGTAACCGTTTTCACTAAGCTCCGAGCCATTGTGAAACTGCTATTTCTTTCATATTGTAGACCTAAAGAAAAGCTCTCTGGTTGGGTTGGCCTTAGGAATGGACCCGAGCATCAACCTTGACTTTCTTGGTATGAAAATCAAGTACCCACATCTATTCAAACACACTCTCTTCTTGCTCGTGGTACTTAGTCAAGACAGCAGTGCTGGATACAGTTCTTTAAGTAATTCTTCATATGCTTTTAAAGTGCACACAGGGCATTTTTTAGCTCATTCGCTCATCAATTCTTCTATCCCCTGCTGTCGCCTTACCACTTGGACCACAGATTGATCCATGACCATATAACCTTGAGATGCCAGTTGCTCCTTACACTTTAATTGTCCCTCTCCCAAGCCACATGAAAGAGAGTCCTACTCCAATCCCAAACCCTTCCCAGTCTACCCTGCAGCTGGGCTATCTCTTGTGACAGATTTCAGTCTCCTGTGATCACCTTCCCTTCGTGGGCTGACAGTTTCCCGCATTGACAAGGTCATGTGGGCTGCCTCTGATTTTTCTTTTTCTTTTCTGACGGCTCTGCAAGCTATACTTTGGGAGGAGGGCATTTTCTGGCCTCGCCATCCAGCTCCTCACCCCTGCCTCGATGCAGTGTCTCATAAGGCCAGAGCGTACACCTTGGTTTTAGGGCATGGGACTAGACAGCAGGGAGAGGGAGTGGGGCGAGCTGCTGGGATGGTGGGGCTGACATTCCCCGCTGCCACACGGCGTTTCCAGCTGAGAGGTGATCAACTCATCCGGAGGATGGCATTCTTCAGATTCCCACTGTACCACTCACGGGACTTATCTTGGGAGCAGCCCACCCAGGAGGAACACTCCGGTGACTGCTTTCACCCCGCTGGCTTGGAGAGCCACTTCATGCTCTACTGATAGAAACACAGCAGAAGGAACACAACAGAAGGAGAGCTGGGCTGGGTCCAGGATGCAGCAGTGCCTGCAATGGGGTTTCGAGGAGCCTAGAGATCCGCCAGCCAGGGATCTCCAAGGACCTCCACACCCCTCAGTCACCCCACCATAGAAAGCATTTCCTTAACTCGCAGCATCCAGTCTCCCCAAAGGCTCAGCTTTTGCCCCTAGCACAATGTCCCTGCCCTCCAAAGCTGGCGTGAGAATGAGTCCATGTGGTCACCGCAGCTGGACAGACTCCTTAACACCCCATCTGTGGTCTGAATAGTCCAGGTAATTGCTGACACTTCACCTCCCCAGCAAAGCTGTGCAAACTTCCAGGAGCTCAGGGCTGTGTTTACTGAATCCTCATGATGTCCGCATAGGCCTTACACACTGTAGATCTCCATAACTGCCTCTGGAAAGAAGTTAAGACAATGGATGGCCCTGGATGAGCCAGATTTGGCTACCCCTGCCCTATCCATATGGACTAAGAACACTTACAGGTAACCTAGGGATCCAGGGACCCATAGTCTGTGGTATGCAAGGCAGTATTTCTATTTCTAGCTTTGCAAGAAGTTAGATCTTTGATGGCCCCATCAGATCCCAACCTTCTAATATACAGCTGAGTGCTTAACAAAGACTATCTCTTCTTCCGTTAAATAGGAATGATGGATCCTTTATCCTTACTCAGACTATAAGATCTTTGAGGACCAAGATGGCCATTTACTGGCATGCAGGGAGAAATAGCATGCCGACAGTTCAACTCTGTGTGTTCTCTGTCTTATAATACATTCTCAGTTTTGCTGAGCAAGTCCTAGGCACATAGTAGCAGACAGGCATGGTCAGGCATCCTGTCCCGAGCCGGTGTCCTCTGTTTAGAATAGAGAAGCTGATACTGGCCCTTCACTGGGAGGAAGAAGTAAGATGCTGGGAATGGAAGCAGGTGATGTGCTGGAACGAATCTGGCTGTGATCAATGAAGATGTGCTCTTGGCCAACTCTGCCCATACAGAGAATGGTCCAAGGGTACCCAAGGTGCACGGAGCTAAAGCCAAATGTACTATGGTGTCAGTGTGCGCAAAGGGAAGAATTGATCTGGAGTGCAAGTAACATGGGTTCAGCATAGTGAGGTTAGAAGCTTGATCATAAAGGGTACAGGGCTCAAGGCCAAACTGGGGCTAGGAGCCAGGCATCAACTGGCGTTCCCCTCACTGGTCCCCACTTGGTTACTGTCATTGATTACAAAATGCAAGGGAACCTCTGCTCTCTGCCCTAGATATGTATTCTTTATTGGTGTTAAAGGGCTGGGGTGGAGGTAAATTGTAGCCAGGACTACATCGTAGATAAAACTGGAGGACTCTGGAGACTCCTAGGGTCCTGCCTTCCCCGTCTGAACCCTTAGCTCTATTCCCAGACTCACAAGGTGAATGCTGTAGACACTCAGTGGAAATCTTCCAACCGATAGATGAGATTATAGCTGCAAAAGTAAAGAACAGCAGCTTCGTTGTGTGGGACAAAACGTGTTTGCTCTGTCCCTTGACTTTTCAATAGCTACTTTGTGGGTCACTGCAGGGCGGCCAGAAGACAAGGAGGCAACAAAGCTATCCTTGTGTTCAGACATCCTTAAGCCGGGTCGCACGTGCAGAGGAGCGGCCCTGACAATGAGGGGAAGCCAGATTGCCAGCTCTTTCCTTCCCCTACAGCACGCCTGATAAATATATGCCATTCAGCTTACTGAGTGAGCAGTTTCTCCTGGAAGCTACTCAGAAAGGGGAAAAGGGATGCCGGCACTGATTCTCAGCCACTACAGCGCTAATCACACTGACTTCTGCCAACTGAGGTGTTGGGCTTTGCATGGATAAGTTAAGCCTCTCAACAGCTCTGAAGGAAAGGTATCATCATAATCCATCCCCAACAGGGGTCAAAAAGGAGACGGGCTTCACTAAGCAGAAGTGCTAAAGGCATACAAGCAAAGGATGGAACCAAGGTGCCAACTCTTCTAAAACACAGAGCTGATCTGCCTATAGCTCAGGATCAAACATAATGAGATATACATAAGACTGACAGCCACCACACTCCGCAGCACCACAGTAAGAACCCATCCGGAAGTCAAGGGAGGGACCTAAGCTCCCAACGGCAACTTACGTAGCAGGTACTCAGCAAAGGTTGGCTGACAAAATGGGCAAGTGATGGAGCCAGTGTTAACTAAGGTCTGGAGTGGCTGGCGGTAAGTGCTACTGTGGGTATCCACTCTGTAGGGAGTTATGGTGTGGAAAACACACATCCATGGCACTGCTGTTCTGGGCACCCTGTTTACTGTTTGTCCCTTCTTCTACACTAAGGTGTCAATGGCTGTGCTGTTGGCTTGAATGAATACAGTCAATGCTAGGAGAAAATACTAAACCTCCCGGACCAAAACAAAGCAAAACAACCCTCCATCCCCCAGCAAAGGAACCTACCCAAAGTAAGAAGTATGGAGTCTAAGACAGTTTCCAGTTAGAAAGAAAGATACAAGATCCATGAAGGTCTTAACCCAGTGTTGCACGCTGACACAGAGCTTCACAGAGCTGTGCTTTGACTCGAAGTCCTATGCCAAATGTCTTTGGGATATTAAGCAATTGCCTCGATGTGTTAACTCCTCAGTGATGCCAAATATTTTAAGGATATGGATTGTCTCTTTCTTCGGACTATAGTAAGCTTGACCATGGCAGAAATTCAGCATTTGTTCCTTCCCAGAAAGCAAGCCTGACCTTTTGTCATGTGGGAGTGGGCCACTAAGGATTCTCTGACACATAAAAGGGTCTTGCTGGGTGATCTGTGTCAGTGAAGCCATTGGTTTTAGCCCGCAGGCTTACTAGGCAGTAGCAGCCCCATGACCTACTTGGTGTCTATTTCCTGCAGTGTGGCTGGAGCAGACAGTGATCTGACCTACTTTTAGGGGCACCATGGTGGCGCAAGAAGAAATAGAGGAGAATCTGAGAACCTGTGCTCAGGATATTGAAGCTTGGCCTTCTGGTGTCTGCTGGCGCTGCCCTGCAGTCCCTGCTCAGTGTAGTTCTATGTCCCTGCCTCTGCCATACTTTCCCATCCCAGGGTAGGTACAGAGCCCAGCCCCAGTCCAAGTCAGTAACCTCCACAGTCTATGTGGGTTTGATTTGGGACCTCCTAATTCTCTACTGGGAGGCCACAGAGCAGATGGCAGCTTACATTTAGCTCAATAGGGTCACGCGAAGAAATCGCTCAGGCCAGAGGGCGGCAGTATGTCACCAAGACCCCCCCTCGGTATCAGCTCTGCTTTAAGGGCCACTAAAAAATTATAAAGAGTCTAAAGAATGGTTTAAAATTTCCCAGCATATGTGTCATGTCAATGTGTAAACTGCAGCTGGGGAGTCTATGCAGGGTCCCCCTCTAGAGCAGGGGTTGGCAGACTTTTCCTGTAAAAAGCCAGAGACTAACTATTTTAGGCTTTACAGGCCATATGGTCTCTGTCACAACAATTCAATTTTGCCATCATATAGCAAAAGCAGCGTAAAAGTGTGGCTGTAGTCCAATAAAAGTTTATAAAGCCTGGTGGGAAGTGGAGTTAGAGTCCAGGTCAGGTTCTGCTGGCCCCAACTCTGGGGACTAGCTAGGAGGCTAAGTGCATTTTATGGCAGTTGGGCCTCCCTCTCTGCCCTGCCCCACTGCCAACTCCTTGGTGGCTTCTTACATCTGAGGGGTGCCCGTCACCCTCACCCCTTTCCCTCTCCTGGTTTCAGGGAAGAGCTAGAGGAAGATAAATTGATTGTATTTATATTTACATCCATGAAAAACCGAGTTCAGTGGTTTTTAGCCCCTGCTACTCTGTAACAGCCTGTGGGGAACTTGAAACCTCACTGCTGCTCAGGTCCATAAGCAGACTTGGATGCACTGGATAGGGGGTGCAGCTTGGGCTCCCGAGATCTGGGGCTCCGAGGTCAATCTAAAGGGTTGTCAAGTCAAGAATCATTGCCTCAGAGCAAAAGGAAGCAGAAGTGGGCAGCAGAGGTTTGTTGTAAACAAGTCAAGGGGTGTGGCCCTCTCCTCTGTGAGGATGGAGAAAGTGAGAAACAGGTCCGGGACTTTGAAACTGGGCCTCATAGAGCCCCAAGGGTAAACTGAGGATCAGGCAGATCTCACTATGCTTGGAAACCCTGACATGTAGTGGGGTTCCTTAGGATGGAAAGGGCTCTGTTTATACCTGTTAATCATCAGTTAATCATCAAAGAGCCTAAGATACAGTGTGCAGATCAATCAGCACACACACAGAGATCACACTCACACACACTCACACATACACATTTACACACATATATACACACTTGCATGTACCTTTACACATATACATACACATGCTCTCACACACACACTTCCACAAATCACTCTCACACACACATTCACACACATAGATACACATACTCTCACACACATTTACACACATATACTCACATATACTCATGCACACACACTCACACACACGTACACACTCAAGGGAAACAAGGTAAACATGGGTAAAAGAAAAAAAATAGCCACCCCCACATTTTTAAGCTGTTTCCACTCTTCTCTCTGTGTTACAATCACCCTGGGATATCACAGTGCAAGCCAATAAAATCAGAATGTCTAAGGTAGGAAATTAGTACTGATCTCAGTCTCGATTAATAATTTTTGTTTTTGTTTTTTGAGACAGCATTTCTCTGTGTAGCCCTGGCTGTCCTGGAACTCACTCTGTAGCCCAGGCAGGCCTAGAATTCAGAGATCCACCTGCCTCTGCCTCCCAAGTGCGGGATTATAAAGGCGTGTGCCACCACTGCCTGGCTTCAGATCATTTTTTTAAAAAATGCAATTTCAATGTGCAGGAAAATTTGGAGCTCACTGTTACCAGGTGCTATGGCTTAATATAGTTCACAGGTTGCCAACAGCAACGGTGTGCCCGGGGGTTGGATAGTTCACAGGTTGCCAACAGCAACAGCGTGCCTGGGGGTTGGACAGAGATAAACAAGTCTGGGGCTTCCCTTAAATCCTCTGACTGGGAACCTGCATGTTTAACCAGATCCACTCGCTGTGTGGACACGCTCCAGAATGGGACATGTGATGAGGCAGGATAGGCCCTGTGCTCTGAAAAAAGCGAAGATTCCAGAGAATTCTGTCTGAATAGTCAGGGAAGCTTTCTTAGAAAAGGGAGACAATAGAGACTCTGAAGGGTGGGAGAATCTGAGGTAGAGAGGTTGTGGCTAGAAGTAAGGATGGCTTCAGGGGCAAGATAGAACTAGATGTGTGTGTGTGTGTGTGTGTGTGTGTGTGTGTGTGTGTGTGTGTGTGTGTGCGCGCGCGCACGCGCGCATGTGTGTATGTGTGCATATATGTGTGTGTGCATGTGTGTATGTGTGTGTATGTGTGCATGTGTGTATGGGTGTGTGTGCATGTGTGTGTGCATGTTGTGCATGTATATGTGTATGCATGTGTGCATGTGTATGTGTGCATGTGTGTATGTGTGTGTATTTGCATGTGTGTATGTGTGTGTATTTGCATGTGTGTGTGTGTGTGCATGTGTGTGTATGTATGTGTGCATGTGTGTATGTGTGTGTGTATGTATGTGTGCATGTGTGTATGTGTGTGTGTATGTATGTGTGCATGTGTGTATGTGTGTGTGTATGTATGTGTGCATGTGTGTATGTGTGTGTGTATGTATGTGTGCATGTGTGTATGGGTGTGTGTATGCATGTATGTGTGTTTGCCTGTGTGTATGTGTGTGCATGTGTGTATGTGTGTGTGTATGGTGTATGTGTGTGTATGCATGTTGAGCACACACATAAATGTGTGCATGTGTGTGCAACAAGAAATAGGAAAAGGGCTTAACATGTCTTTTACAATGGTAAAAATAAGTTAAATTGCATTTACTCACACAACGAGTTGAGGGTTTTACTTTTTTTGAAAGGCTACTGTGATAGGAACAACAAAGTTCTGGAAAATTTGGGGTGCCCTGTAAAGAGCAGTAAATGGAAGAAGGAAAGAGAAGAAAAAGCTTTCAGTCTTCTCTGTCTCCCAGGCCAGTGGAAGGCCATGGATGCTTCCAAAAGTCAGGGAAAGAGGTGGTGGAGAGCAAACAAAGTCAAGGTGCTGTTTGTCCTTTGGTGTGGGCAGTCAGCGAGGTAAGCAGCAAGGAGGTGGTGAGGCTGGCTCAGCCTTGACCAGGCCTAGAGGTTGCACAGGGCTATGCAGGCAAAGGCCTGGCAGGAAGGCAGGCAGACTGGGTTGGTGTGGGGGCAAGGTGCCACTGAGTGTTCTGGTCTGTATGGCCAGAGGAAGTTCTGAACAACCATGTGCAGTTCTAATAAACGCCTCTGATAATGTCCCCCAGACGTTATCCATGGGAAAATCCAAAGGCGTCAAGCCAACATGTCCCCAAAGGGAAGGAGAGAGGAAGAAGAAACGTGTACACAGCCTTGGGATTGTCTAGCGCCAGCAGGCCCTGACACCAGGGCAGCCCTCAAGCTCAGCCCTCTTTGTTTCCAGGCCTCTCTGGAAGTCCAGTTGATTCCCAGTTGAGTTGGAAGTGACGGGAGAACTGTTCCCATATTGCAGAAGGCTGGAAACAATACATCAGACTGAATGTTACCACAATTGTTTCCACTGAAGTTATTTTGGGGGAGTTGAGGAAGATTGTCTATTCCTAGACATTTCCTTCACCCGATTCACTTTATAAAAACGCAGGGAAAGAGGCCCACTAGTATGTTTGGTCTGCCTGGAAGCACGTGCACAGTGCTGGATGTGACTGGTTCCCAGAAGACCCCAGGGAGCTGCCCTGAACTCACTGATGCTCATATGGAAGCCCTGAGACTGTACTAGTGTCTTGTTACTTTCAAAGACTCTCTCAGCCACCTGGCTTGATTCTCATGACAACCATCAGTGATAGTGGCTTGCAGGAAGATTTGACCATCCTGTTCTGAACACAGCAAAACAGAAGTCTAAGTAGTCTGTCAATGTCTCTCAGCTTGGAAGAGCCAGGTCAGGGCCAAGTTCAATCCTTGGGGTCCTAGGGTGGTGGAGGCTGGACCAGAGTTGCGTACACATGTGTTTGCTATGGTCTGTCTTCCATTGCCAATCCTTGTGCCAGGTACCAGGTTTAGATAGGTTGCAGGTGCAGACAGGATCCCACAAGAGTCCAGTGTGGCCATTGAATAGGGTGTAAGACAGGAAAGGTGTGGTCCCCAAAGCTGGACAAGAGAGACAGGGTAGATATGGAATATCATGCACAACGGGAGATTGGTCCTGTGGGGGGGGGAGGGGGACAGGCGAGGCCAATGTGGAGCAAACCAGTCAAATGGTTGGGTAAGTGCATTCTGTAAATCATGTGGAATAGATTGATTAGGACAGGACCCAAACACACATCAGGTGGCTGCAATGAGGGCCAGAGATCAGAAGGACTACTGCAGGGGTTAGGGAGGCAGCGGGAGACAGAAGGTGGACAGCCTATTAATGTTTGAGGATAAGACTAATTAGAGAGCCAGACAAAGGTGGGGGACAGGCCTGGGACAGAAATTAAGTGGTTATCCTGGAACTCACTCTGTAGACCAGGCTGGCCTCGAACTCAGAAATCCACCTGCCTCTGCCTCCCAAGTGCTGGGATTAAAGGCGTGCGCCACCACTGCCCAGCTCCCATTTCTTAAAGGAGACAAATAATGAGTGTCACTCAAAGCTGGGTGTGACTAATCCAAAAAAGACAAAAGTCACAGTACTGGAATTCTAGAAGTTTGGATCCTGATCTCTTACTTTTCTATGATGCAAACCCCTTCTACAGCGGGGACTCAAACCATTTGGTGTACCTCTCTGTGGGTTTGTCTTCTCTGGCTCTTGTATTCAACCATCCTCTGTCAGGAGACAGCCTCACCTGTAGGCCGGCCACCAAGGAGGCTGCCCTTCGGGTGTCCTCAAAAGACCCTGTAGAAGGGAGGGATGCACGTGCTTGACTCACCACACGCCAGCCTGACAGAACAATGCTCCTCTCGGTGTTGGCAGGAGGACCACAGAAAGGGAACATCTTTTTTCCTTTCTTGCCAAGTGAATGTCTCTAGTTGACCTGGCGGGTATACTGAAATAATGATCTGGAGGGTGCAAAAGCCACAATGGGCTTTCCGGGCATTTTGGGTGTGTTTGTAAAACACACCCATGGGATCTTGGTAGGGAGCTCTCTCTGCTGGCTCTCGCTTGCTCCCTCCCTCTCCCTCTGCATGTGTGTGTCATATGACTAGAACAGCAGCAACTGTCCCTCACACAGGCTGCCTCTGACCAGCGTAACCATTCTACATCAGCAGGGCCAGGTAGAACTTATAGGCCATGGCCTGGGGCTCTGTCAAAAGCTTTTTGCTTTCTAAGGGCAACTTTCAATTCAGGGTCTTTGTAATGAATTCCTTCAAGGGAACCTTAGAGTGTTGACTTGTGCACACAGCCTGACTTAGGTTTCCATAAAAAGAATATGCTTCTAAGGAGGTGACATCATCTGGGACAGGTGATGAGGTAAGCTGCTGGGCCTGGCTGAGCACTCAGGGACCTCAGAACCCTGGCAGCCTCTTTTATTCCTGCACACCTCCTTTGTGCTAACCCCCCTTTGACTTCTGGCTGCCTCTTCAAGTGCGGAGTGACCTCTGAGCCACAGCAGACTCCAGAAATTGTTCATCTGCTCAGAGCTGGGGAGAACAGATGCTCTGTGCTCAGAGTAGGAGCTGTCTGGGCTTCAGTTTTTCCAGCTGCAAAAACAAACGGATGGGGTCCCATAGAGCCCAGCCCCCAAACACCTCATGCTTTCAAAACAGCGGTCACTTGCTCTCCACCATCTGACGGTAAGGTCCTGTTGCTGAAGATAGCACTTAGTTATATTACTGAAGATGGAGAAATTGAGCTGGTGCCCAACTAGTAGCTTCAACCTTACTAACTAACGTTCACATTGCTGGAAGGTACTCTGTACACAACCAGACGAGAAAATTAATCGTCAGTCTTACTCAGCTTCAAACCCTGTAAACCACAGTGACTTGTCCACGAGATATCCTGGTACAATAGTGGTACATATGTTTCTGGGTCAACCATATCTGTCTGTCTGTCTATCTGTCTGGCTGTCTGTGTAAAACTTAAATTTTAAAGGCTTATAAAATGAAACCCATATCTGATACTGATTCTGCTAAAGCGGCCAAGAACCTGAGGCTAGATAGACCATGGGCCCTAGAGGGAAACTTACTACTATTACTCTGTTAAAGAAACGTATCAATAAAATGACTCCTAGCTACATATTGCTAGACCCATGATCAATGCTTTACTCAACCCTCACCAGAGAAGCTTCCTCTTGCAGTAGATGGTAATTAACAGAGACCCGCAACTAGACAGTGTGCAGAGAGTGAGAGACTTTGGAACACTCAGCCCTCAATGGGATGTCTTCAACACCTGCACAAGTTCAAACCGGACAAAACCCCAGCACTGAGAAGGGGAAGTGGACGCAAAGCCCCACCCCTAACCAAGAAGTCAATTGCAACTGATACCCGCTGGAAAGAGAAAACCAGGTTTTCCAATGGAATGTCACAGATAGATGAGCCATACTTCAGGGTGGGCCCCATTCTCAGGAGTAGCTGCCCCCAAACAACAACAACAACAACAACAACAACAACAACAACAACAACAACAGAGATTGCATGTTCTGTTGTGTGTGCTTTTGTTTTTGTTTTATTGTTTATTGCTTTTGGTTTGTTTTTGTTTTATGTTTTGAGAGAGAGAGAGAGAGAGAGAGAGAGAGAGAGAGAGAGAGAGAGAGAAAGAGAATATGAAATTGGGTAAGTCAGGAGGTAGGGAGGGTCAGGGCGGAGTTGGGGAAGGGAAATAGTATGATCAAAATATATTGTTAAGTTAAAAAAAACTTTTTAAAAAATAAAAAGTTAACCCTGATTTTTTTTTTTTTTTAAGTGGCATTACACTAGGTGACTCTGAAGGGTCCTTCCTGGTCAGAACTTTATGACCTCGTGACTCCCTCACCCTGAGGAAACAGTGGGTGTGCTGCCTTCTTGGGTGACAGATATGTTCCAAGACAAGGTTCTCCTCCTCAGCCAGCCATGTTCTAATCTCCAAATGCAGCTTTCTAGAAAATGAGTAAGTGGCTTGGACACTCAACTCAAACTTCATCTGCTTAAAAGGGGGACCAGGATACTGCACAGCCATACTTCACACAGCCCGGAGAGAGCTGTGGTCTCTCGGTCATAGGCTAAATTCATTGACAACTTCATGCACAGGTTATTAGGGTATTAATGAAAGAAAACTGTACAGTCATAGTTTCCACATTGACAAGGGACTACATTGGTCCACGTGCCACAAGCTTTTCTTCAGGCTAAACTATGAACACCCAGCATCCCCAGCTGCACAGCGTGAAGAGCTACAAGAGGATCTGGAATGGCTGACGACGCAGGCTGTCGCAGTGGCAATGCAGAAAAGAACCACTTCTTAAGTGTTTCTATGGATGTGTCTTCCCTGCTGACCTTCTGTGTGAGCCCTGGGCACATGAGACCTAAAGAGGGGTCCCAGGGAGACCCTGGTTCCGGGTGGGGACTGCCTGCCAGTGGCTCCTGTTAGCATTGTGCTCGGGGCTCATGTGCAGGGCAGTACCAGGTTCATGGAGGGCGGTAGCTTGCAGAGATTAGTGGCAACATGATTCGTTCCCTTTGGTTTTTTTTTCTACTTTCTTCTCTACAGAACATTTTTATGTGCACACACTTTAGTGCTGAAATCTTTTCAAAGGCACCTACTTGATCACGATCCCTCAGAAATTCTAAAATGAATTATTAAACAGATGTCCTGTGAGCCCTTTTCAACGACCAAATATCCAGAATCATAAAAGAAATGGTAGGCTGTTGGAGAGGCAGAGCAGCCTGGGGACCCTGGGCCCCAAATCTGTGCGCAGACTAGCTGTGTGGTTTTGGGGCAGATCTTACTAATTAGAGCCCTGTTTCCTTCTTTAGATGATGTGTTCAGAGTGCTGATGGCCAGACTGTCTTCAGGACGCACGTCTGAAAAGTGTCACCTCTCCACTACACAACAGCAACAGCTGCTCCTTCACCTGGCCACCAGGCTGAGGCAGCCAAGTTTTTCATGTTCTCTTCGGCTGGTCCAGGTACTCAGCCTTGATTTCCTACCCTTGAGACTTCCCTTAGCCCATCCTCTCCCGTCCATCTAGGCTAAGCCAGCATAACACATTTCCAGCTTACATATCAATGTCCCAGGTGACAATGTTCATAGGACAAATCCTCTAAAGTAAGCAGCTGGAGATGAAGTGCTTTCAGGAACTAGGGCCATTCCCATAGTCCTTGCCCTTCAGGCCACTTAGAGTCCCCTGTCAGCACCTCAAGCTCTCAGGTAACCATGATGTGTGTTATTCCAGAGTCAACCTGACTTAAGGGTGTCCTGGCTCCTTTAAACATTTCCAGATGAGAGGAACTCGCAAGTAGGAAGACTGAAGTTACCAGAAGTTCTACACATGTGGTTCTCAGGACAGCCTGCACTTTATATGAGGCCTTCTGGGACCAGGCCACTCACAGGGATGGGTAGCTTTTCTGGAGTGGCTCTCTCCTCTCCTCTGCAGTCAGTTTGCTCACTTGCTCTAACTAACACCTTACTGGTGATTTGTTGGTTCCAGTATGGACAGAGCATCAGTTGAGTGCCCCGTCGCTTGACAGGGGTGTTTTAGGACTAGACCCTAGCCCTTAGGACTCTCAAGGCTTACTGCCAGGAGTCTCACTACTAAAGAGGTCAAGTTCAGAGGGAGGTAAGGGATGGCTGGACTCCTAAGAGTATTGTCATTGGGTCCCTAGGTCCTCTATCCAGGCAGTTCTTGTGTTCAGCCTCAACCTTTGTAAGGTCAGAGCACAGAGATTTTCCCAGGGACCTCAGACAGCTCGTTGATGGCTCTCATTCTGCCTTATGTGTCGATCTACTGATTTGTAAAACTTGTGTGCTTGTGTGTGAGTGTGTGTGTGTGCATATGTGTGTGTGTGTGTGTGTGTGTGTATGTTCATGTGCCCCTTCCTAAAGCTTTTGAAGAACACCCCCTCCCCCCAAAAGAACCTACATCTGGCCTTCAGGTACATCAGATTGTCCCCTTTACCCTCTAGCCTTGTGACAACATGCCCAGGGCTCTAGCCACAGGCCAGTTTTTTTTTTTAAATCCGGATTAAGAGAACCGATCACTTCATCCCCTGACTCCCAGACAATCATCTGCTCCACTTGCCCCTGGTGAGCACTATAAGCCGAGTCCTGCTTGCCCCTCCTGTTCTGGCTTCCTTTCCTTGTGCTATGTATGACTGTGCATGTTCCCATGTGTGGGCACACATGTGTCAGGTGCACACACACATTTGTGTGCTTGTGTAGGGAAGCCTGAGATCAACTTCGGATGTTCCTTGGGTGCTGTCCACCTTGTTTTCTTGAGACAGGTCTCTTGTGGGCCTGGAACATGCCCAGTAGGTTAAACAGGCCGGCAAGTAAGCCACAAGGATGCGCCTGTCTGGGATTGTCAGATCACTCCACAACACCAGACTGTTCTCTACTATGGGTTTCTGTGGACAAACTCAAGTTCCCATGCTTTCAAGGTGAGCGCCTGACTGACTGAGACATCTCACCTCAACTCCCTCCCTCCCAATACGGGGTCTCCCTAGGTAGCCCTGGCTTTCCTGGAACTCACTCTGTAGACCAGGCTGGCTTCAACCTCAGAGATCCGCCTGCCTTTGCCTCCTGAGTGCTGGGATTAAGGCGTGCGCCACCACCGTCCGGCTTAAATTTCTTTCTTAAGCATCCAACCAAATGAGGCTTTGCATTTAACATAAAGGTTGACTATGTACATTTCTTTCAATTATCTTCTCTTCTCCCCTCCCACTAGCAGAAACATTATAAAATCCCCAGAAGCACAGAGAATAAGAGGAGAGATTTTAAACAATTTTCAGAGGACAGAACGAATGGAGGAGAAGCTGGAAGAGCGAGAGGAGGTGCCACCGCCATGCTTTCTGTAGACAGAGTACTGACTGACACTGGCAGAACCTGGACACCTCTGTTGCCTGAGATGTGAAGGCACCCGGCACCAAAACGGGCAGGGTTCACAGGCTGGGTCTGTGGGGGGCGGGGTTCACGGGCTGGGTCTGTGGGGGGCGGGTGGTAGAGTAGATGTAAGTTTGAATATTACTGAATATGGAACCCTAAATTCCCCTCCACACCCCGCCCAGACACTACTCCCCTTCAGTCTTCACTTCCAGGCAAAGAGGCCAAAGAGACTCCAATCTGTGGGTCAGGGGGAATTGAAGGATATGAAAGAGGAGAATCAAAGCCACGCGGGCCCTGACAGTATAATCAACTCATATCCAGCCTTGGTTTCTAAAACCCATCAGTAAAGTGTCCTCCCGCTCCGTGACTAGGAGTAGCTTCTAGGACTGGGGCAGAGAAGGCATGAGATAGGACGGTCAGCCTCCTGTGCAGAGAAGTAAGGACAAATGCAAAGGCAAATAGGAACCGATCAGGAACACACGGCAGCCCGTCTGAAGAGACTCCCACTACTGGGGACAATTTGTGCTTCAAAACAAATAATGAATTATAATCCCCCAAATTAAAAAATAATGAGCCAACATCGATGACTAGATAAATAGAGGGAGAGTGGCAGATGTTGCCCACAGAAGAAAATCAGTTAATAAAATGAAAGTAGAAAAACCATTTGCTAGCCAGCATATTTTAGATACAAAGCATTCATTCATTCAATCATTCATTGGGTAAAAGTATTATCAGAAACAATGTATCTATACAGATTCAAATAGCTCCTTATTTGCTTAATTACAAAGGGGAAAATGTTACTTCACAGTGCTGAGTCCTGGGAGTCACTGACTGGGCCAGGTGGTCAGCGTCACATCCTGCAATCCCCCTGCCTCCTGGCTAATGTACCAAGGAGAAGGTACCTCTTCCAAGGCACTCATTTCAAAAGTGTGTGTGTTTGATCACGGAGAATCATCGGTCAAGCCCAAACCGATGAGCATTCTAGGGAGTAAGTAGGCTGTACTCCACAAAGTGACAAGGTCACGGAAGAAAGGCTGAGGGAAGAGATGTGCTTTGGATATTTTTAGATAACTAAAAGCCAAACATGATCCATGATCTTGGGTTCTAAACCAAAAGCAAAGCAAAACAAAATAAAAAATAAAAAACCCAACTCCTTTCAAAAAACAAAAAAACAAACAAACCATAAAACCTTCATCTATAAAGGACATGAATGGGTCAACCAGCAAAATTTAAATAAGATCTATAGATTAATGTCCAGTCTATTGATGTTCACCTCCTGGTTTTGACCATTACGCTGTGGTTAGGTAAAAGGATATTTAAGACCACTGAGGGGAGATGGCTCTGATCCACCCCACATCCCCCACAGTGATATTCTGCCTTACCACAGGCCTACAGAGATGGAGCCAGTTGACCATGGTTTAAACCGTGCGTTAAAACAAATCGTTCCTTTTAAAAGTTGATTTATGAGGTATTTTTGTTATAGTGATAAAAAACTAACACATATACCGTTTAGAGTTATTTAATTTTTATAAAAGCATGGAGCATGTTGGAAAGTAACTCTTTGGGTTCATATCCTGTAGAGCAGTGGTTCTCAACCTTCCTAATGCTGTGACCCTTTAATACAGTTCCTCATGTTGTGGCCACCCCAACCATAAAACTATCTTCATTGCTACTCTGTAACTGTAATCTTGCTACTGTTATGAATGGTAGTATAAATATCTGTGTTTTCAGATGGCCTTAGGTGATCACTGTGAAAGGGTTGGATCCCCAATGGGGTCGAGACCCACAGGCTGGGAACCACTGCCTTAGAGGCCGAAGTGTGGCCAGCAACCTCTTCCTTTCCTTCTTTAGAATCTTATGTGGAGCAAGGCTATACCCTCTACTCTGAGGTGGGAAGAACTGACAGTCAGAGCCATAGAATGTGGCTCTGGGCTTCCTGGAGCAATAGGGACCTGGTGAGCATCTGGCACAGAATCCTTAGAGCAGGTGGCCTGCTGCAGGGCTGCTCTTGTCTCAGTGGATGAGGAGGCTGCCATTTTCTTTTTACCAGATCTCACCAGGCTGGTGGCCCTCTGGGAATCGCAGCAGAATGGCACCTTGGACCCTCCATCAATGACAGAAACATACATCTGGGTTTGTGGGAACCGGGCAGGGCCACTTGTTCTACACAGAACTGTCTTCTAAGCTTTTCAGAGATTGGAGCCAAAAGGAAAACCCTTGTCTTTGAAGAACACACAACTATATAAAATGCTTTTATCATCTGACAAGTCCTTCCTTCAGAAGTCCAAAGCTGAGGACAGTGTGTGTGTGTGTGAGAGAGAGGGGGGGGAGAGGGAGAGAGGGAGAGAAAGAGAGAACGCATGTGTGTGTGTGGTCATGGACCCAGAAGCATGGTGGAGCTTGTTCAGGAAGAATGAGATGGGTGGGTAGGGGGAGACAGGAAATGAATATCCGTAGTAGGACCCTCTGCTCACCAAGTGAGACCACGGAGTCTCAGAGGGCAAGGCTAGACTGTTTTAGTTCCAGCTACTTGATTTCTAAAGCAAGCTCAGGGCCTTTTTAATGCCAACTCATGATGGCTTCCTTTGGAGACATATGTTTGTTTGCTGGTTTATTCCTGGATTGGCTTTTGTTTGCCACTTAGCGTGTGAAGGCGGGACTTTCTGCTGACAAGCGATGAGTTTGGGAACAGCTTCTCCCACTGTCAGTGGCCATCCAATACACATGGAGGATGGTTCATTTGCATACATGAAGCATGAGCAGAAGGAAGGAACTCCCCAGAATAGCTACATGGTTTCCCTCCATGTATAGACCAACTGCCACCAACTCTCCACCCAGTTGATGCTCACATGGTTGAGCTGAGTTTCAACTGCACTGATAGAAAGGAGAGTCCCAGAAGCCCTGGTCTCTAGTGGCTCTGCCAGGGCTTTAAGGCTTAGGAGGCATTTGGAACACAACTAATAACAGAACATTAGGGGGCTGTGTCCATCCCCTAACCTTTCACAAATCTCCATCCCAGGTCACCAAATACAGCAGGGATGTTTGTCCTTTATCTGAGAAAATTGATGATGATGAAGGAAGAGGAGGAGGAGGAGGAGGAGGAAGAGGAGGAAAAGAAGAAGAAGAAGAGAAAAGAAAGAAAGAAAGAAAAAACCCCACAAACACAAAACAAACAAAAACAACTAAGCAATCAAAATCTTATGGAGGGAGACATGGTAAGATTATATCAACCACTTAGTAAATTATCAGCAAGTTATTAAGAACCGTTGCTTTGGGGCACATACTTGTAATCTAGTAAGCTGAGGCAGCAGTATGAACACTTTGAGGCCAACCTGGGCTACATACACCCAAATCCTGTCTCACCACTTCACACACATCCCACCTCACCCCGCCCCCACCAAATAAACCCACATTTGCTGTTTTTGTTAGTTGGTTTTGTTATTTGCTTTTTAGTTCTGATGTTACAAGCATGAGGCTCGGGAATGCAGTAATAGGGTGTATGCCTAGCGTGCAAGAAGCCCTGGGTTCTAACGCCGGCACCACAGCACCATGAGTGAAAATTCAAACGGCAAGAGCATTCATGAGAGTCCCCGGGAAGCCTGTTAAAACATAGATCTGGGTTCAATCCTGAGCTTCTGGTTCACTTGGAGAGAAGAGAAATCCAGGAGTTAGGAATCTGTACTTCTGGTAAACTTCCAGGGGAATTCTGATGCTGATGAAGGGGAACCCCACTTTGAGAACCTGATGCAGAGTCTAGTGAAGTGTGTGATCAGCTAGGAGCTGGAGCACATAGGGCAGAGAAATGTGTACACCCCAGTGACAAGGAAGGGACAACCTGTTTGTTCTATGTATACATGAAGTGTGCTCTGACTCTCTGGGTCAGCCAGAAGGGGTCTCATCTAAGGCCCCATCTTGCTAGCAGCACCTTGCAAAGCAGAGGAGCATACTAGCCATTTGAATATGCTTGAGCTCGCCCTATGCTTCCCCAAGACCCCCAGCTCAGGTGACTATACCATCACACACATTGCTGATCTCTCTCAGGCTTGACACCCCCAGCCCCCAACTGGCTGGGCCGGACTCCGAGGCCTGGGATTGTGCAGCAGCTCACAATGGAAGGAAGAGGGTGCAGGAGGGAGGTCCCTGCGCTGACCCTGGTATTGTTCTTGGGCCAGAAGAAGGCTTCCTCCACCCAGCTACTGCAATACCAGAAAAAAGCGACATCAAGCCAGTGAGAGTAGGCGCGTCCTGGGGGGGCCGCCTGCTGGTGCTGCCCTGGGAGCTGGGGCCCATTCACAAATGCCTGCTGGAGAGCACGTAGCCCTGTCCGCCCCCACCGCCACTCCTGGAGACAGAAGCCTGGGTAAACGAAAATAACCGGCTTCTCCGCCTTTAAACCTACTGCCGCCAGGAAGGAGACCAGAAGCAGGCCCCTGGCTCATAAAGGAATAATGGATGCTTCACACTCTCACAACACCTTTCCCTTCCCCAGCTTCAGGGCTCCTTCCGTTGGCAGATCTCAGGCGAGAGAGCAGGGGGTAGACCAGCATGCAATCTAGCTTACCAAACTGGCCCAAGCCACCAGTGGCATTCCCAAAGTGGTGCGTGTACGCGTGTGTGCGCACGCGCGTGCATGCGCGTGTCTAGCTTTTGCAAACTGCCATAAGGGGAGGGTGAGATTGACCCACCCACCACAGGCCATAGGTACTCTCTCCTAGCAGAGATTAGTGTACCAGTGGTTAGAAGATCCACTGTCTCTGTGCACCCACAGGTAAGGCCTAGTGGACCAACTCATGGTCTGCTCCCAGCACTGAGTGCTTGACATCTCTGCTGGCCACCTCTTTTCAAGCCCTGCTCACCCGCCAGCAGGGTAGGACAGGGAAGGGCAGGTGTTCCTGTCATAACATTAGACTTGAGGCAGGTAGTGTTTAGCCTGGCCTCCCTTGGGCCTGTGACTCTACTTCCCACAAAGGCTCTCTAGTCCATGTTGGCTTTATGATCATCTCCTCATGACTAATAGAACCTTCTGGAATTCAGCAAAGGATTATGGATATGGTTTGGTTCAAAGCAGGACATGGAGCAGATAACCTTTCCAGTGGTGGCAGGATCTGTCATTCACAGTCCCTAGCCTGACCTGAACTGAGTAGCCAACCTTCTTCCCAGGAAAGCTGCTGGGACAGTGGTAGAAATTCCTAGTGACCTCTTCTGGGAGGTCCCATCGGAGTCCAATCCATGGCTTCCCAAAGCCTCATTTCATCTCACTCAAGAACATACAGCTGAGCTTCTATGTGGTCCTGAGCCTCCACCAACTGATCTGATGCTCACAGAGCCATCTCTGGAAGGCCCTGCCCCTACTCCGCAGCCTCCTTCCATTCTGTACCATTACTCACTTACTTCCCCTTGATGCTGTGTTCTCTTCTTCCTGATACTCCCCCTCCCCCCATACAACCAACTCTGAGTTCAAGGCTTCCCTCCTCTGGAAGGCACAAACACATGAGGAGTCATGACTCATGAGACACATTCAAAATCGACCTAGCATCAAGTCCCTAGGAGGCCCAGGGAGGCTCTGAGGGCAGATTCGGTCTGACGTATTCAGGATGGCTTCAAAGAAGAAAGAAAGGGAAGCTTTGGGAAGGAGTAACGGGCAGGGAGAGACATACTAGAAAACAAGGAGGAATGGGTGTGGGGATAAGCTCCCAGCCCTTCTAGTGAGCTGATGGCAAGCATTCGTGCACCACTTGGTCTGAGGGAGCCACAGGAATCCAAGAGAACTCTGTCCCCAGCAACTCAGAGACACCTAAGAATGGCCCCTCGTCTGTCAAGCCCGGGCTTGTGTGTTCACTCTGATCGGAACCGGGCCTGTTAAGGAAGCACTTTGCAAAGGCCACTTACAAATGCCTGTCCATCTCTGTGTGGCTCACACCTTGGACTCCAGCCTAGTTTTACAACACCAGTCTTCACTGTGCAGCTGAAGGAGTGGAGGCCCTGACAGAATTACTTTAGATGAGGTGTTTGACGCTCCATGGTGGGGGATGGCTTGGCTTTCCCCCCATTGATGTTCCAGGCAACCTTCTTCTGTAAAGGACTGGATAGGAAATGCTGTAGGTTTGGAGTCAACAGGACGGTGACTGAGCTGTACATCTCTATAAGCACCAACGCTGCCACAGCCAAAGAGCAAATAGAGAGCAGAGGCTATATAGCAATAAAACGTGCAGAAATGAGCAAGAGGACTAGTCTCAGTGTGTGGACTGTAGGTTGCCAGCCTCTGGCCTCATTCTGGGTGATATAAGGATGGTGGGCTCCTTGAACCCCTTGAAGCCAATCCTACCCAGTTCTGAAGGCAGCTGCCACCTCAGATCCTGGCTTCCTGTATCCCGCTCCTCACGGGAGTGGGAAGGGAAGAACCAGTGAGAACCTGTTCAGGCTCGCCAGTTGCCTCTTCCCAAGGGCCCTTCCTGGTCGTCAACACCAGAAGTCTTCAACTCCCAAATAGTCGTTTCTATAAAAGACTCACAAGTGGTGAAAATAACAATAGGCTCCACTCACTAGCACGTTGCTCCCTGTTCCCCACGGGCCCTGCTACCTGGGGCCTCAGACAGGAAGCCAGGGATTGAAGAGCTTCTGGTCTCCTTTATTTTTGTCTGAATGGAGGAAACTCTGGAGGGAGGGAGGATGGAGAGGTGAGGGTCTCTCTGAGGAAGGTAGACTTGTCTTCAGTCAGCAAGGAGGGGGAAACGCTGGAAACCTGTCTGATTTTTAAAAGGAAAACTCATATTTGACCCTTCCTCAAAACTGTCAGTAGGGATTTTCCTCCTATTTTCTCCACCCTGTTTCCATATGGATTACTTTTAGAAGTAGAGAGCAAAGACCACTTTCTCTGTGCCAACCCAGCAATGGCAATCAACTCTAACTTGCATATCCTTTGCTGCCTAGAGCCAGAAAACTGGTTTGCAGAACCTCTTCCTCACCATTTACAAACGGACCAGGCTGTCCAAATTCTAAGGTAATTGACACCAGCTCTCCAGACCATAAAATGATAATGGAACGAACCTATCACTAGGCAGCTTTGAGAATTCAGGGATAGGACATCCAGACTCTATTCCCAGCACCTATGAGGTAGAGATACATGTTCTGGACCAAGCTACAGAGCGAGTGTGAGACCCTGGGGACAAGAGCGATCTGGGGCTTATTTACTTCAAACCATGAACTCCCTGGCTGTGCCCATGTGCAGCGAACACCTAGTGGGTGAATGAAGAGAACATACGATCAATATAGCATGTGTGTGATGGCGCCAAGAGGAAGGATGGAGGGAGAGAGGCAGGAAGCCCAGGGCAGCAGAGCTCAAAAGGTCTTACTGAGAAGGCAACACCTGACCAGAGACAGCTGCAAAATGAACTCAGTAAGAAGTATCCCCTCAGCCCTAAACAGGATGTCTGCATCAAGTCCCTCCCCTCAGGCTCAGGGAGCTATGCAGAAGAGAAGGTGGAAAGATTGTAAGAGCCAAGGAGACGGTGTCTTCCAAACATAACAGGGCTGTTGCACATACGAACTCACAGAGACTGTGACAGAATACATAGGACCTGCACAGGTTCAAACTAGACAAACCCCCCAGCATTGACACCTGCCAGGGGAAGGAAAATAAGTTTTCTCCAACCGAGTCTCACTGGGTCTATCAGCCACACTCCAGGGCAGGCCGCATGCCCAGGAGCAGCCGGACAACCCAAAAGAGACTCCATGGTTTTTGTGAACTTTTTTCTTTTGTCTTGAGAGAGAGAAAGCATATGAAGTTGAGTAAAGAGGGGAATGGGAAAGACACAGGAGGAACTGGAAGAGGGGAAAGAATAGGATCAAAATATATTGTATGAAAAAATTGAAAGCCAATAAATATTAAGAATTTAAAGAGGCAGGCATCTTCAAGAGAGTGCTTGAATGTTAGCAAGTGTTAGTCATTGCGACACAGCCATCGGTGGTACCCAGGCCCTGCATTTGAACTCAGTCCATCAAAGGTACCCAGTCAGTACTTGTGCACGGAATGAAAGAAGTCAGACCGATCCTCCCACAGGACTGTGAGGTGACTAGAAGCAGCACAGCCTTAAGCGAGGGGGGCAGGGCTGGTGTGCATGGAGCTTGGTGTTCGTGTGACTTCTGTGCCTGGGCATTTTGGGATATTTTACTAATTCTATGCCTATGAGTTCACAGATCCCAGAAGTTTCCAGAAGACTTGGCAAGAGAAACAACACATCCCTAGGGAATGACAGTCACTCTTTCCCATCTGGAGGGCTGAAGAGCTGGCCACCGCCACTGCAGCCGCAATGCCTATCGGATGTAGGGCAGAGGGCCCCACTAGCCTGTTAGCACAGGTGACGGTGCCACCTGCTGGAGGACAGAGGCAGCTCCTGTTCCAATACCATGCTTTACTTTGTCAAGTATTAGATGAATCAGGGGAATTCTTGGTTATCATTTTATGGGTGGCTGATTTTCATTTTGAAATTACCTTTGCCTCTCAAGTTCCCAGGGGATGTGGTGAGTTTATAAGTCTCACCCAGTCTTCATCTGATGCCTGGCAGGGGAAGAATCGAGGTGCTTGACCCTAATTACTGTTCTCTTCTGTGTCTCCTGCCCTCTCTTGTCCTCTTGTGTGGAAAAGAATGCTGTACACACATTCTCCTGAGGTCAAAAGGCTACTTACTGTCCCTTGGGCCTTTTGGGGTTCTCCACAAGGAGTGTCTTGGGCACATTCATGAGGCAAGACATTCCATTTGACTTAGTTATGCAGGACGTTCAGTAAGAGCCTGGCCCAGTTTCCCTAATGCAGCTCAGTCACTGAGGTCAGAGCCAACTAATAATTATTGACAGGCATAGAATTTAGTTTACAAATTTCCTAGCAGAGACACAAAACGAAGAAGTAAGGTATACTGTCACTCCTGTTGCCAAACAAATCACAGATGGCATACCATGTGCCTGATGAAGAATACAAGGAAAAGGATCAAAGCATGTCCCTAGCTGGGCATAGTGGCATATGACTATAAATCCCAGCACACTGGGGCCAGAAGGTGAGCTGGCGTAAGTTTGAAGTCAGCTTGGTCTACACAGTGAGATTTGTCTCCAAAACAAAACACCAAAACAACAACAACCAAGAACCAAACTAAACCAAAAACCCTCAAAAAACCCAATAACAACAACAACACCCCCCCCCCCCCCCAACACACAGTGTTTGTATAGGAAAAACTTAGGCCAGACATCAGATGCATAAACTAACACGGTCTTTCTAGAGAGTTTTACAGAAGACACAAAAGGCATCAGAGACATGAGCACGGGGGTGGGGGTTGGGGGCGGGGAAGGAGCATTCCATTAGGACTTCAAGGCTCCTTTCTGTACTCCGGAAATGTGAAGGAGACCCGGGGCTGCCCAGAGACCAGAAGGACAGCACGTCAGCTCGGTAGCTCTCTTACGATAGTTGCTAAGCAGGCTGAGGTAGGGTGGGGTGGGGCAGAGACTCAGCAATGAAGGGAGATAGCTTCTGAAGCCACCACACCTGGGGGTGATAACGCCCAGGCTGGGACTTCCTTTAGCAGTGGGATGGAGGTGAGGCAGGGGTGTGCAAGGGGAGCAGACCTCATTCCTTTCCCTGAATTTAAACTTGGATGGCTCAGATCATGGATCCCGGAACCTCATCTGTCCCCTTGCGTGGCCTACCAAGGAGAGAGGCTGATGCTTTCCAGCTCCCCAAATTCACATCAGCGTTGCATTCCCTGCATGCTTAGGCACCCTGGGAAGGCAGTCCTCTGGCCTGTGTAGCTGTCCTCCTGGGGGTAGCAGCCACATGCTCTGGGGGCTCTTGGTGATCTTAGCATAGCAGAAGATGTTTGGTCCTTAGTGGTGTGTCTTTTACTTCTTTTCTCTCCTCTGAGATCTGAGTAGGGCTGTTTTGGGACAATCTGCTCACCGGGCATTGATATGGAGGAAAGATTGTAGAGACACCTTTGATTGCTGGGGACCAGGGCTTCTCACTCAGCCAGACAAGGAGCCGGCAGGGTGGTGCATCGACACTCTCTAGGGGCAGGGTGGTGCATCGACACCCTCTAGTGGCAGAGTGATGCACTGACACCCTCTAGGGGCGAGTGGTGCACTGACACCCTCTAGTGGCAGCACGCAGCATGCAGTCATCCATGATGGTAACTGAATGCCTACTGCACTGAAAATGGCAGACCATGCCGTTCACTCATAAGTAGTTCAGAATGCAGTGCCACAGTAGCACATCAAAGTCTCCGAGGACCTCAACATACGCCCAGCCATGTGGGTCCCAGGCTCTGCCCTATAGTTTCACCACCCACAATGACTGAACCTTGAGTCCATGTTACCACCTGACGCCTTACTTGACCAGAGCTCCTACTAGAGAGCAATGGCAGGCTCGAACCATACAGAGCAGCAAGTGCTGTAAAGCCTGTCTTGGGCGTTCACCCAGCCTGCTGCCGCCACAGGGAATAGGGAGACAGACCTTAGTGACTCTTACATCACCAGCTGAGGTGGCTGAGTAGGTGAAATGCTTGCCTCACAAACAGGAGGACCTGAATTTGACCCTCAGAAGCCTCGTCAAAAGCATGTGCTTGCAATTCCAGCTTTGAGGAGATAGAGACAGGAGGATTCCCAGGACTCTCTGGCCAGCCAGTCTAGCTGGCAAGCCCCAGACCTATGACAGACCCTGTCTCAAAGGAGGCAGAAGGAGTACCTGAAGAATGATACCCGAAGTGGTCCTCTGGCCTCCACAGAACATACATACACACATACACATATGGGGGAGGGACAAAGCCAAACCTTACCCACATTGGCCCCTACTAAATGCTATTTGTGGGTAGGGAGCCATTCTCATAGCTGGGCTCCTAAAGATGCAAGTGTAAATCTCTGGACATGGACACCTGCTTACCCCGAGACCATGGGTAGCTCCGAAGGCCTAGGCCCACAGGCCCACAGGCCCCAATAGCCCAAGCAATGGGAATTCCTATGGTTTGCACTAAAAGGGATTGCCTCTGGGATCTGTGAAATATATCCAGGTAGAATTGCCAAGGGTAGGGTCCTGGGCTTTGGCTACGGGGCTGGACCAGGGACCACTGTCACATCTGATCTCTAGTTGAGTACATGCCTCCCCACCCCCAGTGCTCCCAGGAGAACTACCACAGTCATTAAGCCTGGAGCCACTGGGGTTCTCTGCTCTGAGCTGGAGCCCCGAGACTTTGGAATGGCAGCAGTTCGGGGAGGAAGGTGGCGCCTGTAGGGAGAGGACACAGACTTTCACCCTAAGGGACTGTGACCTGGGCAAGATGCCAGCGTCTGCTCGGCATTTACAGCCTAATGACAGGGCATTCAGTCTGTTACTCCTGCCATTTCCTTGAAGGGACCATGCCCATCCTGAGGAACAAATGCCATTCTCTCTAAAAGGCAGGGGCAGAGTACCTACCGGAGAAGGTTAGCTGAGTGAGGGAAGGAGAGAAAATGATGGCTGGAGGTGCCTGCTGCGCACTGAGCAGATGCCTGCCCCTCCCCCACCATTGCTCTACAGTCGAGTGTAGTCGTGTAACTAACTCTGTCTAAGTAATTCTTCTGGGACCAAACATGTAAGGCCTAGGGCATGAACCCCTTGCTCTATCTCTGCCAGGGCTACCTAGATGCCCTTGGGGTGGCAAGACTACATACAGAGTCCGACCGGACCGCTGAATCCCCAAGAAGGCAAGTTATATCCCTCAGTACAATATCAGGAGAGTGTCTGTGTGAGCAGCCACTGAGCTTTGGGGGTTTAATACTACGCTGTGGCCTATAAGATGCTAACACAAGAGATGATGGAAAGACCTTCAAGCCGTATCCCAGAAACCACGCCTAAAAGAGCATCAGCAGGAAGTGAGAGGGAGCTCTTGGCTGTGGGCAGTGTGGAGGTGTGGGGGTGAAGGAAATAGGCTCAGAGACAGAACAGGTAAAACTCCCATGATTTGTAACCCTCAGATAACCACGCTAATGCCTCTAGAAAACCATTCTTCAATGGCATTCTCGGGACTGGGGCTGAATTAGGAAGGTTCGCATGTCCTGAGAGCGTGTCATGAAGGACATATGGCTACAGCCCTCCAGTGTCCTTGTCTAGGGAGGGCGTCTGACATGTGAATGAGAAGGAACACTGGGACAGGAACCATCCTGCAGGCGTGAGAGGAGGTCTGGGGGACTGGACTTGCCCTGTGTCTCTGTGAGGGTTTCAGAGGGAAAGTGACCTCAGCAAGACAAGGCCTATAAGGCAGAGCAAGCACGAGATGGATGCCAGGCAGAGGAAAAGCAAAGAGGAATGAAGGATCAAGGCAGATGGGGACAGGGCCCAGCTACACTGCAGGTAGGGTAGACTGAGTCCAGAACAGAGGCTGGGGAGGTCAGCTGAGTCAAGAGACTGGACAGTAGCTAGGGCCTCTATGGGAGGGGGAACTGTTAGGGACAAAGCTAGAGGGACATTAACGTCTATCTTCTTTTGAGGAGAGGGTGGAAGGCAGGTAGGAAATGAGCTCAGGCTAACCCTCTTTATCTACTTTTTAGCTCTAGATGGGAGGGAAGGGAGCTAGTGGGTTTCTGCCTGGGAGTCCATTCATCTCTACACATGCCAAGGGCAGCTTGGGGTCCCTAAGCCAGTAAGAGGGGTTTCCTTCTTCTACAGTCGTCTCCATGGTCCTTACTTGAGCATACAGTGCCTTCTGGGTAAATTTGGTGACAGTGTTTGATGGTCACTATGCATGCTCTCCCGTCACTGGCTCTCAGTGACTGAGGCTAGGAGTCTCAAACATTATGTGACTCCATGCTGTGAAGCCCTGCACATGCCAACACCATGGCCAGGGTAGCTGGCACTCAGGAGCCCCGAAAGACACCTTGTGCGGGCACCTTCAGCTGTGTGGTACTTTGAGGGATGTTATGAACTCTCAGAGCAGCCATCTCTGAAGAGCTGCTTCTCTGGGACCTGGAATTCTCATCTAGAAAGCTGTGTCAGCATCAGCCTAGGGAGACCTACAGGAAATGCAGATCCCCATGCAGTGGCTAAGCCTCAGTGGTCGGAATCGGCTGGGACCTGAGGTTTCTAACTGTATTGTATGTAGGAATTTCCTGTAATGTTTTTAAATCATGAATTCCTGTGTGATCTTGCAGCTGAGCAGGCCTTCCCATGATGCAGCAGGCTCAGTCTGTGTAGCCAGCATTTGGCATACGGGAGCCAATGCTGTCCTGTCCTTCTGGATGAGGCTGTGAAGGGGGGACCTTCTGCCCTCTCACCAAACATCCTCTTCCTTCCTTACTTCTTGCAGTTGTTTTGGAAAAGGAATATTTTTATTTGTTTGTGTGTGTACGTGTGTGTGTGTACGCATGTACATGATGGTGTGTGGGGCTGCTCAGGCAACAGCACGTGTGTGCAGGTAACCTTGTGGAGTGCTTCTCTCCTTTCACCTTTGTGTGAGTTCCAGGGATTGAACTCGGGCCGCCAGCTTGTGCGGCAAGCCTGTTCACCCACTGAGCCCTTCACTAGCTCCTTCCTTGCTTTGACTCTGATGCATTGGGAACTATGACCTGTAAGCCTAGTGTGGTGGCATACACCTGCAGTCTAGCACTCGGGAGGATCACTGTGAAGTTAAAGCCAACCTGGGCTACCCAGAAAGACTCTACCAAAACAAACTGAGTAACAAAACAGGCTGGAATGGTTCTAGCCATAGGTAAGTGGGGAAGGACATCAAGCATCGACCGGAAGTTACGTCTCATGCTAAAACACATGAGAGACGGAAGGTAGGAGAAACAGATCAGCGGTAACTTCTAAAAAGAGAAAACACACCCGAGGGGATTCACACGCTTAGCCATCACAAGAAAAGATGAGTGAGCTTGAGGACACGGCAGCAGAAGTTGCCCCAAACAAAGAAAGAGGGGAAAAGACCTTTAAAAAACGAGCAGATTTCTGGCAAGCCCTGGGGAAAGAGAAGTGGGGCCTGCAGACA
>CM052715.1:58485746-58518246 GCA_028551405.1 Uromys caudimaculatus
GAGGAGGCTGTGGAGGAGGCTGTGGAGGAGGCTGGAGAGGAGGCTGTGGAGTGGGAGGAGGCTGTGGAGGAGGCTGTGGAGGAGGCTGTGGAGGAGGCTGTGGAGGAGGCTGTGGAGTGGGAGGAGGCTGTGGAGGAGGCTGTGGAGGAGGCTGTGGAGGAGGCTGGGGAGTGGGAGGAGGCTGTGGAGGAGGCTGTGGAGGAGGCTGGGGAGGAGGCTGTGGAGGAGGCTGGAGAGGAGGCTGGAGAGGAGGCTGGGGAGGAGGCTGGAGAGGAGGCTGGGGAGGAGGCTGGGGAGTGGCTGGTTATAAGGTGCCAGTGTAAGAGTCAGAGGGCCAGAGTTCACACTCCAGACTCTGTGTTAAAGCTGGGCGAGGCGCTATGCTGTCCCAGCTTGGGAGGTAGAACAGGACCCCTGGGGCTTGCTGACCAGCCAGCTTAGTTGAGGCTAGTCCAGGCTGCTCTATATGCTGGTTAGGTTTGTTTGTTTGTTTGTTTATATCAATTTGACAAAAGCTCAGGTCATCTGGGGGAAAGGAATCTTAGTGATGGAATTTCCTCCATCAGACTGACCTGTGGGCAAGTCTGAAGGAGCATTTGTTGACTGATGATTGATGTGGGAAGGCCCCGCCCATTGTGGGCGGTGCCATCCCTGCAGCAGGCTGAGCAAACTATGGGGAGCCAGCCAGTAAGGAGCCTCCTCCACGGGCTTTTGATTCAGTTCAAGCTTTCAGCTTCCTGCCCCAACTTCATAATAGAAGTATAAACTGAAATAAACTCTTTCCTTCCCAAGTTGCTTTTGGTCATGATGTTTATCACAGCAATAGAAAGTCAACTAGGACTCAGTCTCAAAGAATAAAGGAGATGGCAACTGAGGGACACCCTTTTTGTCATACACACAGGGACACACACACATCACACACATCACATACACACATTACACATATATCACATACACACATGTCACATATACACACCACACACACAACACACATACACGCACTTTAAAATATGACAAACACAAAACTCCAGATTTAAGAAACTCAGTAAACCCAGAGAGAGATGGGGGGAAGAGACCCTGCCAGTCCACCCCCATTCAAGTGCTGGGGCCATACTGTGGACTCCCCGGCCTCTCTCAGTGACAGGCTCGAGGCAGGGCAGAGAGGGGACAGGACAAAAAACCAGGGTGAGATGGGGAAGTGTGGGGAATGAAGGTGAAACAGCAGAAGAGATTAGGGAGTGAGAGGAGCCCTGCTTGCCAGTCTCTTTCCTGGGGACTGTGGCCCTAAGTGCCATCTCTGAACAGTTAGGTCCCTACCGCCTCCTCTGAAGTCTCGAATTACTGGCATCTCTAGACCTGAGTTCATTCAGCTCTGCTGAGCGAGTCCTCCTTGTCTCAGAGCTCAGACCCATTCTGGGAAAGAAACACAATCAAGGACAAAGTCAGCAAGCGCAAGGGGCGCCGGAGCTGGCAGGACTACACAGTAGACACTCTGTAGATCTTCAGCCCAGTGAGCATGCTGTAGAATCTTGCCCGCTGTGGAGCTGGGTCAAGGGAAAAACTTCCAAGCCAGAGTAGTGGCCAGCCCAAGTCCCCTTCGTCCGAGAGACAGGGTGTCCTTATGGTATCCCCAAGGTGGGTTGCCACAAACACTGCCAGTGGGACAGCTGGTCCCTGGTAAGTCCCCGTTTTACCCACCTGCTCCTACTGCCTAAGCCGTATACATCACTGGCTGGAGCAAGGGTCAAGCAGGCGTGCCCAGGCAGAGAAGCCCGAGGACCTACCTGCCAGGTGGGGAGGACCTTCTCAATGTCGTTCAGGCTGATCCCATCTCCATCTTCCATCTTCCCCTTTCCACACCTAGGACCACCAAAGACAGAACGTTATTGGGAGGATGGCTCATCAAGCTCCTGTCCCTGCCTGGCTGCAGGAGAGAAGGGTGGGTCAGGAGAGGTGGGGCCCTGCTCTCACCCACTCAACCAATCCCCAGGGGTGGATTCCTGTAGGCCTCTTGCAACACACCTCCGAAGGGAGTGAGGGATGAGCCCATCGATTCCCCTTCTAGGCCCAGCTGCTGAGCTCCCAGCTGATGACTACCCTACCCCCACAACTCCTGAGAAGGCCAGTTCATTTGGCCCCATTGCATCGAAGGAAAAATCAGTGAACAGAGAGACCAAACAACCATCTCAGAGTCACACAGGCAGGCAGGAGATGGACGGATCCAGTACAGCCTCCGTCTCCTTGTTTGTCTTCATGCCTGTACCACCAGCTACTCAGCTATATTGTGTGTTCTGTGTTCAGGGTCTCTGTGCATGGGTGTGCCTACAGACTGGGGATGCTGGCCCAGTTCACTGCCCAAAGCTCTTGAAAGGTGCAGCTGCTAGCACCAGACTGCCAGAGTTTGAACTCCAGATGCCTCCCTTCTGAGGGCCTCTGTAATCACTGTCCTACGCTTCAGTTTCATCATTTGGAAGCTGGGGAGAATAAAAGTGCCTGAAATCATAACCTGGTGCATGGATTAAAATGATAAGAACACAGGCACAAGGTAAGTATATCCCTTCTGCTGCGGTCAGTCCTTCTGTTATCACGCTGTCACGGGGCAGAGGGGCAGGTAGGAGACCAATCAGAAGCTGCCCCGGCCTCAGGCATGTTTCTCATTTCTTTTTTTTTTTTTTTTTTTGAGAGAAAGGACGTGATTTTTTTTTAAATTTTATTTATTTATTCATTTATTTATTATATGTAAGTACACTGTAGCTGTCTTCAGACACCCCAGAAGAGGGCATCAGATCTCATTACGGATGGTTGTGAGCCACCATGTGGTTGCTGGGATTTGAACTCATGACCTTCGGAAGAGCAGTCGGAGCTCTTAACCGCTGAGCCATCTCTCCAGCCCCCATGTTTCTCATTTCTGACTCTCACCATGGACAGCACCTCTAGCTTCAACCCAAATTCCAGAGTAATTTTCTCATTTGTTTAAATATTTGCCTAGCATCGCTTCCGGTTTCCTGTCAAGGAAAACAAACCAGATGTGGTTCCAGACAGACCCCTTAGAGCTCTTGGAAGAGTAAACTGGAAACTCACCTCCTAGGGCTGAGCCTAAACTCCACTAGAGGGCAGCATAAGACAAGAGTCCCAAAAGCCTGGTGGTTTTTTTTTTGTGTGTGTGTGTGTGTGTGTGTGTGTGTGTGTGTGTGTGTGTGTGTGTGTGTGTGTGTGAGAGAGAGAGAGAGAGAGAGAGAGAGAGAGAGAGAGAGAGAGAGAGGGAGGGAGAGAGAGAGAGAGAGAGAGAGAGACCCACACAGGAAACCTAGATAGGAAAAAAAAAAAAAAACCTGGCAGGCCAAACTAGCAAAGGCTTACGTGGAAGAAAACAAGGACCAGAACTTGGCCTCCATCAGACCATTCTTTTTCTCGTCAGGCATGGCTACATGGGGCTAGGGGCCTAGTCTGGTACCTAGGTTCATCAAGCAGGGAACTGGTGGGAGATAGCCTAATGGAACTGTGGCCAGAACCCCATCCAGGGCACATGGTGGTGCTGTGGAACCCAGAGGGGCGGAGTGTAGAGGTGATGGACAGAGGTCAGGAAGGAGGACACCCAGAGAGAATGGTGAAAAAGTCACAGGTCATTGAGTGGGAGGCACAGTAAAGCCAGGAGTTCAAGTCGGTTATCCTGAAGGCTGGGCTTCCGGTTTCATTTTGCTGGAGAACAAGGTTTGTGTTGAAGCAGAGGGCATGCCCGGGAGGTACCTGGGGTGCTCCAGGCTCAGGCAGGTGGAGATGGGACACGGGGGGGGGGGGCACGAGGAGGGTGTGACAGGTGTCAGGTGAGAAATGAAAGGTTGGACCTTGCTACCACACCCATTGTGAAGTGCTGGGCCACAGTGAGGAGGCAGAGGAAAGCCTGCTGGACCACGCAGCCATCTTTGGACTAATCATTCTGCCTGACAGTGATGGGCTAGTCTGTGAAAGCACCAACTGTGTGCCACTGGCCTGCAAAAGCACCAACTGTGTGCCATTAGCAGGCCACAGATGTTGGGAAGAAGGCACTGGGGAACTAGCCCCACTAGAATGACTGCTACCATTCATGTGGGTAAAACATGCCCGGGAACCGAACTCACCAGGTGGAATTGGGCTTGGAGCCCATGGCAGACAACATCGAGGAAGTACAGGTCTGGCCTCTGCCCTTTCACCTAAGCAGTCTGGGGTCACCTAAGCAGTGGGCAGTGTACAGAGGCCAGCTCTGACCACTAGCCTGCCTGGCCAGGGTGAAACTTCCTATTAAGCTGCAGGTGTGGCAGGCAGATGGTGGCTGCAGACCAGCTGAGTCACTGCTGCCAGTGGGGTTGCCAAGGCAACGGCTCGCTCCAGTTCTGTCCCTCTACGGGAACAAAGGCTGTGGGAAGCCTTGGCAACCTGCTTCTGAGGGAGGTTGCAGTGGCTGGACGCGTGGAGTCCATCCTTCACATGGCAAGGCTAAGGGGGACGGAGTTCCTGTCCTAGCCACAAGGTGGCCACAGGGCACTGCCGATAAATCCTGAGTAGTAGGATAAGTCCAGGGCCAGGGTGTGTCCACCCCTGGAGAGTTGAGCCAGCTTCCGCTGGTGGGCGAGCCTAGCCAAAGAAGTAGGACCTGCAACTGGTGAACAGGGGTAGCCTGGTCTTCTATCTTTAGACAGGACAGTGTTGTTGGGCACAGAACAACCTTCCTGTGCAGCCATTAATCAGCACCGCCCACAACCTACTCGTGATGGGGCTGCTCCTCTGTGTGTGGAAAGCTGACACACCCTGTGATGGTTTGTATATGCTCGGTCCAGGACAGGAAGTGGCACTATTAGAAGGTGTGGCACTCTTGGAGTAGGTGTGGCCTTGTTGGAGTAGGTGTGTCACTGTGGTGTGGGCTTTAAGACCCTCATCCTAACTGCCTGGAAGTCAGTATTCTGCTAGCAGCCTTTTGATGAAAATGTAGAACTCTCAACTCTGCCTGCACCATGCCTGCCCGGATGCTGCCATGTTCCTGCCTTGATGATAATAAACTCAACCTCTGAACCTATAAGCCAGCCCCAATTAAATGCCCCTATAAGACTTGCCTTGGTCATGGTGTCTGTTCACAGCAGTAAAACCCTAACTAAGACACACCCATTTGCCACTCACAGACTAAAGTGCTACCGTCACCTACATTTCCCAAGTCTCAGCTTCCCCACTGGTGTCACCCGGAGGTACTCCCGGAGGACACACACAGGAGGGACAGGAGCTGCCCAGGAAATATCTCCACTGCTCCTTAGGGTTTTTACCTTCCAGAGTCCCTCATTTTCACCTCATTTTGTGGGTATTTCTGAACCCCATTACTCTGGCCCATAAAAGAGGATGAGATCATCACTTCTCCTAGGTTCCTGCTTGGCATCTCTATGACACCAAGAGGCATGGCCTCTATGGATGGAAAGGGGCAGAGCAGCTGCCAGAGGACACGTGGCATATAGTAAGACATCCCATCATGTCGGTTATGTTTAGAGTAACAGGGAGATGGGAGCAGGCAGCAAGAACAGGAGGAAAAGCAAATAAAATCAAAACAGTAAAACTGAGTCCCAAAGTGGGAAACTGAGACTGAGGATGGGAAGATTCAGAAGTCTTTTACACTGTGAGTGATGAGGCACGACATTCAGCTTTGGGAGTTACCCAGAGTTCCTGCATGGCTGAGCAATCTCATAAGGAGGAGCCTAAACAGATGGGGCTCACAATGGAATGTCCCAAGCAGTAGATTTTATAAAAGCCCAAAGAAAGGACCCAAATCTTCACCAGTGGATGAATGAGTGAATAATAGTGGAGTAGCTGGCACCATGGAGTATCACTCAGCTACTCCACAGAGTATTACTCAGCTACTCTATGGAGTTTCACTCAGCTACTCCACAGAGTATCACTCAGCTACTCCACGGAGTATCACTCAGCTACTCCACAGAGTATCACTCAGCTACTCCACAGAGTATCACTCAGCTACAAAAAGGAATGGTCCATGGATGCTCGTGATCAAACCTTGAAGACACTGAGAGAAAAGGCAAAGGACAGAAAGGACCCAAATGATTCTGATTCTATAACACCCAGAAAAAAGCCTAAATTCACAGAAACAGAAAGCAGATTGTGGTTACCAGGGGGTAGGGGAGGGGCTGGACATGAGGTTATGATTGGAAGTGACTGTACTATATGCGGGCGGCAGGAACACAGAGGCAGTGATTGCAGAACATTGTAAACGTGCTCAGTGCTGTCAAATCGCAGTTTAAAGCGGTCGATCTTATGCTACATAAACTTTACCTCTGTAAAAATTACTTTAAAAAAAAAACCTGAAAAGCAGCAATGGCTATTTGTCTCACATCTGTGTCCGGTTGGTACCACATATGTGTCCTGAGGGCAGCTCAGGCCCTGAGACCACCTTTTAAAAGGCAGGTAATACTGACTCCTGGAGCCAACAAGGGTGAGACAGGCCAGTGAAGCCTGCACTGGGACCAGTTCCCAAATCGGGGCTTCTGCATGGGGGGTGGGGGGGAGGCAGATCAGCATCCCGGGAGCTCGTGTGAAGTGTGAATCTCCAGCCTCTACTGCATATGTCTAACTATGTGACACTGAAGCATGACAAAGTCATCTATACAGCTGAAGTTCAGGAGCCTTGAAATCAAGTTCACACACACACACACACACACACACACACACACACACACACTCACAACCACCCCATAGTGTCTTAAGGAAGTTTGCACCTTTGTTTGTTTTTTTTATTTTTATTTTTTTTTTGTTTTGATTTTTGAGACAGGGTTTCTCTGTGTAGCCCTGGCTGTCCTGGAACTCACTCTGTAGACCAGGCTGGCCTCAAACTCAGAAATCCACCTGCCTCTGCCTCCCAAGTGCTGGGATTAAAGGCGTGCGCCACCACTGCCCGGCAAGTTTGCACCTTTGAATTAAGCTTCCATTTATAGCTATCCTTAGCTTGCATGAAGCTGCAAGCTGTCCACCAATCACAGGCTGGACATGGCTTCGGGGGAAAGAACCTCATACCAACCGCATCTGAGACTCGGGTGGGTCCTTTTCTGGTGTTCAAGGAAACCTCCCAGATGCTCCAGTGGGTGACCCACGAGAGCAGCTACTTGACAAGAGACACTCTTGAGTCTCAGGAGCAGGCATATGGGCTGTTGGGGAGGATGGAGAAATTCTCTAGAAAAGCCAGTTACCTGATGAGCAGGGAGGGCACCTAGGACATGGGTTCACCCCACTCCCCCTGTGCAGTGGAACAAAGCCCCTCCTCCACCCCCACACCTTACTCTTCTCCATGTAAGAGCGCCTCCCCCCACAACCTCCAGAGTCCTTACCCTTCTCTGTCAATGTGTGGCAGAGGCTGCTTGGGTGTGTGGCGGACCTTCCGATGGAACTGGGTGAAGTCCAGCTTCTCAGGCTGCAGGTCCCAGGTGGCACCACTAGGGGGCGAGGGAGGGCAACAAATACAAGAAACCTTACTACAGGACAGGCAGGAGGCTCTGTGGGCAGGGAGGGGAGGGGAGGGTACCCACTCCTGAAGCTTGCTCAGACCCCACTGGGGATGGAACTCAAGGTATCGGGCCTTCACCTTTCTTCAACTCTGCTGTGGGAAAATATATGCTTCCCAAACATGAATGTGGGCCCGCTCTGTAGGGGTCCCCAACAACAACCCAATTTGTTTCATGCATACATTTAAGAAGGGCTGGAAAGAGAAGAACAAAACCTGTCACTAGAGCACAAAATGGTGTTCAGGATAAGGTAAGCAGGGGCCAGCTCCCCTGTTCCCATCCTGGGAACCTCACCATGGAGAGTCTGCAGTCAGGTAGCCCAGAGTTGGGTAGCTCAGGGGAAGGGGTAGAGATGACTAAAGACTGCCCATTTATGGCCCAAGACCACTACCCACAACAGGGGTATGCCCCATGTCCCGAGGAGCCTGGTCAACCCCAAGCACCAGCAGGAACCTTCTAAAATCTGAACCAGTCTTTCCTATGTGTGTGTGTTAACAAGGAGCAAACCTCATGCACAGCTTGGAGACAGTCCACCACTGGGCTATAGAGTCCAGTCCCCCTTCTCTGCTGATTGGAAGGTGGGAAGGGTATGCATGTGTGTGTGTGTGTGTGTGTGTGTGTGTGTGTGTGTGTGTGTGTATGTGTGTGTGTGTGTTGACACCTCTGCCTCTCATTATAGCCGTGTGCCCCTTCTTCCGTGTTCCTAACATCTCCACTCCCTCCTCTGCCCTCTCCTTTCCCTTTAGTCTTCTGTCTTCCTTTTGACCCCTGCCCTGGCTCCTCCTTTCTTCATGCCTCTGCTAGCAGCTCTCCTTCCCCTACAGCCTCATCTGTTTCCATAATGGATCTGCTCCATATGGCAGGAGACCCCATCAGCCCTGGACATCAGACAAAAAGGAGGAAGTTACCTGAAGGAATCAAAGGTATTGGCGGCCCAGATATCTGTGCCCAGCATGTCCAGGGAGTTGTCTTTGTTGCCATTCTGAAAGAGACAAGGAGAGAGTTTGGCATGACTTACAGGGCCAGGACACTGAAAACAACTGGGTAGAGGCTCACAGTAGGTCCAAGTCTGAGAGGGCCACTGGGGCCTTCGCTGACACCTAAGGCTGGCTAGCCTGCACGGGTGGGGGCTGGAGGGAGCCACTGAAGGGAACATTGCATCAGGAGCATCAGGAGGACACTGTTGGAGACTGCAGGCTCCCTCCCATGCACAGGCCCTCACTGAGATGGTGCTTCCAGAGGTCTGTAGTCAGGACTCTACATGCCCACATCTCTGCTGCTGAAGTCTGGGATCCAGTCTCAATACCTCAGTACTCAGCAGACACTTTGCACGACTGTATAGCATTCATCACCACTGCCTGCCTGGTGACAGTGGTTCCTCCCTGGCCAGGGGCTCCAATGAACCAGGCACACTGAAGCATCCATGCAGGAGTGGACTTTTAAATAATTTAAGCCTTGCCTCCTGAGAGGCCTCACAGACCAAGGCTGCATTTCCTGCTTTCATCCACTGTGGCCTGTGTCCTTGGACGCTTCCTACATGGCTCACCCCACAGAGAGGAGAAGCTTTACTTGGTGCTGTTTCTCCATCAGTGCCCCAAGCCTACTGTCCAACATCATGCAAGTCGGAGACACAGGAGCCCATCCCTAGGTGTAAGCTCATGCTTACAACAGAAACGAGTACAGACATCCTTAGGCGTGGCCACACACGAATACAGCAGCAGCATCGCAGCAGTGCTGGGCTGGGAGCCACCCACATGCCCGCAACAGCTGACCGCACAGAAGAGCTGCTATGTTCACAGATTCGACGATGACACAGCAGTGAGAGTAAACAAACGCAAGCGACACACAACCGCACAAACAAAGCCCACAGACAATGTAGAGAAGAAATACAAAGGAGTACTAGTCATAAGATGTAATTTACATAAAGTTTCAGGACAGAAAAGCTAAGCTGTGGTTACAGAAGTCAAGTGGGAGGGGACACTAAAGACACTGACCACATGTTCTATTTGGCCCTGGCAAACTAGACCAATAGGACACCTTGCTTTTCCTTAGGTGCCCTATGACCTCGTGCTTAGATATCTGGTGCTGTCCCAGGTCTTCTGGTAGAACCCGACCTACTGATTATCTATGAAGATTGGTTCACCCCAGGACTCACTGTTACTCAGAGTCGCTAGCTCTTTTAGAAAGGAACACGCTCTGTATGTAGCTGGGCAGCTACTGACGCAACAGAGAGGAGGGACCACAGCCCTCAAAGCTGGTGTGTGACCTGTTCTCAGTTACAGCATGAACCCATGCTGTAATATAGAGCCCAGCACGACCTGGGCTCCCATTTGGGCACCGCAGTAGCACCAACGTAAAGGCACTGTCGCAGCACTGTGGGAAACGCCTTGTATGAGACAAAACAATGGCTATGATGTTGCTAGGTAACAGAAAGATCTTACATACCTGGTGTGGTACATGTAGTCTGCTGCTGACTGGAACTTCACGATGTGGCTCGTTATTGCATATGAATATATATGTCACACACATTGTACATGTAGATACCACACACATCACACACATAGATATATATACACCATACATACACACACCACATGCATCTCACACATACACACACACACACACACACACACACACAGAGCCCACATAGGCTATACATATATAAACCATACATACCAAACATATACATACTACAGATATATCATATATATTATACTGGATAGTTTTATGTTAACTTGACAAGCTAAAAGTCATCAGAGAGGAGGGAACCTCAACTGAAGAAAATGCTTCCATAAGATCCAGCTGTAGGAAAGCCTGTAGGGACTTTCTTAATTAGTAATTGATGGGGGAGGGCCTGCCCATTGTGGGTGGCACCATCCCTGAGCTGGAGGTCCTAGATTCTGTAAGAAAGCAGGTTGAGTAAGCCCTGGGAGCAAGCAAGCAAGCAAGCAAGCAGCACTCCTCCATGGCCTTGCATTAGCTCTTGCCTCCAGGTTCCTGTTCTGTTTGAATTCCTGTCTTGACTTCCTTCAATGATGAACAGTGATGTGGAAATGTAAGCCAAATAAACCCTTTCCTCTCCAAGTTGCTTTTGGTTATGGAGTTTCATAACAGCCACAGTAACCCTAACTAAGACATAGATACACAACAATATATCAAAATATATATACACATACACTACACATAGCATACATATCACATACCATACACACACTATACATGCATACATACCATACATGTACATATCATATACACATACATATACACACACCACATACTATACATATACATGCCATATATACCATATATATACACACCCCATACCATAATATAGATACCACATATACCATATATACATATCACACCCATACACACTACACACAATATACATGCCACAAACCATATACGTATTTATCACATACAGTACATACTATGCATATATACACTATACATATACACATATATACTACATATACCATATATATGCATACTGTAGACCATACATATTGTACCACATACCATACACATACATACCACACATAACATACATATGCATAACACGTGTCACACATATACACACATACACACATCACACACCATATGAATGCCCACCATATGCCATATGTATACATATTGCACACACCATACATAGATACACGTACACATACGTCATCTGTTCAGTCACCTAATGCTCACAGACATCAAAGAAGTACAAAGTGGTGGGGGCCGCAGACAGACTCCACCAGCTTCCTGACTTCTGGAACATCATACCAGGAGCCAGATGCCCTGCCCATGACGTGCACAGACTATCACATTGGGGACAGAGACGAAAGAGCCCAGGGTTAGGCTCATCCCAGCATATCCCAATCCCACAATCCTCTAGGCTCCTGTTATGGGAGTCTCAGTCTCCCCATTGCCACATGGGTAACAGGAAGGGACATTGTGTGGTTTGGACTTCATCCTGTGTGTGGCAGCTCAGAGGTCACTCTGGGCTGAAGAATGCATGGGACTGGCTTCCTCTCTGCTACAGAGTCCCCTTCCCAGACTCAGAAACACAGGGGAGCACTTCCTCCACACAACCCTCCCAGCACAGGAGTGTCTTCCCTCTGGTGAGTCCAGCTCAACATTTTCTGTGGCTCTGAGCTCCCTGAGTAGCTGTGGCTCCAGACCTTTAGACTCTGTGCACAGAACTGCAGTGCCTGCCTCAGAGTAGGAGCCAACCCCTTCCCAGATGCTCCCCGGCCCAGCTCCCTGGGGTGCTACAGAAAGACCAATCCTTGGGCTTTCAGATGCTCCAGTGCACCAGAACAGCTCTGGAGGGCAGTGTTGGTAGTTCAAATGCCGTTCATCTGGAGTGGTCCAGAACACACGTTTAGAAACTTGTCCTTATTCCTTTGGGGTCTGAAGGAACTGTAGAGTTGGGGTAGTCAAAAAGGCTCCATATCAACTACATGCTAAATTAGCAAATTATGAAAATGTCAACATGTAGCATTAGGAGTGCAGGGCATGGACGGGTGTGTACAGGAGAGCGAGGGAGTGAGGCCTGTGCACAGTGGAGGCCACATGGCTAGCGCTCTTTGAGTATCCAGCATGTGGCAAGTTGTGTTTATGTACTGGGGGTGGGAAGTGATGAGAAGTCCAGGCTGTGCATTTGGAGATCGGGCAGAACCTGGCTGAACAGGGCACAGGACACCAGGAGGATGCTCCTGTGACCAGGAACATGGAAGGTAATTCTCTAACCAGAGCATTAGTGTGTGCCTATCGGATTCACCCAGCATATCTGTTGCATGCAGAATGGGGGGAAGCCCTCAGACCAAGCCCTGGTCCTGGATACCCATGAGCGTTGTGGCGTCAGATAGTCAGAAGCTTGGCTGAACAGACCCTGGTTCCAGGCACTACAGAGAAACACGTGATGCAGTCTGGTGACTCAGCAGCTCACAGACTTTCAGTCTCAACCCATTCTGCTCTTGATGCAGAATGTGACCACACTGGATTCTCTCACTTCTCAGGCCAAGTTCCCAGGAATTAACTTGAAAGCTCTGTCCCCTGCCTCCGTTACAGCCCACACAACTGCATTAACTGAGATTTGGGTCCTGGGTGGACACAGGGGCCTGAAGCTGTAGTCCCTGCCCCTTGTGGAGGTTGGGGTCAGAGGAATGGCAAGCGATTTGTGACAGCACATCACCAAGAGCCTTGAGATGACAAGTCTGGTTACCCAAACGGCTAACTTAGGGGACATCGTAGCCAGGGACACCTTCAGCTGGCAGTATGGTTTGCAGTTCAGTAGAAAAGACAGAGTCTAAGCCTGAGCCTGCTCCATGGGGCCTCAGCCAAGTCACTGTGGCCCCATGGACACCACTTTCCCCATGTCTCTAGAGCACATAGACTAGACGGGCAATTCCTGGTTGGGGAAGAAGGCAGGCAGCTGGACAGAGGAGAGGTGCTGGTTTATGTCTTCACAGGCACAGCATGAAATGTTCAGGAAGCAAGAGCCCAAAGTTACTTCCTAGGCCAAATATGGAACTTTGCAGGGGACTAAAGCCTGCTACTAAAGGCCTGAGGGTGACTCAGACTTGTTCCATCAAAGACAATGAAGGGGACACATGTGGAGGGAGGTAAGGGGACCAGGCCCCAAAACAGCCACTATACATACACACACACACACACACACACACACACACACACACACACACACACCCCATGCTCAGGCACACACCCCAAGGACAGCACCCAAATGCCAGTGAGAAAGAACCAGGCATGTTCAACAGAGGTCTCTTTGAGACTGGAGAAGGGCAGAGCCGAGATGGCCAAAGCAGAGAACAGGGCTGGGGTCGGGAAAAGGAGCATCTACCCCTTTCACGTCGGAGCTTCTTGTCTCTCTGCCCATCTCGCTACACTTTTCCACTCAAAGGGCCGGGAGAGGTGGAGACAGCCTAAAGCCCATGGTCAAGTTATTCCTCCTAGGCCAGCCCTCCCACTTACCGTCTGCCGACTGGGCATGCACCTGAGGCTTTAAGTGGGTTGTGTTAACTGAGTCTGCCCCAGGCTGAGTCACATCAAAAGCCCCTCCCTGCTGGCTACCTGTCGGGGCTCCACCGAAATAGTAGGGGCCCACTGTTGTCCCTGGTTCCCAGCACAGGGGGGAAGCAAAGCTCTACCCCAACACCATCCCACCCTACAATATGTCTCCTTGAGTAAGGAAGCCTTCTTTAACTCCACCCTGGTCCACATCTCTCCTAGTAACACCAGACTCAAACCATGGAGGGCTGAGCAGGAAATGGAGATCATACAGCCTCGGTCTACTTAAAACAGGTGGACAGAGGTCTGGCAGGGAGAGAGCGGGTGCCAAACCTCTTCTTCCTGACTCTGAGAGTTTCCACTTGCCCTGGCCATTCTGAGAGGAGTATAATAATATCTCAATATGGGTTTAGCTTGCATTTTCTTAATAGCTAGCAACACTGACATGCCACAAAAGATTCTGAAGAAATAGAGCTCTATACTTTAACGAGCTAAGCTGTGTTTAAATGGCTGCTAGAACTCATAAGAAATATGCATTGGCATGGGCTTGTAAGAAATAATACAGATTCCAGCTTCCCTCCAACAGAGAAATGCATAAAAGTGTAACTCGGTGTCACCTTCAAGATACTGACCCGGTACAACCAGGGGACATGGCATTTTCATCACTCAGGGCTCCCTCTGTGGCCCCTTTTCTGTCCATACCACTCTGTATCTTGCCTCTACTCGCTCTTCAACACCTAACAACAACGACCTGCTCCCCACATCCATAACATTACAGACAAGGAATTCTGGAGTACACAGCTGTAGGGGACTAGGTTTTTCCCACACAGAACGATCTGGAGATTCACCCAGGGTGTCTGTAGTGGCTATTTCTGATTGTCAACTTGACTATATCTGGAGTGAGTTACAATCCAGAATTAGAAGGCTCACCTGTGATCTAGATCTTGAGTCTGGAAGACACAAGTTTCAGGTGTGGTGGTACACACACCTCTAATCTGGGCCACACCTGCTGCTGGAGATCTACATAAGGACATTGGAAGGAGGAAGATTCAATCTTCTTTGCCTGCGAGCCTTGTGGGACTAAGCGACTGCTAGATCCTCGGGTTTTCATTCACAGCTACTGCTGACCATTGTTGGGGAGTTTGACTACGGACTGTAAGTCATCAACAAATTCCCTTACTATATAGAGACTACCTATAAGTTCTGTGACTCTAGAGAGCCCTGACTACTACAGTGTCGTAACCACAGGCCACTTCCCACTGGCGTGCACCAGAACACTGACTGCTCACCCACTTTAGAACAGTGGGGCTGTGTCTTAGTTAGGGTTACTTTTGCCCGGATGAAACATGACCGAAAGTTGGGAGAGGAAAGGGTTTATTCAGGTTATACAACCACAACAATTTGCCATCAAAGGAAGTCAGGACAGGAACTCAAGCTGTGCAGGAACCTGGAGGCAGCAGCTGAAGCAGAGGTCATGGAAGAACACTGCTTACTGGCTTGCTCAGCCTGTTTTCTCATAGAACCCAGGACCAACAGCCCAGGGATGGCACCACCACAATGGGGCGGACCCTAGCCCATCAACCTCTAATTAAGAAAATGCCCTACAGCCAGATCTTAAGGAGGCATCTTCTCAACAGAGGCTCCCTCCTTTCAGGTGACTCTAGCTTGTGTCAAGTTGACGTAAGACTAGCCAGCACAGGGTGCTCTCAGTTTCCACTCAGATAAAGCTGCGGCAAACTTGAGGGCCAGTTTCTGTGTAAATATAAGCCTTCATTTTCCTGGGACAAACATCCAGGAACACACATGCTGGATCACACGGTTCTCAAAGGTTTCATTTTCTTTCTTTTAATGAAACTGACTAACGTGTAGAATGGCTGTGTTTCATATCCCCCACCGCCACATTCTCACCAGCTGTTAGCACGGTGATGTCTCACGGGTTGGTTTGCATTTCTCTGAGGGCTAGTGGCGGGGAGGATGTTCTGTGCACTCAGTTCCCGTCTACAGTTCCTCAGTGGAAATGTCTTTTCATATATTTCAAGCCTTTCTCATGGGATACCTAATGAGTTCTGAGAGAGTTCCTTCTACACCCTACAAGTCCTTTGTCAGATGTGGGCTGTGCACATTCTCTCTGCCAATGGCTCACCCCTTCAGCCTCTGTGTGGTCTTTTCCAGGGCACAGGTTTAATTTTGATGAAGGCTGACTTAACATCTCAGGGTTGGCATTAATCACCGATCTTTGTCATTGTTCAGAGTCTCCTGATTCTCACTATGACAAATGGCTTCTGATGGAAACTAGGACGCTTTCGTGTTATGAGACCGAATTCTACTTCAAATTTTGTGTCACCTAGCTTGCTGAGACATCAGCTCTGCCAGGGAGAGAGGTCAATGGGTGGAAACCAAGCATTTAAGCAAAGGAATGACAAAGAGGATTCTTCAGGCATGACAGCTTTGAGTTCAAAGGCTGGGCTACACACAGTTCGTAGTCAAACGGATGGTGCACCTGGCCTGCAGCATGAGCCACAAAACAAGATCCTCTGAGCTCTTTTCTCCATGTGCTAACAGGTAAAAGTGGTAGCTATGAAGCTAGGCATAGTGGCACATGTCTATCATCTGGGCACTCAGAAGGCTGAGGTAGGAAGATCATGAGTTTTAGACCAGCCTGGTTCTATAGTAACATTTTAACTCAGAAAAAGGCAACTGCACCATCCAGCTGGTTCCAGTGGGCTGTTTGAAGTTACTAAGTTTTGGGATTGCTCGTTACACAGCATCATCTTGTCTGTACTGACTGACACAAGGCACTGACTTCACCCGTATAGAACAACAGAGACAAACTTATGTATAGGTACATGTACAGGGACAAGACTGGACAAGAGTTCCAACATCTCAGCCTAGCAGACACCTCTGCGTTCCTCATGTTCAGTCCTCTGGCTAGTACTAGCCAGGACGAGCCATTGTTGCTGTCTGTGCTTGCTCCTACCACCCCAGCACTCAATACAATGTCCAACTTTGTTTTTGCTAATCTTCCCTTCACCTTTCCCCCTTCCATCTACTTGTTCCCAAAGGAAGGGATCGATTCTCATGTCCTTCACAGAGGCCAACAGGGCATTCTTTAGAATGACTGCAGTTCCTGGGTCATGTCTGTTGGGGGTACTTCAGGTACACATCTTGAGTCCACTTTGGATTAATGAATCTTTAAAAGCAGGCAATGATACAGAAGGCTATACATTGGCCAAGCATACGGTATTGCTCAGTAAGGACCAACTCCACAGAGAACGAGATACAAACATGGAGAGGATTTTTCCCTAATACATAGACACCTTTAAGGACCAGGTGCTTTTACTAAGGCACCAAGCGTACTAACAACTCTGTCAACAAACCACATCCTGTCATTGCTGAGTATCAGGCAGATGAGAAGGCTGTGTCTGCCCTTTGTCAGGGCCAGGGGAGCTGGAGTGTTTGATGTCTTCCTAGCTGCCATCTGCCATCCGTTGAGTCAGGGTTGCACCAGCTTGCAGGTTGGCACAGAAACCCAGACCTATGCCAATATCTTATTGGTAGAAGAGGTAAATGGAGTAGTGTTACTCCAGGGTCACCTCAGGGCAAGGCTCTTTCCTTCTCATACTGGGATGTCCTACACCACACCCATCATTCCAGAGAAGGTGGGATTATGGGTCATCAGCCATAGCCTGACATCATTTCTCGCACTCCCCCAGATTTCCCAGGGCTTCAGGAACTGTCAACTCTCTGATAAGAAGGTGTGCCGACCAGGTTCCCAGCAATGATTCCATTGTTGTGAGAGCCAACTGTCACAGGCCACCGGATCCTCAGCAAGTCTTTCTCTGTTGCTTTTTATATTCTTGTTCCCGCCCCGTGGCACGTGAGAGCAGATGGAGCCGACCCCTCCAGGCTGCACATGGACAAGGTCTCTGAACTTTTCAGGAGCTGACCTCTCAGCTGTCACCATGTGTTTCCCCATTGCAGTGACAGCCAGGACATGTCCCATCATCTTCACCAAATGACTAGTGGTAGTGGCCTCTTGAAAAGAGGAGGCTTCCCTTCCTCCCACTCCATGGGATGCAGGCTACCCTGACTTGCCTGAAAGCATCTAGAGAGGGCGAGGTATTGTTTGGAATTAGTTGAAAGAACCAAAGAATGAGAGCGTTGCCTGCTGTAGGGAAATTTCCACCTCACTGTGTGGCTGATCCCCATGGGTGCCACCCACCCCTAGGCTTCTGGTTCAGGGTCAGGCAATGCTATGCTTGCCTTCTGGACAGAAGGCAAGTCCACTCTACCTGCCCCATCCTCTCCCTGCTCCTGATGGCATCTGCATTCTTGGTACCAGTGGCCCAGGTGCGGCAGTCAGAGGAGCAGCTTGCTCTTAGCAGTAGCTATAAACTGGGTGTTTAGAGCAATCCTGTTACCCTAACTCCAGAAGCTCAGGCTCTGTGAAGTCTAAGCAAAGGGGTCTGCTGGGAATGCCTGCATAGCTGAGCCTTGGGCATGCAGGCAGGGGCAGCACTGTTACTGAGCCCAGTGCATGCAGGGCACCATGGCAGGGGCTTGAGACACGGGAGCCAGTGTCACACTTGAGGGAGGGGAGGTGTACAAGGAACAGCTTGACGGTGACATGAATTAGTGTGAAGGTATCCGCCTGCACGGCAGAGTACGGTAAGGAAGAATTTGGGTACGCTAATACAGGGAGGATACCCACACCTAGCTGATACACCCCTCTCCACCAAAGCTCCAAGACCAGGCAGGGCAGCCATAGGCCAGCTACCTGGGGCTTTCTTGTGATGGGCTCTAACCCCTCCCCAGAGATCTTCTGTTTGGGGTTTGGTCTGTTGCTACGTATTATAATGCTAAAGTCTGTGCCAGAAGGTCTACCTCACCAATGGGGAGGTAGCCAGGCCAACAGAAAAGTAGATTAGGGTTAACACCCCCTCCCCCTAGTAATTGTCAAAGCCAAATAAAATAGTCATAGCCATAGTCTGAGTCTTATTTATTTGTAAGTTAGTTGGGGATAAGTTTAAATTGGTTGCCTTATAGTCTTCTCAGGCTGGCAGGTGGCTCCAAGAGGAGAGACAAGATTCTAGGGATGAGACCCAAGGTGGCACTCCTGCTGGTGGGGGATGGAGATGGTACGAGATAGCATAGGTCATGCAAGAAAGCCATACCCAAGAACAGCAGAGCAGGCAGAGAGGAGGCTGGAGCCACCCTGACCTTGCTCAACAGCTAGACTGCTCTAAATACTTACCTGGGCTAGGGGAAGGAAGAAAGTGACTTCCATCCTGTGTCTCTGCCCTGTGTCACCCGTCCCCCAAGTCTACACCATGCCTTCCACTACTGGCACAAAGTGCTGCCAGACACTCTTGTCCCCCCCATGCAGGGCCATCCTCAGCCTCTAGAGTGACAGGATGAGAGGGCAAAGAGACTTTCCTGAGGCAGAGAGAGGAGCCCCAGGAAAGATGGTGAACATGAGAATGAATGACCGACCCTACCCTGGAAAAGTCCAGAACTAGACCAAGAAACATGCAGTTCTTATTGTCTAGCTCCCCACCCCTGCTTGGAGCCACATCTAAGCCTATCTCTGCTAGAAGAGCCTGGGATGACAGAAGACACTGGAGAGGGAGCCACTGAGCTGCAAAGCTTAGGCCAAGGTGAATGCCTGAGCTAGCAGACAGAGATTCTCTTGAAAGCACATGAGCTGCAACAGGGTGGTAGCAGCATAGGCAAGAGACTGGGTAGACAAGAGACTTGGGTGCAAGGGGCACAGTCTAGCTCAGGCAAGGCCTCCCTTGTATGTATTTGCAGAGTTTACCCCTCTGCAAATGGGACAGAAGTGCCAAAAAGACCCCCAGGGGCCATTCAGGATCCTCTAGTTTCCATCTGAGGAGGAAGAATTTGGCCACTAAGTTTGTAGCAAAAACGGAAACCAGTATCCAGGCTTCCGTCTCCACTCTCCACAGAGGTGTGTCTCCACAGAGCTGTGTCTCCACAGTGTAATATACAGGAATGGAAAGGTCATAATCAAATCAAATACTCTGTACAATCAACACAAACATTTAAAAAAGAAACTGCTGATTAGTTTCATGTCAACTTGACACCACCTAGAGTCATTTGGGAGGAGGGACTCTTAACTGAGAGTATGCCTTTCTAAGATTGGCCTATAGGCAAGTCATTTTCTTGATTACTGATTGATTGGGGGTGGGGCAGCCTACTGTGGGTGGTGCCAATTCTGGTCATGTAACCATGAGCCGTATAAGAAGGCTGAGCAAGCCAAGAAGCAGTGTCCCTCTACTGTTTCTGCTTTGGTTCCGGCCTCCAGGCTCCTGCTCTGCTTGAGTTCCTGCCCAGACTTCCCTCAGTGACCGTCTGTACGTAGAAATGGAAGATGAAATAAACCCCTTCCTGACCAAGTTGCTTTTAGTCATGGTGTTTATCACAGCAGCAAAAACCCCAACCGAGACGGAAACAATGACCCAAATGTTATGAGAGGGAACCATGAAGATAGTTGTCTTCCCCACAGCTTGGGGGAGACAAGGTGCAGCAAAGCTGGGCGCCCTAGGAATGCTCCAGGACCAAGGACACTAAGCATCTTTCTTCAGAACACAATATAGACGGGATGTGTTGTTGGCTTTTTGTCCCCGCAGTGCTGGGGTGGAAGCTGGAGACTGCCCATGCTGAGCAGATGTTGCACGCTGAGCTGCAACCCCAGCAATGGGCCACTTCTAAGCAGCAGAAGGAACTGAGATAGGATCAAGCCAGTGAGCTAGGGAACGTGTCCCTGAGACAACTATAGGATCAGGAGCTATGGAGGCTGGTTGGTGGGGCTTGGTTGGGGCCAGTGGTTCCTAGCCTCATGGTTTTCACAGGCAGGCAGGTTATCATGGAGACCAACTGTAGGACACCCAGGTGATTAGGACAGCTCTCCAGGAGCAAGTTATCCCATTGCCCCCAGGCTGCACAGCCCCGCAGGACCTCTGGGTAGCTAACAAATGCTTGCAGTGTCAGAATGCCTGGGGAAGGAGAGAGCCCTATGTCCCAGGACAGCTGTGGACTGGGGACTCCAGACCTCTAAGCTCCTCCTCCGCCTGCTCTATTGGCCCAGCCCTTCCACAGACCCAGAAAAAAGATCTTCAAAGTACACCATCAGGTTCAAAAGCCCCAAGACACCCAGTGCTTATGGGCCCACCAATGTCAGCATCCAGACTCCAGTTTGCTCAGCTGATGCCACACAATATTTCAAAAGAATAAGTCACCACATATGGCGATCTCACCACCCTCCTCTCAGCAGACATCTAGGTTTGGCCAAATGTGTATCATTATTTAAAAGGCCACTCACTGCCAATCCATCTTCAGAGCCCATGTGTTGTGGTGGGAGCACTCTAAGGTGGTAAGGGAATTATGGGAAGCTTCCCTAGAGACCCGGACCTCCTTGTACCCATCTTTCTGCTTACTCCTAATCCCCATCATTTAGGAGTCACCCAAGAATCAGCCCAAGGTCCCAGAAAAGCAAGACGTGTGACAGCTTGCAGATGGAGCACAGAGCTGGTTCCCTACCTGCTGTGGCGGGGCTCGCCCTCTGGAGAAGGGACAGCTACCATCCAGCTGCTCTCTGCAGTCAGCAGTCCACTGCAGGCAGAAAGGAGGGGTTAGTACCAGCAGCACACAAGCTCCCCCTCATTCTGCCTGCCTCCCAGCAGATTCATCAGGAAATCTGAGTTGGCATTTCAATGGCAAACCCACCGCTGTGACCCGTAGGTCCAAGGTGGTCCCTGGGTATATGGTCGGGGAAGCCAAGTTCACAAAACAGTGATGTTCCAACTACATCCTAAAGTCAGCCAAACATGACATGGAGTTGTTCTGGACAATCAGTATCACCTCTGACCAGCTGGCCAGGATCCAGGCGTGCTGGCTGTCTATCACGTTAAGGAACAGGGATTGAGTCAGAAGGCAGAAAGACCCAGCTTGGGAAGACTGTGGATTTGGTATCATGGAGAAACTGCAAACAGCTCTTAGAAGACTAGTGCAAGCTAAGGAATGCCCCAACATTGGCTGACTACCTCCTACACAAGAATCCCCAAAGTCTGTAATATGGAGGACCCTGGAGCTCATTCTCCATTGGTGACCTAGGGTCTGTGGAGCTAGGGCCAAGGATCAGCATTTTGACAAATCCCCACGAGCTGCACTGGAAACCACTAAAACACATGTGTTCCCTCCCATGCTGGCATCTATTTAATGGTCACAGCAATGCTGGGCAACTCTGTGAAGCTGCCCAGGACTACTGTCACTGCACACATACACCAAAGCAGGAAGACCTCTTGCTGAGTGCAAGCTAGCCACGAGGTGGTGTTAGCCATTAGTCAGCCTCTCCAATCCTACCTCACACTGACCTCCGCCTCCACTCTAAGTGGCATGCAAAGCAGCATGAATGTAGCCTCAGTTAAAGCTGAGCAGGAAGGCTGCAGACCAGTACAGGCACACTGGCTAGGATAGCACACCTAGGGCAGGAAAGACCTTCCATTGAGATACTCCAGGCCAAGTTTGAGTGTACACCAAGGAAATAAAATCAATGGCACAAAGCCTGATGATACTTCCTAGAAGTCATATTTTTAAAAAATTACATTAAACAATGTATATTACGTAATGAAATGCATCAAAAATATTATTAAATAGATAATAAAAAAATAACGCTGGACCCATCCTTGTTATCCCATCATGAAGGAGGTTGAGGCACCCTGAGTTTGGGCTATATAGTAAGAGAAACAAAACAGACATTAATTAGCTATTTGACATTTGTGCTGGTTGGTTGTGTCAACCAGACACAAGCCTAGACATTATCTGGGAAGAAGGGATCTCAACTGAGGAGGAATTGCCTCCATTAGACTGGCCAGTAGGCAAGTCTGTGGGGCATTTCCTGATTAGTGATTGATGTAGACAGCCCGAGGTCACTGGGAGCAAGTGTGACCCACAGGCAGGTGGGTCTGGGTTGTAAGAACGCAAGCTGAGCAGGCTATGGGTAGAAAGCCAGTAGCAGCCTTCTTCCATGACCTCTGCTTCAGTTCCTGACCCTAGGCTCCTGCTTTGAGTTCCTGGCCTGACCTCTTTGATGACAGACTGTAATGTGAAAGTATAAGCCACATAAGGTGTTTTGTCACAGCAACAGAAACCCTAAGACAACATTCTTTGCATAGCATTCTTTGTTTTGAAATCCACTCAGTAAACATCTCATATTGCGTGAGCCACATGTGGCTTGTCATTCTGTGTGGGCAGTCATTCTGCACTGGACAGTACAGTTCTGGAGAGATGGTAAAGCACCAGGGCCACTTCATACCCATCCCTGGTCTCTCTGTACTGCAGAGGTGGCCACCCTTCAGGTTCCTGGGTGATCTAGACTCAGGTTGGGCTCCCCAAGAGGAAGAAAGGAGAAGCCAGGATATCCTCCCTCGCCATGTCTAAAGCCATCACTAACACCAAGTGGGCATTCTTCACTGTTCCAGCTTCAACAGATAGGCTTGGACACATGGCGTTGACCCTGGCCATTAGCAAGACCATCTTCTTCCTTGGGTCTCATGTTAAGCGGTAGAAAAGGGGACCTGTAAGTAGGTGTTAATTTCTAGTAATTTAGCCTCTTAGGTCTTTTATACAATCAGTTCCCAGGATTATATTCCCTATGTTCAGATCATTGCTGTCTCAGTGTATTTCTCCCCAAAGATTAACTAATTAAAAATGGAGAAGCCCCTCAGTCACCACGTTGACCACCTAAGATCAATACTACAGTGACACACAGCAGCAGCATGGGCTGATACTTCACGCAAAGCAGGGGATAACACTTTGGAGGGATTTTTATCCCTCAGTGCCCAGTTTTAATGTGATCATGAAAAATATCAGACAACCTGGATAACTGACTTTCTCCAAAAATCACAGAGGAGTCACCAAAAGTGTCAAGAGAGTAAAAGAAGAGGGAAACCAGGAAGTAGCACAGATTAGCAAACAGAGTAACATACAAAGTAAACGCAAATCTGGATCTCAGAATTTAGGAAGGACATGGATAATGTCTTCATTCTGATCCTCGCAACATGGTTATATAAGACGTTTGTATTGGGGAAGCAGGGTGACAGGGGACACCTGGAACTACTGCTGCATGTTCCCCATGAGTCTAAACTAATTTCAAAAAGTAATATAGATGAAGACATCCATGAAGACGTATACATTATAAGTACATATACACATGTAAATATGTGCATATACACACTGAGGGAAGACATACATATATTCACATGCAATGTGTGTATGTATATAATGTTTGAAACACTCTAAGAGCGTGCCTTTGCTTTACATATTGGCACAACTTCTCTCCTGGGTGGAGTCCAGCTGAGGCTGTCAGGGTAGGTGCAGCCTAGGAGTGTAGGCTGTAAAGGAAGCACTGAGGGAAGCTGAGTGAATGCGTGTTGTTGACGTAGGCTCAGCCATGCCAAGGACACTGCAGCCTCAGACCTAGAGGGATGGCCAAGACTTCCTTAGGGAACTAGTGTGAGTGTTGATCGTGTGTGCAGAAAGTGTCCATCATAGCCCCCCTTGCTGGATGTTTACAGCCTGAACACTGCCCCCCTACTGAGGTTGCTCCTACTGAGGTAAACTAAAGGCATCTCCTTGGTCCAGCTGTATACCATAACGTATATAATAACCCCACCTCTTTGTTCAGCAATAATCTTGCCTCTCTGTTCAACTCTATATAATAAACATGGTGAACTTCCAGGGTGCTGAGGTTTCTCCATCCGAGAGCCCAGACCCCCTAACCCCAGGTTGTGTCTATGTGTCCATCTGTCTGTCATCCTTTCACTATCCCAGCCATATCAGAATACCTGGAGCCACACAAAGACACACCAAAGGAGGAAGGTGATTGCTGGCGTCTCTCTTTCTAGGAATTTTAGACACTGGCTGGACAGCACGGATGTGATATCCCATAGAGTGGTGACTTGCAGGTGAGTGCAGCTCCTGTAGGGAAGTGTCACACACATCTATCTGTGTGCTAGCCTGCCACTTGGTGAGCTGACCCAGGCCAGAGCAAGACAGCTCTGTTGTGTTGATCAAGTCACTTCTGAGCGACTCCTAACAGAATGTCTGCCAGTGGTAGTACGGATAGGGATGAGGAGGTCAGGCAGGAATGAACAAGAATATGATCCCCACAGGGGCTGGGAAGGGAAGAAGATGGGTAGCCCATGAGTACACACTGAGGGTTCCCAAAGAAGGGGGATCCAGCAGAATCAAAACAGAGACAAAGGGTGGCTTGGAAGTATACTATTGATGTCAGGCCATAGAAGTCAGCACCATTTCCCCCACGGACAGAGCCAGGCAGTACCTCAGTAGAGTGGCTAGGGATGCAGATCTGGCCCAGTGAATAGCAGGTCAGGGCCAGGTTCTATGTTTTTTAGTAATGGTAAAGTTAGAAATGAGGATGGATCTAGAGCTTGGGGCCAAGCAGCAGAAAGTGGGTTTTCCATGCAGGGGAAGAGGAACACGGCGAGGGAGCCTATGGAACCACCAGATCCAGTGCGTCTGACATAAGCCCAGGGCCCACTAGAAGAGAGACAGTGGTTCTGCCTGAGCATCACTCTAACACTTGAGTGAGCTACCGAGCATGAACAATCACCTGATCACCCACTGGGCTTGAGGGACTCCTATTTGAATGGTCCAGCCATGCAGAAGCCTGGGGTTTCTCGTTTCCACAAGGCTGCCTGTTCACGGGGACACATGCCTCTGCCCCGGTCCTCAAAATTCTGGGGAATTCCTTGCCAAAACTCCTTCAGTCAATGGCTGGGTGCCAACCATAACGTTTTCTTTCCTCTCATGTTCTACCATGCATTTCCTGCTTTCTTTTGTTCCTCCGAGATGCTACCTGGAAGGCCTGGGTAGACCCCCCCCAAACCTAGCTAAATCTGTTGGGATGACTCTAGAGCAGAGTAGGCCCCCTCCTCTCAAACACTCAGTCGCAAGCCTGAACTCTTGCTCATGGATCATCTGTCCTTCAGGGCAAAAGGGCTCACATCTTGCGCCTCCTGACTATGAAGCCCTCTAGGGGCTTGGGGTAGCATCCTCCTGGCAAAGGGCACCCAGTTAAAGAGCCAGGGCACGTGGGGAAATGGTACATGTGGGGATCATGTGCGTAAGTATGCAACCATGGCTTTAGGCCTTCCACATATTGCAATGTATATCTTAATTTAAAAATGTGGAATGAATAGGACACAGGGTTAAAGACTTGACAAACATTTGGAAGATAAATGTTTATTCTGAACTCAAAATGTTTATCCCATCACTCCTGTTCTTTACTGTACATTAAGATACCGCACAATTAAAACATTTATAGTCAGTTACCAGTCGTTTGCACCCCATGGTGTGCAACACCGTTTTAGCAAGCTTTGGGAAGGATGGGGTAGTCCATGAGGCGGTGAGCACTGGAGAAAGAGGAGGAAGAGGAAGAGGAAAAGGAGGAGCAGGAGGAGGAGGGTCAAGGCTTAGAGTAGGCAGTTAATAGTTAAGATACATACGCCCACTTTTCAGCGTCAAAGGCTTCCTCAGACAAGCCCCACCCAACATCAAAGCTCATGACCGGTAGGGCCAAGGCCCAAGTATTAGTTATTTTCCTCTTCACTCTGACCATAGCTGACAAAGCAACTTGGAGAGGAAGGATTTGTTCTACCTTGCAGCTTTAGGGTGTGCAATTCATCCCCGTGGAGTTCGTGCCTGGGAGCTAAGGCTGGGACACTCCCCATCTCAGAGGCTGAGCAGGAAGCAAAGGGGGAATAGGAAGTGAGGTCAGGCTACTAAGTCTCCAGGCCAGCCCAGGGAGCCATGTCCTCTGGCAAGGCTTCACCTTCTAATGATCCCATAACCTCCAGACGCAGGAGTCGAGGACCAAGTGTGCAAGCATGGGAGGGTCCTATGGAGATATTTTACACTCAAACCACTCCGCCATATGTTGACTCAGTAGAGGAACAAAATCACACACACACACACACACACACACACACACAGCACACAGTGAGAACTTAGCACATGGCAAGTTTTTTTTTTTTTTTTTTTTTTTTTTTTTTTTTTTTCAAAGAGCCCATGTAGTGCAGACTGGCCTCAAACTATAGATCCTCCTAACCTCACCACCCAAGAGCCGGGGTCACAGCGTGTGCCACCATGCCTGGATGATAAAGTTAAGCTTTCAAAACAGGAGTTAGGAGAGACTCATCAATAACCACATAAAAAAGCTATTCTAGATGTTTACCGTGTACTATTCCTGGGAAGAGTTCCAAGTTGACTAAAAGCCCTGAGACAGATTCCAACCACATCAAAATTTAAAACTCCTGTGTAGGGGTCAGGAGTCAAGGGGGGGGGGAGGCAAACAGTTGGAGGGCTACTTGCAGCACGAACTAATCACAAGAACAATGAGGCTTTCATTTAAATCAGGGCTTCTGCTAAACCGTCAACCCATTAACATTTGGTTCTCAAGGCCGCCCCCCCCAGATGCTTTTATTTTCTTCATTTGGCACATGTGGAGCCTGGGGCACAGTTGGATTAAGCAACTTGTCCAGGATTATATCATCAAAAAAGTGGCAGAATGAGCCAAGGGCATAGATAGCCATTAGCTCTAAGAGCCTAGGTAGGTAGGTAGGTAGGTAGGTAGGTAGGTAGGTAGGTAGGTAGGTAGGTAGGTGGATAAATCCATAGATAGATAGATACAGAGATAGATAGATAGATAGATAGATAGATAGATAGATAGATAGATAGATAGATAGATAGATAGACAGATAAAATGGCTGATTCTAAATGCAATGTACAGTTTTGGTTTCAGAGTTCTAACTAGATTTGGTTTTCCTGTCTGTTTTGCTATTGTTATGGTTTTGATATGAAGAGTCCTTCTCAAACACTCAAAAGTTAAGGGCTGGGCCCCCAGCTGTGCTCTACTTGCAGAGAGGTTACTGGTTGCCGAGGCCCTGACCCATGGATAATTGCCTGGTAGATTCACACTACAATGCATTACTAGGAGGTGTGATCTGTTGGAGGAAGTAAATCCCTGGGGGTGGAGCCTGAGAAGATACTTAGTCCTGGTCCCCTCCTGCCTCTTTGCTTCCTGACTGCCAGGAAGACCGTAACTTTCCTCTGGCAATGCCTTCTGCTGTGATGCTCTCCCTCACTACGAGCACAGAAACATGGAGACAAGCAACTATGGAACAGCCCTCTGGAAGCACAAGCCAAACTACACTTCCTGTCTTCCAGCTGCTTATGTCCTGCATTTTGCCACAGAGATGAAAGAGACTAATATAGCTAGACAGATCTTATTGGGAGAACTGGTATGTATGTATGGGTGTGTCCTCATTATTCCTTTAAAAGCAGTCAGTGTATATATACTAAATATTCAAGTATATATTTAGAGGCAGAGTAAAATGTGCTATATTAACAATCGAGGCCAAAGTGTAAAGGATATACACAATTATTTTTTTACTATAATAGGAATTTGTGACCTTTTAAAATTATTTCAAAATAATAAAGGTTGTGTGTGTGTGTGTGTGTGTGTGTGTGCGCGCGCGCACGCGCCATGTGTGTCTACCCATCTGACTTAAGGGTTCTTACCCTAGGGGAATCAGGACTATCCACAAGGTTTTATGAAGGTCCGTGTGCTAGGACACCCCACTGTGGTTCAAACTGACAAGAGTTTTCTCTAGGCCTTTAAGGAGGCCCTGATGCCCAGCTCACGGGCCATATCTCCTCTTGCTAGGCAACTACCAGTCTGCCCTCTGCCCTCTGCCTCCCTGTGGTCTACACCCCGACCCCAGAGCTCAGCTTTGGCCATTCCCTCTGCATGGAGTACTCTTTCCTAAGTAACCTCACTCTCCCGTGGCCTTCAGATCTTCCCTCCAAGGCCTCCTTCCAACAGCCCTGGCCTCCTTCCCCTTCTTGTTCATGCCAATGCCTGCCTTCTATTCCCCTATTTTCCATCCTTCCTACCAGAAAGCAAGAGCTGGCAAAGCAGGGATCATGGCTGGTTCAGTTTATCACTTTGTTTCAGAGCCTACAACCATACCTGAACAAATAAATGCTACCTTGAGTTATATTGTACTCTTCTGCCAACAGGAGGCAGCAGAAAAGCACAGATTTAAATAGCTGTCACCTAACAATGTGGAAGAGATCATGCTAAATTAACAAACAAGGTAACTTATGTATATTAGCAGAGCAACTTTGTAAAAGGTGAACCAAAAAAGTTCACAATTACTATTAGTCCCTGTCACAAAAGAACAGTGGAAAACACCAGCCCACATTTGCCAATTGTCTTTGCTTTTCCAACTGTTGCTTTAAAACCAAAATAAATTTTAACATATTCGGGGGGGGGGGGGATGTACTCAGTCTCACTAGAAGACAGACCACTCAATAAAGTGACAGGATGTCCCAGCATACTGGAGGCAGTAGGAAGAACAAACAGCCATTTTGGACAGCAATTTGCCAAGAGCCACTAAAACTGATTCTACTGCTCTACCCAAAGAGATACTCTTATTTGTGCAGAAGAAAGCAAACCAACCATTGCACTAAAGCATCATGCATTTCCAGGAGAAAACCGACAGGCGGAGTGGGTTCTCACCACTAAATGAAGAGCGGAATAGTGCCTCCCATGAACGGCTGGGCAGCTAGGACACAGCACAGTGACTGCACAAACAAGCCTGGAAGAGGCCTTGGGGACATGAGCTGGGGAATGTGAGTGTTGTATGACTTTCAAAATTTGTATATTTCTGTAAGTCTTACTATCAGGAGACATCTGAAAGGGGTGAGGAAGTTAACTCACCAGAGACATGGTTGTGGACAGATCATATCTAAGGGAAATTTGCTGTTGATATTTGATTCTTGTGTGACATGTTTATGTAGGCATGAAATAGTCATGAAATTGAAAGAAACAATAAGGAAAAAGCAGATAATGAATTTCCCATGCTTAGCCGCATGTGCTTCTATTAACTTGCTTCCATGAAACCTGTCATGGGTGGCCCACCATTGAGCCAAGACAGCTGTGAAAATGGATCCCAAGGTAGGAAAACACAGAAACGGGATAGCAAGGGGATGATGGTATGCTGGGTAGGTGTACAGAGAGGCAGAGCCTCAGAAGGAACATGGAGGGGGAGGGAAGCCATCTGAGAAGGATCCAGGAAGACACTGAATGTCCTATCCCCCATATCGGCACAAGCCTCATCATTAAAGAGTTCTTGGAATATGGAAGCTGTCTTCAGGTTCTGTAGCTCTTAATTTAACCTATTTGAAAGAATGTATTAGAAACTGTGCCTTTAGTAAATGTGCCTGACCACATCCACACATTCTGCCCTTCCACGAGACCCCGCTGGGAGGCAGCTGGCCTTGGAGAAAGGAGACAGTCATGTGGAGGTACACGGTGTGAAGGTGGGTCTCTTTATGGTCAACTGTTAATTCTGCACAGGCAGAGCTAAAAGTTGGCACGATCTTGGTATTGTTATTTCTATGGCCCATCGCTGGTCTCATATTTCATAAAGATCCATTCTTCTGTACCTGCCTAAGGCAATCTAGAATTGCATCTGATTGCAATGGCTGATGGCCAATAGCTAGGCAGGAAGTGAAGGGTGGATCTTCTGGGCAGAGAGAAGAAACAGACCCAGGAGATGTGGTGGGTGAACATGGAGGTGAATGGACAAACCAGAGTGGAGTAGAGAGGTACAGCTGGCCACTCTGTGGTGTACAGTGCCAGGATTAGTCAGCTTAGAGTAGCTGGGAGACTGGCCAAGCAAAAGGCCTAAGCTTTAAAATATAAAAAGCCTCCGCATCATTATCTGTGTCACCTCTGTATCACCAGTGGGTCCAAGATAGCCCCACTACCCAGCCACGTCCCACCTGAGGTATTAACCCCAGTGGAATATCAGAGTCACAAGGGACCTACACATAGATTAAGAGTCAAGTTCTTGCTCATTCGACTGAATCTCCTATGTAGGGCCCCGCCATCAACATTTCTTAAGACATCTTTGTGTCCGGCTTGACTAGTTGTGAATGCTGTTCTGATGATGATGACCTAACAGTATCAGAGGTGCCAAGCATTTCCCACCACAGCATCCCCACCTCCCCCACAAAGGGCCAAGAGCTGATGAGATTGAGTCCTAATTCTCTCTCCATACCTTAGCCACTTTCCACTCTATCCATTACAGCTGGGAACAAGAAGAAGGTGGGATGGGGTGGGCCTTTAGGGTGAGGATGGGTGATGTGACCACTTACCAAGTCTATGGCTCAGTTTCCCACATGCAGAGCAAAGCCAAGTCCTTCTCCTAAGGATGGAGTGAGGGCATTTTTTAAATTAAAAAATGATCTTATGTGTATGAATATTTTGTGTGCATGTGTGTATGTGTACACATGGATGAATGGTGCCTGCAGAAGCAAGAAAAGGCACTGTGTCCCTTGGGGCTGGAGTTATAGATATTTGTGAGCTATCACGAAGGGGGTGTGTGACTGAACTCCAGTCTTGAAAGAGCAGACAGTGCTTTTAACCTCTGAGCCATCTCTTCAGCCCCAAGGAAAACTTTTAAGAAGTGACTTTGGGGACTCAGAATCCATTAGAAAATTAGCAGTCTTTTAAAAAAGACTCCAATTTAAAAAAATGTATGTGTACAATGTGTGTCTCCATATGTGAATGCCATGTCTGTGCAAGAGAAAAGGCTCTGTAATGTTGGCATCAGGTGCAATTTTAAATGTGGTATTACAGAAGATACTACAAACATACACGGTTGCTAGTTTGTTTTCATTACTTTGACTGCCGTGATAAAATACTCTGACAAGAGCATCTCACAGGAGAGAGTCTGTTCTCGTTTACAGTTCAGGAGTCTGTCATGGTGGAGAGGTCAGGTGACGGGAGCGCAAAGCAGCTGGTCCTATCACACCACAGTAGAGAACAGAGAGCACTGAACTTACGTTAGTGCTCAGCTTGTTCTCTCTACTTTATCCAGTTTAGATCTCTTGCCCAGGGAATGGTCCTGCCCACGATCAAGATGGGTTTTTCCATGTCTTTCATTTCCCACATCCCTTGTAGGCACGTCTAGATGCCTGTCTCTCAAGTGATTCTAGACTCTCAAGTTGGCAACACCAACTATCACATCATCTAAGGGAAGGGAAGTTATCATCTATCCATCTATTTGTCTGTCTGTCTGTCTATCCATCCTTCCTTCCATCTATCTGTCCATTGTGGCTTGGATATCTTCCAAAGACTCATGGTTGAAGGTTGGTCTCCAGTATAATCTCAAAGGTGAGACTTTGCCCAGTATATGAGAATGCCAGGGAGGGAAGACGGGAGGGGGCGGGTGGGTGGGGGAGCACCCTCATAGAGGCAGGGGGAGGGGGATGGGATAGGGGGTTTCCAAAGGGAGACCTGGAAAGGGGAAAACATTTGAAATGTTAATAAAGTATCAAAAAAAAAAAAAAAAAAAAAAAAAAAAAGATGAGGCTTTGGAGAATTGTAGGTGCTGATCAAATCAATGGATCCATCCACACTTAAATGGACAAGTGGAAGGAAGGACCTGATGAGAGAAAATGGGGCTGTGTCTTTGAAGGGTTTATTTTCTCTCTAGCCTCTTCCTAGCCATGAGGTGTGCAGCTTTTTTTCACCATGTTCTTTGCTATGTTGTTCTGCCTCAACTACACCCCAGAAAGAGTGAGCCGGCTGCTCAGGGCTGAAACATGTGACAGTAAGTCTAGGCATTTGTCACAGTGATGAAAACTGCCTAATTATCTATCTGTCTGTCTATCTATCTTCTTTCTATCTATCTATCTATCTATCTATCTATCTATCTATCTATCTATCTATCTATTCTATCTGTCATCTATCTATCATCTATCTAAGTATCTATCTATCTATGTATCTATCAATCATCTACCTACTTACTGATCCATCCATGTAGCCAGCTACCAACCTA